>CM064918.1:1454747-2662344 GCA_032727855.1 Quercus ilex subsp. ballota
TAATGTTTAGAGAAAGATGAAAGAGATGGCATTTTAGCACAATTGGCTTTCCTGACAAGGTGCAAAGGCGTGACAAAAAAGCACGCATTTCTTCAACACGAATGTATTGATAGGAGTCGAGTCGTTTTGAGTCAAACATCTCCGAGGCATAAATCTTACGGCCTTGGCGCCAATATGGTCCATTTGGTAGGAATTATTTTGGGGTTTGTATTTAGGCCTTGCAGTTTACCTGAAATATACATACACCATTCATGCACACGATGCCCTTGTGTGTTTTGGGACGTATAGTAAGACACTGAGAGACAGATGGAGCCAATGTTATTGTACTCGTATGGCAAAAGTCAGTAAGAATCCGAAACAGTTGATTACATTTCATATCTATATACACTTTTTTTTTTTTTTTTGCTATTAGCAGCGGAGTCTGAGTCACCATCCACCACGACTTTCCCTTTCCCAACATATCTCTTACTCTGATGAAGCTAAATGCTGTCGACATTGCATGCATGCAGCCTGAGCCACATCGTTCACGTTGCACGATCTGGCTCCAAACCTTTTCACACCACATCCTTTATATTGTCCCAGAGGGCCCAGAAAACAACTAAACTTTATCTTGGTTTGGAGTTTGGTGCATGATTTTTAATTTCAACTTGTTGCTAATCTGTTCTATGCACCCAATATTATTTAGAGTTGAGAAAAATGAGAAGAACTTTTAGGAGTTTTCAAGCGATGAAAACTGAGGTAAGATGATATTTTGTAAATAACTCTACTTAAGTGGGGCCCAACACCAATGGACATATGTTTATGACCAACAAAAAGTTATATATCTTCTCTCTCTTCATTATCACAAATTGATTTCTTTCTCTCCTTTTTTCTTTGCACTTCACAGGCGATCATGGACTCTTGTATTGGGGTCCAACACCAAGAGTTTGGATTAATCCAAGTACAAAGTGGAACACGCAAAATGACACCTCATGGTATTTCTAACAAATATATTAAGGTTCAAATTTCTGATTTCCTAAGTATTGAATTATATATATAAAAAAAATGACAGATGTTTTTTATTCTATGATAAGCTTAATTATTAAACCACTCCAATTCTCTAGGATTATAAATTTTTTGTAACTCTTTTTGTGTTTCACTTTATACTCTATTAGTCATAGCTTCCCATGTATTTTGTTTTACTTTCCCTATAAAATATCAGAGTTTAAAATGAAAAAAAGAAAAAGAAAAAAAGAAGAAGACATGGCATGGCATAGTTGATGGAAGCTAAGATGGAACACAAAAGGGGAGACAAATAATTTTTATTTAAATGAAATTGGTAAACATATCCACCCATCAAAAGAAGAAAGTGAAACATGAGGCAAAATAGAAACATTAATAACTCCCTTGGAAATATGTTTTTCACATAACTAGTTTGGAGGAAAATTCATGCAACCCATTACATGAAAATTGAAAAAATCATTCATAAATAGTTTGTCACATGATATTTTTAAAACTTTATGTGACTTATTTAAATAATACACATTGATGATCTTATGAATTACTATGTAGGGTTTGAGGGAGATGTAGGGTGGATATGTTTACCAATTTGATTTAACTAGAAAATTATAAGTAGACAATTTCATTCTATGCTAAAAGCTATTCTTAAGATAGGCAAGTATATCAAACAAGATCATGCAGTTCTTCACAAAGAAGATGATAGATGGAAGTGGTTCAAGGGAGCACTTGGAGCTCTTGATGGTACTCATGTCCAATTAATTGTTCCCATAGAAGATCAAGGTAGATATCGAAATAGGAAAGGTGGACTCAGTACAAATGTTTTAGGAGCTTGTGATGCTAATCTGAAGTTCATATATGTATTACCTAGTTGGGAGGGATCTGCATCAGATTCTCGAGTGTTGCGTGATGCTTTGAGTCGACGCTATTGCCTAGAAATACTATCAAATAAGTATTATCTTGTGGATTCTGGATACACAAATTGTCCTGGGTTTTTAGCTCCTTATAGAGGAACTTGATATCATCTAAATTTGTGGAAAGGAAATACACCAACAGATTATAAGGAGCTATTTAATCTTCGACACTCATCTGCAAGAAATACAATTGAATGGGCTTTTGGGTTATTGAAGAAAAGGTGGGCAATATTACGCACAGCTAGTTTTTATGAAATGAATACTCAAATTAGGATTATTAATGCATATTGCATTCTTCATAACTTTATACGAGATGAAATGAATGAGGATAAGTTGTTGAGAGCTGTGGATCTTGAATTAGAAGATGTTTCACTAAATGAAAATGAGATATTAGAAGAAAACATCACATTTGTTAGAGTTACTGATGAGTGGACAGCCTTTCGAGATGCTTTGGCAAAAGAAATGTTTGAGGAATATCAATTTCGGCATCGTCGTGTTATTTAAGACTTTATATTTATATTTATATATTGTAATTTTCTTATTTTGAATTTTGTATTATTTGAAAAATATAATAGAAATGGGAAGAAAATACACATTTTGGGTATTTAATCTGTCTCTCTTGATATATAACTATTTAGTTGTTATGAACTTTAGAATAATTTTTTAGTTTGAAATTTTGAATTTTATGAAAAAATCTATGCATTTGGGTTTTCTCTCTAGTTGATATAAAAATTTAAGGGGCTGTTTGGTAACATTGTTCTAGTAACATTGTTTGTATTTTTTGGAAAAACGTATGGATGAAAAAATGTATGAAAATGCGTGTAATGTTGTTTAAAAACTGAAAATACGTTATTAAACTACTCTACCAAACGGGGCCTAATTGTCAATAATTGGCAAAATGTTTTTTTAGTTGTTTATGACTAAAGATATTTAGTTATTATCTTGTCAATTAAATTATTAATATTACCTCATGTATTTATTAAAAATGTTCTAAAATTAAAATGTAGAAGGATTAAGACAAATAATAATTAAAAAATAAATTTTATTGATCTTAAATCCAAATCCAAATCCAAATTTAGATACCCAAACAATGGAATTTGAAATGATGAATTTCAAATCATTCTTTGTTTAAAAAGACCCAAACAAGGAATTCTAAAATCAAAGGATTTCAAATTAAGGCATTTTAAATCAATGAATTTCAAATCCAAATCCAAATCCAAATGTTGCCATCCAAACACAACCCTAGTTCATTTTCGGATTTTGTAACCAGCTACATCACAATCTTCAAGAGCCAATGTGGTGCAAGGTAATCCAGCCACAGGGTGTTTCCTCATTGTCTCTTTGACAATTGCTTTAATATAAGGCAGTTGTGGAATGTCAATCTCTTCCACCCATCTTTCTCTCCCAACTATTTTATCGAGCTCTTCAGTGGCCTTTTTTATGAGATGTGGTTGCTTTAAGAGTTTAGACATTGCCCATTCCATAGTTGTTCCGGAGGTGTCTGTGCCTCCAGCTAGTAGGTCCTAATTAATATTGATTAACAAGAGCAACATTAATAATGTCAATGTCAAGGGGGCAAACTAAAATTCGAAACTTTAACAATGGTTGTCATATAATAGTAGAATTAATTACAACCTTTCAGTTAATTGTAACTATCGATGCTAGATTATAGGTGCTTCTAATATTCCCAGTAAACTTTAAAGTTTAATAATTAAAATTCTAATATGAGATGATCAATCTCAAAATTAACAAATTTGTGGGTTGTTAAGGTGAAAAGTGCAAATCGATGAGAACTAATTTGTTAATTTTGACATATTAATATACCTTAGCAACTACTGAACTTAGTAATTTGTTAATTTCCACACTAACTTGTGTTGGAGAAATTAAAATAAAAATAGATCAGAAATTGTAAATAATCCTATAATTTTCAAATGCAATCCAATTCCAATATGCTTTTGACATAATTTTTTTTATTATCTCACATCAAAATCCAACTTTAACGTAATTTTAATGTATAAGTGTGTGAAATTTTCTCTAGAAACTTAAATCTAGACCATTGTTCTCTACCTTCACAAAAACTTGTAGTTGTAAAGTAACCATTACATCAAAGATGTGTAATATTTTTTTTGAAATAATTATTCCTTGCAATATTATTCTGGCCGGAACCTTATTTTGGAATGCCTTATAAGGCTGGCTCTTCCACCAGATCACTTAGTCAATTGTCTATGCATGGCCTTCAAGTGCATGCCCCCTAATTTTGGTCACATATAATACAATACTATATTTATATTGCAACATATAGCGAAATCTAGTTCCCAAAAAACAAGAGGAATAAATTTTAAATATAGAAAGTGAAATAAGTATAACTTAATCGATTTTTTTACATTTATTAAGTAAAAAAAATTGAAAAGCACTTCCGAAATCTTTAGTAAATACTCTACGTAATTCACTAGTGGGATAACAATTTTGTTCACATAACTTCTCCCCCCCCCAAAAAAAAAAAAGGTAAAACAAGAGGAAAATATAAACACTAGAATTAAAAAAGATCTTCTCCCAAAAAACTAAAGAAGAAGAAATAAAAAGGTAATGGTATTATTACCTGAATGAATGCCTTGATATTGTCATAGGTGAGCTTAATATTAACATTAGGGTCATCAGCGAGTTGCAATAATACATTCACTATGTCCTTTGGCACAAAATCTTTCAGTACTCCTTCCTTCTTTGACTTGTGTTCATCAAATACATGATCAAGGAATTGATCAAAATTTTTAATTAAAGCCTTCATTCGCTTCACATACCCCTGCAAGTCTAAGAAATCAAGCCACGGTAACCAGTCCCCTATATTAAACACCCCATTTAGAAAGAATAACTCGTCTAACATTTCTTGAAACTCTTTAACTGTGATTATTGGGGTCTCATATTTGGACTCACTAGCATACTTTTTACCAAATACAATTCTGCTTATAATGTTTAGAGAAAGATGAAAGAGATGGCCTTATAGCATAATTGGTTTCCTGACAAGGTGCAAAGGCGTGACAAAAAAGCACGCATTTCTTCAACACGAATGTATTGATAGGAGTCGAGTCGTTTTGAGTTAAACAACTCGGAGGCATAAATCTTACGGCCTTGGCGCCAATATGGTCCATAAGGTGCCCATGTAATATTGTGATGGTTATATGATAAATACTTGCCAGCAGCAGATTTGGGTCTAGAGGCAAAGACATGGTCATGTGTTTTTAGGAATTCCTTTGCCATTTCAGCAGATGAGGCAACCACAACAGGGAAGGATCCAAACTTTAGTCGCATAATTGGTCCATATTTTTTGGCCAAATTGTGAAGGGATTGGAGAGGATGAGAGCCCACAAGATTTATATTGCCTATGATTGGCCATGGTTTTGGACCTGGTGGAAACTTTAGTTGGTCGCGTTTGAAAGAAAATAATTTTGAGAAAAAGGCTAAAGCTGCTAGCAATGCAATTACTAAAAGAGCCCAAGCAGAAGAAGAAAAGACTCCATTTGGTAGGAATTATTATGGGGTTTGTTTTTAGGCCTTGCAGTTTACCTGAAATATATATATATATATATATATAATTATATACACCATTCATGCACACGATGCCCTTGTGTTTTTTGGGACGTAGTAAGACACTGAGAGACAGATGGAGCCAATGTTATTGTGCGCATATGGCAAAAGTCAGTAAGAATCCGAAACAGTTGATTACATTTCTTATCTATATACACTTTTTTTTTTTTTTTTTTTGCTATTTGCAGCAGAGTCTGAGTCACCATCCACCACTACTTTCCCTTTCCCGACATATCTCTTACTCTGATGAAGCTAAATGCTGTCGACATTGCAGCTACAGCCTGAGCCACATCGTTCACGTTGCACTATGATCTGGGTCCAAACCTTTTCACACCACATCCTTTATATTGTCCCAGAGGGCCCAGAAAATAACTAAACTTTATCTTGGTTTGGAGTTTGGTGCATGATTTTTAATTTCAACTAGTTGTTAATCTGTTCTATGCACCAAAAAACTACTTTAAATGAGATCTAAGTGAGACTCTTTTAATGTAATTAAAATGATATATTTCTTCTTCCTCTCTTTATCCTTTTTTCTGTATTTTATTATAAAACAAAAGGAATCTTGTGCAATGCGAATTAAATCAGGTAAAACTTTAGGTATGACCGTATGATACTTTAAGTGCAGTATATTAGTTTCATTAATTAAATTCAAACATATATATATATATATATATATATATTTTTTTTTTTTTTAATTTAGTTAGAAAAACATAAATTTATTGCCTCTAAGTTTTGTGCCCAGTAAAAACATGAAAAATCTAAGCCATCGTACACATTCACTGCTTTAAGATTTACAATTCCATATTCAAATAATAATAAATTTGAACTAAAAGCATTATAAATTTAATTGCTCAATTCTAAATCAACCTACAATCACCTCCCTCCCAGACTATTGAATTTTTTAGATTTAGACTCTTGATCTAAAATTCTCATTCTCTTTCCTCCCCTTGAAAATTCAATGTTCTCTGAAAATTGAATTGAATTTCTAATCTAAATTTCAAAGTGTCAACCTCAGTCTATTTGTCTCAGTTCCAAGCCTAAAACTTGCCTTTGGACCAGAGACAATTTTTGGCAAGCCATATGCAAACTATCGCAAGGCAAATACAGTTTTTTGATATTCGGATTAGAACAGTACTGTTTAAGCAATCAAAATAATCGTGACAGTACAATATTGAGTATTATTTTTTATTATTGGTATGTACAATTTTTACACATACGAGGGTGTTAAGAAGTACTGTACGTTTGGCAAAGAATTGGGTAGAGGCCAATTTGGGGTCACTATGTTTGGTAGCGATGTTCAAACACCATTTTTTAGTGTTTAAACTGGTATTATTGAACCCAATCCAACTTAACCAGTTGGACTGGTAAATCGGTGATCACCCGGCACATAGACCGGTCCAGGTCATCAATTAGATCGAATGTGCATAACATCCAGTCAAAACTGATAAAACCCGATAGATTATAAGAATACCATGTGACCCAGTTGGGTTTTAATAACCTAGCTAAGTTTGTGAATTGTGTAAAATTGCATACGTTATTTGAAATATGGTACCAAATGCTTTTTTTTTTTTTTTTTGTATTATGAATACATTAAACAAGTGTTTTTATTAAACTTTTTAAATCAAAGTTTTCTCACAAATTGGTGACGGGTTTTTATTTATTTATTTGGGTTGTTTGCATTTTTTATTTATGTTTTGTAATGAGTTTTTGATTTGATTTGGGGTTTTTTTAGCCTTGTAGCGGTGGTTGGGTGATGGTGGGTTGTGTTTTGGTGCTGGGGGTGGACTGTGGGTTTATGGTTGTGGAGTGTTGTGAGGTGTGGCTGCTGCTACTATGGGACTACATGATGTAAAGTAAGTTATAAAATAGTGTGTTATTGTAGATAAAATAACTTTTTAATGTATTAAATACTAAAATTTTTAAACGAGCTGCTGCTAGTGCTCTTAGATAGGGTAAAACAACCTCACTTTGGTAATATTTCGAAACAAGAGAGTTAAAGTCTGAAATAGAAATTTTATTCTGATGTGCATATAATTTCTAATAGATTATTACGTGGAGAAGCTGCTTCCAAGATACTCATTTTATTTCAATAAAAAAGAGGTATTAGTTAGGAAGAAGTTACGATTACTGGTTATAATTCATTCCTCAAACTTACTCATGCATATAGCTGTCCTATTTTTTTGGGTGGGAGATGGCTCATTAGGAGGAATTTTATCTTCTTTGGGTAAGAAGGAAGAGGTTATATAATGTGCGGTGGACAGTGATATTCAATCCCTCACAAAAGAGGGATGGACAAATAAGAATTACAAATGTAATTGAGTCAACAAAAGTTTTAGTTTCTTACTGCACATTTTACCTAGCTCATTCGCCATATCGCAAGATAGAGCCCTGAAGTAACTTCTTTTCCAAGATTTTATTTACTAAGCAAAGCCCACGGTACATAACTACGACACAATTATACAGTAGAATGGTAGCATGGGCGTACAACATAAGTAGGAAGAATACAGAAAATTTGTTAAAAGAAAAACAAACAAACAAACACACACACACATATATATATATGTGTGTGTGTGTATGTATATATTATTCATTACACTTCAAATTCACAACTAATAAAGATGAAGAGGGAGTCGAGGTTCCATCATTGCAACAAGTGGGAATTTGCGAGATGTTGCAAATCCATAAACTTCATCCATGCTTAAATCTTCATTTTTCATATTTTCTGGTAGTTTCCAGTTAAATCCATGTAACATATTAGCCAAGGTAGAGCTAATCACCTTGAGTCCAAAGCTATAGCCAGGACACATTCTCCTCCCAGAACCAAATGGTAATAGCTCAAAACTTTGGCCCTTAACATCAATAGCCTTAACCAAAAACCTCTCTGGGCAGAACTCTTCTGGTGCATCCCATATTGATGAGTCTCTCCCTATACTCCATGTGTTTATGTAGACTCTAGTTCCTTTCTGGATTTTGTAACCAGCTACACCACAATCTTGCACGGCTAAATGTGGTGCAAGCAATCCAGCCACAGGGTGCTTTCTCATTGTCTCCTTGACAATTGCTTCAATATAAGGAAGTTGTGGAATGTCAATCTCTTCCACCCATCTGTCTCTCCCTATTACTTTATCAAGCTCTTCTGTTGCCTTTTTGATGAGTTGTGGTTGCTTTAAGAGTTCGGACATTGCCCATTCCAGAGTCGTTATGGTTGTATCTGTGCCTCCAGCTATTAGGTCCTAATTTTGTTTCACAAGACAAAGATTAATGTCTAGAGATCAAGCTGAAACTCTAACAAACGGCTTTCATATAACATGATTAAAGTCTAGCATATTTAAAATATATTGGTTTTTGTCTAAAGTCTTACAACTCAATTACCACATCTCATATTGTAACTATCAAATTTATTAAAATATATATATATAGGAGTCTTTTTTTATTGAATTTAAAATATGAGTTAATTGTAGATATCCACAGTATATTATAGGGAATTTTTAGTGAACCATAAACTACAAAATTTAGCAATTAACATTCTAATTCGGTATTAATGTCAAAATTAACAAATTTATGGCTTGTTTGAGGTGAAAATTGTAGATTAATGTGAACTGATTTTTTAATGTTGACATCTTAATATATATATACCTTAGCAACTACCAAACTTACTTATTTTTTAATTTCAACTCTAATTTTTGTTGGAGAAATTATTATTGCAAATGAGTCTTCAATTAGAGTGTTGATTGAATAATATAATACTGAATGAGTCTTCAATTATAATGCTTATTGCGTATAATATAATTAATAATACCGAATTGATATTCCAAGTTTGCAACATAAAGCAAAATATGATTTTAAAATAATAAGAAGAATGGTTTTTAAATAAACGAACTTAAATATAAATAGCCGAATATTATTATTTAATTGATATGACATAATTTTTTTTAAAGAAAAAAAAAAAAAAAAAGAGAAAAAAGACTAATATAAAGTTATCATCTATGCCTCAATATTTACTGAGCTAGGCCAACAGGCGCTACTACTGTAACTACAAAAAAAGGCATGCATGCTTCCACAGTATAATGCATGCTTGCTTAATAAAAATTTGGAATACAATTCTAAAATCTTTTATAGATATTCAAGTAATTCATTTGTAGGATATTAACTTGGAAATGTTAGAGTTACAAATTATTTTGCAAAATATTTCACAAGAAGTTGATTTGGTGAGTGACTATTGAAAAGTATAAAAATGACATTAGCAGTAGATTGAAATAAGAACAGTTTATACAAATGTTGTAAAATAAGTTGTCACTAACATTGTTCACAATGTCTTCGAAAGACAAGAACAAAAAAAGAAAAAGAAAAAAAAGAAGAAAGTGAAAAACAAGAGCAAAATATAAAAAATTCAATTAAAAAGATAGTGGTATTACCTGAACGAACGCCTTGATACTGTCATAGGAGAGCTTAGTATCAGCATTTGGATCATCAGCGCGCTGCATTAATAAATTCACCATCTCATCCTTTGGCACAAAATCATTCGCTCCTTCCTTCTTTGCGTTGTGTTCATGAAAGACACGGTCAAGGAATTTATCAAATTTCTTACCTAAAGCCTTCATTTGCATCACATTCCTCTGCAAGTCTAGGAAATCAAGCCATGGTATCCAGTCCCCTATATTAAACACCCCATGTAGGAAAAACAACTCGTCTAACATTTCTAGTAACTCTTCATGTGTCACTATTGAGGTCTCATTTTTGGACTCACTGCTAACACAGTTTTTACCAAATACAACTCTGGTTATAATGTTTAGGGTATGAACAAAGAGATGGTCTTTTAGCTTGAGTGGCTTCCCTGTACCTGACAAGGTGCAAAGGCGTGACATAAATGCACGCATTTCTTCAACACGAATGTATTGATAGGAGTTGAGTCGTTTTGAGTTAAACAACTCGGAAACATAAATCTTACGGCCTTGACTCCAATATGGTCCAGCTGGGGCCCAAGTGACATTGAGATAGTTATAAGATAAATGCTTGCCAACGGCAGATTTGGGTCTAGAGGCAAAGACATGGTCATGCGTTTTTAGGAATTCCTTTGCCATTTCGGCAGATGAGGCAACCACAACAGGGAAGGAACCAATCTTGAGCTGCATAATTGGTCCATATTTTTGGGCCAATTTATGAAGCGATTTGGGAGGATGAGAGCCCACAAGATTCAGATTGCCTATGATTGGCCAAGGTTTGGGACCTGGTGGAAATTTTAGCTGGTGGGATTTGAAGGGTAATAATTTTGAGAGAAAGGCTAAGGCTGCTAGTGATGCCATTGCTATAAGAGCCCAAGAAGAAATGGAAGAAGAAGACTCCATTACTTGGTAGGAATTAGAGGATATGGCAGTGAGTCCAAAAATATATATACAGAGTTTATGCACACGATGTCCTTGTGTTTTTTGGGCTCAGTAAAACAGACTGGCCCAACTTTTAATTACGTATTGCACTTGCACACATGGAAAGTGTTTTGGAAGAATCCAAAACGACAAAAGAAGAGTTCTAAAATTCTTTCCTAATATATCACTTGCTTTGTTGAAGCTACAGCTATCCGGTCAACATTGAAGCTAGCCTCAGCCACACTGTTCACGTTTCACCATAATTTTGGGTCCAACTCTTGGATTGAGATCAAGTGCAGCTATAGCACTTGATGCAATAGCTTTCAATCCCAACTATTTAAATAAATAAAAAAGTGAGAAAAAGTTAGAAATAAAAATTAAAAATGAGAGAAATTAAAACTTTTTGTGAGAGAAGAATAGAGTAATTGCATCCAGTGTTGAGTGTTGCACCGGATCCTAATCTCCAAATCCAAACCTTCACACTGTGGCCAACTTGGATGGAAGTAGAGTACTAGACTAGTAGAGTGCTTGACACTTTGAATAACTAGTAGTTAGCAAAATGGTAGAATACTGTTTATTTTCAAAATTTTCAGCAAAATAACATTGTTTTGAAACTATCTGGTAAAATACCACTTTTTTGGAACTTAATATTGTGAAAATCGAGTTTTATGTAGAACTTGATATTACCAATATCAAATTTCATGCGTGTTTTGCCATAGTGGCAAGCGCTAATGTGGCTTTTCTAAATAAAAAATGCCACGTGAAACTTAATATTAGAATAATCAAATTCTGTATAATTTTTTTTTTAAGTGAAACTCGCTATCACTAGTATCGAGTTCTTTGCAAATTAAAAAATAAAAATAAAGTAGAACTTGACTTGTGCTAAGTTTTTTTTAAAAAAAAAATTATATATATATAATTAAAGTTTTGATGTTTGATTCAAATCCGTTGCTATTTTATTTGATATTTTCTATCTTTTAATCAATATGATTGCTTTTTTTTTTAGCAAAAAAAAAGTGATTTTTTTTTTATGTCTTTTTATCTTTAAGCTAAGACATTAATTTGACTTAAATTTACAACTAATTGCCTTTAATATTAAAAAAAAAAAAAAAAAAAAAAGGAGACATGACCATCTCCATAACCATTCAATTAAAAATTGCATTTACTGTCTTAGAAGGACACCTGAGTGATAGGGAGTTAATATTAATAAATTTATTTTGGATAAGTTATAAAAAATTTCCTTTAAAATTTGAGGAAATGACACTTTTGCTCAAAATTGAGAGGAAAATGATGCACTCCTTTTTCAGGCTTAGAGATTAGTATTTTATTGATGGAATAATTTTGAGAGAAAGGCTAAAGCTGCTAGCAATACAATTACTAAAAAAGCCCAAGAAGAAAGAAGAAGAAGATTCCATTTGGTAGGAATTATTATGGGGTTTGTATATACACCATTCATGCGCATGATGCCCTTGTGTTTTTTGGGGCGTAGTAAGACACTGAGAGACAGATGGAGCCAATGTTATTGTAGTAAGAATCCGAAACAGTTGGTTACATTTCTTTATCAATACACTTTTTTTTTTTTTTTTTTTGCTTTTCGGTTCACTACAGTGGCGGCTATAGGAATTTTGTATAGGGTGTTTCCTTAAGAAGCATAAATTACATAATCTTATTTCCTTTTAGCATTTGGGTAATTAGGTTTGATTCAATGTTATTAATTTCGTTTCGTTCCAGCCAGAATAGCCGGAAAATATTGTGCCAGTAAACAAACCGGAACAGTAACCCACCCTATTCTACTTTGAAAATTTTTTTGGTCATTCTGGTCTATTTCGGATGTTTCAGGACGTTTCAGTAAATACCGGCCGAAATTCAAGATTTGGCTGGCATGAAGTTTGTGCTTACAAAAAAAAAAAAAAATGAAAAGAAAAGAAATGAACAAAGGTACTTGTACAGCTAAAAAAAATCGTATTGAGAAATTTGAAACTCAAAACTTGAGAAGAGATACTACTACACTGGTACTAGCAGAAGACACAAAATTTATGAACAAGGAGGAAGGCAAAACATAGATGTAAAAGTGTAGATAAAGATGTAATAAATTTTAAAATGAAGATGTAAAAGTGTATGTGAACCACTTATTTTGCTAAAACTGAAAATTTTTTGCTGAAAATACTGTATATAAAGGTAAAAGTTAGCTAAAATAATACAATGGAGTCCATGAATAGTACTAAAAAATGCAGTAGGACCCATAAATAGTAGCAAAAATAAGCTGAATAGTAAAATAAGCTGGCTAAAAATAATTTATCCAAACACACAAAATGAGGAGACAGAAGATGTGTGTAGTTAAGAATAAACAAGAGAAAAAAAAATTAAAAATGAGAAGTAATATATGTCTAGCGAGAAAAAATAATAATAATAAAATAATAAAAAGTTGGAAATTATGTTGTATTGGGCAGTGTGCTTGGGGAATCAAGTCACTGCCTAGCCTTTAGTAGTTTTATGATTTTATACAGCCTTGCCTTGGCTATTTGCAGCAGAGTTACCCTCCACCAGTACTTTCCCTTTCCCAACATATCTCTTACTTTGTTGAAGCTAAATGCTGTCGGACATTGCAGCTTCACGTTTCACTATGATCTGGGTCCAAACCTTTCCACACCACATCCATTATATTATACCAGAGGACCCAGAAAACAACTAAACTTTATCCTGGTTTGGAGTTTGGTGCATGATTTTTAATTTCAACTAGTTGCTAATCTGTTATATGCACGAAAAAACTACTTTAAATGATATCTAAGTGAGACTCTTTTAATATAAAATGATATATTTCTTCTTCCTCCCTTTATCCTTTTTTTACATTTTATTATAAAACAAAAGGAACCATGTGCAATGCAAATTAAATCAGGTAAAACTTTAGGTATTGTTGAATAAGACAAACCAAACGGTGTCCTTAAACTAAAACACAAAGGAAAACATAAAGGTAAAGAGGATTAGCGCAAATGTATGTTACTAGTTGCGGGCTTTGTGCATGGATATTTTTAAGGTAATGATTAATAATTTATTTAAAGAAAGTTTTTATGAGAGAAAAAAAATTAATATTTTGATATTTTTTCCTATTTTCTTTAAAAATAATATCAAAATTTGTTTAAAATAAATTGTTAATTATTATTTTAAAAATACCTGTTAACATGAGTACAAGACCCTTAAAAATATGTATATATGCACTCGATGTCCTCGTGTTTTTTGGGCGTAGTAAAACAGACTGGCCCAACTTTTAATTACGTAGTGCACGTGTGGCAAGCGTTTTGGAAGATTCCAAAACAACAAAAACAATGTGCAAGAATATCTGAATTATTATGGGGTCATGTGAAAAATACTGTATCTCAACATAAGAAGAGTGCTAAAATTCTTTCTCACTTACTTTGTTGAAGCTACAGCTGTCCGGTCCACATTGAAGCTAGCCTCAGCCACATTGTTCACGTTTCACCATAATTTTGGGTCCAACTTCTGGATTGAGATCAGGTGCACAGCACTTTCATAAAATTAAAAAATAATAATAATAATAATAAATAAAAAAAGTGCAGCTACTGCACTTGAAGCAATAGTTTTCAATTTCAACCATTTAAATAAAAAAAAAATTAAAAAAAAGGGTAAAAATGCATTCTTGGTCCTTATATTTTTGGCCAATTCCTATCTAGTCTCTACTTTTTAGCGCATCTACTTTAGTTCTTGAAAACAAAAACCATTTGGTTTAAAAAAAAAAACAAAAACAAAAACAAAAACCATTTGCATTTTGGTCTATGCCATTAACCCACTAATAGAAAATTCATACATGGCAAACAAAGTGCTTATATGTCAAGCCTATCCATTTAAATATTAATTAACTAATCCTACGTGTACTATGAATATCACACGACCCCCCATGTCAGCTTCTCACCACAAAGAGCTCCACGTGATCCCCACGTGCTCCGCTCATTAACAATTTTTATTCTAATTAAAATTGGGGTTTTTTTCTAGTGGGTTGAATCTTAAACAATTTTGGGAATAATTTTGGTTATTTTGCGGTTAGTCATCACCTTAAAATTTTGGGTTGTCATTTGTAGTTATGTTTTTGTGGTTTGTGTGTGTTGATTTGGTTTGTATTTAGGTTCCATTTCAGGTTGGTTGGAAGTGCAAATTTTTTCAAATGGTTTTAGACAAATTTGACAGGTCACAATCTGAATGACCCCTTGTGATAAACCCTAATTAATTAATTAATTAGCCAAGTTGTTAATTAACCAATTAAGCATGCAATTTTGTGAAAGCACAAACAAATCACCAAATACTAAATATGCAGCGGAAAATAAATAACACGGTGATTTGTTTACGAATGGGGAAAACCCTAACGGCAAAAACCCCACCGGGTGATTTTCAGGCCACCACTCCCGAAACTCCACTATTATCAAATCAAGCGGTTACAAGAAAGGAATCCCAAGTACCTTACCAACCTACAGTTGAACCCTTACCCCAATACCCAATTGGACTTGATCTGTAGTGACAATTTCCACCTTTGATGCACGGCTCCCAAGTACGTGACTAACCAATGCGCGGATCCCAGTACGCAACTTCAGAAACACCAACTTGAGGAAGAAAGGTTGGCTGCAAAGTTCTTCAGTTCATCCACGTGATGAATAGCAGGAAGATGCTTGGTTACAAAACCCTATGGTGCAAAGACACAGCAACTTCTTGATGGAAGATGAACTAGGTCAAGAACTTCGTCTGTTGAGCACAATTTGCATAAACAGAGATTGCTCAATGATAATACAACTTGTGTCACCCAAAACGGCTCTTAAAATAATCCTTTTATATGTTTAGGGTTAGAAGAAAAGAAGTCCCAAAAACATATTCACGGATCCCAAGAAAATCAGATTTGGAATTCTGACTTTTTAAATCTCGACAGATAGCAGGTGTCGAGGTAGCTATCGAGAGGTGTCGAGCTTTAAAAATTCTGCACTTCAACTTGCTTTCTTTTGGACAGACTTGATGACTTCAATACTTGACCTTGAAACATTGTTTCTTAAAGTATTAAAAACACCTAGATCTACCCAATTACAAGTAGAGTGTGTTTTGTCAAAGGATTAGCCAATTTACATAAATAAGTAAGACATATGTTCTTAGTATGTGAAACACATATGTCCTAACAATCTCCCCCTTTGGCAATCCGTGACAAAACCACAACAAACAAATGAGCATATGAGAGAAGTCATAAATCACTCAACTCATATTCACTTGTTGAATACAATAAAATCTATCCTAACACAAACTCTTGAAAAACTTTGCAAGAAGAGAGCTTATGATAAGTAGACTTTGACAACTTGTATTTCTGAAACACTTTAAACAAAACTTATCAAGGCATCTTGTGTGAAACAGAAATAAATAGATTGCATACAAGTAAAGAACATGTGTATAAAGATAGAAAAGAAACAACACATGAAGAGAGAGGTGAAAGAAACATACATCCACATAAATAAAGAATAAGTACCATGTATGTAAAACTGGTCACAAAACCTCATATACAAGAACAATGTATCTAAAAAGATAAGAAAGGAAAAGATACATCAAACCTCACTACATCCCTCAAAAGTATCAACACTCCCCCTATCAAAAATGTCCCAAAAATGTCCTATACTAACTCTCCCCCTAAGATGACTACTCTCATAACCCAAAACTACTCCCCCTTTTTGTCACGAGTGACAAAGGGTAGAGTGTCATGTAGACATCTCATCGGCAGAGCTAGCATCTCCATCATCATCATCATCAACATCATCATCATCATCATCCTCAGAATCTGAAGCTACTGGAGTAGGTGGTGAAGGAGTAGCCTCTAGAGCAAAACCACCCATGGTCGCCTGCCGTCGTGCAATACGACCCACACGAACATTCACTTGATACAACTCAGCAGAGAGTGTATCAAAACGAGTGTTCATGCGCTGCAGCTGCGCCATGATATCACCAAGGGATACATCGCTCGAAGAGGAAGAAGGAGCAGATGTAGATGGAGCTGATCTGGATGGTGCTGAACGGGAGGGAGGAGTGGCACCAGGCTGTCTCGACCTAAACTGTGCCTCACTACGTTTTACGGTAGCGGCATCTATGGCAGATATGTGTGTGAAGTGGTCGGACACAGGAAAGGGAACGGAAAAATGGCGTAGAATCCGCGTGATAGAAGAAGGAAAGATGAGCTTATCACGGGACGCCGAATCAAGATAAACCTCTAAGATAGACCGGATGAAGTGAGAAGGGAAGTCTATGGTCAAGTGCTTAAGAAGAGAAAGCAAAAATCGAGCACGAGGCTCTGTGATAGAGTTATAGTGAGACAAAGGATGGAGAACAAAAGTCATCACCATGTTCATGAATCTAGGACCTTTAGCAAAAGGCCTACATGATGTGAACTGATGCTCACCCCAATCAGCAGGGCGCTCACAAAAAGCAGAAATGAGCTCTTCTTTGGACACAGTCCTCAGACGCTCACAAGAGGGGTAATCTGGAAACTCTATCCTAGGTACCCTAAGCACATCCGCAACAAGTTGCGGTGTGACAGGAATGCGCATACCTCGAACGCGAGTGGAAAAATGAGGTACTGAAAGATCAATCCCGTGGATGTTGGAGTAGAACTCCTGTATCAGCACGAGAGGGCAAGTGACCGGGATGTCACACAGTGACCCCCATCCCCTACTGTGAATGACAGAAGGAAGGTCAATGTCGGCGAAGTCCGCCAGAATGACTTGGCGTTCCGAATGAACACCTCGTCCAGAAAAGTTCTCAGTAAATGCTTTTTGGGCATCTCCATCACGGAACCGAATGTTAAAAGGAGCAGAATCAGAAGAAGTAGAAGCTCCAAAACGCAGAGGGTTCTGAGCAGGAGTAGATTTACGTTTGGGTGCCATAGACACTACTCACGTAAAAGAATGAGAAAGAGATAGAGAGGGAGACAAACAGAAAAGTCCCAAATCAGTTCAAATATGACAGATATATGAACAAAGAGTACGTATGCATGGGAATGCATGAACAAGTGACATGCAAAACAGAAATATCATCATGGGCTCAGCCCAATCCATTCCTAACAGCATATAAACAAAGAACTCACATCTAAATGTATGAAAATATCATTATAATGCACATGAAATGCAATGTATGACATTTTGAAATCATTTAAGTCCAAACCCAACCCAAAATTTCAGTAAAAACTCAATAATTTTGAAAAACCCCAAATTTTTATGAAAAATCCCAAAAACTAGGTTTTCATAACATGAAATGCATGAAAAAGGAAGAGAAAAGGGATCTTACCAAGTGATTTGAGCAAGAAATAAGCAAGATCCAAGTGGGTTGAAGGATTAGAGTGAAAGGAGAGTGAAAGGGAGATGAACAGCCACGGAGAGATCGAGAGAGATCGAGTGAAATGATTCAGAATCGCGATCAAACCTTATATAGACCCTTCAGTAAATCTCGACAGCTGAGGTGTCGAGAGGTATCGAGGAAGCTGTCGAGGAAGGTATCGAGAAAAAAGCCTTCGACAGATTCAGGTATCGAGAGGTATCGAGATGCAAGGAGAATTTCAGATACGCGAAGCTCGATCGATCGTGAAGGTGTCGAGAAGGTATCGAGAACACAGAAGAAATCTCGATTGATCCACAAGGTATCGAGACAGGTGTCGAGAAAGAAGACACAATCATCACAATTGAATCTCGATCGATCCAACAGGTGTCGAGAATCTATCGAGAGGACAGAGACTTTCTCGATCGATCCACAAAGTGTCAAGGATGTGTCGAGACTGCGATAAGAAAATCTTGAGAAGTTCGACAGATGACCAGGTATCGAGGAGGTGTCGAGGAAGGTGTCGAGACACAGTAAAAGGAGTTTTTCGAGAAGTGAAAAACATAGACATGAATGCAATCCAACACACATCTCTACCAACAAATCCACTCAACATATAAACCTCTCAAAACATCTCTCAACAAGAAATTAAGCACAAAGATCATGCAAAACACACACACACACTAAACAAGTCTAACCAATTTTATATTTCAAAAACAAGTTATGACAGTTTAGTGAGCATACATTAGCATATGTAAACACTTGTGATGGCCAAATCACATTGTACCTGCACATGTATCAAAAGTAGCAAAGAATATTGCGTGTTGTGTGTGAAAAACATCGCAAGATTGCATATGTGTATACATGTTATGACGATCTGAGATATGAGTAAATAACTTTTAACTCACACACAATCATAACTGTTTGATGGGGACTATCACCTTCGAGGTACATCCTATAACTCCCACATCTCCTAGAAAACACGCTTGCAATCATATTTAAAGCATCTTTAATCTTTTTGCTTTATATTTTCTTTGCATATTTTTTCTTTTAAGCATATCATGCATGGGCATAAAAAGAGAGAAAAGAAATACCCAAGATGTTAAGCATTTGACATCGCATTTTTGCTATGCCGAAGCATACGAATGTCTTTGACACTGCACTTTTGCTATGCCGAAGCATACAGGTGTCTATGATACTGCACTTTTGCTATGCCGAAACATACAGGTGTCATACTATGATTGGCGGGCAACAGTGGTGAGATGGTCATTAATGCCTTTCTCTTAGGATTTTCTAGTCCTACCCGTCAAAAAGAGTGATATGAGTGTTAAGTTTTAAGAGATAACCTAATCTTACTCATCACAAACAAGAGCCACAAAACTCACTTGCTTAGTTGTGCATAGAGATGCTCATCTAAGCTACAAGAGATACAAAGTTTAGAGAAATTTTGTTTCATTGGCCATCCAAGGTACACAAATACCAAAGTACACATAACACACACTGTTTTTGTATTTTTCTGATTTTTCAATTTTTTTTTTATTTTTATATTAAAAAAAAATGAACAAAACTGAAAAATAAACAAACAAAAACATGTTGATCAAAGCAAAGCAAAAACTAGACTGACTCAGCAGAAAAGTAAAACACATAAGCAATGCAACACACAAAAGAAAAACAAGAAGGGAGAAGAAAGTGATAAAATCACTTAGAGTCCTTTTTCTTCCACTCCTTGGAAGAACCTTTCCTTTGATAGAATCCTTGAACAGGTGGTGAGGGGGAAGAATTTAAACCGTTCAAGTTCGAAAGGAACATGAGGGCTTTCAGAAGATCTCCAAGAGGAGCAAGAGAGGATTGAAGCTGAGATTGGCTTCCAGATGCTATCATGCCATTGCTCTGTTGAGTGGCTAACCACTTATAGCAATTTGGTCGAGTGTGACCGGCAGCTCCACAATAATGACAGAGATGCTGCTTCTTTTGTTTAGGCTTTTGAGAGTTAGCCTTCTTAGCCCTAGGGTTCTTGGCATCTTTCTTGTCTAGCTTAGGGGGTGCTCCTAAGATAGATTTTCCTTTGTCTAAGTTCTCACTAGTTAATTCAGTTTTAACATTAGGGTTCTCAATTTCAATGTTATTAGCAGCAGGAACAAAAACAGTATTGCTAGTAGAAGCAGTATTAGAGAAAGAAATACCATACCCCAAACCAGTTCGATCCGAAGCAGGTTTTTGATTGCTAAGCATCTTATCAAGCTTTGCACTTGAGGTCCTCTCCAGTTGAGCTCTGACTTGAAACAGCTCCACTTCAAGCTTCTTGGTCTTCTCAGCCAAAAAATTGTTCTCAAATCTCAGTGCTCCAATAGTTTGATTCGCCTCATCAAACTTTGTGGACAGCTCTTCACGATCGAGTTCCACTTCACTGAGCTTCTTGGTGGCCAGCCTATATAATTTCTCATGCTTTTCAGAGAGCTTGTAAAGCTTCTCATAGGCTGAATGGATATCATCTTGATCATCCATCTTCTCAAATTTGGACTCCACCAACTCTTCTTCTTCATCCACTTCTTCAACAATCCCTTCAGTAGGATTGACTGTGGCAGTGAAGGCATTTAGGATTCCGTCATCCTCATTGTCGGAATCGTCTTCAGGCTCAGTGTCACTTAGGGTCACAGCAAGGGCCTTGCTTTTCCCAATGCTTTTCAGATATGTAGGACACTCATGTTTCATGTGTCCGAACCCATGACAACCAAAGCACTTTGGTCCTGCGGGAACAGTATACTGACCGGCCTCCCTAGCATCCTTCTTCCCTTTGTCTTGGCTTTTGAACTGAGAAGAACTGAACTGCCTGCGGTCCTTGTCGAAGCTCCTTCCATTGGCATTCTTCATGAACTTTTTGAATTGCCGAGTAATGTAGGACTTCATCTTAGAATCTTCATCATCGGAAGATTCATCTGTATCACTGCTCTTCGCCTTCAAGGCCATGCTTTTGCTTTTATTGGTCTTGCCAATCCTAGATAAACCTATCTCATAGGTCTGCAAGTTTCCAACCAGCTCAGTCAAAGGAATCTTGTCTATATCCTTTGATTCCTCAATTGCCGTAATCTTGGCATGAAATCTCTCAGGTAGAGATCTGAGAACTTTTCTTACAATCTTGGGTTCAGGGATGGTTTCCCCAAGATTGAAGGCTGAGTTCACTATGTCCTTGAGCTTGGCATAGAACTCATCAAACGACTCATCCTCCTCCATTTTAATTTCTTCAAAGCTTGTAGTGAGCCTCTGAAGCTTTGAGTCTTTGACAGCCTTTGTCCCTTCATAGGTTGTCTGGAGGATGGTCCAAGCCTCCTTAGCAGTTTCAGTTGAGGATATCTTCTTGAACTCCTCATTGGTGACTGCGCTAAAAAGAGCATTCAGCGCTCTGTTGTTGAAGTTGGCCGCCTTGATCTTGGCATCGTCCCAATCGGCCGGTTCTTCTTTTGGCTTAGTCCAGCCAATCTCTACAGCTTGCCACACCTTCTCATCTAAAGACTGCAAGAAAGCTCTCATGCGTACTTTCCAGTATGCATAGTTAGTGCCATCAAATAAAGGAGGTATGATTAAGGATTGTCCTCTATCCATGACAAACAGGGGTCAATGGATCAACACAGCTAAGATTAAGACCTAATCAGAGTGTGTCTGCTCTGATACCACTTGACAGGTCACAATCTGAATGACCCCTTGTGATAAACCCTAATTGATTAATTAATTAGCCAAGTTGTTAATTAACCAATTAAGCATGCAATTTTGTGAAAGCACAAACAAATCACCAAATACTAAATATGCAGCGGAAAATAAATAACACGGTGATTTGTTTACGAATGGGGAAAACCCTAACGGCAAAAACCCCACCGGGTGATTTTCAGGTCACCACTCCCGAAACTCCACTATTATCAAATCAAGCGGTTACAAGAAAGGAATCCCAAGTACCTTACCAACCTACAGTTGAACCCTTACCCCAATACCCAATTGGACTTGATCTGTAGTGACAATTTCCACCTTTGATGCACGGCTCCCAAGTACGTGACTAACCAATGCGCGGATCCCAGTACGCGACTTCAGAAACACCAACTTGAGGAAGAAAGGTTGGCTGCAAAGTTCTTCAGTTCATCCACGTGATGAATAGCAGGAAGATGCTTGGTTACAAAACCCTATGGTGCAAAGACACAGCAACTTCTTGATGGAAAATGAACTAGGTCAAGAACTTCGTCTGTTGAGCACAATTTGCATAAACAGAGATTGCTCAATGATAATACAACTTGTGTCACCCAAAACGGCTCTTAAAATAATCCTTTTATATGTTTAGGGTTAGAAGAAAAGAAGTCCCAAAAACATATTCACGGATCTCAAGAAAATCAGATTTGGAATTCTGACTTTTTAAATCTCGACAGATAGCAGGTGTCGAGGTAGCTATCGAGAGGTATCGAGCTTTAAAAATTCTGCACTTCAACTTGCTTTCTTTTGGACAGACTTGATGACTTCAATACTTGACCTTGAAACATTGTTTCTTAAAGTATTAAAAACACCTAGATCTACCCAATTATAAGTAGAGTGCGTTTTGTCAAAGGATTAGCCAATTTACATAAATAAGTAAGACATATGTTCTTAGTATGTGAAACACATATGTCCTAACAAAATTGATTCCCATACCGCACCAGTATCCATTTCAGATTGTCCCAATTGTGTTGTTGGATTCTGTTTTGTAGATGTTGCTTGGTTTGACATGGTTTGGATTAGAGCCCTTGCGAGTGATTTCAATTCAATCCAAGGTGATAACGGGAAGTATTCAATGTAACAGTATAAAAGGTAATAGTATACAAGGTGATTTCAGTTCAATCCATTATACACCAATTTAGCAATGATGATTTCATTTCATTCAGATTGAAATGACAAAGTAATTTGGATACATAGCCTAACAAAGTGTTCCATATTGCTAACTGGAAGCACATTGGCAAAAAGCATGTCAAAACTACATACAAGGCATGCTATCCTACTTCTTTTCTCTACCTTAAACCTGCTAAAAACCATATTGACAAAAAAAAAAAAGCCCTCAAACTACTAGAACATAACCCCACCCAACCCACCAATGCTAAAATCACACAAAGGCAAATCCTACACAACACCAGTGTCAATACCAAACACACTGTCAAAAACTTCTTCCTCTTCTTGCAGATTGATTTTCCATAGTTCTCTGTTGTTGTTCCCACATAGCACCAATATCCATTTTGGGTTTTCAGATTGATTGATTTTCCTTAATTCCCACACAACACCAATATCCATTTCAGATTGATTTTCCTTAATTCTCTTCTGTTGTTCAAACTTAAAACACTCTTCTATACTAGAATTTGTATATATTTCAAATGGTTATTTTGTATATAAAGATACAAAGAAAGAACAACCAATACAGTACTGAAACATATATTGTTTTTTTTTTTTTTAATTTAAAATGAAAAAGCCTCTGAACATGCATGTAGATATAATTTATTTTAAAAGTTGCTTGTAACAAAGTGTTTGTATTTGAATTATAAGTATTTATCAATGTAGTTATTAGTTTCAGTGATAATAACAACGTGATTAACTCTACAATTAGGTTATATAGTAAAGTAGATCATGTCATCTTAATATGAATAAAGGGATAAAGAAATTAAAGTATTACCTTGTAAAAAAAAAATTTGTGTTTGTAAACGATCTATCATGTTTGGAGTTAGAAAATCTGAAAATTAAATCAAAATCTGGTTTGGATTGGATGCTTAAGGTCCGTGATTGATGTAAATATAAAAATGGTTTTATTGTGCCTAGTAGGGGAAGTAGTGGTGGTTTAGCTTTATTTTGGAAGGAGATTAGGCTTGATAGTCAGACTTATTCTCATTCACATATTGATGCATGGGTAGATGGGGGAGATGGTATTGGTTGGTGGCATCTTACAGGGTTTTATGGTGAACCTGATACTTCTAAAAGATGGGAGTCATGGCAAAAACTCAAACACTTGCATGGGACATCCACTTTGCCATGGTTAGCAATTGGGGATTTTAATGAAATTACTAACATGGCTGAAAAGGAGGGGGAAGTAATAGAACATGACAGCAAATGAAAAATTTTGTTGACACTATTAATTGTTGTGGTCTTAAGGAAGTTCGTTTCACGGGGCCATTGTTTACTTGGTTGTACCAAAAAGAGGATGGGTCCCAAATTAGGGAACAGTTGGATAGAGCTTTGGCTACGGTGGAGTGGTTTCATTTATTTCCAACGGCTAAGCTTACTCATCTCTCCTCTTCGGCTTTGGACTATTCTCCTCTTATTCTTCATTTGTTTGCAAAACCAAGAAAAAAGAGGATGGGTAGGGTTTTCCGGTTTGAATCAATGTAGTTAAAGGACATAAGATGTGAGGCTATTATGGAGGAAGCTTGGGATGAGGGCTTGTATGGAGGGTTGGGTGATGTTCTTAATAGATGTTTGGAAAGTTACCGAGCTAGAATTGAGGTGTGGAATGGCAGTGAATTTTTAAATGTGGGGAAAAAAGTGGCTGAACTACAGAAAAAGTGGCTGCAATCTGGGGATAGGAACACTAGGTTTTTCTATGAGAAAGCTTTTGCAAGGTACAAAAAGAATTTCATTGATGGTTTGTTGGATGTGGATGGTAGGTGGTTGGATGGAGATAAGCATGTGGAGGAGTTGATGTTGTAGTACTATGAGAGGCTTTTTACTAGTAGTGGTCCCACGGATTTTGAAGAAATTTTAGAAGCTGTTCAACATAAAGTCAGCTCTAGGATGAATCAATTACTTGTAAGGGAGTTTACAGCAACTGAAGTGAAAAATGCCATTAAGCAAATGTACCCTTTGAAGTCCCCTGGGCCGGATGACATGCCTCCATTGTTTTATCAACACTTTTGGCCTAAGATTGGTGGTGTGGTTACTTCAACCGTTTTGGCATTCCTCAATTTAGGTATCATTCCACCGAATTTTAATCATACACATATTGTCCTTATTCCTAAATGTAAGGAGCCAAAACTTGTAACTGATTATAGACCCATTAGTCTTTGTAATGTGGTTTATAAAGTTGCATCAAAAGCCATTGCTAATAGATTGAAAAAAGTTCTTCCTTCTATTATTAGTGATACCCAAAGTGCATTTGTGCATGGTAGGCTAATCATTGATTATGTTCTTGTGGCATATGAAATGATGCATCATATTAGTCAAAAGAAGAGTGGAAGAGTGGATGATTTGACTCTAAATTTAGATATGAGTAAGGCATAAGATAGGGTGGAGTGGATATGGTTGGAAAAAATTATGCATAAGTTGGGTTTTGATGATAAATGGTGTGCTTTGATTATGAATTGTGTCACTACTATTTCTTACTCCGTGAAGATTAATGGTAAGCCTAAAGGGCACATTGTTCCTAGTAGGGGAATCAGGCAAGGTGATCCACTATCTCCATATGTATTCTTGTTATGTGCGGAAGGTCTTTCTGCTTTTATTAAGAAAGAGGTGAAGAATGGGAGTTGGGGGGTGTTGCAGTTTGTCGTAAGGGTCTCAAAATATCTCATCTTTTCTTTGCTGATAATAGCTTGATCTTTTGTAGAGCTTCTTTGGAGGAGTGTGATGCTCTTCAGAGGGTGTTGAGGGTTTATGAGTGTGCTTCAGGGCAACAGTTAAACCGTGCTAAAACATCTCTATTTTTTAGTAGTAATACTCCTATGGAGATTCAAGAGATCATCAAAGCTAGGTTTGGGGCCCAAGTGATTAAGCACCATGAAAAACACTTTGGTGGGGAGGAATAAGAAAAACACTTTCAATTCTATTAAGGATAAATTAAGTAAGAAGCTTGCTAGTTGGAAAAAGAAGTTATTGTCTAAGGCGGGGAAATAAGTGTTGGTAAAAGCAGTGGCATAAGCAATTCCGACGTACACTATGAGTGTTTTCAAATTGCCTGACTCTCTATGTGAAGATTTGACAAGTATGATTCATAATTTTTGGTGGGGGCAAAGAAACGATGAGTGGAAGTTAGCTTGGATGGGTTGGGAAAAATTATGTGCTCCGAAGAATTGTGGTGGGATGGGTTTTAAAAAGCTTAAGGAGTTTAACATGGCTTTATTGGCAAAGCAAGGGTGGAGACTTCAACAAGGTCATGACACCTTGGTGTACAAGGTCTTGAAGGCAAGGTATTTCCCTACAACTGATTTTTCACAAGTTGTTTTGGGCAACAATCCATCATTTACTTGGCAGAGTATTATGTCTGCTCAACCTCTTGTTAAATATGGTTTACGGTGCAGAGTTGGAAATGGTGAGAAAATCTGGATTTGGGGTGATAGGTGGCTGCCTAAGCCTTCTACATTCATGGTTTCATCTCCCAGGTTGTTTATGCCAGAAGATATGAAGGTCGGAGAATTTTTAAATATGGAAGAGACTTCTTGGAAGGTTGATGTCGTTGATGCTCTGTTCTTGCCACATGAAGCAAAGGCTATAAAAGCAATCCCTATAAGTTCTCATTTGCTAGAAGATAAACAGATTTGGGCTTGGAGCACTAATGGAGCCTTTTTAGTGAAGAATGCCTACTAGGTTGCAACTTAAATGTCATTAGCCTCATCCACGAGTTCATGTTCTGATGGCAACCAAGAAAGGAGCTTCTAGAAACGCCTACGGCAGATCAATGTGCCTCATAAAATAAGGCACTTCTCTTGGAGGGCTTGTCAAGACATCCTACCTTTGAAAACTAACCTTGTTAAAAGGAATGTTTTACAGGTTGATATGTGCTACGAATGCAATGAGGAGGCTGAGAATTCAATCCATTTCTTTTGGAAGTGCTCCCACGCTAAAGAACTGTGGTCTTCGTCGAAACTGGTTTTTCCCAGTATGATGGATCAGCTTGGTTCTTTTAAGGAGATGCTCTGGTGTTTAATGATGGACAAAAAGACTTCACCAGAAAAGATTGAGTTTCTGTTGACCTGTGCGTGGGCGTTGAGGGGTAACAAGAATGATGTTCGTCATGGCGGAAAGCAAAAATATGGAAGAATGCTTCTTCAATGGGCGGTGCAGTATCTGGAGGAGTACCAGGCTGCTGTTGAGTTACTACCGAGTGCCCAGGAGTTAGTCCAGCATGTTCAGAGATGGATTCCACCTCCAGTATCGGTTTTCAAGTTCAACATAGATGGTGCTATGTTTGCAGAGCTAAATTCAGTGGGAGTTGGAGTAATGGTAAGGGACTGGAATGGGTAATTTTTGGCAGCAATAAGCAGAAAAATACATGCACCATTAGGGCCTTTTGAAGCAGAAGCGAAGGCCTTTGAACTTGGTTTGTAGTTTGCAAAGCAGATTGGGATCACAAACTTCATACTTGAGGGTGACTCGTTAATCATCTCTAAGGCGTTGAATCATTCTTCCTCAGCTCCGGTCTTGATTGATGCAATGATTATGGGCATTAGCAAAGCTTCCTTGGAGTTCCATAATGTTGATTTTTCTCATGTTAAGCGAAATGCAAATATCCCAGCTCATTTGTTAGCAAAGCATGCCAAAGCCATAGATAATCAGTGTATGTGAATGGAGAATTGTCCTAGTTTCTTAGAATTAGCAGTTCTTCATGATGTAAATGCTATGGTTGTTTGATTTATATTAAGTTGTGTGATTTCCTATCAAAAAAATAATAATAATAAAGGCCAAAATGGACATTTTCTCCTTTCGCCCAAAACAAGTAGCAAAATATCTCTGTTCTAAAACTATCTAGCAAAATGGCCATATTTTGAAACTCGATTTTTAAAAAATCGAGTTTCAATGAAAAACTCAATTTAATGAAAATCAAGTTACTTGCAAAATGTTACATGGAACTCAAGTTCTGTGTAATTTTTTTTTTTTTTTAAAGTTTTTTGCCTATAACTCGATTTTCATTGAATCGAGTTTTTCATTGAAACTCGATTTTTTAAAAATCGAGTTTCGAAATAGGGGCATTTTGCTATATAGTTTCAGAACAATGACATTTTGCTACTTGTTTTGGGTGAAAGGGGCAAATGCTCATTTTGGCCCATAAATAAATATATGGTAAAATATCATTTTCATCCCTGAACTATCATAAAAGTTCATTTTTCGTTCCTAAATTTTCAAAAGTTCTATTTTCGTCCCTAAACTATCACAAAAGTTCGTTTTTCGTCCCTAAACTTTTAAAAGTTCTATTTTCGTCCCTAAACTTTTCTAAATGTATTGATTTTCGTCCCTCCCACATCAGCACTCTGTCAAGCCACATCAGCACTCCGTCAAACGGAGGGACGAAAATCAATACGTTTGGAAAAGTTTAGGGACGAAAAACGAACTTTTGAAAGTTTAGGGATGAGAAATGAACTTTTGTGATAGTTTAGGGACGAAAATAGAACTTTTGAAAATTTAGGGACGAGAAACGAACTTTTGTGATAGTTTAAGGACGAAAATGACATTTTACCCATAAATATATAAACAAAAAAAAACAATTACTATGAAACTAAAACCTGTTGTTCTGCATATGAGGCTAAGAGAAGGTGGAAAAAAGGGGAAAATGAAGATAATGGGGAATCTCTTCATAATGGGGAATCTCTTCATGGGGGCAGTATACTATGGTAAACTCATAACGGGTATAATATATGTTTAGAGAATTATATTCTTCTTAACCACAACTTATTATTTCCAAAATTAAATTGTCCCGCTTTTGTAGTAGAGTTAGGACTTGAATATTAGCTATCAGATGTGGGAAAATTATTAGGTACTCCTGGAGTACATAAATACGTAGTCCCTCCTCTCACATGAATGGTAGGTCCCACCATGAATTTAATTAGTGGGACCCACCATTCATGTGAGAGGATGGACTCCGCATTTATGATACTCTGAGAGTACACAATAATTTCTCTTAGATGAGTACTGTGGAGTGTGGACAGAGTATTATTATGCACAGTTTTAAAAAATGAAAAAAAAAATGGCACTTGCAAAGTAATATATATAGAGTCATGTGTTTATTTCATATTATATAATATGAAATAAACACATGACTATATTCATTACTTTTTTTATATGAAATATATTCATTACTGTTTATTGCTAATACAATCTACTCTAAGGGCACGTTTGATAGACTGTAATAGGCACTATAATGTAACAGTTATTCCTATAATTTAACTATTCAATAGTTTGGTTATGTTTTTATTACAGGAAATAGTCATTCCTTATGAATAGCTATTTTTTAAAATAAGGAATAACTATTCCTATCTAAAAGGGTTGTAATAGCTATTCCTTAATAGATGTAATTGTAGGGACTCAAAATGTATTGGACTCGGAAAAAAGACGGGTTTCTGGCCCAATGAGCCCAACAATAAATTTTTAGAGTGTGGGTATAAGAACTAGTTCTATTACATAGGGAAAGACATAGTTACAGTTAAACAAAGGATGCTTCAAGCTGGTTTTAGGGTAACCACTCTCCTCAGCTAATTTTTGGAGGTTATCTCCTTCAGTTTTCTTTTCCCTCTCTTCCCCCTCCTCTAGAAATCAAAAAGTCCCTTTAATGTCACTTGTTTTCATGTTATATACTGTCTTTCTTTCACATTCCCACCGTACACGTGTAATTTCTATCCTGAGAACACCTTTCTGTCCCATCCAACACCCCCCGGACCTTTTGTTTAGTGGTCATAAAGCTGCTTGGGTACTGTTCAGGTATCACCTCCACATTAATGCGGCCAGGGAGTTAGCTGGACAGCATTTAATGTGGAGGTAGCAGCTTTATGGGGTATTTGTTATCTTCCCCGGTTCTTCCTGGGATCTATATCCTTCCTCTCGTTCTAACACGACTTTGTGGGGTATCTTGGACAAAGAGATAGTTACCTCTACCTCGGATCACGGTGTCTGAGGTGAGTCTTATCCTCGGCTGCATTTTGTACTTTGCATATATGATTTCTATCACACCACACCTATGTAACCATCCTCGGACAAGCAGATGTCCTCGGACTGGGCCTTTGGGCCCCAAGCCCATTTCCCCTGATTCCCACATCTTTTTAGATAACAGGTCCCACAATAATAATTTCTAATATTAATATATTTCTAAATAAATAAACTTTCCATATTAACCTAATAATTATAGAAATAAAAAATCATCAAAAAATAACTTATCTCTCTAAAATTTAAAATATATTATTTTCTAGGAAATATAATTGTATGAATGAGATATTTCCTAAAATATATCATAAGTTTTATTCTAATGTTACAACACAACCAAACTAATGAATAGGTTTAGTTATTCCATTACAACACATTTTATTATCATTAATAAAGATTACCATTCTTGCTGTAATCCACATTCAGTGTATCAAACGTACCCTAAGAATATCAAGTTCTTGAACAGTTTCATAATTTTTTATAACCATGAATAGTTTCGTATTATCAAATAAATATATAACCACTAGGCCTTTTTTTTTTTTTTTGTCTACTGTCATATATATATATATATATATATGTTCAAGTTACACCCTTTTTAAATCATAGGTTTCTAAGAAATCTAATGGTTAGAAAATCACTATAATCAATATCATCTTTAAAATTAATTGATTTCCATATTAGCTAACCTAATTAATTTGAGAGAATATTATATTATCTTCTTTTTAACTTTCTTTCTCTCTCCTAATCAATTCATCCCTAACCTTACACAAAAGCGTATTCACCACATTTTTGGGCATGGAGGCAGTTGTGCTGGACTTTCAATTGTTTAAGTGGAGTTAGAAATATATTTCCCATTAAACCTAAGGTTTATGGATATTTTTGAATTATATAAAAGTCCAGTCCAAAGAGGAGAATTCTCTTACCAATAGTATAGATATTCACTGTTTTTATGGGACTCCTGTTTGTACTATGTGGCAGTTTTATTGAACCCAACATGTCTTTGATAAAATAACAAAGTTTAGCTACCTAAAGGTGAATTTTGATAAATTCATTATTGGATTACATTTTCTTCATATATATTCTATGCTTGCAAAATTTCTAGAAAATTAAATATCAATAGCTGTATCATCAATAAATTGTTTAAATTACAAGTTTTTTTAGTTAAAAATTATGCATAAAATATAAATTTATAGATCATATAGTAAATAATATCCGATTGGCATAAAATTTTACATGTGTATTAAAAGCGTAAAGAACATACAATTTAACATATAGATTTTCAAAATATGTAGTAATGTTAATTTTTTTAAAGGAAGTTGTAACTTTATGTTACCACCAATTTTGTAACTAAATTTTGTCCTCTATAAAATGAGTAAAATTAAATAAATAAGTGATGTCAGGCACAACATGCAAAACTACATAGATTCTTAAGAGATAATAGTACATGCATTCCACCATGTAGGGCAGCTCAACAGTATAGGCGAACGATGTGGTCGCCTAAGGCCCCTAAGCAAAAAAAGACCCCCAAATTTTAACTTATAGAGTTATTTCTTTCATTGTAATAGCATTAATTATGCACAAATATTAGCCAATAAATAAAATAATTTTTTTTTATCAAATGAAAAATAAGAAAAAGAAAGTGAAAGAAATGTTATGTCCACAACATTTTTCACAACAAATCCTAAGTGGCAAGTTATTAATGGCTATTATTGGTAGGCAAAAAAGTAATTTCAGTGGTAGGTTTAAATTAGAATTACTAACAACTTAACACCTACAATTTTTTATAAAAAAATTGTGAATTTAGTACTTTTAAAAGAAAAAAAGAAAAAAGAGTAATACACAAATCCTAAGTGACAGGTTGTTACTAGTTGTTATTAGTGAGTAAAAAAATAATTTCAGTGATAGATTCAAATTAGAACTGATAACAACTTAACACCTAGGATTTGCTATAAAAGTATTGTGAATGTAGCACTTCTCAACAAAAAAAAAATACAAAAAATACAAAAAATTTCACAACATTTTTCAAAACAATTGAGTTGGAAAACTTTTATTAGTTCTTATTTATGTCCACCACTAACATCACGTTTTTACTTACATTATCATTCTACCACATCAACAAGTGTGGAAAGTTTTGTCAATTTTTTTTGTGTCTATAGACTTTCTAAAAAAAATTACGTGGTTAATTAGTAATTTTATATCTAAAACAAAAGAATAGAGTTTAAGTAATATTTAAATTTATTTTAAAAAATCACATTTAAATATATAAAAAGACTCAATTTAGTTTTCACCCATGGCCCCAAATGCTTCAAGCCTCCCCTGCCACGATTAAAGGAAAATGAACTAAGCTCAATGGCTGCTCCATGAACTTTTTTTCAGAGTAGTCATTATGAAACCTAAATTATACAAAATCTAATAAAAAGAAAACTTCATATATTGTCAACAAAACACAGACACACACACACACAAATATATAGTCTTACAATTATTTTCTACAAATTTTCTTATTTTGAAATCGTTGCATAATAGTCTTTTTACCAATTCACATTTAAATATAAAAAAAGAATCAATTTAGTTTTCACCCATGGCTTCAAGCCTCCCCTGTCATGATGAAAGGAAAATGAAGTACGCTCAGTGGCGGCTCCATGAACTTTTTTCCAAAGTGGTTATTATAAAACTTAAATTATACAAAATCTAATAAAAAGAAAACTTAATATATTGTCAACAAAACACACACACACACAAATACATAAAGTCTTACAATTATTTTCTACAAGTTTTCTTATTTTGAAATCATTGCATAATAGTCTCATTATCAATGTTGCAAGCTACATCTCTTTCAAAATCATTGTTGATAAATTTTTTCTTGGGCTTTTCCTTTTTGTTTGTAAGGGTCTAATCTATTGTTAAGGGGACCAAATTTTAAATACGAATTTTGGCTACAAACTTAGTTATAGCCTAATGCTATAACTCTCCATAAACAAATTAACGCGACCACATATTTTTGGAAAATCTAACCATTGAATTGTAATTTCTCTATATTTGTGGGAGGAACGAATCTTTCCCCAATCAGGTATTGTTCACTTTGGGAATGGGCCGAGGAGCCGATGCCACCCTCATGAATTTGTTCAATCCCATATTGGAGAGAGACGCCTCCCACCCTGGCCTTATAAGCACTTGGGGTAAGGAAGGGTGTACCATAGTGTGTGCAAACCCAAAATCACTAGCCATAATCAAACTCAAATAGAAAAAGAAAAAGAAGAAGAATGAGAATGAGAATGAGAAGAAGAAGATGAAGATGCCGAAGATGTAAGAAGGAGAAGGAAAAGAAAAAGAAGAAGAAACAACAAACAAGAAAAAGGTGGAAAATAAAGAGATTGAGAGTGTCAGAGATATTTTGGAGAGTTTGGTAAGGTGATGGAACTGGTGGGAAATAATAATAAAAAAAGTAAGAAAAATGATTATTTAAATAAAATAGATAGTAGAATGGACAAACTGATGTGGATGTTTTGTAAAAATAGGTGTGTAAAATAGAAAAAGTAGGTTTTTCTTGCAAAATAGACAGAAAATTTGCACAACGGTTGCTCTAAGAGCCCAATTGTTTTTTCATAGACACAATTGTGAGATTAGAGTCTATGCCATGCCGTTTTTGGGTTAATTTTATGAACCAAGGGGCTTGTAGAAGGACACGTGTGGATCAAGATATGAGTTGCCTGAAGTTTGGGGTTGCTAGTTGGTTGGTTTAGGAATGTCTAGTGATAGAATGTTTTCCAATGAGACTTCCTAGTGTTAATGAACATGATGAGTGACATAATAAATAAATAAATAATAACAAGGCAACTACAAAATATTTACAAATTAATGCGACAATTAGTATGATTTGTGCTACATCAATAAAATAGAAAATAAATTTCTTAATTTTTTTTTATGTTTAAAAATTGATACATCAGTTTGTAAATCCTTTGTAGTAAAACTTATAATAGTTGTAGGACACAAAACATCTTTTTGAAGTATTTGCAATTTTTTTTTTTTGAAAGAACCAAATATAGCTAGGTTCTCCATAATTTACCAATCTAATAAAAGTCATTTCTTTCAAAAATAAAAATCTAATAAAAGTCATATATATATATATATATATATCATCTAATTATATTTCATATATATTTTAACCTAAAAGCTAATTAATTTTACCAAGAAAAGTTGCAAATAGAGAATAACAAAAGTCAAACAAGGTGTTGATTCCTATGTCTTATCCCGTTGTTTTATTTTTATTTTTTTCCTCAAATAAAAACCCCATTCTTATCTATCTATCTTGCATTAGTATCTACTTATTTTGCAATTGGATGCCAAAGAAAGTGAATACCTTTAATCTCTTCTCCCTTATCAAATGGGAGGTTTGGGGTAGATAGCTAGCAAAGCAAAGTTTGACTGCAACACTTGTTGGGGTAATTCGGTTTTAGTAAGCAGGGTTTTTAATCATATAACTACTTTTTCTAAACTTTTTTCTTTTGATTCAAATCGTTGAAAAGTTTCAATGAAGTATTTTTGAACTGAAGACTTTGTTAACATATGTTTAACAAATGTATTTCAATAGAAATTCTTGTTTGTGAACTACTATTCTAGCTAATATGGCATTCGTTGATGATGTTGGGGTCAAATTGATATAGAACAGACCACCATAGACTTCCTGGACTATCAAGTGCGTCTAAAATCACACAAGACAAAAAAGCATTAGTAGAAATCATTTGAACAACAAAGTTGCAATTTTATTTTCAATTAAGGCAGAGTCATGGCACATGATTATTGGTTACAACACAACCAAGTACGGCGATAAGGATACACATAATAGGAAACTGGTACAAAATATAAGAAAATACAACATACGAGATCGATTATTGTCATAACTAATAAAGATGAAGCGGGAGTCGTGGCTTCATGACTGCAACAAGTGGAAACTTTCTAGGCGTAGCCAAGCCATAAATTTCCTCCATGTTCAAATCTTCTGGTTTCATATTGTCTGGCAATTTCCACTCAAATCCATGCAACATATTAGCCAAGCTGGAGCTAATCATCTTTAGTCCAAGGCTATACCCAGGGCACATCCTCCTCCCTGAACCAAATGGCAATAGCTCAAAATTTTGTCCCTTCACATCAATAGCCTTACCCAAAAATCTCTCTGGGCGGAACTCTTCTGGGGCATCCCATATTGATGGATCCCTTCCTATACTCCAAGTGTTTATGAATATTGTTGTTCCTTTGCAAATGTCGTAACCAGCTACATTGCAGTCTTGAAGAGCCAAATGTGGTGCAAGCAATACGGCAACAGGGTGTTTTCTCATTGTTTCTTTCATAATTGCATCGATATAAGGAAGCTGTGGGATATCTTTCTCTTCTACCCATCTGTCTCTTCCAATAATCCTATCCAGTTCTTCCGTTGCCTTTTTGATGAGATGTGGTTGCTTCATGAGTTCAGACATAGCCCATTCCACAGTAGTTGCAGAGGTATCTGTACCTCCAGCTACAAGATCCTGACATTAATGAACAAAAATAAAAATTGTCATTCACTATATATTTATCATTTAGGGGGATAAGGGCAGGCCTTCTTTTTTTTTTTTTTGAAACCTATAACTCCAACCATTTATAATTAAGATTGATATCTTTTAGCCTATCCTACAAATTTTAGAACATGTCTTATAAATTGATGAGTCAATTTTTAAATACAATACAAAAAAATATATATATATATATATATATATATTTTCTGTTAATGTGGCACCAATCAAATTCATCAGTGGATCTATATATATATATATATATATATATATATTTTTTTTTTTTTTTTGTGGAAAAATGTTAACTGTAACAACATTTTCCTATGTTTTTTGTCATATTCAGGTTAGGTTGATTTGCCATAAACATACCTAATATGTATGCCTGGAAAAATTAGACTCGTGCTCATTAACACACTTGATTCCGAAAGATAAAGTGGGTATAAATAATTGAACTTGTGAGAAAAAAATTATAAAAATAAAGAAAATATAAGAAAAAGAATAGTTAACTTGAAACTGACCTACTAAAATGACGGGATGGGTCAGGATAGACCCCTTTTTAGGGGATGATTTTATTTCTAATCTAGTTTTCACTCTCAAATATTTCTCTATCTAATTCTCACTTTCTCAGTTTCTTCTCTAAATTTTTCTTAGACTCTCTATCTCTTAGTGTGAGTGTGAGCCATGATAATATTCAAACAAATGTCATAAACCTGAAATTTTTGCTTTGAGGCCAACTTTTAATACCAGTATAATATATAGGCAGATAGATGTATGCGTACGTGTTAAGCGTAAGTGAAAACTATATGCATGAGTAAATTAATACTGTACGCAAATTATTGATTCAATTTTTTTCTGAACTTTTTAATTTTATATTCTTTATATATACAAATAACTTATTAAATAGATAGATGTATGCGTACGTGTTAACTTGAGTGTAAGTGAAATCTATACATATAGAATTGAGTAAATTAATATTTTAGGCAGATTATTGATTCAATTTTCTTTTTAACTTCTTAATTTTATATTATATTATATTATATTATATATATATATATATATATAAATAACTTATTAACATTATGACCTTTACTTTTAATTAATTGATGTCATTCTTTCATATAGGATCATATAAACCTCAATAGGAATTTGTAATGCAAAATTGAGAAAATTACACATTTGTATAATTTATTTAATAGTTCTAATTTTCATTTACATGATGATTTTTGCTTTCTTAAATTCAAACCTCTTGAATATTAGAATTTAAAAGATGTATAGCTATAATAACAAAAAAAAAAAAACCTTAATTCCAAAATTTTTAGGCTGGCTCATATTTTGGGGGAAGCAAAAATTTAAAAAAAAAAAATATTTTGATTATTTTTCGCAACTACAAAAGACATTTTAAAAAAAAAAAAAAATTTTGGGCACCCTTAAGTGTAGTTCCGCTCCTGCAAACAAATTTGATCAAGAAGGATTTTATATCTGCATGCATTCTCGGTTAGAAAAATAGAAGGCACCAAAAATACAATTATTGTCCATCTGCTAATTACAAGAAAAAAAAAATTAGAGGTTAAACAAGGAAAAAAAAATTAAAATTAGAAAGGTTAATAAGGCATACCTGAGTGAGGGCTTTGATATTGTCATAAGTGAGCTTAACATCAATATTAGGATCATCGGCGAGCTGTAATAATAAATCCACCATATCCTTTGGCACAAAATCTTTCACGCTTTCTCTCTTTGCCTTATGTTCACCAATAACATGGTCGTGGAATCGATCAAATTTTTTTGTGATAGCCTTCATTCGCTTCAAGTATCCCTGCAAGTCTAAGAAATCGAGCCATGGTATCCAGTCCCCAATGTTCAACACCCCATTTAGCAAGAACAGTTCGTCTAACATATCTTGAAATTCTTTGAGTGTCACTATTGAAGACTCGTATTCAGACTCACTGAAATACTTCTTGCCCAATACAATTCTGCTTATGACGCTTAATGTAAGGCGCGAGAGATGCTCTTTCAGCCTAATCGGCTTCTCAGACAAGGCACATAAGCGTGAGAGAAGAGCACGCCTTTCTTCGACACGAATATACTCAAAGGACTCTAGTTGTTTCGAGCTAAATAGCTCAGAGAGATATATCTTACGCCCTTGGCGCAAATATGGTCCATAAGGTGCCCATGAGATGTTGGTGTAGTTATAAGTGGTGTATTTCCCAGCAGCAGTTTGGGGTCTGCAGGCAAAGATGTGATCATGTGTTTTTAGGAATTGCTTTGCCATTTCGGCAGATGAAGCAACCACTACTGGGACAGACCCGAACTTAAGTTGCATAATTGGCCCGTATTTTTGAGACAATTTATGAAAGGATTGGTGAGGGAGATGACCAATAGCGTTTAGATTGCCTATGATAGGCCAAGGTTTGGGTCCTGGAGGAAGTTTTAGCTTGTGGAATCGAAGGGGGTTATTTTTGAAGAAAAAGAGCAAAGCAGCTAGCCATGCCATGGCTAAAACAGCAGCCCAAGAAGTGAGCTCCATTGCTGAGGACTTTGGTGGTTGCAGTGGTGAGAGAGTTCGGGTTGGTTTGGGGGGGTTTATATAGGTTTAAATCTAAGGGTAGTCATGAAGAGTTTCATTTTCATAGCTGTACTGTATCTTAAACACGAGCTGCACATGGAGTAGTGAGATAGTCAGATAGAGAATATTACGTACTAATCGCATATTATTAAAATGAACACGTTAGAAAAATGTGAAGAAGTTAAAATAATTATAAAATAAAAGAAGAAAAAGCCACTGCTTAAAGTTAAAAGGTTGAACTATTGTTATTTCCTTAAGATGATATTAGAATACAATATGCATGTATGGCTAATAACGATCCCTTTAGTACTTAATTAGTACACGTAATCATATTTCCATAGAGTCGAGAGAGCAAAATAGTAAGGTTTCACGATGCACAAGGTGGAGGTAAAACACGCCTGTATTCAGAAAAATAAAAATAAATAAAAAAAGGGTAAAACACGTTTGTCTCATGATTTAATAATTCACAGCTATAAGCCAATAACATTTCTATCAAATGTGACCCCTCCTAGGTTCCTACCTTAACTGCTCTCTACTCAATCAAATTCACTTGCTCCCCTCTTAGGGTCTATTTGGTTGGAGAGGTAAAAAAAAGTGAGAGTATAGAAAATAAGAAAGGGATAGAAAGGTTAGAGAATATAAAAAAATTTAGTTTCTTTTATTTGTGTTTGGTTGGAGGTGAAAAAGTGGAGGAATAGAAAAAATGAGTTTGAATAAATTTACTCATATACCCTGGTTAAAAAAATGATGCACAATTAAAACAAAAAAGTGAAAACAACCAAAGAAAAAAAAAAGGCAATCACCCAAATTTATTAAAAACTAAAAATCATGCCCCCCCCCCCCCCCCCCCCAAAAAAAAAAAAAACTAAAATTCACGTCTAGTTAGACCCCAAAAAAAATAAAAAATTTGTGTGTGTGTGTGGTGCCCACAACTTAAGCCTAGAAAAGAGAGAGAGAGAGAGAGAGAGAGAGAAAAGCAACCAGCAAGCACATAAAAGGAGGAGGGTTAGTTCAATCATTAACTGAAACTATTCATTTTTCCTCTATTTTCTTCTCAAATTGGGAGAAATTGGGGAGATAGAATTTTGGTGGGCTAGGGGAGAATTCACTTGCCCCTAGCAATTTTTTATCCTCTCATTCTCTCCAACAAAACACACATAAAATCAGTTTTTTCTTTCCAATTTTCTATCCTCCTTGTTGCACCCCCAACTAAACAGACCTTTACTCTCACAGTTTCAATCTCTTATTCCAATTTCTACATAAAAACCAACTTATTAGTAGGTTTGGTTGGAATTGTGAGAAAGTGAGGATAAAAAATGCAGGTTTTCTCATGGTATTTGGTTGGGGGATGGAAAAATAAAATGGTGAAAAAATTTTCATTTGATTGAGAAGAAATATAAGATAGACAATATAGTTTGTATAAATTTACTATCATGTCCCTATTAAAAATAAAAAAAATAAAAAAAAAAAACCGAATTATGTATGAATGGTTCTTCAATTTTTTTTTTTTTTTTTTTTTTTAAGAAATGAAAAGTTCAAGACCCAAAACTTTTGTACCAAAAAAAAGCCTAAATTGTTGAGAAAAGAAAGGATAAGCACAAAAGAAAAGAAAAGAAAAACTGAAGAGAGGATAAGCACAATAGACAAGGTAATTAAAATAAATGAAAGAAAGGATAAGCACAGGAAAAAAAAAAATCGGTATGATAACATAGAAAAAAACCAAAAAATTAATAAAGAAGCAAAGAAGAAAAATACAAAAATACAAAAATGCTTTAAAAAGTCTAAGCTTTGGGTTGGGCAATTTCGTCCAAAACACAGCCCTCATTTTCACTCGAGTTTTCTCCCTGATTTGGAAATATTGAGTTTTGGTAGGCCCAGGGATAAAACTGCCGAGCCCCACCATTTTCTTCCCTTCTTTCCACTCCTAACCAAACACACATTCTCCCAATTTTCTCTCCTCATTTTCTATCCCTCCAGTTTTCACTCCAACCAAATGAATCCTAAGTGTGTTTTTGAGAAATGATTATAAAATAGTCTTTTACTTAATTTTTGTACTTTTTGTGAGTCTCAAACTACTTTTTGTCTTAACTTTATTTCGAATGCTTTAACTTTTAAATAAGCTAAGTTTTAGCTTTTGTGTGCATTTGGAGAATGATTATAAGCTAGATTTTCACTTATTTTATATATTGTTTGCATGCCTCATACTACTTTTTATCGCAACTTTATTTCAAATAATCTAACTTTTAATTTTTTGAAAATATGCTAACTTTTAGCCTTTTCTTTTACATTATGCAAATAAGCTATCAAAAAAAGCAATTCTCAAATAGATACCCTACCAGCCTCTTTCTTTCTCTACCTATCCATAGCATACCCAGCTCATTCAAAGCTTCTACACTATGCTTTCAACTTGTTTTCCTTAAAATGGGTCTGTATGTTAGTTCTCAGCTTGAAGAGACAAGTTTGAATCTAATGAGTGAAGCTATCAAAACACACACACACACATTCTCTCTCTCTCTCTCTCTCTCTCTCTCTCTCCCCTATTATAGGGATTGTATTTTGAAATTAATTGAACATGAAACTTTGATTAAAAGGGGCTTTTTTTTTCCTATTCATTTTTTGTGTTCAAAAGGCTAAAATATGAGTTTCTTGTTAAGTGTTTTGGTGTTGTCTAATTAATCTTGTTGATGTTTTGGACTATTGTTTGTTGTTATTTGGCCTATTTTTTTGGTTTAAGTGACCAAAGAATTTTTTTGAGGGGTCAAATTTAATTTTCTTAGGCTCAAATTCTAGATGAAAATGACCGGATCTAGCCAAGATCTTGCCAAAAATGGTTGAGATGGCGAGATCTCACCATTTTCCAAATCTTCGACCTTGATCGACCTGCCTAATCTAATCATCCTCTCGATTGGCAACAGGCTGAGGGTTTCTCCACCCGATTAGATTGGGTCGAATGCGGGTTAATCCTAAACCTAATCCGACCCGATCCGTGGACAACTCTACATAAATGTAAGACCCACATATTATAAATTGAGAAGTTAGATATATCAATATACCATATATGTATGTTGTAGGAAATTTGTTTTGTACCAAGAGGAGATTTCGTGAATGGTGAAGTCATCTCCTTCTATCTACCACATCTATATAATAATATAAAAGCGAAATGTGTAACTTTTTGTTGACCATTTTTTATTGCGCTACGTGACTATATAAATTTATGCCACGTATACATTGAAAAATATCAAACAATTGTGCCTTTTTATTTTGCCTGTTAAAGTTTAGTATCTACTCACCGTTTCACATAAAATGTATATATTAAAAAAAAATTGTCATTAAGAAGAAAGCATTAGTAAGGCATAGGGAAGAGAATAAGATATCTTAGAAGGATAGCTTTTGTAAGGCATGTAAAGAAATCATTCAGTATTATGGTTGCTACCGTTAGTGTGACTTGATTCCTAGACCATTTTCACAATTTGGGGTTGGGGGGGGGGGGGGGGGGGAACCGACTTACAAATAACAATTTTAGAGAAGACCCACAAGTTTCTTGTGTTTCTAAGAAAGTTGAAAAAAAGTTACCAAATTAATATGAACCACTATTTATACCTAAAGGATTATGACCCTTCGACAGACGCATTTTCATTCAATATGCATCTTTTCGGTCAATAGGCACATTTTCATTCAATAGACATATTTTCTGTCAATAAACACATTTTCATTCAATATGCACATTTTCGGTCAATAAGCACCTTTAATATATATCCAATATGAAGAGTTATGACATTTCAATAGACATATTTTGATATATCCAATTTAAAGGGTTATGACCTTTCAAAAGGCACCTTTCATATATATATTACAACATATTTTATATATACCTATATATACAACACAAACTAAACTAGAAACATGACATTATGTTTCTTATTCCTTTCCATAAACAACTAATAAATAAAACAACATTGTTTTTTTTTCCCTGAAACTCATCTAGTAACTATTCCTGTGCATCATACAGGTTAGCAACTAGTTATAAATAAAAAGGTGCACTGGTGATGTCTATCTTATGGACTTAGGATAAACTAACTAATGATTATAAAATGTTTAGATAAACTAAAAATGGTTTGTTAAGATGGGATGCTTTAGAGTAATGCTATTTTCAATAACTTGGAACATTGTACAATGGAGTTACCTGATATTACACCTTGTTCTTGGTATGTCAACCAGAGATGTATATCTGAAAGTAAATTTACTTGAGAAGATGCAATTAATCTACACTATAGAGAGATTAAAACAAACAAATTTGCTCGGGAAGATGCAATTAATCTACACTATAGAAATATTAAAATATAACGTTAAACCGGGCCTACCACTAGGGCCTGTTTTTCTTTGCGGCGTCCCCAGGGGAAAAAAGTGTAGGCGGGAATTAATTAATATTCATGCAAAACCATTGTCAATTCCAAGAAAAAGAGCACAAATAAATGCCTTAATTTAAGAAAGCAAGAAAAAATTATATCTTGTACCCAACGAAAAGTTATATTATGTTTCGGTAATATTAATTTAGTATTTATTTTGATATTTTTTATTCAATAAATAAGTGACATCTGTTTCAAAAAATCACATTACACTACTCCAATAAATTAATCACAATCTTCTATATTATCGGGAAAATAAATTAATTATTTATTAGAGTAGTCTGATGTAATTTTTTGAAACAAGTATCACTCATTTATTGGGTAGAAAATACTAAAACAGATACTGAGTTGGTATTATCAAAACATTATATTTTTCTCGTACCCAACACATATATATGTTGGGTCTCTCACACATAAGTGGGTTCTACAGGTACACTCTATAATACGGAGTACCTTTTAAGTAAGAGCATTCATGTATCAAAAAGAAAAAAGAAAAAGTAAGAGCATTCACTTTCTAATTACCAATTATTTGAAAAAATAAATAAATAAATAAGTAAGAGCATTCACAATAACCTTGTCTATATATATATATATATATATATATATATATATATTTGGGACTACTTTTAGCACTTGGCAATTCTACTATGAGTGCTCTAACTTCTAAGTCTCTTGGTGATATATGAGGATCAAGTTAACAGTCTCAATGACAGGTTTGTAAACAAACTGAGGTTTATTCAAGTATTGAGTTTTTTAATTCCGGTCAATACTCAATAACAAAAATAAAATGTTCAAACTCGAATTGAATTCAAACCAAGTTTACAAACAATATTCAAACTCAAACTCATCGAAAAGTTTGAACTCGGTTTGACTCAATATGATTCATTAGTTAAGTCAAGCTTAAACTCAATATCAAACTATTATCCAAGTCCAACACAAGTATATTTATCAAGTCTATATTAAGTATATTATCAAGCTCATTTAGGTTAAGTTTGGCATTGGCTTAAAAAGCCAGCTTTTTTTACTATAGAAAATGCTAACAAATGCCCTTAAAGCAATGGTTAATAATTCATTTAAAAAAAGTTTTTATGAGAAAAGAAAAAAAAAAAAAAAAAAAAAAAGCAATTAATGTTTTGACAACTTTTTCCATTTCTCATAAAAGTTGTGTCAAAACTTTCTTAAAATGGATTGTTAACCATTACCCTAAGGGCACCTATTAGCATGACAATTTTACTATTTAGCTTATTTTTTCTACTATTCATGAGTCTCATTACACTTTTTGATACTATTCATAAGTCCTATTATACTATTTTAACTTTATCTATAGTATTTTTCAGCAAAAAATTTTCAGTTTCAGCTAAATAAGTTGTTTTCAAACAAACTCTTAGTTTGGACAAGTGAACCCAACTTCCAATTAATTAAAGGCTTACTGAGATATTGGTTTATTTTTTAAGTTCATATCAATCTTTTTACCAACCCTTAAATGAGCCTAAGCTCGGTTAATTTATTTTTTATTGAGCCCTATTATTTACAAGCTTGTTAATGAACAAATATATATATATATATATATATATATATATATTACTTGGCTTGTTTATTAAACAAGTCCAAAACTAATACTCAAACTTGACTTTTTTGTAAATAAACAAATATGAACAAACTGTTCTTTGAGCCAAACCCAAGCTATTTATGATTCATTTTCAACCTTACACATTCAATAAATATCTAAATAGAGGCAATAGCGTGCGTAGAAGTGAAACAGTTAGGCCCTGTTTGGATTAGGGGTGTTTTAAGTCATATGACTGGAAACTCATAACTGAGTTTGAGAATTACATGGGACCCACACAATTTTGAGTGTTTGGCTTGATTTCCTCTCCTTGTTTTCATCACTCAAACTCAGTTTGGGTTGAGTGAGAGTGATGAAAACCGGAAACAAGAAAATGGTGTTTTCTATTTCTGAGTTACATAACTCAGTGGCAATTCCGTAAAATTTTTGACCTCGTGGAGCCCATTCGTATGACTTGTCCCATCAAGTAATGTCTCTCTCTCCAACCCGTTCTCTGTCACTTCTCTCTCTTCTCACTGAACCTTCATTGCTCATCCACAAGCCGCCGCCACCACCACGCCAGTCATCACCATCAAGCTCAACCCAAATCGGTTCATCTCTGATCTAAGGATTCTGATCCAAGCATGTGATTTGGGTCTCCGATCAACCACAAGTCGTAGTTTGGGTCTTCGATGTCGTCACCATCAAGCTCAGCCCAAATCGGTTCATCTCCGATCTAAGGATTCTGATCCAAGCTCGTGATTTAGGTCTCCGATCAACCATAAGTCGTGATTTGGGTTTCCGATCCAAGCTCAAACCAGACCCTTCGTCGTGGACATCAGCTTGTACTTCGCCGTGGACATCAGTTATGAGTTAGTGGTGGTGGATTGGTAGTGGTTGATGGGGCCGATGAGTGGCTATGGGTTGAAGGGAGGGAGAAGATAGAGAGATAGAGATGGAGAGATGGAGATAGAGATGGGCTGATAAGACTTGATGCTTTGCCGAGGATTCAATAAGCGATAGGGGATCGGAAGCTTCGTCGGTGATGAGACCTGATGCTTTCTTCTCCCTTTTCTTTTTTCTTTTCTTTCTTTCTTTCTTCTTTACTCTGGTTTCTTCTCTTAGCTGCTTCTTCTTTTTTCTTTTTTTTTCTTCATGTGGTGATGGCTGTAACATGGTGAGACCTAATGCTTCTTCTTTTTTTTTTTCTTCTTCTTCAATCAAACACATTTGGTTAAGGGCTATTAGGGGGTTTGGATTTTTGATTCATTAGAATTTTTTGGAGGTTGTGGTTGTGTTGAGGGCTATTGGTGATGGTGGTGGTGGTGGTGGTTGTGGTTGTGGATTTCTGGATTTGCCATTAGTGGTGGTGGAGCTTCGTTGATGGTGGTGGATGAAGGGTTTGCCATTGGTGGTGGTGGAGCTAGGTTTCGGTGTAGCTGGGTTTGAAAAGTAGAAAAGAAAAGGGACGCAGGTAGCAACCATATTCTTCTGTGTAGTGTCAGTGGGTGGGTCCATCATTTTGGCAAAAAGTGAAGTTAAAAACTGAGATACATGATTGAGTTTTGTGACCAAACAAAAGTGTTGGATTTTTTGAGTGACAGTGGAGTTTGGGTTATGAGTTTTGGGTTTTGAGTTTGAGTTATGAAAACTGAGTACTGAGATATGAAAACTGAGACACCCCTAAACCAAACAGACCCTTACTCTCATGATCCTGGCCACATTCCTGTTGATTGAGAGTGCATGTATTTCTCATTGTTGCACTGCAATTAACAACTTGGGCATAGCCACCTTATGCATTGATGGCCCCTCCAAAAATTTTTAAAACCTCTCTAATTATAGGTAAAACTAGACTAGAATCATTTTGAGTTAAGAGTTTGCCCCCACAAGATTAAAAGATTGCCCCCCCCCCCCCCTCCAACATGTCACTCATAAAATTCTTCCCACCCTAAATCCGAACTGTGCAATCATAAAAATTAACAATTTTTGTCTTTTCCCTTATTCTCTAAAGCATGATAGCTACATCCATATTTTTTTAGTTTTTAGTTCTTCAATTTTTGTGAAGGGATAAAACTGAAGTGTAGTACATCAGATTACTTGATTAAAATCATATGTATTGAATTTAATTGTCCTTAAAAATAATAACATTATTTTTTTTTTATTGGTCATGTTAAACATGTGCTTGAATTTAATTGAAGAACCTAATGTATTACACTTAGGATATTGTACTTAAGTTTTGCACTTTCTCAAAACTATTACAATATCCCTTTCCACTTAAAAACCACTAGAAAGACTCTCCTCATCACGTGGTGCTCTCTATTCAGTTACTCTTCATTAACTCTTCCATGAGATGCTCTCACATAATCACATTTTCATTAATTTCTCCCTCTTCCTTAACAAAGAGTTTTCTTATTTAAAGCTAAGCAAATATTGAGAAAATACCAACTTTTTCTTTTTCTTCTTCTTCTGCAATTTTGTTGTATACTTATATTTGATTTCTATGAATGTTATGGACTTATGGTTTTTCAAAAGAATAGGAGAAACTCAAGAAAAAAAGACTTAAGATACTCAGTTGGTCAATTAACTTGTTAGTATTTTGATATCTGAGTGCTATAGAATTACACTAACAAAAAATTTTTATCAATAATCTTGTGTTATAAATATACTGTACTTTAAGTTTTTCGTTAAATTGCAAATCAAAATGATAATTTTACCTTGGCCTTCCAAGCAAAAATTTCTGGTTACGCCCTGACAACTTCATAATTCTCTCTGTTGCACTATAAACATTTCAGTCATTAAATGTGTTCACAAATTGAACTTGGCTGCTTGCGACGAATAATTTCATCAATTCACTTGGCCAATTTCTAGCTTCTGGGCCATTTGATTAGTTCATTAATTAAATTAAAGGCGGTGTGACACAACAGTTGTGTGTACTAATTTTCTTCTCCATCATTTGGGCTTACGAATGCTAATAATTAGAAAGTAGTTGTGAATTAATCGTACAAGAATATGCAAATCTTCATTCGTCATCGTTGCACTTGAACATGTACGTAATACATATACCATGTCATGTCAGGTCGTTACGTGACGACCACGTATCTCAAAGCGTATGCATATCTATGCATGCACGTTTAGTTAGAATTAGACACAACTTCAATGGCAAGTTTGGTAGGAAAACTATTAACATGTACGTAATACATATACCATGTCATGTCAGGTCGTTACGTGACGACCACGTATCTCAAAGCATATGCATATCTATGCATGCACGTTTAGTTAGAATTAGACACAACTTCAATGGTAAGTTTGGTAGGAAAACTATTGTGAGAGAGAGAGAGAGAGAGAGAGAGAGAGAGAGAGAGAGAGAGAGAGAGAGAGAGAGGTGTGTGTTTGGCTCCAAATTAAAAAGTAGCTTATTTTTACTATTATTAATGGGTCTCACCGTATTTTTTGCAACTATTTATGAGTTTCACTGTACTATTTCAACTTACTTTTATATTTATCTATAATACTTTCAGCAAAAAAATTTCAACTTCAACAAAATAAACGGATCTCAAACAAAAAAATTTCAACTTCAGTAAAATAAACGGATCTCAAACAACTCTAAATTGTTTAGTAAAAGGCAAGCAAAGGATTGACAAATTTTTCCAAAGTCCCAATTTTCGTTGTACAGTATAATGCTTACAAGTGGACGAATTCAAGACGGGACAAAGTAAGAGGCTTCTTCTTTGCTTGATAGGACAAGATAAGAGACTTGATATGGGCAGAAGGAAACTTTCTGCAACAAGATCATTATTGAAGTTGGTTGGCATTTAACAAATTATCTTTAAATATTTCTTATAATAAGACTATGCAAATTTTAACAAATTTATCGTAAATTACATTATTTTTATATATTTTCTAATCTTTATATATGCTTGCAAAATTTTAAAACAACCAAAGATTAATAACTATTGTGGGGACTGGGTTTTTGGCTGCCCAAGCCCAATGGTCCCGGGTCAAAAGCCCAACAACCCCGCAATGAATTTATAGAGAGTGGGTTGAAGGTCTAGGCACCCGCCGGCGCTCGAACGGCGTGGACTCCGGCCTCTTTTATTTAAAGAACAAAGGACTTAGATAAAATTACATCTGGGATGGGCTCCTCGGCCATGGGCCGAGGAGGCTCTTACCCCTTTTTCTCTCTCCTTCTTTCTTTTTTATTGCTTCCCCCTTCCTCCTCCTTCCATTTTTCGAAGGGTCCCCCCTTTTAAGGAGGATTCCTTTACATTATATATTCCCCCTACAATTGATCCTAGCCCTCCACTTGTTGAGCGATTAGCCCCCTTGGCTCAGGTGCTTGTCCCATCAGCCGCCTTCCCAGTCTCTTTGGGAGTCACGGCCTCCAAGGTGATACTGGTGGAGGTCTTTTCCTTATTAAGGCGGCCAGGAGGATTGTCAGGTGCATTTAATGCTGAGGTGACCGTTCGGTTCGAACTTATCCTTCAACCCTCGGATGTCCGATGATGAGGTTGTCCTCGGACTTGGATTGCCTCCTCGGCTCGGGCCTTCGGCCCAGGAACGTAGTGGGCTGGGCTGCCAGATTATTTGGCCCCACAATAGCCCCTCAAAATTTTGCTGTCCGCCTCCTCGGGCGGAGAGGAGGATTTTGATGTCCTCGGATGTGCATTATGTACCGCTGGAGTTTGGCCCTTTCGGGGTATTGGAGTCTTTTCGCCTGCTTCAAAAGCGTTACTAATGCCTTGAAGGGCGCGACATGCCCCTCATTAAATCCAGGCGGCTTTATGCTCCCCACGTGCAACGGTAAGATGTTAATCAAACGGTGGGGATTCGCCTAACGGTTGGGAGTGGGAAAATCCGCTCCGTTCCTTGATTTTAGGGTATAAATACCCATTTGAAAACTCGGTTCTTCTGCATCTTTGCACCCAAGAGTCCACATCTTCAGCATAAAAGGCCTGTCCGAGGAGCTTCTACACATTTCTGTAAGTCACTCTATCTCCCTTGGAACTTTTTCCTTTCTCCTCTCTGCCTCTTTTTCGTCTACACCTTCTTAGCTCGTCTAGGCTTCGTTTGGGATGGGTATTTTTAAGAAGTATGTCTTCACTGAGGAGGCGATGGAGAAATTCATCGCCGATTACAAGATACCGGCCAACGTGGGCTTGAGGTATTGTGCGCAGGGTGAGTGGCGCTTTCGGAGGCAGGAGGGTGAGGTGGTGATTCCCATCGTTGCCTTCGTCGAGGGTGGCATGAGGATACCCATGGGTCCGGTGATGAGGGACTATCTGATACACTTTCGACTAGCCCCCACTCAGTGCGCCATCAATGTCTTTAGGGTTCTGGGCTGTGTGGATGCCCTAAATGAGAAGATGGGCTTGAGACTGACCCACCATGACGTCAACTGGTGTTATAATCTCCAGTGCCTGAAGGGCGAAACCTACTATCTGAAGACCAGGGATGACAGAGTCCGGCTCATTCAGTGTCTCCCTGAGTCCAGCAAGGGGTTGAACAAAGATTTTCTCATCGTGTCTGGAGACTGGCATGATGGCCTTCACTGCCCGACGACGGAGGGGACCCCAGGTGGGCAGTGGAAAAATGGAAAGAGAGAGAGTTCTAGGACCCTAATCAGCTCCATCCTTTCTCTTCCCCCTTTCTCTCACAATGTTTGGTTTCTAATATGGATGTGTTTCCTTTTGCAGATCCGCACGCCTTCACGCGCCACTTCGGCCTAATCAACCGGGAAGACCTGCAGAAGGCGCTGAGGGCGGAGGTTTTTGTGAACGCAGCAGATAATCAAGTTAGGGCCGCTCACGAAATTTTGAAATACGACCCGGCTCACAAGGTATTTGCGGCGCCGAAGCACGTGATTAGAGCAAAGGATCCTCGTCTTCAGCAGATAACGGTGACCGAGGACGGGTTTCGGTTCCCTGAGGTGCCCTCCACATCAGGAGGCGCAACACTTGCGGGTCCCTCCTCCTCCCCTAGGATCTCGGAGCCCGCCGAAGCAGGCCCTGAGAGGGAAGTGGAGGTGGCTGATTTTGATCCCGCCGAGGACGAATTTGACGTGTTTGATCAAGCTCACCAGTCCGAGGATCCTCCAGGAGATTTGGGTGACCCTCAACTGACCGAAGCAGACTTCTCAGCATCCAGGTCCTCTTCTCGGCGAAAAATGGGCTATAAGAAAAAGCCGCAAGTTAGCTTGGCTGAACTGCTTGAAGGCCAGCCGGGGAAATCTAAGTCAGAGGTCCCTCCTCCTCCTCCGAGAACTCGCTCTGCCCAGGGCAAGTCGGCCTCCGCACAATCAGGGCTTCTTCCCCCTCCGCCCGAGACGAGTCTGCCTTCCAGGCGTGAGCCCTCTGATCCCAAGCAGAAGAGGGATAAGGGCAAAAGGCCAGCCGAGGAGAGGTCCGAGCCCCCACGGGAGGAGGGTGATGACCGGCGGCCCTCCAAACAGCTGAAGATAGGCTCCCGAGGCTCGGACAAACAGATTGATGACCAACCCGAGCCTAGGGCCTGGCTTCCGGCCCCAATGCTCCGTGGGGCGCCGCTGAGGGAAGACTCCTCCCTCAGAGATTTCAACGAGGGCGAGGGCACCTACGTAGCGGATGCGGTTGAAAGGTGCCTGTTACTCCCCGCCGACATGGCAGAACTGGCGACTATGAGGAGCAGGGAGGTCTTCTTCTGCCTCAAGCGATATTTGGGGATGGTAAGCTCCTCAAAAATTGGGACTTTTACTAGGTGTAGCTCTCCTCTTTCGCTTCTTTTTTTTTTTGTCTCAGCTAAAGATTTATCTGTTTTTGTTGGGCAGGCCGTTCAGGCTACCTTTAGGTTGGAGGACATAGCCCAGAGCCAGGGGAAGGCCATGGAGGTAGAGCGCGAGAAACGTCTGGAGGCCACCCAGGTCCTGAAACACTCTGAGGCCGATCTGTCCAAAGCCCGGGAGGAGCTGAGTGCGATGACCAGTGCTCGGGATACTGCACTGTCCGGCCTCGTCGGTTTTCAGAAGCAGGCCGAGGATTACTCAAAGCGCCTGGCTGAGGCGGAGGAGCAGCTGAAGGCTGCCAAGAGGTTGTTAGCTAATCTACCCCAAAAGGTGGCCGCCGCCGAGTCGGACAAAAAGGCGGCTGAGTGGGCGAGAGATGAGGCCCTTAGGGCTAAGTTAGAGGCTGACCAGGGCAGGGAGGAGGCCTTGGCCACTAAGAGGGAGGCCGAGGAGGAGGCTTACACCGCGGGGATGGAAGAGACCGCAGCAACTTTCAGGTCTGAAGTCCCCACGTTGTGCAGGCGCTAATCTGCCGAGGTTTGGCGCGAGGCTCTTAGGCAGGCTGGGGTCGAGGCCTCATCCGGCTTGTGGAAGGAGGAGAACGTGTACTACCCCCCTGCCATCCGCGAGGCGGCTCCAAGTGGCACTGAGGCCGACGAGGCTGTGGAGGAAGCCGGCACTGCTACGGGTGAAGACACATCAACTGCTGAGCCCGTGGCTGAGCCCGCCCAAGGAAGTGACCCTTCCAAGGTGGCTGAAACAAGTGAGGACCCCGTTGGGGAGACGCCCCAGGAGGCTGTGAAGTATGGCGCTGGAGCTGAAGCTCCCCCTGCCGAGGAGGCCACCATTCTTGCTTCGCCTTCGCGGGCCGTCCCCTCTGGCGAAAGTTCAGAGAGCCTTGATGCTGCCATGGTCCAGCCCCCGGTTGAGGGAGGAGTATAAATGAGTGAGGCAGGCCCTCCGACCTTGTTGTCTTTCTGGTCCTTTGTATTTTCTTCTTTTTTCTTTTGGCATTGTGACTGTAAGGTGGTTCTCATCATGTAACATTTGTGAACTCAATGAAACGCGGACTTTATTTCTTTCCTGTTTGTTGTGGTTGTTTACTTTCTTGCACGTTATTCGTTCCTGCTTTACTTGTGTAATTTTATCTTTAATTGCACCGTGGCCAGTCGCGGCGTCAATTGTTGCAGCGAAGGCATGTGTGCTTGAGTGGGCCCATCTTCCCCTAAGGGCTGGGTGGAAAATTTTTTAGGTTGACACCTAGGTTCTCCTTGATGTGATTGACTTCCCCACAAGCATGAGTCCGAGGACCGTACAGTGCTTTGGGTTCTGGCTGACACTTAGACTTCCCTGAAGTAGTTAGTTTTCCCCATAGGTCTGGGTCCTGGGATCATGCAGCACTTTTGGTTCTGTCCAACACCTGGAATCCTCTGAAGGAGTTAGTTTCCCCATAGGCCTGAGTCCTGGGACCATGCAGTGCCTTGGTTCTGTCTAACTCTTAGGATCATCTAAGGTGGTTGGTTTCCCCGTGAGCCTGAGTCCGAGGACCGTACAGAGCCTTGGTTCTGCCTAACACTGAGGTTTATCCCAAGCATTTAGCTTCCCCGTTAGCCTGAGTCCGAAGGCCATGCTGTGTCTTGGTTCGATTGCTGTCTTCGAGATAAGTGACCAGCTAAGTGGCTAGCTCCCCATAGGCTTGAGTCCGAGGACCATGCAAGACCTAGGTACAGTTGCTGCCTTCAAGGTATGTGGCTAGCTCCCCATAGGCTTGAGTCCGAGGACCATGCAAGACCTAGGTACAGTTGCTGCCTTCAAGGTATGTGGCTAGCTCCCCATAGGCTTGAGTCCGAGGACCATGCAAGACCTAGGTACAGTTGCTGCCTTCAAGGTATGTGGCTAGCTCCCCGTAGGCTTAAGTCCGAGGACCATGCAAGACCTAGGTACAGTTGCTGCCTTCCAGGTATGTGGCTAGCTCCCCGTAGGCTTGAGTCCGAGGACCATGCAAGACCTAGGTACAGTTGCTGCCTTCCAGGTATGTGGCTAGCTCCCCGTAGGCTTGAGTCCGAGGACCATGCAAGACCTAGGTACAGTTGCTGCCTTAAAGGTATGTGGCTAGCTCCCCGTAGGCTTGAGTCCGAGGACCATGCAAGACCTAGGTACAGTTGCTGCCTTCCAGGTATGTGGCTAGCTCCCCGTAGGCTTGAGTCCGAGGACCATGCAAGACCTAGGTACAGTTGCTGCCTTCCAGGTATGTGGCTAGCTCCCCATAGGCTTGAGTCCGAGGACCATGCAAGACCTAGGTACAGTTGCTGCCTTCCAGGTATGTGGCTAGCTCCCCGTAGGCTTGAGTCCGAGGACCATGCAAGACCTAGGTACAATTGCTGCCTTCAAGGTATGTGGCTAGCTCCCCGTAGGCTTGAGTCCGAGGACCATGCAAGACCTAGGTACAGTTGCTGCCTTCCAGGTATGTGGCTAGCTCCCCATAGGCTTGAGTCCGAGGACCATGCAAGACCTAGGTACAGTTGCTGCCTTCAAGGTATGTGGCTAGCTCCCCGTAGGCTTGAGTCCGAGGACCATGCAAGACCTAGGTACAGTTGCTGCCTTCCAGGTATGTGGCTAGCTCCCCGTAGGCTTGAGTCCGAGGACCATGCAAGACCTAGGTACAGTTGCTGCCTTCCAGGTATGTGGCTAGCTCCCCGTAGGCTTGAGTCCGAGGACCATGCAAGACCTAGGTACAGTTGCTGCCTGGCGCTGGGCATCTTGGAGCGGTTAGTTTCCCCATAGGCCTGAGTCTGAGGACCATGCAGTGCCTTGGCTCTGTCTAACGCTTGGCATCTGGAAGTAGGAGTTTGTCCTCGGTCTGCTTTACTGAGGACGATTCCTCCTTCGGATGGCTCATGATCTTGCACGTGGCATTGATCTCATCTCCATCTCGAGCCCTCATCTCTGTCATTTGCGAGGCGTCCTTTGGCCGTTCGTATTCCGCGCCTGACGCTTCAGTGCGCGAGACGCGCCTTCATTAATGGCCTCGTGAATTGGTGGCTTCATTATTATCCAACGCTTCGGTAACCCTCTTTTTGGGCTCCGCGTGAATTAATTCTCACCAACCCTATACCTCTATATAAGGCCTTCTGAGGGGAATGGTTTCCTCATACTTCATGAGCTTCCCAACACAAACAGGAAGAACACACCTTTCTAGCTTCTCCATCCCCTTTAATAACCCCGCCGGAATTGTGACCGGAGTCAGTTGGTATGAGGCGGTTTTGGGCGGGTGTGAGGACATCCGCGCCAAGAACCGTGGTGGCCGCAGCCCCCACTGGGCTTTCGGTGCGGCAGAATCTAGGCGTAACCCCAATGGCGCCATGCACGGTGGCCCGGAGGGATATTGTTGAAGTACCTAACGTCCCTCCTCAGAGCGCACCCCCGACGGAGGAGACATGCGAACTCTCATTACGGGCAGTGCCCGAGTGTTGCCGTCACCAACGGCCAACGCTCGTGGGGGTTGGAGAGAATCAAGGGAACATCATGGGGAGGGCGTCCCGGAGCCCCTATATCTGCTCCTCGCTTTGTTCAAGCTCCGCCGCTCCGAGAAAGGAGTCGTTGAGGGCCTTGGAACGAGCTAGCCCCAGCCCCCTCCAGCCCGCTTATTGTCAAGTTCTCCCATTCTCTTTATGCCAATAAGAGCACGGGTTGACACTTCCCTCTAGCTAGTTTTAGGATGGGTCCACCTGGGCCTCTGATTGTAGGACTAGCTGGTAGGAATAATTGTAAAACAAGCTTGCCTGAGCCTCTGATTGTAATCTGTAAATTTTTCTTTATGAAATAATATAAAATCTTTCTTCTTTTTTTTTTTTTGCTGATAAATCTCTTGTCTTCCAATTTTTATCTTTCTGCAATGTTCTTCTTTTTGATAGTTCCTTTTTTTTTTGCATCACCACCGATCTTCCATAGAATGGTTACTTAGGATGGTCTCCCGTTGCGCCCACCGGTGCACTAATCCTCCCCACAGACGGCGCCAATTGTGGGGACTGGGTTTTTGGCTGCCCAAGCCCAATGGTCCCGGGTCAAAAGCCCAACAACCCCGCAATGAATTTATAGAGAGTGGGTTGAAGGTCTAGGCACCCGCCGGCGCTCGAACGGCGTGGACTCCGGCCTCTTTTATTTAAAGAACAAAGGACTTAGATAAAATTACATCTGGGATGGGCTCCTCGGCCATGGGCCGAGGAGGCTCTTACCCCTTTTTCTCTCTCCTTCTTTCTTTTTTATTGCTTCCCCCTTCCTCCTCCTTCCATTTTTCGAAGGGTCCCCCCTTTTAAGGAGGATTCCTTTACATTATATATTCCCCCTACAATTGATCCTAGCCCTCCACTTGTTGAGCGATTAGCCCCCTTGGCTCAGGTGCTTGTCCCATCAGCCGCCTTCCCAGTCTCTTTGGGAGTCACGGCCTCCAAGGTGATACTGGTGGAGGTCTTTTCCTTATTAAGGCGGCCAGGAGGATTGTCAGGTGCATTTAATGCTGAGGTGACCGTTCGGTTCGAACTTATCCTTCAACCCTCGGACGTCCGATGATGAGGTTGTCCTCGGACTTGGATTGCCTCCTCGGCTCGGGCCTTCGGCCCAGGAACATAGTGGGCTGGGCTGCCAGATTATTTGGCCCCACAACTATGTTACACATTGATTAGAAGTTGTGGTTTTTATATTTAATACAGCTATGGATTTTTCATATAATTTTGTATTTATATTTTATAAGTATAGTTTTTATGTGACACATTGATTAGAACTTACTGTGATTTCTCCCTTTTTTTTTTTTTGGGTAACTTTTTAAATATAGGAATTGTTTGTTATATAATACTTTATTGATATCTTAACCAAAGGGTATACTAGTAAATGTGGATAATGGTTCAAATGCATAAAAATAAATAAATATATGCATATATATTATATATACTAGTCGCTAACCCGTGCGATGCACGGGAAGACTGTTAAGCTATCACTTATGACAATGCTAAACAGCCTTAAAACCTAAGACAAACCCATGGAATAGATTTGAAATTTTTTCACAAATAAAGAAAGTCTTACGTGAAATTTTGTGAATATGATACCTTACGTTTTGTGAAAGTGAGAGTCATATTTGATATATTTAAGAAGCAAATAAATATCTAACGTAATAATAATAGATATCTAACTCTCATCACAAAAAATGAATGTTGCAAGATAGGATTACAATCTCAAAATTCCCTATACTATAGTCAATACTTAACATTCAATTACTAAATTTATTAGTATCATCACTACACATCTTACATCACATTGGGCTCAATTATTATTTCACCAGCTCAATTATTATCATCACTAAATTTATTATTTCACCAGCTCAATTATTTCTCCAAGAAAACTTCTACTATCTAATTGCATAACACAAGTAACTTTTCATCTCAGAATTGTGACTCCTGCTCAATCTCCAACATATAGAATCCTCTCCAAGCCCACATTGCTGAACTCCATTGAGAAGGCTGCCACACCAGAACTTGAATTTTATTCTCGACATTCTGCAAACCATACCAAGCTTCCATAACTAACTATAGTTGCTAGACTTTTTCCACTAATTTCCTGGGCGTAGCTTATTTCTTATTATTTTGAGCTCCATGTAGTACAAAAGTCCACAAACAATCACTATAGTTTCAAATGAAATACTGCCGTGTCTTAATTTCACCAGCCAACTTAGTGCTTAGTTGGCAAACAAAAGCCAAGTCCACGAATTTCTTTCCTTAAAAATACTTTTCTTTTATCTTGTTTTTCCTTCATACATTTTTCTTTTATCTTGTTTTCCTTCATCTCATCTCTAAACTTATCTCTCTCATTAATCTTTCTCTCTGATTCATGGCTGAAAAGGCCAAATCCCATATTCATACAAAATCTAAAATCCAGATCCACTAAACCCAGCTTCTCCAAACCCAGATTCAACACAGATCGACCACGACTTCTTCGATGTCTCCGATCAGCGGTCTCGATATGGGTTTTGAGCCCCACGCCATACAAAAGAGATTGGTCAGTGAACCATTCCGTGGTCGGATTCGAAAAGCTAAAGGGATTGGGTGTGTTTTTTGGGCTCAGAGTCTGCGTTGCTATCTTCTTCTTCGATGACCCGTCCATTTCCATGGCTATGTGGGTTTGCTTTTCAAAGCTTTCTCACTGTGTCTATGTCTTTGGGTTTCCATTACACTACAATGGCTTGACTTTGGGTTTGTTTGTGTTGGGTGTGTATTGTGTTTGAAGAAATTTATGGGATGAGGAGGAAGATGACGAAGAGGGAGATGGGTAATTATTTTCGTTTTTGTTTGGGTTTGGGTTCATGCTCATATGTACCGTTTTGGGTTGTGTTGGGCTTGTGATATAGAGGGGGATCGGAAGAAAAAGGCTTTTTTTGGGAAGAGATGGCAGAGCATTGTGTAAGGGAGAGGCAGAGCAGCGGGAGGCAGAGCATTGTGAAAGAGAAAGGGCAGAGCATCGGGTTTTAGAAAACTGTTATTACGTTTTTTTTTTTGTTTTTTGTTTTTTGTTTTAAATAATGCGCTGACGTGGAAATTTGTAGGAGTTTTAAAAAACTTCGGTTTTATATATATACTAGTCGCTAACCCGTGCGATGCACGGGATAGTTAAATAAAAGGACAATTAACCAACATCACGTTAAGGTAAAAGAATTAGTGAGAGACTGATTTGCCCACCAAGAATTTAAAAGAAAAAAAATATTGATATAATAAAATCTAAGAAATTTAGAAATAGAAAATTGGGTTAATAATATACATATTATAGACATTTTGCTAGTTAGCGTTTAAAAAAAAAAAAAAAAAGATCTGTCATAATTAAATAAAATACAATAGAAATAAATATTTAACTTCTATGTTTTTCTATAGTTTAGAAATGTTGTCTAACGTAGAATGTTATTGGGTTGTAAGAAAGATTTTTATAAAATGTTAATACCAGATATATATGCTTATATTGTCAATGTCTCACTGCACTGAAACCTACAAAGGAATATACAATTATTAAATTAATGAAGCAAAATTCCCAAAAGTTATATATACACACACACTCAAAACTAATATAAACTACAAAGATAAAAACAAATCTTATTTAGTCGTAGTAATAACAATATAAACAATTCAAAACATGGAACATTATCAAATTTATAACACATAATTCCATTATCTTTTACGTTGAATCCAAACAAATAATTAATTGAAATTAATCCAAACAAATAATTAATTAACCAAAAATCAAAGCTTTAACTAAGAAAACAAAAAATCACATGAACCCAAATAAAAATTCTCAATAAAGCAAAAACATATAAGGTAAAGAATTAAGATCAACCTACTAAGACGCAAATACCAAAAACCCCAAAACTTAAAGCTTACAAATTTTATAGAATCCCCTAATTCTACTTCAAAACCAAACAAAACCCTTCAAATTCAAAAAATTCATATATAATATACCAAATAAAAATTTACCACAACTTGGGTTGGAAGACATGGGTTGCAGTTTTGATTTTTCTCCAAAAAATAGAGATGCTTCATCTGCCATATACAATATAAAATAATTATTAGAAATTTTAACCCAAAAATCAAACCCACAAAAACACTATCAAAATATAGAGATTAACCCAAATACTTAGAAGAAAATAAATTCTAAACATAAATGAAAATTTCAGGCACATATGAAAGCAAATAAAAAAGACAAAACCTACGTTTTTTTTTTTTTTCGTGAGTCTCTCTCTCCTTCTTATTTTTTTTAATTTTAAAGTGAAGTTAAGTTTAGGGTTTTGAGATGGTAATTGCTAGGGTTTTAAGGAGAGAAGAGAGAGTCCTACCAGGAGTCTTAACAATATAAACAATTCAAAACATGGAACATTATCAAATTTATAACACCTAATTTCATTATCTTTACGTTGAATCCAAACAAATAATTAATTGAAATTAATCCAAACAAATAATTAATCAACCAAAAATCAAAGCTTTAATAAAAAAACAAAAAATCACATGAACCCAAATAAAAATTCTCAATAAAGTAAGAACATATAAAAATTTACCACACCTTGGGCTAGAAGACATAGGTTGCAGCTTTGATTTTTCTTCAAAAAATAGAGATGCTTCATCTACCATATACAATATAAAATAATTATTAGAATTTCAACCCAAAAACCAAACCCATAAAAACACTATCAAAATATAGAGATTAACCCAAATACTTAGAAGAAAATCAATTCTAAACATAATAAAAAAATAAGATAGAATGAAAATTTCAGGCACATATGAAAGCAAATAAAAAAGACAAAACCTACGGTTTTTTTTTTTTTTTTTTACGTGAGTCTCTCTCCTTCTTATTTTTTTAATCTTAAAGTGAAGTTGAGTTTAGGGTTTTGAGATGGTAATTGTTAGGGTTTTAAGGAGAGAAGAGAGAGTCCTACCAGGAGTCTCTCTCTTTTTTTCTTAATCCTAAATTTTTTTTTTTTTTTGGTGAGTCCTTTTAAAATAAAAAAAAAAATTCTACCGTGTTTTGTAAGTTTGCAAAAAACGTTATTTTAGGTCTAGGTGATTTATTTCCTTGTTTTTAGGTTCTTTTAATGTCTTTTAGGTCAAATTTGGTTCCTATTATGGTTAGGTATTAATTAGGGCTTATCTTAGAATATATTTTCTTGTCCATCAAGTTTTATGGAGCCCTTAAATAGGCCTCCAAGTTTTTATACGTTTTTCAATATTATTGATATTAATAAAAATTCAAACTTTTGTCTATTGTTTTTTTGGTGGATTCTATATAAGATATAAAACCTAAAATAAAAAGAATCTAAAATAAAAAGAAAAAGAAAATAGTGATGATGTGGAAAATTGTGAGAGCTTCAGATGCTTCGGTTTTATATATATATATAGATAATGGTTATAAATTTTTCTTTTCTCCTCTTCGTGCAACCAAACGAGAGGAGATATTCGTTTCTTTAATGTTCAACGACCAAATGAATATACATGTGGGAAATACATCACGTTTTTTACCTTATCTATTTTCCTACCCAACATTTTTTTGGGGGGCTAATGATTTGTCTACCAAACCTTTTTAAGAGAGTTTCAACATATGATGTCTACTCCTGAAAATAGTTTTTTATCATCAGACTAAAACATTAATAGGTTTTTTGTGTAGGTAAGAATTAAACTCTAGATCTCTTATACAACTATCAATGACTTTACTAGAATTAAGCTAACTGAAACTCATATCTATCTACCGAACATAAGATGCATGAAAATGGTGAAAAAATAGTTGCCAAATTGCCAATAGTAACAAATTATTAAAAAAAATTAATGTCTTCAAATCGAACATGCTACCAAAAAATCGGCGGCCAATTAAAGGGATTGTACAACACTGGACGGAAATTGCTCAAAGGAGAAGTAACTCTGCCAATGGGAGTAATTTATCATTAATCCCGTGGAATTGTTACAAAGACAACCGTTTCTGCCAATTAAAATAATAAACAAAATGAAACTCCCTTCACATATATATATACAAAACAACGTTTATAAAAAAGGTTCAACTAGCTGTAGTATGTTTTGGTCCTTGACTCTTTGTCCTTGTATATGTATAAAAAGAAGTGGTGATTTCTCAATCTGATACCACGCGCTATGGATGTTTGTTCAGTAGAAAAGGACATATCACCTAATTAGCTCAATTAGTGTGCGTTCGGGATGAGCTAAATTTTTCAACTTATCTCTACTTTCAGCCAAGGGAGTCAATACCGTACCAGAGGCTGTACCGGTTTGCCCAGCGGTACGGTATATTTCGGATACCGGTCAATACCGTTGTACCGTTTCGGGTTTACCGCTATTTTTTATATTTTTAAATAAATATATATATGTATGTGTGTGTATATATATTATAATAAATATAAAAGTTTACCATAAAATATTTCCTCAATTCAAAACTAATTATTCATAATTTTAGACTTTAGTATTAATTAAAAGAAAAAAAAACACACAATATAAAAAATAGAAAGCTTAAAAGTTACCATTGCATACTAAGAAAACAAATAATACTAATAAGTTAATGCAAATAATTTACCATTCTACCCTAACAAAAATTCAAAAATTACAAAACTTTAAAAAAAAAACAAAAAAAAAACTTTTTTTCTGTACCGGCTGGTATTGCCCGAAATTGGCCGGTATGGCCGGTACATGGCCGGTACGGCCGGTATTTAAACCGGTACGAAACGTTAATGTTTCGATACCGGTATGCAACCGGTACGATACGTACCGGCCAGTACGGCCAATACCGGTACGGTATCGACTTCCTTGCTTTCAGCTTATTTTGCTACTATTTATAGGTTCCACTGCAATTTTTTGATACTATTCATAAATCTCACTATACTATTTAACTTATTTTTTAACCTTTTTTTCTACACTTTTATCAAAAAGTTTTATATTTCAGTTAAATAAGCTATTCCAAATGGACACTTAAGGTCCGTTTAGATACAACTTATTTTGCTGAACTGAAAACTGAAAACTGAAAACACTGTAACAAAATAATTTTTAAATGTGTAAATAGTACCGTAAAACCCATTTTTAATATTTTTAAATGCGTGAACAGTGCATACACAATGTATAAACAGTGCATTTACTGTTCATGAACAGTAAAATTTGTCTCTAAACAGTCTGGAAACGCGTGAAAAAAAAAAGCAGCAAAATGCAAACGCCAGACGCAACTTCCTATCCAAACCCAGCCTTAATATAATAATTGCCTGCTTAGCTCGGTGCATGGTTGAGTTAAATTCTAGATCCACAATTTTACAATTATCACCTATCATAAAAAAAATCCACAAGTATTTTAAATGACAATCTATGATTGACTACTTGTTACTTTCATATAGATCAACCACTTTTTTCCACTGCTCATATACAGCCACATCAAATAATTATGAAAATTAGGATGGAATTAGTTGTGGTTCTAGAATTTTTTCACAATGGCATCTACTCAACATAACAAATATGGCATGTACCCAGCCCAACACAATCACCTACTCAGCTAAATTATTTAGTCAAGCAAATTTCCTATCAATTAGTAACCAAAATTAATTATTTCAATTGGTATCTTCTAGTGATTCTAACGACGACGTCTAGAGTTCAAATTTCCCTTCACTAATTGTAATTATCAACCAAAAAAAAAAAAAAAAAAAACCATAAGAAAACTTAGCAAAAGGCAAAAGGCTTAACATGGTCCAACTCTTGAGAAGTTTGTGGGCTTAAGAAAACTTCCTCAATAACACATGGCACGTGATCCATAGTATCAAGTCTAGAAAAAGAATCCTTTACTAGCTTTGTGGGATCCATTGAACCATCCTGTTGGATTCCATGCAACCCAAGATTCAGGAAACTGATTTCATGAAATTTAGGCATCAAATCTGCGATAATAAGAGACCTTCCTTGTTCAGAATGTTGACCTACACCAGGGTTTTTCGCAATAGCATCATCCTAAACACTAGCCGTTCTAACATTCGTAGCCGACAGCACAACCTAGATTCAATCAGTACGAAGTGGCCCATCCTTATATCCATCCTCATGCTCGTTCTTCTTATACCTCCGAGTATGACATCGAGGTGGAGACCAGGGACATCCTAAGTTAGCCCGAAGCCAGTTACCATATTGAAATTCCCCCACCTCCTCACTTTCTTCCTCTCAAAATATGAAGCACAATGATGTAAATAATGTCCTAACAGCCCACAATAGTGGCAAAACATCAAGAGTAGCTCGTACTTGAAAGTAGCCCAAGTTCAAGACCCATCTAAAGCAACCAAGGGGAATTTGAATTGGAACAGATTCGAACCAACTTCAAGGATCTAAAGATCCTCATCTAGACCTCATACCTTTCTAAGAGTATCTTTAACAGCCCGATGATTGAAAGGTTTACACGTGAGAAACTTACCTATTAGACTAAGAGTAAAACCCTCAATATCGGAAACCCTATTGTCGTTAGGAATAACAATATCCTCCTCTTCCTCCACCATTAAATGCACTCTCCAACGTGTGAGCAATATCGTCAACCATAAGGCAGGGTATAGACACAAGAAAATTACTTAAAAGAAGAAATCGCCAGCCTTTAGGGCAACCTAGAGGAGATAGAACCTTGTATAGAATGAGAGAGGGAGCTCCTACATGAGGAAAGAAAAAAAGTTTGGAATATGTGGGGTTTGCATTCATGTTTATATATAGTACTATGTTATTGAAAATAAAGAGCTAATAATTAATAATTGTGAAGATAAATATAGTACTATGTTATTTAAAATCAATTACCATTCTATTTTTTATTGTATAAAATTTTGAATGATAGGACACAATACACAATTTTAAATGTATAACAACTAAACAAAAGAGAGATGACCATGTATAACTTGTTTAAGGAGAAACTAAAAGAATTTTATCCACCCCCCCCACCCCCCCAAAAAAAAAGTAGAAACTAAAGGAAAAAAAAAAACTAAAATGCAAATTGCACCCTTCAAGTTTAATTGAAATTCATATCAGTCATTTTCATTTGACTTTATTTTTATTCAATTAAGTCATCTAAGTTTTAAATTTATTCAATTCAAGTCTTCAATCTAATTTTGTTAAAAAATTTATGTTGGAAAAATTGTTCTCATACGGAAAAACTCTATAAAACTAAAAAAAAAAAAATCTTTAATAGATTTTTTTATGTAAGAACTTTTTTTTTTTAAAATTTTTTTAGGCTAAAATGTAAAGTGCACCCACTAAATTTGACTGAAATTCATTTCTGTCTTCTAACTTTACTTTTGTTCAATTAAGTTTTTTAAGTTTCAAAGTTATTCAATTCAAACCTTTTGTCCACTTACATTAAAAAATTTATCATTAAGTATGCAATTAACTAATGAAAAAAGATGTTTTGAAAACAAATTCTTGCATCAAAAAATCTATAAATTTTTTTTATTAATTTTATAAATTTTTTTCATGTGAAAATAATTTTTTTAAGGGAATTTTTTTTACAAAATTGGGCATAAGGCCTGAATTGAATAAATTGGAAACTTAAAGAACTCAATTGAATAAAAGTTAAGTTAGATGACTGAAATAAATTTCAACTAAATTTAGATGGTGCAATTTGCATTTTATCATTTTTTTTATTAGTTAATTGCATATTTAATGACAATTTTTAACAAAATTAGACGAAAGACTTGAATTGAATAGATCTAAAACTTAGAAGACCCAATTGAACAAAAATAAAGATAAAGGCTAAAAATGAATTTCAATCAAATTTATTGGGTGCAATATGCAGTTTAACTACCAAAAAAAAAAATCCAAAAATTCCAAAAATTCCAAAAAAAAGAAGAATACATTATCCATGGGCCCAAAACACAATGGGCCTCAAATCCATAGAACTCAAGTCATACATAAAACCCGTAAGGAAACCCAGCCCATATATACATTGGGTTGGGCTGTGAGGCTACGATTCTCTCTAAAATAAAACACTTGTCCAATTCTAGAGCTATTCTTTTGTTTGCTTTTTCTTGACGAGCCAAAACCAAAACCAAGGTTTTACCAGAAATACAATATGTTGTAATGTAATACTTATTACTATTCATTTATTTGGTGTCAACTCAATAATATAACCCTGAAGACAATGGAATGAAAGTATTTTAAATCAAATTGTTTAAGTTGTAACATTAGAATAAAACTTAAGATATATTTTAGGAAATATCTTAATCATATAATTATATTTCTTAAAAAATAATATTTTTTAAATTTGAAAGAGAGATTAGTTATTTTTATGATTTTTTTTTTTTTTCATAATTGTTATGTCCATATGGAAAGTTTTTTTTATTTGAAAATATATTAATTTTAGAAATCAATACACCTACTATAGAATAACTATTATACCGCTTTTAGAGAGGAAAAATTATTCCTCATTTTAAAGAATAGTTATTCATAATGAATGATTATTTCATGTAATAAAAATATAACCAAACTACTGAATAGCTAAACTATAAGAATAACTATTACATTACAGTACTTATTACAGTCTACTAAACATACCCCTAAAGTAACAAAAGTAGGATATTTAGACTAAAAATGCACTGAGGCTAATATGACTGCTCTAATGTGCCATTTATCATGGTAACAAAATTCAAGAAAACGATTATTTATCACTTACATGCCAAAAAACAAACTTAAAAAGGATAGGAGTAGAGGGACAAGGTATGCATAAGAAAATCATCAAAAAAACATTTCTCTTTTCCTTTGCGAAGAGAGTTTGATCTTTCACTTAAGCTTAATTTAGAGCGTCAATATTCTTTTGTAGGCATCCATCCTTTAAGTCAATTGTGCAACTAATTATATGTCACGGAATGTAACCACGGTTTTAAAAACTAGGATGTTTGATGTGCATGAAATATATTTTAACTGAAGTACTCTCATATTTGCATAGTTAGCTTTACTTTTATGCTATTTTATGACCAATTATAAATTATCTTTGTTTTATAGTAGATGATAATTAAAGACTATCCAGTACATGTTGAAGAATTCACAAGTTGAATGCTAGGTGGACTAGGCCAATTGTCAAGCCAACTTAAGAGCTAGCCATGAAAAGAAATTTTTTTTTTAAAATAATAATTAAAAAATTAAAAATAAAAAAAAAATAAAAAAAAAAGAATAAGAAGTAAGTCCAGCCCAGGCGTGAACTGCAAGAAGAAAATTAAAGAATAAAAAGTGAGATCCAAAATTTTTTTTTTTTTTTTTTTTTTTTTTTTTTTTGGTTTCAATCTATAATGTCCGCTCTTGATGATTACTCTTTATCATCAAACCAAAACATCAATTAGTTTTTGGTATAGGTGATGAGTGAATCTCAGATCTCTTATTTGACTATAAAAGACTTTACCAAATGAAACCCAAGTTTAACATGCTAAACATGTGGCTTGCAAACATAAAAACTCCTAGTTTAACTAGGACTATGTCATAGTGTCAGACAACTTTTCTCATATATAAAGGCTTAGGTTAGTATTTTATTTTTGCGTTTTATTTCAATTACCATGAGTAACTCAATTTTCAATTAAGGTTAACAATAAAACTTTGTTAAAGATTATCGGTATTTATTTATTTATGAGATTTGATTTTTCGCATAATGGCTGCTCTTTAATGATTTAATTCTTTTTGCTTTATATTAATTGACTAATCTATGATTCTCAAATATGAGTTCAATTATATTTTTCTCATGATTTAGGATTTATCTTAATTGATTGAATGTTTAGTTTATTATTTCTTGATTTTAAAATTGGTTATCTCTTGTAATTTCTTTGTCAATGAACATAATTGATAATTTGATTTTATATTTAGGAAGTGAAAAAGAGTATACCTTAAATTTTAAACTAGAGATTTTAATGAAAATATCTTCCATGATATATTATATTGTGGGGGGTGAAAGTCCAGCCTAATGTATTGGGCCTGGGGCCCTATTCAAAGACTACTAGATGTCCGAAGAGAAGAGAATATCTGGGAAAGGGTCCATGTGAAAGAATCATACCTGGAAATGAATGAGGGATGCATTCCGAAGAGTTCGTAAGTTGTCTGAAGAGGTCTTCCTCCTCGGATACGAATATTCTTGATCAATCAAATGTGTGGAGGGTCAGAATGATCTTCCTAATGGTTCCAATAACGAAGATAAATTCTGAGCGTGTCTGGAGATGATAAGAACGAAGAAATATTTAAAGGGAAAGGCTGCTACAACCGTGTTTAATGCTTATATCTACTTTTCTGGCAGCATTTATGTGGAGAAGACCCCTGAACAGTGTAATCTCAGCTACCACCACTCACAGAAAACTAAAAAGAAGACTTGATATGACATATACTCGAGTGGATGCTTAGATGAAGTCCAAGTGGACGATGAAGATGAGGGGTGAGGATGCTAGATAAAGGGAAGAAGCCTCTGATGAAAAGGGGGAGGAGAGAGAGGGAGACAAAGCAGAGAAATACGATTTTACTGTAACTCTAAGCATTGTAATCATCTTTATTCAATATAAATCTCTTCGGACGTTCATTAGGTCAATTGTTCAAGCCTGCTTGCATATTAATTCATCTTTAACGGTCTTCGTTAGTCACTGTGTGATTCACAACTAGCCTAACTCTTTCACTCACTCTCTACAAATTTATTATTTTGGGTTCAGTGGTCTCATAATCCATATCTCTTGGGCTTGAGCTACAAATCCTAACCCTACATATATCTTTGCTTAGATTAACTGATTGTTTATTTTATTCAATTTCAAAACAACCAATTTTTATTAAACTAGATTAGGATTTATTTGGTTAAGATTTGATTAATTTTCTTTTGTTCATACAAGTCCCTGTAGGTTCAACCTCGCACTTGCCAAAGTATATTTTAGTACAAATTTTGGCGCCATTGTCAGGGACTTGGTTAGGAAAATAAATTAGACCTTAATTGAATTTTTCCTTTTACTATTTGTAGTTAGGATTAAAAAATATATATATATATATAAAATAATAATAATAAATTTCATCTTTTTCTCGTTTATTTTATGTTTCTAGATTAGTCCTTGTATATATTTTCTTGTCTAGTTTTTTTTTTTTTCTTTTCTTTTCTTTTGTTCTAGTTGATATTTGGCAAGAATTAAAATCCATAACAATCAGCTTGATAAGGTACTTCTTCTCCTCTCCACCTTACTAACATTATACTTGTTTCTCATGTTGCATATCCATATCTTGCTCTCATATCTTTCTAGGCATATATTTGAGAGTATCATTTTTAACATCGAGAACAATGTTTGGCTTGGGTTTGGGGGAGTGTACATGAATTTCTATCTTTCTTTTATTTTATTTTTTATAGTTGTGCTGGAAAAAAAAAATTGCCTAGCTTGAGGTTTAAGTTTTAATTTCATTATACTACTCTTGCATAAGGAAATTCACCACTTTCATACTCAATATTCATGCGCATGCACGTAACCACTTAAACACAACTTGTTGTTGAAGGATAAAAGTGAATAGAAAATCTTGAAGATAATAATGTGGAGATTGTAACCCCTATGAATTTCTAGCCAATCATTATATTTGACGGGTTATTTAATTTTTCTAATCTTAAAGTTCATTTGGAAGTGCATAACATATTTCTCTTGTTGTAATCTTATTGATTTTTCCTTTGGCCAAGAAAAAAAAATTTATTTTTATGCCACACTTGAGTCTTTTGAAATTATTGATATTGAAAGAACTATACTAGTCTTTGAGAGATGAGATTATGTCATTTTTGTTTACTTTGAGCCATATATGTGGATTTTTTTTTTTTGATACATTATCGCAAGTCACGCTATTGAGCCTTTTAATTAACGAGCTTTTTTTCTTAAAGCCCGTTATCCATTGTGTTTCCAAGTAGGAATTTGATCAAAAAGTGATTTTATATATATATATATATATATATAACATTTGGATGCTGAATTAGCTATATCAACATCACAAACTGATTTGACAATCGATTATGCCACACACAGGAACAAGATTTTATTTTGGCTCAAAATAAAACAAGCTGGATTATTCATGCTGGAAGTTACAACTAATAGTCTAATATAGATGGAGTGGAAGTCGAGGCTTTAGGACTGCAACAAGTGTGGACTTTCTAGGAGTAGATAAACCATAAACTTCTTCCATGCTCAAATCTCCTGGCTTCACATTGTCCGGCAATTTCCATTCAAATCCATGTAACAGATTAGCCAAACTCGAACTAATCATCTTTAGTCCGAGGCTGTAGCCAGGGCACATTCTCCTCCCTGAACCAAATGGCAAAAGTCCAAAATATTGTCCCTTCACATCAATATCCTTCCCCAAGAACCTATCTGGATAGAACTCTTCAGGTGCATCCCACAGTGAAGGATCTCTCCCAATACTCCATGCGTTTACGAAGACTCTAGTTCCTTTATAGATTTTGTAACCAGCTACATCACAATCTTCAAGTGCTAAATGTGGTGCAAGCAAAACAACCACAGGATGTTTCCTCATTGTCTCTTTCAAGTTTCATAATTGCATCAATATATGGAAGTTGCGGAATGTCTTTCTCTTCCACCCACCTCTCTCTTCCAATTACTCCATCGAGCTCTTCGATTGCCTTTTGTATGAGGTGTGGTTGATTTAAAAGTTCAGACATTGCCCATTCCACAGTCGTTGCAGAGGTATCTGTGCCCCCAGCTATTAGGTCCTGAGTTTGATGCACATAACCAAAACCAAAAATATATATCAATTGATGGGGTGGACTTGAAACTTAAAACTCGGAACGGTTGGTGAGTAAAATCATTTGTCCAATTTTGAGTGTTCCATTTTTACGTTCCTGATAAACTATAGCATGTCATTTATTTGATTTTTTTTTTTTTAATTTTAACTTTAGTTACTTTATTTAAAATTTAAAAATAAAATATGTGTCAAGTTGTAATTAGTGAATTATAAAATAAAGAGTCTGACTTACCTCTAGTGAAATTTGAATAGGACACACTATAAGAAAAAAAAAAAAAAAAACATAATACAACAAATATTATTACAAAAAAAAAAAAAAAAAAAAAAAAAGAGGCAATATATATACACTATTGTAACCACATCACCCACTATGCCACTAATAATCCAACTGTAGTGATTAAAACTCAATGCCACATGGCAAAAATTAATGGAACAAACCTATTAAGCTAACGACGACGTTTTAACTTTTAACGCTTGAAGTTTAAACATCATTTTTTTTTTTTTTCTTCTTTTTTTTTTTTGCTGAAATTTTTTTTTTTCTTCTGTAGCATCACCTTAGCAATACTGGTATGAACGCACAACTGGGCAAAAGCTTAATATGTTCCCCATTGTTTCAGAGTAAAGCATTAGGCATTTTTATTGTTCAAATTTTTATGCGATCTCCACACATAGAGGCATAGACAGACAAAAACAGACCCCAGAAGAATGCCAACGATGTGGTTTCTAATATGCTGCGAAATAATAGAGAATCAAAACATGGATAGTCTTGTTATTTTGTAATTTTGCATGATGAATGCTGGTTGTTTTGTAATGGGATGGCGTGTTCTGTAGAAGGGCAGTTTTTTTATCTTGGGTTTAACAATATAAGACATGCCAAGTGTTTGAGAAAAGTTCCCCTAGAATTTTAAATTGGGGCTGCTATTAATTATTTCAAAAGTTCATTTGTATTTACCTTTTGTAAATCTTCTTTTAGATTAGATCAATAAAAAATTTTCATTAATATTAGAAGTCTCTTGATGACAATTTTTTTTTTTTTTTTTTTTTTGGGGGGGAATAAGGAAGAGCCTTGGTCGGCTGTCTGGAAAAAAAAAAGGGAAAAAAAAATTCTTGGGCAAAAAAACATATTTTGCTCATTAGTCAATCCTTATTTCTTCTCCCGTTCAAATTTTTGCCTAGAAGAGTTGTGCCTTCACACTTGCAATGGTGGTGCAGCGAAAAAGAAATGATGTTTAAACTTCTAGAGCTAATGCAGCGTTAGCTTAGATGGTTTATTCCGTTAGTTTATGCTTTAGTTAGAATGAAGTAGTGTTGAGAATGAAGTAGTGTTCGGTTTTAATCTCAACCTTAGATTTATTAGTGGATGATGTGGCTGTTTCTCATTAAAACAAAAAAAGATATTCAGTTAAAATTTCTCTGGAGATAAACCGGACCCTAAAATAAAACAATCAGAGTGAGACAAAGGATATTCATTCCATGTTTGCAAATTTCTTTTTATTCTTATAAGTATTGCAGCTTGTTTAAAATGTTTATGGGTTAAAAAAGTATTAAATTTTGCATTTGACACTTAATGATTCAAGATTTATTTGCAATATGTATTCGACCATCCAAAATTTCTCAATTTCAATACTAATTTTAGATGGTGATATGGACCTTGAAAATTATCTCAAACTAAGATGTAACCCATACTTTCACATAAAAACATGGAACAATATTGATGATAAGGTGATCTTATCCAAGTGAGTGAGGTGATCATTCCAATTTTTGCTCTAGGTGTTATGAATGTGTCATTTGGCACCAAATTTAAGAAAATTAAATTGGATAAATGACTCAAAATTAAACAATATATATATATGTGTGTGTGTGTGTGTGTAATTATTGTGTCTATTTTTGGTAGAATATTATGTAATTTTGGAATATTATATATGTGTGTGTGTGTGTGTGAGAGAGAGAGAGAGAGAGAGAGAAAGAGAGAGAGATTATCGTGTCTTTTTTTTGGGTGGAATATTTTGTAATTTTGGAACAGGTGCTATATATGACCCCACAATCATAATTGTTCGAAACTATGGTTTTGACTTATAATAATACCGAGACAAACATGTTTTTTCACGACTTTAATTAGGACCAAATATCACTGAGGCAAGACCCACTTGCCTAGATCTTACCGTGAACTACTTCTACTAACTATATAAAAAGAGCAAATAACTCTATATACTGTAACTTTCATTTAGTCAAGTTTTTTCCGTTTGTTGAGAGGCCAAATCGGTGCGTTGGCTGAATATGACAAATTAAAGGGAGAGAAACGACAGGAGTAAAGAGAGAGAATGAGAGGGTATTTGGATTGATGAAAAATGAGTTATATAACTTAGTTTTCATCACCCAAAACTCAAAAAATATGGAGTCCACTAAGTTATAGTGTGTTTGGACAAATTCTTGAGTTCAATTCTTATAACTCAAAACTCAAAAATATGTTTAGAGTTATGAAAATTGAAAAGACATTTTATATGTTTTCAAGTTATGAGAATTGAGTTTCAATGGCAAAGTTGTAATTATTAAGCAACTGTAAGGCTCGTGGCAGTGAATGGTCATGTCAGACCCATTGAGACCGTTGGTTGTGCTCTATTTGCTTTTCTTTCAGTTTCTAAGGCCTTGAACTTAGTCCACAGTATTTATCAAAGTGCTATTATTTATTAATTCACTATATATATCATGATCTTGATGTTTATGCCCTTTTAGGGAAACCAAAAAAAAGATGTTTATGCCCTTTTAAGATATGTTTATCTCGCTTTGAGTTGGCTTCCTCATAATGGATTATTACTCTCTATCTTAATTCCTTACATAGTCATGTTATATACATACATACATATATAAATATATATATATATATATGTGTGTGTGTGTTTGTGTGTGTGTGTGTGTGTGTTCATCCTGACTTGAAAGTTGATTGTGCTAAGAATATTGCAACAATCACCTATAGAAGAATGAGAAGGTTATGATAATATAGAAGAATTAAATTTTTGGATGGTTTGGTTGCAATTTGATAGGGACATTGGCCAAAGGTCAAGTTTTTGGTGGTTTGAGAGAAGGAATTGGGTTTTGTGTTTCTGATTGTAGCTTGCTTTGTTGGTTGGTGGCAGGTTTGAGACCTTTGTGGGATACCGATCGGTTGTGGGCAATGAAATTGGTTTGGAAAATTCATATTTATTTTTTTGTAGTTTATTGTTTTCATTTGTTTATTCATTAGTAGTTTAGGATAAAAATTGTAAATTTAAATGTAGAAGTGTATGTTTGATTCATAACTAATGATTCAATCATGCAACGTTGCACGTACAAGAACTATATAAAATGTTTTGCATGTTGATGAATCCTAGATGGGTTTAGAGAACTGTAAAGGAATATTATACAAGAACTATATAGAATGATTTGCATTTTGATGAATCTTTGATTGGTTTAGGAAACTATAAAGGATTGCAATATATAATTGTGTGATTTGCAACATATAATCGTAGCTAGAAAAGTATAGGACCCTGCAAAAATTTGTCCTTTATGTAATTTTTTTTTTTTTTGGGTAAAAGTCCTTTATGTAATTCACTAGTTGGATAACATATATTTTGTTCACATACCTTCCCCGAGTCAAACAAGAGAAAAAAATAATAATAATAATTGAAATAGAAAGGTAACAGTAGTACCTGAGTGAAACCCTTTACACCCTCATAGGTTAACTTAACGTCAAGATCAGGATCATCACTTAGCTGCAATAATAAATCCACCATGTCCTTTCGCACAAAATGCTTCACTCGTTCTTTCTTTGCTTTGTGTTCATCAAACACATGGTCATAGAATCGATCAAGTTTTTTCTTTAAGGCCTTCATTCGTTTCACGTACCCTTGTAAGTCCAAAAAATTGAGCCATGGTATCCAATCCCCTATGTTGAAGACCCCATTTAGCAAGAACAACTCGTCTAACATTTCTTGAAACTCTTCAAGCGTCACAATCGAAGTTTCATGTTTGGACTCACCAAAATACTTCTTACCCAATACAATTCTGCTTATAATGCTTAAAGTAAGACGGGAGAGATGATCCTTTAGCATAATTGGCTTCCCTGACAAGGTGCCAAGGCATGACACAAAGGCTCGCATTTCTTCAACACGAATATATTGAAAGGTTTCGAGTCGTTTTGAGCTAAACAGCTCAGAGAGGAAAATCTTACGCGCTTGACGCCAATAGGGTCCATAAGGTGACCATGTAATATTGAGATAGTTATAAGTGATATATTTACCAGCAGCAGTTTGGGGTCTAGAAGCAAAGACATGGTCATGTGTCTTCAGGATTTGCTTTGCCACTTCTGCAGATGATGCAACCATAACAGGAAAGGATCCAAACTTGAGTTGCATAATTGGTCCATATATTTGGGCCAAATTGTGAAGAGATTGATGAGGAAGAGAACCGATAAGGTTTAGATTGCCTATGATAGGCCAAGTTTTGGGACCTGGGGGAAGTTTTAGTTGGTTGCGTTTGAAGGGTAATAATAATTTTGAGAGGAAAGCTAAAGCTGCTAGGGATGCCATGGCTAAAAGAGCCCAATAGGGAGACTCCATTGGTGGGAATTTAATTTGGGTTTATGGTAGTGAGATTTTGAAGTGGATTATGGGTTTATATAGGCGAATAAGCTAGTGTAATGCGTCTTAGGGCCTTTCAATGTTCAGTGCATAGTTACCGCATATTCATGATCATGAAAATGAGGTAACTATGCACTATAGGGCCTTCCTAGGCCCTTCAATGTTTTCTACACCAGACCTATCTAAAAGGACCTATCATATGAAACATATGCTAATAATTTTTTTCGGTTAGCAGGTCCTTTTAGATAGGTCTAGTGAAGGTACAGACCCAGGTGGGGGCCCAAGCCCCCGGGTCCAAATTTTTTGTTTTTTTAGTTACTTTGTATTTCATTTTTGTTGTTAGACCCTCCTTATTTCTAGTTAGTTTTGCTAGCCTAATCCAAATAGCAACTATCCATCCCAAAAACTTAACAAAAACAATAAAAATATTCACAATGATGATTGTATTTTGGCGCAAAAAAAAAAAAAAAAAACTATTTTACCACCAAAAAAAAAAACATGTGTTATTGGAGAAGCTAAAACTATTTTTTTTTTCCAACTAAAGTAAACTGGTATAAATATCTGGTGACTATAGCAAGTTATTAAAAATAAAATACAATATTTTATTAAGATTATAGTTCTTCTTTCAATTAAAAAACTCAAATTCTCTCTCTTCCTTATTATTTTAATGAGTTATTTATATTATTTTAAATGAAGTGATAAAAAAAAATAGAACATTTGATATTGGGTGTACTGTAAATAAAAGTGAAGTGGTAAAATATATAAATTAGTTTTTTAAGGTACTAAAAGCTACATTTTTTAGTACTACCACTGTGAATGCTCTAACTTCACCACACAAAAAAAAAAAAAAAAAAAATCCTAACCAGCCTAGTATTAAAAAAAAAAATTGTTTTTGTCTTTGTTGGTAGATGATTGCATCTTAATGTATTTAGAAACAACGATTTTGTGTATTTATAATTTTTTTAATACTATATGGATATCTATTTGGAGTTTTTTTTTTTTTTTTTCTTTATACTCTGGCCCCCACTAGCTTAAAATCCTAGGTCCATCCCTGGTCTAGTGTAGAAAATTTGTCATATAAAACATACTTGTGCTAATAATTTTTTTGGTCTTTTGCTAACTATGGGTCTTTTTAGATAGGTCTAGTCAATGACGGACCTAGGATTTTAAGTTAGCGGTGGCCGGAATTGGGGGGTGGGGGGAATTTGCCCTTGGGAGGGCCGGCTCATAAATATTTGAACTGTGATCTATGCTTTACTTGCTATTAGAGAGGTCTTATAAATTTTTAGAGGGCCATCTCCTCCCCCCCCCCCCTCCCCCCCCCCCAAAAAAAATGTACAACATAGTTCTCCTCATGCCTTATTTGAGTTATTTATGAAGTGATATATGAATGAATGAAAATGAATCAGTTTGTAACATGCCATTATTTTCCTCTTTAAAAAAAAAATCATTTACTCAAATTATTTCGAAAAGAAAAGAGTTCCCTTCAACTAAACATTTTAACTATATGGAGATTATAATATTATGATAATAAATTATTTATTATCATGGAATTGGTTTTATTTCATATTGCACAAATTCACCCTATATTGTGGGGGTTTTGTATTTTACACCCCTAAAAGTGCACTAGTCTAATTATTAGATGCTAATTATGACCCCTCTAAATTTAATTACTGCTTGATTAATTTTAAGCTAATCACAATTAGTACGAAATTTACGTAATTAATTAATTGATCAACCGAAGCTATAAGGCAAAGCATGGATAAGTATAATTGAATAAAGCAATTAAGTTAAGGGCAACAAGTAAAGGGATGCAAACCGAAGATAACACCTAATGTGTTATCAAAAAAGAAAATTGAAGGGACTCAGATTCAAAACTGCTTCGTGCCTGCGGCCTTCCAAGCTGAAAATGATTCACTAGTAAATAAGTTGGAGTACGAGGATAATCAAAGAGACTTCATCTATCCACTATATTTAAGCTCTCCAAGCTTCTGCTACCAACAGACAACTCAGAGTCTTATCTTCACTAACTTTCCAGATCTCATAACTCTTGATTGCACCACCACGCCTTACTGGCTGAATATGTGGTTAAGGTCCAATACTTCACAAGCTCCAAAATACTCTCAACACTCAAATTGTGCATGGGTTATGTTTGGATGAAAACTCCTCTCAATGTATGAAAATGGGAGAGGGAAGAGAAGAGACAACAAGAAATTCTCTCTTGAGGGATAAGTAGCCCTCTCTTAAAAGCAGATGTTTCGAATATGTAAAACCCTTAATCTCTAGGTTAAAAATTGTGAGAAAAAGATGTATTTAAAGAGGTCGAAAAAGAGGCACAACTGGTCCAACAAAATAGGCTGTTAGTGTAACTCGTAGGTCACTTACAAGTTGACCAACCCGTGAGCTACTCACAAGACATCCTGGCAATAATAGAGTTTTGAAGTTTGAACTTCCTCACATGCCACTGGCCAAAAATTTTGAAAACATTAAATTTTCATCAAAAGGCACTCGAGACTTTTTCAACTCATGAGTGACTCTATTACCTTTTTTTCAAAACCAAAAAAAAAAAAAAATTGAAAATCTAAATTAAGTACAAAACTTAGTAACAAAAGGATTAAACACAAGATATAGAAAATCACTTCCATAGACAAAAATCAAAAATCTTTTTGATTTAATTTCAATAAGCTTAAGCACACACACTGAATTCAAATGAGTACAACTACACAAATGAGATAGGAATCCGATGAGTACTCGTGTGTCATGTGTGAATATCAAATGTGAATTAGTCCAAAGTTCTAGAATGATGCTTCAATGACCAATTCAAACAAGTCATACAATAATGACACTTAAACATGAGAGACCTTTAACATGAATAGAAAATAGCATATATGACCCCTTACGTACAAAAAAAAGTGTTGAAATTGAAGTTGGCCAGCAAAACATTCTTGGAATACGATATTCATAAGCTTGGAATACACGGAAGTTCAATCTCAATTGCACCAATATAGATATGAAATGATGATTTTGTTAAAGATGAGAATGAAATAATATAAAGAATCGATAGCAAGAAAGAGAGAAGAACGCAAAGGATTACGTGGTTCGGCTAACAGCCTGCATCCACACAATAAAGCCCTAGCAACTACATCTTTACTGTATACTCAAATCAATGATTACAATAAACCCTTAATAAGGTATATATAGAAAATAGAAGCTAGGGTTAGCCCATTATGGACTTACAACATAATTGGACCTCTTGGGCCATTAAATCAACATAAACCCAATGCTTTAACACTTCACCTCAAGTTGGAGCTATAGTCATATAGGTCCAGCTTGTAACACACAACTGCCAACTTGCTTAAAAAGGATAAAAACAATGTGAATGTTGACACCCCATTTTGCAACCCGCATTTAACCTCACATAGAGGGTAAAAGAATAATTTCACCTTGAAAATATGTATCTTAATTCTGGCCATTAGATCCTTAATCCCATTTCACCAAAATGATCTTAATGTTGAAATGATCAAATCGACTGGTCATTAGCCCTAATCGAACCATCAGATTGAAAGTTATCATCAAAGCAAGGTTTAATGGACGGGATGCACTATCACAAATTGAGTCCAACTGTATGTGATTATGAACAATTGATTCCAATTGGTTATAATTATAATCAATTTGAGATTAATGACATGTCACAATTTGATTGGCTAAGACTACATTTTGTGATAAGGTTGCACACACTTAATTAATTAGATAGTCAAACATTAATTATTCAATGAGTAATTTGTGCAATTATCTTTTTAATTAGGGTAAATTTGGAACTAATTAAGTCTGAAATGGGAGTGATTGGAGCCTATCAATATATATATATATATATATATATATAACTGAAGTCTCTGAAACTCTTACAATTTTCCACATCAGCACAATATTAAAAAAAAAAAAAAAAACATAAACTCGACCCCGATATACGCTCTGCCTTCTCTTTCTCCAAAATGCAGACCTTAAGCTTCTTTTACCAGCTCCCCCAACCCAACGCTCCTCCTCTACCAGCTCCCCCAATGTTCAGACCCAAGGCAGATCTCCTTCCTCAAACCCATGGCAAAGACACCATACCCATAGATTCCTCAATCAAAACCCACCATACCCATAAACCAACAGAGATCTCTAAGAATTAAAACCTACCATACCCACCATACCCACACACACACACACACAATATATATATATATATATATATATTTCTAACCCAAAAATTTCAGTAAAAAAAAAAAAAAGCTAAAGACCGAATTTTTTTCCTCAATTCTGAAAATCTTCTCTACTCTCTCTTCTCTACCCTTTTCTTCCTTCAAACGCGATTCTCTACATTATCTTCCTCCAATTTGTTTTAAAAAGAAAGTCCAACTCCTTTGCTCCACAAACTCTATCGTCTCCTTCTTCCTCAACTCTACCTTGATGTTGTAGTGGCAGTAGCGAGACACTCCATGTTTTCAAATTAACGTTCTTAATTTCGTTCTGTGTTTATTTTTCCTCACATCAATGATCAAACATAAAACTTTAGATTTGCTACTAAATGATTTGTGGGGGAAAAAAATAAGTAGAAGAAAGAATTCATCCATGGGTTGGGATGGACAAAGAAGCATTCCTCTTGGTTCTTGAAGGCTTGCATCTGTACTTTGTAAGAGCATCCACAGCAGTAGAGCTAAAAATTTAGCTATTTGGCATCACAAAAAGTTACTTTATCTATTTTACCTACACACATGCTGTAGCAATATATCTATTTTAGCTTTCAACACAATAAAATAATATAAATATCACAATAAAATAAGATATCTACTACAATAAAATAATAAATCAACTACACATAACCATCACAGCCACACACACAACCGGGCAAGGAATAAAAAATATATATATATATTTTTTTTTTTGCTCTAAGCTACAGTGCACATCCATAGATAAATGTGCACTGTAGCAATGAAGCTAAAAAAATAGCTTTTGCTCCACTACTGTATGGTTATTTTTGTGTTTTGGTGGAGCTAAAATAGCTATATAGTTTTTTAGCTCCACTTCTACAAGTGCTCTAAGTCTGTTGAGTTTTCAAACTAGTATAGTGAGATGACTAAATGAGTCTTGGAAATATAAAAAAGCAAAAGCATTGGAATGTGTTATCACATGAGTAGGTTGCTGGACTTAGGAGTGGAGAAGTTTCATAATTTATAAAATTATAAATATACTAATATATTTTTTTATTTACAAGAAAACACAAAATGTGAATTATTTTTTCCTCAATAACCATTCTGATCACTTTATTATGATTCTCTTTTTTGAAATATTGTAATAAATAAAATTTATTAAACTATATCATTTGGCTTAATAATAGTCATATATAAGTAATATATATGACTATTGGATACATCATTATTATGTTGTGTATCCAAGAGCTAAGTCATTTTGAATATACACCACTGTAAGTTGTTTTAAGACAACTTCCTCTCTTCCCGTGTGCGTGTTAAAATACTTGATATTTAAAAAAAAGAAAAAAATTGCATCGCAACATTTATTGGATTACTGAATACTATTTTTAATTTTTAATTTTTTGTTTGATTGATATTTTCCAAGAAAATGTTAATGCTAAAACAAAAAGAAAGTTAGTAATTTAATGTTTCATATCGAATTTTTAAGATTGGAATCTTAATATGTGACCAAAGAGGTTACAAAGGTTATATTTGTAAAAAATTCATATAAAATAATAAGTCATACTCAATAGCTTTCCCGTGCATCTCACGGATTAACGACTAGTTAATATTAATTAGAAACTAATTTGGGATCTATTAATGTTAATTGTGCTGAAATTATTTTCTAACAAATGACCTCTTCTCACCATTTAGTTGATATCTCTCGGAATATTTTAAATTTGTGAATGAGATTAATTTTCCCAAAAACTAAACATCTAGGGCTTCAATTTGAGCATAAGAATGAGACAATTTCAATCAAAATTGAGTAAGATATAATTTTTTGAAATTTGGCTCTGCAGGTTGTTACAGTAACTACGGGAAAACCGAATTTTGCTAGCTCATCACACTCAAAATTTGTACATTTAATATACTAGATTTCCACAAAGTCTAAAATAAGGTCTAGGTTCATAATTCATTTTGATCCTTTATCAATACTCATTAAATGACATTCCATTCATATTTTCTCCACCACTACTATATAAACCTCCTTACTCCATTCCAACACAAAGACACCCTCTCTTTTCTCATCTTAAGTTCTAGTGAAATTGAGTAGTCTTGTCATATTTTGGTCTTCTTAAAACTCAAGATATTAAGCGAGACTTACTTTCCCTCTCCTAGTTCTTCTTTTCTACTCCACCCTTAGGACTTCCACCAAAAGTCTCTTCCTCCACCATTTGGATCTTACATGCAAGTATAATCTCTATAATTAACTCGTTTTTCATGTTGCTATAATGTTAATTTAATATTAGAGCATGCTAGCTTTTATTTAAATTCCTTGAATATGTTTGAATGTTCTTAAATATTCTTATGTATTCTTCACATGTTCTTGGTTGTTCATCACATATTTATCCATAACACTAGATTTGATTTTAAATCCACATTAAAAATATGAAAAAGATGTGTGTTTCATAATTCTTTCAAAACCTTGAATTTAGGATATCACCATCCACACACCTTCACTAGAATTTAATTTTCAATTCAAATGCAATGCTTAATAAATTGAATTAGGATTTATTACATGCACACACATTAAATTCAACATGCAAATTGATTGATATATTGGATTATATGATATGAATGTTGGTCACCATAGTCTAGAATACTGGTTTCACCAGGCAAGATGGATGCTTAACACCTTCCCATCTTGTAACATAGCCTCTGAGCTTATATCAAGGGTTGATAGATCAATGATTATCCCTGTAATTTCCATTTTCTAGATTGTAACTAAGAAACAAAGCCGTATACGTTATCTTAGATTATATCTAGGAACAAAGTCATTTAATTTCTTATGATCAATGTAAATTCATTTGCAAAACAATAAAATGAGGAATTTTTCAATTTTGGTTTTCTTATTTTTTCCAATAATTAAATAAGTGACGACTCTATTTTAAAACCCTTAATCTAAAGGGAAAAATATAATCAATCGAACCTCCATTTTGAAAGACAATAACACGACTCCACCCATTCACTTGGATTTGGCCCAACATTCAAAAAATGGGTTGAGGGCACGGTCTCTCATAGTGAACCAACCAAAACTTAAGGGAACCAACCAAAATTGAAGCTGAATCGAGAGATGAACCGGCTAAAGATCTTCAGTACCAAATAAAAACCAAACAGAGATTTTATAGGGGTTAGGTTATCCTTATCATGGATAAGGGACATCCTAAACCTATTCCCAAACAACCAAAATTACCAAACAAATTTGGATAGGGAATAGGCAAAACTTGTATCCAACAACGCCTTATCCCCCAAAAAAATGTTATCCCTATCTAGGAGTACGTTATCCTTATCCTGGAAGGGGAATAGCTCACATTGTGAACCAAACAGAGATATTCCTTATCATCTCTGACCAACAACCATATCGACAGCCTCAAAACTCGCTGGTGACAACTGTAGTGGCAAATAAACAACTCTGGTGACAACAACCAACAACTCGGACAACAATAACAACCACCAAGAAAACCACCCCAAGACTACTAAAAACTACCAAGATCGAGGAAAAGCCACTCTGATCTCTGGCAAGCAACTTCTATGACCAAAAAGCCACTGAAACCCATTAGGGAGTACCAAATTTGCTAATAACACTCTAGAAACAACAATTAAACAACAAAGAGGCCGTCAAGAACACCAAAAATAACTAAAATCAGTGGAGGATGGTGGGAAATAGCGATTGATATGCCGAAAGCAACAAAAAACGGAGGCCAACCACCGAAATCTACCAAGTTGGGTTGCGGTAAGATCTAAATCTCAATTCATATCTGTGTCTATAGGTTGGATTCGCAACATCAACAAACACAACAAAAGAAAGCCATTGGCAACAACCAACGAGAACGACAACAAGTTGAGAACAACAACAACAACTAATTTGCCAAGAACAACCAACAACACAACAACCCATATGCACTGAGATCTAAACCACATCCCTGGATCTTTCGATACACCACCCTAAGTCCAAATTTACCCCACTACTACTCTACTAAGCCTCCTTAATAACCTCTTCAAAATCGTCCCATAAAGGCCAATCTTCCTCAAATTTGAAACCACGAGGCCCACAAGGCTTCATCTGGTTACCAGTAACTATTTGTAGGAAAATAGGTAAGTGATTGGATGCATGAGTGGGTGGATGAGTAACAGTACATGATGGGAACTTAGCTTTCCATAATTCGTTATCCAACCTTTGTCTAGTGTTATCTTCCTCCAATTTTCTGTTATTCTAGGTGTAAGTGTTACCTTTATAGCCCAGATCAATTAATCCACACCATTCCAAAGCATGGCGAAAATCCTCCATCTGTTGAGAGATAGCCGGTCTAAGACTAAACTTTTCAGTAGAACAAAGTGTAGAATTAAAATCTCCAATACAAACTCATGGACCATCAACAAAAGACTTGATATGATTTAACAATGCCAAAGATTTAGTTTTCTAAGACGCCTCAAGCCAACCATAAAAACCTGTGAGGAACCAAGTGAAACCATCATCCTCAACTATCTTTGTTAAGATATGGTTATCCGTGTGATTAATAACACAAACATTCACTTCCTCCTTCCAAAGAAGAGTCAAACCACCATCCAAGCTTGGTTTTTGTTTTTTTAACAATGTATCGATGGGGCATTTCAATATCCTTACACAATTTCTTGAAATCCTCTTTATGCATTATTAGGCAAAGACCAATCAATAGAACACTTACTACGTTTAGGAGAAGAGCCCCCATCGTGCCTTTATCACGGATATCCAACTTTTGGTTAACAAAAGAACATTTTCCTAACTCTACATTGTTTAAGTGGGCCTCATGATTGGAAAGCCTAAAATCCATACGAATATGCCTTGTCCAACCACTCTTAGGCTTAGCAAAAGGCTAAACATGGTCCAAATCTTGAGAAATTTTTGGGCTTAAGAAAACTTCCTCAATAGCACACAGCACGTGATCCATAGTATCAAGTCTAAACAAAGAATCCTTTACTAGCTTTGTGGGACCCGTTGAACCATCATGTTGGATTCCATGCAACCCAAGATTCAGGGAATTGATTTCTTGAAATTTAGGCATCAACTCCGTGATAAGAAGAGACATTTCTTGTTTAGAACGTTGACCTTCGCTAGGGTTTTTTGCAATAGCATCATCCCAGACACCAGCTGTTCTAACATTCACCGCCGGTAGCACAACATGGATTCAATCAGTATGATGTGGCCCATCCTTATATCGATCCTTATGTTCGTTCTTCTTATACCTCGAAGTATCACATCAAGGTGGAGACCAAGGACGACTTAAGTTAGCCCGAAGCTAGTCGCCATACTGAAATTTCCCCTACCTCCCCATTTTTCTTCCTCTCAAAGTATAGAGCACAGTGATGTAAATCATGTCCTAATAGCCCACAATAGTGGCAAAACATCGGGTGTCACTCGTACTTGAAAGTAGCCTAAGTTTGAGACCCATCTAAAGCAACCAAGAATCCACCCCACCGAAGTAGTTTCGAAATCAGAAGGGCTACATGGACCTTAAGAAAAAGATTATGATCGTTCCTACTCCTACGATTCTCCTCATCCTCTACCATCCCTAGTTAAGTACCCACGTCAGTAGCCACCTTCAAAGATGGCATGTCAAACGGTGCACCTCAGATTTGAACCCATAGAGACGCATGTTCAAGACACACACTACATGCACTCATCCCTTTCTTCCACCGACATAACATCAATGATTGATTATCAAAAGACCACGGGTCCCCATAGAGAATACAATCCAATTCAAATTCAAAGGGGAATTTGCATTATAACAGATTCAAACCAACTTCAAGAATCTAAAGATCCTCATCCAGACCCCCAAACCTTTCTAAGAGTATCTTGGTTTACACATGAGAAACTTACCTATTAGACTAAGAGTACAACCCTCAATATCGAAAACCCTACCATCGTCAAAAATAACAATATCCTCCTCTTCCTCCACCGGTAAATGCATATTCCCCAACGATTGAGCAACATCATCAGCCATAAGCAACGTATAGACACAAGAAAATTACTTAGAAAAAGAAACCGCTAGCCTTTAGGGCAACCTAGAGGAGATAGAACCTCGTATAGAATGAGAGAGAGAGAGAGAGAGAGAGAGAGCTTCTACATGAGGAAAGAAAAATAGTTTGGAATACGTGGGGTTTGCATTCATGTTTATATATAGTACTATGTTATTTAAAATCAATTACCATTCTATTTTTTATTGTATAAAATTTTGAATGATATGACACAATATACAATTTTAAATATATAACAACTAAACAAAAGGGAGATGACAATTTATAACTTGTTTAAGGGCCGTCTAATTTTGTTAAAAATTTCCATTAGAAAAAATTGTTCTCATATGAAAAAATTCTATAAAATTAATATAAATATTTAATAGATTTTTTTATGTGAGAATTTTTTTTGTTAAAAAATTGCCATTAGAAAAAATTGTTCTCATATGAAAAAAATTCTATAAAATTAATATAAATATTTAATAGGTTTTTTTATGTGAGAATTTTTTTTAAAAAAAAATTAGGCTAAAATACAAAGTATACCTTCTAAGTTTGACTGAAATTCATTTGTGTCTTTTAACTTATTTTCGTTCACTTAAGTCCTTTAAGTTTCAAAGTTATTCAATTCAGGCATTTTGTCTACTTTCATTAAAAAATTTATCATTAAGGATGCAATTAACTAATGAAAAAAAAATGTTTTGAAAAAAAATTCTTACATAAAAAAAATCTATAAAATATATTTATTAATTTTATAAATTTTTTTCTTGTGAAAATAATTTCTTTAAGGACAATTTTTTTAACAAAATTGAACATAAGGCTTAAATTGAATAAATTTGAAATATAAAGAACTCAATTGAATGAAAGTTTAGTTAGATGACTGAAATGAATTTCAACTAAATTTAGATGGTGCGATTTGTATTTTAGCATTTTTTTTATTAATTAATTACATACTTAATGATAATTTTTAACAAATTAGACGAAAATCCTGAATTGAATAGATTTAAAACTTAGAATACCTAATTGAGCAAAAATAAAGATGGGTGCTTGAAATGAATTTCAATCAAATTTATCTGCGCACAACAAAGAAAACCCAGCCCATATATACACTGGGCTGGGCTGTGAGGCTGCGATTCTCTATAAAATAAAACACTTGTCTAATTCCAGAGCTATTCTTTCGTTTGCCTTTTTCTTGAACAAGAGCCAAAACCAAAACCAAGAGCTCTATCTAGCCATGGCGACCTTGGATTCCGACGTGCCGATGGTCCCAGTCGGCGAGGCTTCGAGCAGTGCCGGACCTTCTTCCTCAAAGAAGAACAAGCGTTTCGAGATCAAGAAGTGGAACGCAGTCGCTCTCTGGGCCTGGGGTACCTCTTCTTTCCCAAACCCTAACCCTAACTTTCTCTCCTTCTTTTTTGCATTATTTTGTTAAAATTTGTGCGTTTTATGTGTATATCTAGGGTTTTAAATTTTTTTTTAGGGTTTTTGATGATTGAATCTTTGGAGTAATGGAATGCAATGTTGGTTTTTGTTTGCAGATATTGTGGTTGATAACTGTGCGATTTGCAGGAACCATATCATGGATCTTTGTGAGTTTCTTTTTCTGGCTTTTGATTTTCGATTTGTTCTTGCTTACGAATTTCTACTCGAAATTTGGCCCATTGTACAGTGTCCTTGAATTATTGGAAATTTTGTGTCTAACAAAAACAGATGGAAGATTTATGGGTTTTTTAAATAAATAAATAAACAATTTGCGGTCTAAACTGTGTGTTTAAGCCTTTAATTATTAGTATGTATTTTTATTGTGGTCATGGTGTTTGTTGATCAGGCATCGAGTGCCAAGCGAACCAGGCTAGCGCTACAAGTGAGGAATGTACAGTTGCTTGGGGTAAGCTTTCGATTCTAAAAACCCTATTCTTCGTTTACTATTATCTTACCCTTGTGTCTCTGTATTGGTTTAGTTGTTGTGTTGACCATTGTCAATGACCTTCAAAGAGTGTTGTAGGTTATAGTTTTTAATGTAATGTTCTATAATACACTCTTTCAATTCATTGCTTTATGGGTTCCCCCCCCCCCCCCCCCCCCCCCCCCCCCCCCCCAACTTTAAGCTGTTTTAAATTTAGTACTTCTGTGTAGGTCCATCCAATCTTGCCCTTCATTGTAGTACTTTCACTTTCTAAAATGACGTTTTAGTGGATTTAATGTTGTAGATTGGATGGACAAATTACATTGGAAACAAGTGGAAGTTAAATAACTTAAATGAATTTTGGAAGGAAAAAAAAAAAAAAAGAACTGAATTGAAAACAATTCGAAGTGAGAGGATGTAATTGGTAGTTTAGCCTATTATTCATAAGCTTGAAACAAAGCGTGCTTGATATAAGGGATGGTGAAATATTTCATAAATTTGGTTCTTTGTGTTGAATTTTGCTTCATAAGGATATTTATTGTTTTCTTTGTTTGCTTTGGTTGAGTTCTAGAGATTAGGTTTTTTTTTTTTTTTTTTTTTTTTTTGGTTAACATGAAATTGTATGTTACTTTCCATGTTATTTGGGTTCGTTTGGTTAGGCGTTTTTGGGATATTAAAAGAGCATTTTTAAAACCCAAATCTCTATTTTGAAACCACAACTTCTCATAGCTTTCTTATGAATGCTCATTTTAAACTCAAACCACAGTTTTCCAGCAACTTATACAGACGCACCCTTTAGCTAATTGCGTTGTGTTACTCCCAAAAACATCTTAACCAAGAGTGTATAGTTACACCTTTCGTCTCAGCACACCATCAATTTAAATCAGAACGTGCTTATGTATTTTTTAGGGGATTTAAGGACATGTTCCATTTTCCATGTTCTGCACATTCATTTTGACAAACCATAGGGATTTAATTACCAGATGCTCCAGACTCCAGTTTAAACTTGTTTATCATAATATGTTAAGAGCTGACAGCATGTGATTCTACATGGCCAATGAGCTGACACTATTTAACACTACATGACAGTATGACACTATCATTATATATGATCTGGCCTTGCAAGAGTAAGGTAAAGAGTGAGGTTGTGGGTTCAAGATCCATCAAATATATTTGTAATTAAAAAAAATTATGTAATACTACATGCTATTTAGAAAGTCCTATGAAGTCCACAATTATTTATTCAGGGAAAAAAATCCCTTGTCTCCACAACGATCAAAGTTACTTAGCTTGATTTGTAGGAGTTGATTGCTGTAGTTATTTGTGGTTGATTTCTCTGTATGATTCCTTTACATCCAGATTGATGGCTTGATGCTTTCGATCAAGTGGTTAAGAAGACCTATTAAAAAAAAAAATCAAGTGGTTAAGATGTTTACAAATTTTCTATGTGATATGAGCATGACATCTCTCTTGTTCTTAATGCAGTATAATTTGAGAATTAAAAGTTTCTTAATATTTTTACTCTCTGTAAAATGTTATTTATATTTTTGAATGTTTGATTAATGATGTCTTGGCCAAACCCTATGTTTTTGTTCAGTAAAAAGAGTTATATCTGACTATTTTGTGATATAATCTTTCAACTTCATACTTCTGCTATTGTTATTTATCAAAAATAAATAAATAAATAAAAATAAAAAGAGAGAAAGAAAGAAGAAAAAACTTTATAATTCTGCTATTGTTGGAAATGATTCAGAAGAATCAGAATACAACATGGTAAACACATTTCAGTTAAATAATTTCATATGCCCCAACCTCTATTCACAAGTGCCCGTGCGGCTGAAGACACAACCTTTTATACTTACATAGCATTTGGTTTGGGGAATCTTGGATATTCTAATATGCCACATAGCATTTGGTTTGGGGAATCTAGGATAATCTAGTATGCCCCTAGCAATCATATCCCTAGGAATGTGATACTGAAAACCTAGATACTTGGAAATATAAATGTTCACATTTGATGTGATTAGGTATCTAATAAAGTTTCTTAAAATGTGAGATCTCAATGTTTGGTTTGTTTCTAGGAATAATGTAGAAATTATTTATTCCCCCCAAAATATATTGTTATACCCATCATTTTATGTGGCTTATTGCAAATAAAGAAAGGGATTTACTAATGTGTGCCCTTAGGACACACATTAACCAGACCCATAAAGAAAAAATAATTTGAGCCAGGAATTATATCTAATCTCCTATGATGATAGTCTTGTCAATTAAAATTATTTATTTTTATTAGAAGACTAAAACAGTTTGAATAGGAGATAAAAATCAAAGTCAATGATAATCCTTAAAGGGGAAGATAATCACCCCCCCCCCCCCCCCCCCCCCCACAAAAAAAAAAAAATACATAGAAACGACGTGAACATGGATCCCCACTTTTTTAAAAGGGAATCACCTTCTCACAAAAGTGAGGTTTGATGGGATTCTAGAAATCTTCAAGGAGAATCCCAAAAGATTACCCAAAGTCAAGCAATTTGTTATGTTAGTTAATCGACAAGTTTTTATGGTTTTACATCTCTTGAATGGCAGGACTGTACCCTCAAAAAAAAAAAAAAAAAAGGTTTTACATTCAAAAGTAAAAAGTTTTCAGGGCTGTACCCTTTCTACTCATAATCTCTTCCTACCCATTTCATTTGGGGACTCCATACTGTTACAAAACATAGGTAGAAATAATAAATAGTATTGTCTATAAAGTAGTAATGGCTGGTCTTCCTTTAAACTTGTTGAATTACCAGCATTAAGTTGATATGTGATTCTGCACGATCAAATTGCTTTGATATGTTTTATGGCCCATGTCCATAATGGTGTTACAAATTAAATTACCCATTTTTCTTTTGGCACAATTAGAAGTATGTGTGTGTTAAATGCATTTTGTTAACAATAATCCTACACTTGTCAGATCTGTGATTTTGTACAGCTTGTATAAACATACTGTGTTGCAGTTTTCAATTGATGTGTGAGTTGGTGTAGTAGTAAAATACAACCTCTTATGTGCTTCTACATGTGGTTGTGCGCTTGTTTTTGTATTTTTCTCAATTTTTGAAATAAAAAAGTAATTAATATGATCATTATTGCATTTTCCACTCGTGTGCATATGATCTCTTTGGCTGAGGGGCTGGTTTTTTTGATGTAGGGGTTTGCAATCATGCCTTTCATTTCCACTGCATCAGTAGATGGCTCAAGACTCGTCAAGTGTGCCCATTAGGTAAGCATTGTGCTTAACACCCCTCTCTTCTTTTTCTACCTGTCTCTTGTATCATTTTAAGAACTTTATTTATTTCCTTTCTTATTGCTTTTGCAGATAACAGCGAATGGGAATTTCAAAAGTATGGTCATTAGAGTCAACATGCAGTGGCCTTTGGACCCACGCATCTGTTTCCGCTACAGTCTTGCTAAGAAAGACCAGGAGTTCGCATCTGTTTCTGCTACAGTCTTGGTAAGAAGGACCAGGATCTCTTATCTGTTTCCATAATCCATACTCTTTTTTGTGAATTGTGCTGGAGTGTCTTATTTCCAACAAGCATTTGGGCTGTATAACTGTAGGAGTTTGATTGGTTACACATATCAAGTGCAATATGTGAAGTTCTCTAAACATTTTTAGCACTGTTCAATGTTTCTGTTTTTCCATGTTTTATTGGTGCTTAGATTATGCGAATTTTTCATTGACATGAAGATAGCTCATACTTTACCCCAGAAAATATTGTGGCTCATCCATAAATATTTTTCTGTGTTTTGCCCAAAATCTATTGTAAAGAAAAGCTGCCTATGCCCTATGGTCTAGCCAGTTAGCCATCATCTGTGAATTGGTTCTGAACTCCTATTAAGACAAAAATTCAGGGAACAGCAACTGTGCCCATTGTACCATTGCACTAGAAATGTTTGCTTAAACTTGATTAGCCCACACCGGTGCACGTGTCTTTTGCTTTTCTCCAAAGAAATTTTTGTATCTAGTTTTGGGGTGGGGTTTATATGCATAATTTTTGGGCTAATTTTAAGGGGGAAGACAAACACAACAAGGGCGATGGGAAAGTGGTACTTGGCTATAAACCCATTGGCTATATAATGTGATTAAGCCATGCAAAACATTGCGTTTAGTAACTGTTTCCGCAATTGGTTTGGTCTCTGGATGTTCAAGCATTGACTAGCTGCAGTGAAACTTTTGGAAAGAGTTAATGCAGCATTCACAATTTGGGCAATCTTTAACCATTTTAAGAAAGAAATGGTTTAAGCAGGTAGAAAAGGCAAGACATAACATCATTTTCCAAGAAAAATTATTTATTTCAAGTATACGTATGTATCTCTTGCTGCTATCAGATGGTCCATGATTTACATGTTGCCTCCCAACTTCCCTCTCAATAATATAGTGAAACAAAACTAAGTTTTCATTGAGAATGTTATTATTCTAAATATTATTCAAACACACAAAGTCATTATCAATATTCTTTTCTTTTCTTTTTTTTCAATGAAAAGTAGGATTCTACAATCCTTGAGCCGATAAACTCTTCCACCAATCCTACGTAGATCCTAATTTGAACAAGCTTGATTACATGATTTTGCTAATACCGTCTGGTTAGCCTGTGATGATAAAAATTATTGTTAGCCAGTTATAGCTAAGTCTTATAATGTATATGTGGTTTACTATTTGTGAATTGGTTCTAAACTCCTATTAGGCTATTACGAAACAAAGTTGAGGGAACAGAAATTTTGTGCTCATTGTACTGCTGCACTTCTGAAAAACAAAATAAGTCTCATCTTATGATGATTATGTCTAAAAATAGGGGTGTTCATGGGTATTTAGGTAAGTCGTAGCTGCCAATCAAGAGGGGGGGAAAAAAACAAAAACCAAAGAAACAAAACAAGTATCTCATGGTGCATTCTTGAATCAAGGAAGGCATGTAAATTAGTCCACTTTTTGCAAATGCTGACCTAGTTATCATGACATACTCTGGCAGTCCCTATGATTGGAATTTGCAATTATATATATCCAGTTTCATTTAAATGACTTGCACAAATAAAAGAGCATGGTAGTTTTTTATTTGGGGCTGGTCTGAAGAAAAAGAGCATAGTCGAGAAGTCAAAAACATTTATAAAGTCGTCGCCTGAGAGATTCCAACTCTCGCGGGGCCTTAACCACTCGGCCGAAGCGACTAATGTTTGTTACTTATTAGTGAATGTGAGTCTTCAATACTGTTAAGCTTTCAATCACAGTCACGAAATTCAAAAATAAAAAATAAAATTTGCATTTTTGGTCCATGCTTTCAAGCTTGATCTGCAAGCGTAGTCACGAAATAAAATAAAACAAGCGTAGTGGGCCTTTTATATTTATTCATTTTTCTTTTTACAAAATAATACTCCTTTTTTTAAAATAATAAGAATTTGATAGTTAAGGATTTAAACCCATGCCTAGTCTGAGCAAGCATAGTCTTGTTAAGCCAACCCGAAGGATACAGCCTAGAATTTCACTCCTTACACAACTAAAGGTATTCTATCGAGCTCTACTTAAGTTGGCCGATCAAGTACCAAGTGTGGTCCTTCGATTAGAATAGCCAAGTATGGTCGACATGTACCACAAAACTAACAAACCCCTAATATGATGTGATCTACATTAGGCCTTCATAAATCTATGGAGTTCCCAAAAGAATTTTTTATTTATTTTATTATTACTATTAATATGAATCAAGGATTTTGTATATAGCTAGAACGACCTTTAAAATTTGCAAATACTAATTTGTTAAGAATTAATCGGATTGAAGCTATAATGTCATTATTTATTGGGATCAAAATACCAGCAAGATATATGTCACAATTTGTATCGATTAGACATATCAAACTTGGAGAGTCTTATGTAGAGATTAATTACTAACATCATCTAGATAAAAAGAAGTGTGAAGTACATCTCTACTAATATTGATAAAGGTTCACAAATCCCATCAACATTTAATGCAAGTGTAATTTCATCCTCTTAAAAATATAAGGAGATGCCAATAAAGTTGGCTCAAATATCATGAGGGAATAGTGTGTTGTCAAGATCCGTTCTTGACAACATTAGGAAGCGCCCACTAACCTCCATTGAAAGAACCCTATAATACCACACTCAAATATAGAAAAAATTTTGCACCCCATCTTTTCTATACTTAGTCATTTTCCTGAGCTTGCTCTATTATGGTCTGTTTGGATGAAGGGGGGGAAGGAGGAGGAGTAGAGGGGAGTAGAGTAGAGTTGGCTAAAAATAAGCTAACTTTGTGCTAAATCTACTTTACTCTATTTTACTCTCTCTCCCCTTCCCTCAATCCAAACGGACCATTAATCTCTTTACTAATTTTTCCAAAAGAAGGGAGGGGGTGGGAGGGGCTTATTGCTTGATCACATGTCGTTATATCAAACGTTAACAGCTATAATAGATTTTTTTGGAGGTAGTCAAGTGTGAAACTCATGCCAATGATTCGCTCAGTTCTGCTTCTCCATTGACAATAAAATAATGTAATTAGTAAGTAAAATAAAATAATTGGTGGTTTAGGAAAATAATTAATTAATATAAGGAAAGTAATAATTTTTTTTTTTTTTTTGTGTGTGTGTGTGTGTGTGGATTTACTTGGATTTGGATTATAAAGCATTTGATAGAAATAGTGAGAGATTCAGTAAGTCCAGCAATGGTGTCTAAGTATACCATTTACCTGCTGGTAACAAACACAAATACAAATGTGGGATATCCAGCGACAACATGCTAAAGAGATAAAGAGGTCCAGCAATGCTATTAAATAGATTTAACAAAGCAATGTAAATATTTTATCAAAGCCATGTACATATATTCGACTATGGCAAAATAAAATATTTTTCATAGCCAAACAAGGTGTATCCAACAATGTCAAGTAAATAAGATTAAGACAGTATCACAAATATGAAATATTAGTACACAGAGTCAGAACTCGAAGTTAGGGATCAGAAGTATAAACAAAAAAAAAAAATTATTATTAAACTCCAAATAAGCATTTATTTAGTATTAAAAAACTGTCATTGTTTCTTAAAAAAAAAAAAAAAAAAACTAACTAACTAACTATCATCAAAGACAAAGACACAATATTATTGTTTCTTAATACATTACAATGCAATCTCTTGTGATAATCAAACCCGTTTAAATTTTCGAAATAATCTATGAATAAATTCATACTAATTGTCACATCAATGTCCTTTTCAATGAATAATATTTTAGCACACATAAAAACATCATCTTTCATTTTGTTGCAAATATTAGTTTTGATGACATTCATAATTGAAAATGCTCACTCCATAGTTTTTCACTCTCTCTTCTCTCGGTTAGGTTGCTAAGTCGCTTAGGGATTTTTTTTTTTTAAATTAAAGGTCTTAGATGTTTGTTTTAGGTAAAATTAGTTGATTGAGCTTAATTTTTTTTAGTTTTGCTATTGGTAATTTTTGTTGTTGTACTTTTTTTTTTTTTTTGAGCTTGTTAATTTTGTTTTAAATTTTAGATCTATAAATGTTTTATGGCCTTTAAAAGAATTAATAATATATTGTTAAAGGGGACCAAGTGTAATTTTATTCAACCAAATTGTTAAAATTAAACATATATTAATATAGTAGTATTTTTTGTATTAAAGAAAATTTGGGGACCACCGCCCACAAGTAGCCAAAAAAAAAAAAATTATATAAATATGATGAAGGTGAAAGTAAAGCTAACAAGTTAAATTTAAATTGTAAGGTAGAGAAGGAAAGTGAGTAAAAGAGGGAAAGAACATAGTTTTGGGTGGTGTTTAATGTAACGGTAGTTGTTACTAATCGCAAAGTTATGGAGTTGCTCCTGGAACATTTTAATGAGTATAAGATATGTTCTTATGTGGGACTGATTAAGAAAATTGAATTTTTTTTTTTTTTTAACTGATGGATAAAACTAAAACTATTTAGGGAGGACGAGTGAAGAAGATTCAAAGCAAAGGTATTTTTAGGAGCATGCACACTTGGCTATGACATGGTTTTTTATTCCCAAGCAAACATGGTCAAGGTACATGAAGTTCATAGGAGTAGCAAATAAAATAGGACACAATGGCCCAACTTGTGTAGTTAAATAATTGTGGGGCGAGAGCCCAATATATCATGAAGACATATAAATGATCTCATGCTTGATTGTATGGGCTCAACCTGTGCAGTATAACCCAAGTCAAGGTTACTAAACAAAGACCCAAAAAAGAGCCCTCAACTCTAACTCTCTTTTTTTTTCTTTTTTCTTTTTTTAAGAAAGTTTTTCCGCCCATTAGCTATTTATTATTAAATCAAGACACTAATTGATTTTTACTGTAAATAGAAATTAAATCACAAATTTCTTATTCAACCATTAAAGACTTTACAAGCTGAGTTAACTAGAACTCACCCCTCAACTCTAAATTAATGGTCCCTTGGCTATTATTGAATGCTTGGAAGTATCTTTGTACTTTTAGAGTCTTTTACCTTTTGTAACTAGCTGGAGATTTTGAGCGTAGAACTTGTAAACTATGGACATTTATTAGCTTTCGGTACAGTGAGTGACAATAATTTGTAACAGTTAGAGTACGGTTAGGTTGTAAACCTTGTTGTTGCCTACCACTACCTCTACCAGTAGAGACAATACTTGAACCAATATCAAATCAAAAAAAGAAAAAAAAAAAAATACTTGAACCAATAACTATAAGTCTTTGGATTACAATGGAAAATTAATTCCATCAATCGTATTCATAGAGTTTTCAGCAAAATTTGCGGTTACGGAAAGCGACTCCAATGAACATGTAGTTGACTACTGATTCAATGTTGCCACTTGCCCAGTAACTTTTTCCAATTTTGCAGGTCGAAGTTTCATTAACGGTGCCGTACCTAACACTCGAGGAATCCAATTAGTTGTAGTTTTCAACTGAAAGCCCTTTCACAAATCTGACATAAATTATATAACAATGTGTGTGTATAAATAACATAAATAAGTTTATTAACGCCGAGAATCTCGTAAATCAACCAACATTTACTGATATTTGAAGATGTCAAATGTTAAATTCGCTCACTCCAATTATAATCATTGAATTATAAAAATAAACAATAAGTTTAGAGTTACATAATAAACCACCCTCCCAAGAAAAACTACTGTATGTACTCTAGTTTTTTTTTTCTTGGTTATGTTTATTGTATATAGTATACACAACAGTGCCGTACCTAACACTCGAGGACTCCAATTAGTTGTAGTTCTCAACTGAAACCCCTTTCATAAACCTTGCATAAATGATACTATAATGTGTATGTATATAAATAATGTAAACAAGTTTATTAACGCCGAGAATCTTGTAACTCAACCGGCATTTACTGATATTTGAAGACGTCAAATCTTAAATTCGCTCTCTCCCATTATAATCATCGAATTATAAAAATAAATAATAAGTTTAGAGTCACGTAATAAACCACCCTCCCAAGAAAAAAAAACAAAACAAAACCATACCAACTAAACTATTATAAAAATAAATAAATAAAGGCTGTTGTAAAAATTATTGTGACTGAGTCATGACCTTCCATGGACCATTTTCCATCATTTGTTCAGAAAAAATATATCATAATTTGGTAACAAGGAAGTCATGAGTCATGACCTTCCATTTTCCATCATTTGTCTCCATCCACTTTGTTCACTGGAGGCTTCACATTGATGTTAGGGTGATCCTGTGACCACCCAAACTTAAAAAAAGAAAAAAAAAAATTTTACTAAACCAACTTATTGTGACCACTCTAAAAAAATTTTGAACACTATCTTGAAAATCACAATAATTTGGGTTCAACAAAAATAAAGGTAATGCTATATCCACAACTTATTTACAATAATTTCACAACAAAACCTATGAGGTAAGCTGTTACAAATTCTAATTTAGACCCAATACAAACATCACTTTTTATCCACTAGTAATAGCTTGTCATATAAGATTTGTTGTGACAATATTGTGGACATAGCATTTCTCTAAAATAATTCTAGTCCTCCAAACATAATCCTTAACCCCTTAAAAATAAGCTTAAATAAAAACAAAAATTAGACCACATAACAACAAAAATTACCCAAACAAAAACAAGACTGGATGAAACAAAACTAGTGAACAAATTATTCAACAAAAAGCCTATATAAAAACAAAAATAAAAATCCCTAATTCATTCAAATTTGGAACTTTTTCAACCCATTACTTACAAATAATCTCTAATTTTATTTTTCCATAAAAATTCGTACCAGGAGAAATATTATGGTCACAATTTCTCATTGGCAATATTGGCAATTACGCTTTCTTTGGTGTTGTAATCACAGCAAATTTGTTCTCCTTAGCCACTTTGCTCATAGTTTTAGCAAATACCATTCCTCTCTCTCTCTCTCTCTCTTATCATTTCAAACTTCCTCTTACCTTATTACTCTCATCTTATTAGTTTTTTTTTCTTCTTTTTGTTAATAGAAAGAAATTATAATACTCCATACATTTGCCTTTTTTTTTTTTTTAATTGATATATTCAAGTTAATTTTTTATTAAATTTTGTATAATTTTAGGTTTTTTAATAACCACCTAAAAAATAATTCCTAGAGCCACACTGCTTCTATGTCTATCAATCTTTTTTTTCTTTTGAAAAATGGTCAACAATTTATGGTCCTCCAAACATAATCCTTGACTCCTTAAAAAAAAGCTTAAATAACAACAAAAATAACCCAAACAAAAACAAGACTAGATCAAACAAAACTAGTGAACAAATTATTCAACAAAAAGCCTATTTATAAACAAAAAATAAAAATAAAAATCCCTAATTCATTCAAATTTGGAACTTGTTCAACCCATTACTTAAAAATAATCTCTAATTTTATTTTCCTTAAAAGATCGTACCAAGAGAAATATTATGGTTGTAATTTCTCATTGGCGGTATTGGCAGTTATGCTTTCTTTGGCGTTGTAATCACAGCAATTTTGTTCTCCTTAGCCACTTTGCTTGTAATTTTAGCAAATATCATTCCTCTCTCTCTCTCTCTCTCTCTCTCTATTATCATTTCAAAGTTCCTCTTACTTTATTACTCTCATCTTAATAGTTTTTTTTTTTCTTCTCTTTATTAATAGAAAGAAATGGTAATACTTCATACGTTTGTGTTTTTTTTTTTTTTTTTAGATTGATATATTCAAGTTAATTCTTTATTAAATTTTGTATAATTTCAGTTTTTTTAGTAAACACAAAAAAAAAAAAAAAAAAAAAAAAATCCTAGAGCCACCACTGCTTTTGTTCCTTTAAATCATTTTTTTCTTTTGAAAAATGGTCAACATTTTATTTTATTTGAGAGATTAGAATAGGATTCAATATTTAAATCACTAGATGTGGCTTCATTGAATTAAATAAAACGTTATTAGAGAAGAAGAAATAAGTGAAAATAAGTACTATAATGAAACAGAAAATGAAGTAACAGACCCCATAAAATATTAGCCAAATTAAGGGTGTTCAGCAAGTGGGGCAAGAAACCTCTTCAATATTCTACTAAAAGGTAATAACTAGTAGTATTTAACATTTTTTCACCCCTTTCCGACGCCTAGTCATTCCGAAGAACACTTCACCCCTTTAGGGACGAAGTCAGAATTTGAAATTAGAAGGGCGGCTTTGTTGTTGGTTGTGTATTTGGGTATGGACAAAATTATTTTATTTAAAATTTTTTAAAGGTCTCGATTGTTTGTTTTGAATAAAATTAGTTCATTGGGCTTAATTGTTTTTAGCTTTAGTATTGGTAATTTTTATTGGTGGACTAATTTTCTTGGACTTGTTTATTTTATTTTAGATTTTAAATCTGGCTTTTAAAAGAAGAAAAATGTAAAGTAACAAACTTTTTCACAAATGGTTAATGTGTTGAGTGGTTATTAGTAATTTAAAAGTGATGTAAGTGGTGGGCCCAAATGCAAACCAATAAAAATTTACTACCTCAACAATTTTGTAAAAATGTTGTAGAAAAATTTGTAGCTATAACATTACTCTTAAAAGAATCAATAATTGTTAAGGGGGGGCAAAATGTAATTTTATAAAACAAAATTGCTAAAATTGGTACGTATATATATATATATATATATAGAGAGAGAGAGAGAGAGAGAGAGAGAGAGAGAGAGGGTATATACTAATATTTAAAAAAAAATATTTAGGGGGGCTGTTGCCCCCCATTGCCCAAGTTTCCCTCTGTCCCTGCACCCCCTCCCCCACCACCCCCCCCTCCCCCCAATCTTCCGCCCCATCTTCCGCTGCTATTGGCATGGAGTTAGCCAAGGCTTCTTCCTCGAGTCCTTTCATGATTACAATCATTAACAAGTCCCAGCGTAATGAATGGGCATTAAGCATCACAAGCTTACAGGAGAGAATCTCGAGACCAACTTGATTGGATAACGCGGAAGAAACATCCAATTTGGCTAGCTTGGATTCCCTATAATCTCATATTGTATTCGAATTCTCATTTATGTTTGCGTATATATAAGTTTAGTCAACCTGGCCTGTTCATATTTAATCCAAATCTTGGATTCGAAATAAATTTCAGCAACACGTGTACAAGCTATGGAGTATATTGTATTGTATTGTATTGTCAACTAAGTACCCGTTTGTTTCAACTTTTTCAGCCCAAAAAGAATGTTTTGAAAAAAGCCAACCCAAAAAGTCCGTTTGGTTAGTATAAAACGCAACTTTTTGGAAAAATTTGTGTTTTATACTTGTGAAGAGAACGCGCAAGGAATGAAAGGAGCTCTTTAGGTCCATTTTGCCAAAAGTTCGTGCGCGTTTTGATATATCCGTTGGGGTGAGTTAGGCAATTACCAAATTACCCTTCAATAAAGGATCCTCATTCCTCTCATCTCTTCTCTCTGCTCTGCCCTCACCGTGCTACTACAAACACTGCACCACCCAACTATCACCGGTCTACCACCACAATCAACAAAATCAACAAAACCCATTTCAACATTTGATAATCCAAACACAAAATCAACAAAACCAAACCAAAAATAACTCAAAATCAACACAAAACAACTTAAATCAACTCAAACTCCATTGGAAAACCCATCCTAAACCCAACTCAAAATCAACCCAAAACAAAATCAACTCAAAATCAAACCCAAAATCCATAGAAAATCAACTCAAAATTAAACCATCAATTGAAAACCCATAACCCAAACCCTAAATCAAAATCAAATAGAAACCCAATGGTGGCAGAGACTTCAGGGATCTTCTCTCTTCCTTGTAGCTTTCAAACTGAAAAAAAAAAAAAAACTGGAATTTTCTAGAGGAATTGGTAGGGAAAAAGGGGAAATAAGGGGGGAAAAAAAAAGTGGGAACGTTCTTAAGGTGGTAGGGAAAAAGGGGAAAGAAGGAAAAAAGGAAAAAAAAAGAAAAGAAAAGTGGAATGTTCTGGAGTGTCCGGGTAGGGAAAAAGGGGAAAGAAAGGGAAAAAAAATTAGAAGGGTATGTGTGTGGAGGAGAAAAAAAGAGGGAAAAAAGAGAGAAGGAAATATGGATAAAAAAAAGTAAAGAAATAAGGGAAAAATAAAATAAAGAATGAGAAATTAAAATTGAGAAATGCAATCACAATATTTTCACAATAAATCATAAATGATAGATTATTATTAGTTAATATTGGTGAGAAAAAAATAATATTTTTAGAAACTTTGAAAGTTCTTTTAAAAAAAAAATTAGAAAGTTTTATTAAAAAAAAATTAGAAAGTATTTTCACAATACTTTACATATACATTGTATTTTTTGGTAATTTACCACTCAAACAGCCACTTTTATAAATGCTAGTCAAACACTCAGTTTTTTCAAAAAATACTTTTTAACAACTTTTACTGAACACTCAGCTTTAAAAAAAATATTTCTTCATTATGCACTTTTTGAAAACTCTATTTTTATTAAAAAGCACTTCAAAAAAAAAGGCCAACCTAACTCACTCTAAATTTCTTTCTTTAATCTTTCAAAAAAAAAAAAAAATTTCTTTCTTTAAGCCCGATTGTGTGCCAGTGTCACACCCACACTGTCAGTCAGAGGCCAATCTTTCTTTATCTTTTTCTTTTTTATTCTTTGGGTGGAGCTCTGACAATGTGGCATGCTTTACAACTTTATACTGAGGATTGAGGAAGGAATTTCCATTAATTGAATTATGAATGGAATAAATTCATGTGAGTTGGCCAAATGGTGCAGCACTTGATTTTAAAGTGCCCATCCAAGGTTCGATTAGGTATACTCCTTAATTCAAGTTCGGGTATCTGCACTTTGAAAAAATTTCATGGGCCAACGATTTACCCCACTAGGGTTCACCTTTGAAAAACCAAAGAAAAAAAACTTATGAATTGAATACTATCCCCACGTTTGGACCAGGAAAAAAAAAAGTTAACAGAATGTCTATTAAGGATGATTTATTATGAAATTTATTTAATAAAAATTTGGTATAAATTAATAAAATGATTAAAAATAGTATTGAAATGAGAAGTGACTTTATTGGCTCTACATTTTATAAAATTAGTCAAAAATCTAACAAAAGATTGACTTTATTAATGTAAAGTTTTTTCTTAACAGATAACACTACCCATAAAAGAAATGGAAATTGGTCTTATTCAGTCGACCTCCATAAATGCACATGTAAGTTACTGTACATATTGATAAAATGACTAAAAATAGTATTGAAATGATAAGTGACTTTATTGGCTCTATATCTTATAAAATTCGTCAAAAATCTAACAAAAAATTAACAATATTGGCGTAAAATTATTTCTTCATGGGAAACACTATAAGGAGGTAAACTGACTAACACCAATTTTCCGGAAAATTGGTGTTATTCAGTTGACCTCGTTACATGCGCACGTAAGTTACTGTATATATACTTTCTTTTTCTCGAAGCTAGCTGGTTGAAAAGTTAACCTAAAAGACAAAAAGAAATTAGGCTACAGTATTATTGTATAAAAATAAGATTAAAAGAAGAAGGAGATGATGATAATGATGATGATAAGAAATATTGGGAGACAGCTGCAACTACCGATGCTTTTTTATGTTGGCAACCAGAGAGAGAGAGGCAGGCAGTAGTGTCCAGTCTCCATGTGCAACTCGCACTCCACGCCAACAGCCAAGACATGTATTAGAGCAAGGGAAATTTCTAATTTGTACTCTCTCCCCAATCCCATGCGGCACTTTCATAGAGGGGATATGATTGCGGCATCTTTCCCAGTTTACCACAAAGACAAAAAGATTGAAATAAAAATCACACCTTGAAATGCAAACTCACACATTTCCACACCAACTATTTCTTCCTTAATCCTTTTCGAGTAAGGCTAATGTTACAACAATTTTCATTATTTTTACCTCAATTTACTTATAATGCAAGTTATAAGTGATAAAAATAAAATAGTAACTTTATTTAAATTCATGATTCTACCACTCATAGGTCACTATGTGACAAAATTGTAGTAAAGTTGTAGAATTAGTTATAGTACCAGACTTACTCATCATTTTCAATTTTTTTTTTTTTTTTAATTTGGATAAAAACTCACCCTTTTCAATTAACAAACCCAACATTACATTTTTTGCTCCCAATTTTTTTATTTTATCTAGGGAACTCCCAAATTATATTAGGAGGCAAAGCTTAATTATTAATGATTTTGAAACTTCTTGCTTTCCGTCATTTCTTAATTTAGAATTGCAAAAGTGATCAAATCTTTAGGAAAAAAAAATGAATTTTGATCATTTTCTTTATGAATTTAAGATTGAGACTTTTTTCCCCTTTCTTCCTTTGAATTGACTCAACATCGACAAGATACAGGTCAAAGAAAAAGGTGAACATAAAGTACTTTGAAAACGAAAGAGACATATTTTGAAATGATTATAAATAATATATAAAGAAAAATGCTAGAATAAAAACCATTTTACATACTTTCTTACAAACTACTATGTAGTTAGTAATTATTAAAAAGTGAAAAATTGATATTAGTATTAGGTTCTATTGAGAACCAGCATAAATTTATCACGTCAATAATTTATAAAAATATTATAAAAAAGTTTGTGTTTGTGACATTACTCATATATAAATAAGTGGGGCAAGTAAAATTTATCAAAGCATTCACAGTAAGAATGTTAAAAGCTAGAAAAGCTATTATTTAACAACTTATTCCAAAAATACATGCTATAACAAGAGTGCTATTGTTAAAAAATTTGACAACTAAGCTATAGTGACACTTTACTAAAGCTCCAAAGTTATAAAAAATATATTATTTTAATGTATTGTTTATTGTGTTAGATATATTATTTTAATGTATTTAATATTAAAATAAAACATTTGATGTTTGGTGTATTATAAAGTGGGATATTAAAATAAATAAAGTAGTGTTTTGAGTTGCTAAAAGCTATACTTTTTAGCAACCTTGTTATGAATTCTCTCTAGTCATTATTTGAGAAGGGCAAAGTTTGCATGTGACTAGACAAGGCAAAGTGGGTCGAGATTCGCTGACCTAACTTGAACTCGAACTTTTTTTTTACCCAAAGTAAAAACTAGTTGAACCGATACAATCCAATAACCCGTGACCTAAACCATTTTTTTAAACCTTTTTTTTGTAAAAAAAATTAAATTAAATTAAGATATGATTGGTTTACTTGTTTGTTGTGGGCTTTATAGTGCACAACTCAAACTCAATTGAAAAATATAAAGCATGTGATTATTACATTTTTTTTTTTTATAAAGAATCAATTTTTTAAACATTTTTGGGATAACATCATTCAAATATAATAGCCTCAAGAAAAAAATTTGAGACATTTATTTAGTTGCATGCAAAAAAATTGAAGATGAATGATTGGGGCATTCTTCTTGCTTGAATTTAGAACGCGAAAAGTAAAGATTTTTATATATCAAATGACAAAATACATGCCAAGATAATATGCTTACAATAGGGTTAAATATATATATATATATATATATATATTTGAAATTATAGAGATGTATGAGAAACATTCATAATTAAGTGCGCAAAGAGTGCACCCGAAGTATATCGATCAATGAAATTTGTTTAAATTATGGATACTTAGGCCTATTTGTTAACAGTCCATAGTCAAAATAAACAACTTTTTAAAATAAAAAATGTTATTTCCTTGAGTGTGTGTGGGTTAACAATGACATAATATTCATAAAAGAGACCATGTATAAATAAGTAAACAATTAAACTTTGAAGTATATTCTAAAATTGAAATAGAGTGCCAATCATAGTGCATCTAAAAGTAAACACAACTATCAAATTATTTTCCAAGATATTAAATTAGTTTTCAAGTTTGTAAATTTCTTATATGTTTCTATTCTTTATGAAATTTGTGGGGTCAAAGAATTTGGCAACCCTAGCCCACTTTATATCAAGCCCAAGGCCTATGCCGAGAAGGAAGAAACGTCCGAGGACGAAATGAGATAGTCCAAATTGCCCAGGAACATTGCCGAGGTCAATCTTATCCTCGGCCAACCAAAATCATAGAAAGAAGAGCAGCACGCCATCAAAGGTAACCTCTCAGAGCATCCCAAGAGAAAGAACAAGTACAATGTGTCAGCCATGGAAGCATGGTAGAGGAACAATTCCAGGATAAACTATCACCTCCACATTAAATGCCCACAACTAACATTCTGGCCGCATTAATGAGGAAATGACCCCTGAACAGTGCAGTCTTGGTTGCTGCAACCTACAGAAAGAATAGGAAGGTAGCTGATGGGACAGGCACTCAAGTAGTGACCTGCTTAATCAACAAATGTAGAGCTAAGATCAACTTAAAGGGGGTATATAATGTAAGAAATCCTTCTAAAAAGGGGGACGAAAAGAAGGAGAAAAGACGATAGCAATTTGTAGAACTCTCCCAACCTTTGTAGTCAAGCACTGAAGAAATAATAAGGGTTACACGTTCCTCAAGAGAGTGACGAGGAGCAGAATTTCATACTTCAGCCCATGTTCTTGTCATTCCACTCACTCACTACCATGTTTAGTTGTTGCAATCCTCACTAAGGCCTAGTTCTTAAACCCATCCTCTACAAATTCATTGTATTGGGCTATTCGGGTCTGAGTCCACTCATCCAAACGCGGAAGTGCTTAAACCCAGTCCCTACAAAATTATTTATCCAATAGGGCATTTGTAATTTTGTTTTATGTTTTGGGCTATTGATAATGTGTAGAAGTGAAAATTGTGTGCTTGTTTTAATTAGATTTTCAAATGATAGACAAGATTTCTTTGTGTTTGTGCTATTTTGTTTTGGTTAGCAATGTTGGGATTTGTATAATTTTATAATTATTGAACAAATATCAATTTGTTGAGTTGAACTATTTCTTAATATGAGTAATAAATTCACAATAATGAATTTCACACAAGGTAATTTGTTGCATGACTTACCAAGTGGCAAATATATGTTTTTTTTTTAATTAAAAAAAATCATATTACCTGATCCAACCTTACCTGATCCATTTCTAACTTGCTTAAAATGAGCTATTTTTTTATCCAAACCTGACCTGCCTGTTTTGTCATGTCTACATGTGATAGAGTAAAACAAGATAGATCAAGCAGGAAGGGATATTTTTACTATTTATATTTTTCCCAATATATAAGAATTCTCTCTCATATGGATAAATTGAAGAAAAAAAAAAAAAAAAAAGAATCCAACCTAGGCCTCCTTTCCTGATGGCTGTTGGTCAAAACTCAACCCATCTTTAAGCATATGCTTGGTTTTGGTGAAATGGGAGACGATAGAATTAAGGTCACTGATAGTGGGAATTCCTACTTATCATTTTCATTCACATTAGGGCATGCCCTTACTTAAGTACAAGTAGTTTGCATGAAAACTCTAAGAATGTCCTCTCAATGGTTCAATACTCCCACACATTTTGTATTCTCATTACGGCAGCCCTTGTAGTACTAAGTTTAAGTACAAGTAGTTTGTATGTAGGTGGAGACCACTCGAAGTTACCTGGTGAAAAAATGAAAATATAAATAAATCTAGGGATATGTTAATTCCAGTGTCAATTAAGGATGAATTATTGTGGAGTTTACCTAATAAAAAATTAGTGTAAATTAATGAAATGACTGAAAATAGTACTGAAGTGACAAGTAAAACTTAAAATGTTGGTTTTATTAGCTCTATACCTTATAAAATTGGTAAAAAACATATGATAAAAAATTGACTTTATTGACATAAAGTTATTTCTTAACGGGTATAGTATGGTGGCCATTAACACTACCCATAAATCTAATATATGCATGATATTAATTCATTAATTAATTTGATCAAAATACAACTAGTAAGTGAGTAGGATGTATCTTAGTCTCGGATTAAATCTCTCATGCGTCTAGCGCATGAGATACCAGCTCCTTAGTCTCGATTTTCTCCCCCTTACTTCCAACAAAATTAATCAGCATTTTCAGCTACTGTTTAGACTTTAGACTTTAGAGTCAGAGGGTCTCACGACTCTCACCCACTCAAATCCCACTAATACTAAGGCAAGTCCCTTTTTAAAGAAGTGGGGAAGCGTGGCACATGGGTTTTGTTTTTTTATGTATAATCTAGAGTTTGTTACACACAGAGAAAGAGGTAGGCATGGATGGGCCCGCTTCTGTCTTCATATAATGCCTTTTCCAATCTATGCTTCTAATTATTGGTGTCCATAAGATATAATCCTATGTGATATTTATTCGTGTGGGATATATGGAACCACCTCATCGTACTACTAACCAACCCATAACCTACTACAAAGAAAGTAGCCGTTATATTTATATGTGCAATATTTTGAAAAGGACTCATGCCAATTGTAATAAATTCTTGTATTAGCTTTACCGGTTTTTACTTTTTAGACCTATTTTTATCATTTCAATTCATGAAAGTTCATTATCAATAATGTTAGTGGGGGTGGGAAGGTTTTATAATTTATAGTCCATAACGGGCCCCCCGCAGATCCATTTTATCATTCAAATTTCAAAGTGGCATATCAATGAGTAAAGTTTTTCTTATACCAAATAAAAAAGAGATTGCAGAAAGAAGAAGAAGTACTATGCATTTGTTAGCATTGCACTAAAATATTATTTCCTTTTAACCGTTTGAGAGTTGCCTTACTTGCACAATTATTATCTCCTTCTTACCAATTCTTTCTTATTTTTGTTTGTAACTTAATTAATACCTCCTCATGTATAAAGTTTTTAAAGATATAGGGGATAATTATTTGAACTGTGAAATTAGAAACGTATTATATCATTCTCAAATATATATATATATATATATTTGTGCCTATCGCGTATCTTTAAAACATAGAACTATCTTGTTGTTTATTCTGTGACATTTAAATAACTCCCTTTTAGTTTGTTTTATAACTTCCTTTGTGGTTTGCTTTAGGTGGCATTTGGGCTAACTTTATTTGATGATATCGCAAGTGTTTAACATCACATAAAAAAAATATAAAAAAAACGAAGAAAAAGATCTTTTGTATCTATAATTTTTCATCACTGCATATATTTATCTTGTTTGTATCTTCCCTGATACGGAAACCTTTTTCAATTTTGACCATTTAATACATGATTGTTTATCTAATCATGTTATCAGTTATGATTTATTTTTGCCTTTTTAACCTAACAGGCCAACGCCCAGAAGACAAGAACTCTCTCTCTCTCTCTCTCTTGTTCTTGTTTTAAGGGAAGGGGATCGTAGAATTTCACGGGAGTGCCTTTTGGACTGACATAATAATCCAGAGGCCCCTGCCTTTTTATGGGCGTGCAGTTCTTGATTTCCATATTTCTTTCACTTTTGGTAGATGTCCATTTGCTTCTCAATCAATGATCAGGCCTAAATTCCATGACGGAGCTGCTAATGATAATGAATATTATATATTTTTTAGACAATTTGTCAATTTTCTCTAGTAGAATAAACCAGACTTTCATATGAACTACTTTAGTTGCAATTTGCTGAACTCGCACTCCTAAGCCAGTGTCGGTTACTAGTGTTGCTATCTGCACTGCATGTCTTCGGTTGCACCCCCCTAAGATTGTGACGAATTGAACATCAGAATTAGTGGTAAGTTCCATATATATATATATATATATATAGAAATGATATATCTATAATATTTTTACAACAAATTCTAAGTGGCAGGTTGTTACTGGTTGTTATTATTAGGGCAAAAAAGTAATCTTAGTATTGGTTTTAAATTTGAACCAATAACAACTAATCACCTGTGATTTGTTGTAAAAATGTTGTAAAATTGTTGCAAACGTAGCATCTCTCATATATATATATATATATAGAGAGAGAGAGAGAGAGGATTGAGTTTAAGTTACACATAATGTAACTTTAGTAACGTTACGCCACTTAATATTTTTTAATTAGATGTGAATTTTGACAAATCTACTATTAGCTCACATTATCTTCTTATATTCTTTATGCTTGCAAAATTTTAAGGTGATCAAAGGTCAATAATCATGTCATCAATCAATTGACTAAATTCAAGTTTTTGTAGTTTAAAATAATACATAAAAGATGAGCTTATGGATCAAAGGGTAAATTACATCCAATTGGCATGAAAATTGGCATGCATGTTAAGAACATATAAAACATGAAATCCAACGGTTGGATTTTCAAAATGTGAATTCAATAACAAGTTATTGGGTGATGTAATATTACTTAGAGTTACAACAAGTGTAACTTAAACCCAACTCATATATATATATATATATATATATATTCTCTTATCTTATGTTCACAAGCTCAAAGTAGAGATAGGGAATTTGCTCCAAAAAAAAAAATAGCAATAGGGAAAATTAGATGTTGGAATTATGTGGTTAAATAATTAAATCTATAATCTTTTAATAATAAGTTAAATTTTTGGAAGAATCAGTAATTTAAGTATTTGACATGGTATTAGGGCAAAAGTCCTTTAACAAAATGATAGCTTTGGACTTTGTACTTAATACTTAAATTACTTAAACATTTAAACTGATTTAGAGCTATTAAGGACTTCTGCTATATATAGTAGTTAAATGACTTCTTCTTTGGACTTTCTTTAAAAGTCATACTACAAAACCTATAATGTAGTTTGCAATTGTATATATAGTAGTTTTAATAATTTGACTAACTATTTATATTTTTATAATAAAAATTGTGTTAAATTTTAAATGCATTTATGTGTTTACATGAGTTACAAGCTAGTATAGTTAAAGTTAAAACTTAAAGAAAGTCTAATTAGATTCTAAATTGCAATCCAATTTTGCACCATATGTCCAATCTAATTTTTAATTTTTTTGTTAAGGTGAATTATTTGGTACAAAAGTCAAAGAGTTTAAATCCAATTAGATTCTAAATTGAATTTTAATTGGAGTTTAATTTTATCTTCTTCTTTTTTTTAATTTTGGTAGCAAGTGAGTTATTGAGTACAAAAATCGAGAGTCTGAATCCGCTCAGATTCTAAATTTTAGTTAAAGCTAAAACTTAGAGAAAGTCTAATTAGCCTCTAAATTGTAGTCCAATTTTGTGTCCAATCTAATTTTTAATTTTTTGTGTCAATGTGAATTATTAAGTGCAAAAATCAAAGAGTTTAAATCCAATTATATTCTTGAATTTCAATTGAAGTTTAATTTTAATTTTTTTTTATTTAAATTTTGGTAGCAAGTGAGTTATTGAGTGCAAAAGTCAAAGAGTTTAAATCCAATTAGATTCTAAATTGAATTTTAATTGGAGTTTAATTTTATCTATACTATTATTTAAAGGGCTTCCCCTGTTTGGATTCCTCATTTTTTTAGTTCAAAATGCCTCTATACCCCACTAAAATATTGCCTAAAAAATAGGACCACTCTCCTAATAATTTTCAAATTGATTTATTCACTTATAAATTAGATTTTCAAAATAAAAATTATACATATATATATATAATAAAAATAAAAAACACAAATTTTTTTCTACAAAATAGGACCGCTAACAAAAAAAAAAAAAACTCATCACACGTGTGAAGCGCATGTGATGAGGCTAGTACTACATTATTTGTATTAACTTGGTTGTGCAAAATATGAGAATGTTTCAAAGGTTTCCAATTATGAATTTAAATGGTTATCTAAAACCATGTAGTTTAAAGAAATGTGCAAATGTTGTTATGGCCCAAAATAATTTCTATTGTTACTAATATTTCATTGTAGGTGATTTTTTAGTACTATGCCTTAATTCTGTGATACATATTTAGAATTTTTTTTGGGGATTAGTGATAATTTTTCATTTATTCCAATTTGATATTTACACGTTTGTCCAATAATATTATGCATTTCGAACTACTAATACATCTAAGAATGTCATGAGGGATTTAGATAACCATTTAAATTCATACTAGCCTCTGTGAGTGTATGCACAGAGGCTCTTCTATCTTTTTGAATAGGGGTTAATAATTTGCATCTATTATAGTTTGAGATTACTACATTTTCCAATTACAAAAAAAAAAAAAAAAAAAAAAAAAAAAATTCCTAGAGGTGTGATGAGTATTATGTGTGGTGAAATAATTTTTCATCTCACCCATAGTTTTTTTTTTTTTTTTTTTTTTTTGTGATTAAAAAATGTAGTAATCTCAAATTATAATAGATGTAAATTATTAACCCTTACCCAAAAAAATAGAAGAGCCTCTGAGCACACACGTGGGCGCGTGCACAGAGGCTAGTCTTGTTTTAAAATTTTGGAAGCAAGTGAGTTATTGGGTGCAAAAACCGAAAAGTTTGAATCCACTCAAATTCTTAATTTTAGTTAAAGCTAAAACTTAGAGAAAGTCTAATTAGACTCTAAATTGCAGTCCAATTTTGTGTTTGATCTAATTTTTAATTTTTTTATGTTAAGGTGAATTATTAAGTGTAAAAATCAAAGAGTTTAAATCCAATTATATTCTTGAATTTCAATTGAAGTTTAATTTTGATTTTTTTTAAAAATTTTGGTAGCAAGTTATTGAGGGCAGAAAACGAAGAGTGTGAATTTAATTAGATTTTAAATTATATATATATATATATATATATATAGAATTTTACTAACGTGCGCCCTAAGGGTACACAATAGTATACCATTTTTAGAAAAAAATTTATTAGAAATTGAAAAAAATTTGACAATTTTTTCAATTCTCGATAAAATTTTTCTAAATACAAATCTCGATAAAATTTTTCTAAATACAAATTTGTTAAGGTGTGTAGGCACAGGTTAACCGGTCCCATATATAAAATGAGATGTCAAACTTCTCTTAAAAAAATAAAAATAAAATAAAAAAGAAAAAAGAAAGAAGAAAGAAGAAGAAGAAGAAGGTGTCAAACAAAAAAAGGCAATTCATTCGTGATGAAAGGCAGAGTGCAGAATGCAGGGTAGCAGTTATCTTGAAAAAGGAAAATCTAGTCAAAAAGAAAGTGAGAAAGAGAGATGGGGTGTAGCTTTCATAAAAATCTAGCCGTTAGTCCCTTTTTTAAATGGCGTGCAATACTCTGTGCCTGCTATGCAATTGCTAATTTGCTATCTCTCTCCCTCTCTCTCTCTCCACGATTTAAAAAGACAAAATTATACCGCATAATTAGCGCGTGAACTTCGTCTCGATCATCGTGCCCATTTTGTCTTTTCCTTCAATACCCTTCGTTTTCGTTTCTGACTCATTTTCATGCCGCCACCGTCACCATTCCCCTCAATGTCGCCGCAATATGCGTTTGCCGCCTCCACTTACAGATATATAAATGGGATGACATGGTTTCTTCTTCATTCTATATTTATTTTTAAAATTAAATATTAGACAAAATTTAGTTACAAAATTTGTTAGAATTTAAGGTTACAATATTACTCAATAAAATAAATATTACTAAATGTTAAATCTAATTATTGAATTGTATGGAGTTCCAAATTTTTTTTTAGGAGTAAAATATCAGAATGTCCTTCCCTTTGCTTGATTCAGACCGGTCCTTATATAGAAAACCTTGGAGTAGTTATTTGGTTTAGTAACTTTCCCAAGATTCGTGGAAATCAGGAATTTCAGAAATAACTTCCTCAACGGCTATAGAAGTTGCAACCGCTAATGAAAGTTATATACTTAGGAGAAATTGGTGGCGATGAACACGGGTTGATTAATCACTCCAGAATTTGCCAAGTATTATGTGGTCGTCCGTTTGCTTTGCCCATGGACGACTCTTTGTACATAGACTGATGTTGTGTGGTCGTCCATGCGCTTTGCACATGGACGACTCTTTCGTCTAGACGGTCTGAGGTTTATTTAGCTAACCAATACCCATGGACAATCCCTATGGATGAACCAGAGATGGTCAATTTTGCTATCCCATCAAGTGGATTTGTCAAAATTCACTTCTAATAAAAAAAATATTAAGTAAAATTGTAACTTTAAACTACAACTAATTTTATAGCTAAACTTTATCCACAACTAATTTTGTAGCTAAATTTTGTCCTTTGTTTATTTAGTTTTTTTTTAATTAAAAAAAGACATGTCTTCTTCATTCTATATTTATTTTTACAATTAAATATTGGACAAAGTTTAGCTACATAATTGGTTATAATTTAAGATTACAACATTACTCAATAAAATATAAAAATCTACACATTAAATTGTATGTTCTTTACATTATTAATATACATGTCAAATTTTATGTCACTCGGATATTATTTACTATATGATCTATAAACTTATATTTTATGCATAATTTTAAATTACAAAAACCTGCAATTTAAAAAATTTATTTATGACATAGCTATTGATCTTTAATTTTCTAAAAAATTTTCAAACATGGAAGATATAAGAAGAATATGTAATTCAATGGTGGATTTGTCAAAATTCACCTCTATTAAAATTGAATAAATTATACTCACATCCTTATTCTTATTGTATCTATTTTTTAAGAAATAATATTTGTCATTTTAAATGTCAAAATAATTAATGCTCTATCGGGTTGTAAATGATTCGAGCATCAAAGTTTAAAATTTTTCATTTAATTTAATTTTGATCATGAGATAAGTTCGAGCTAATCAACAAACTAAATTACATGTTCAAACTTTGCTCATTCTTTTATCAATCAAGCTCTAGCTTATTCATGAGTAACATGATTAACTTATTTTTTTTCCTCAGATAATAGATTTCACTACTAAAGCCCTTTTACAAATAAATACAAATAATTAATAACTAAATTATTGTTAAAATTATATTATTTGAATTAATTAAATATAATAATTTTTATATGAAATTATAAAAATAAAACTCACTAACTAAGAATTGTTTAAAATTATATATAATTTTTCCTGAAAATGGCCCATTTTATTTTACTTATCAAAAAATTACAAATAATAATTCAATATCTCTTTAACTTATTTACAACTTACATTATCCAATATTAAGTCTATATAAGTATAATTCTATACATGCATGTATATCGAGCCTTATACTCATTAGCTTGTACACAAACATATTATGATGTCCGAGCTTTGCTCATTTAATAGTGGAGTATAAACTTAGAGTTGAGCTTGACTTGTTTACTAAATAAACAAACATAAAAATGAATTTTCTTAAGCTAGACTTAGTTCATTTATGACCTTAATCTTATAAGTTTTAACTCCGTGTAGGATGAGCAACATTAAAAGTTGACACAAAATATTAATTTTGAAATGAAGCTTCCCAAAAAATGAATAGTTACCTTTTGTCATTTGTCATAGTGGTTACCAATATTATTATGGGTTCAGTTAATATATACTCTTAGAGCATATATTAATCGTCAATTTTAAAAAATATTTAATGAAAAATTGAAAAAGTTATAAAAACAAAAGTTAACCACTTTCACATTTTCCCATAAAAAGTTTTTCTAAACATACATTAGTAAAACTCTATTACTATTAACAAGTTTACATGGGTATCGATGATAAGAGATATTGCCAAAAAAAAAAATCCGAGAATATAACAAATGTCTCCCTCCTCTTATACAATATTGAATTTCACTAATCTCTCTCTCTCTCTCTCTCTCTCTCTCTCTATATATATATATATATATATATATAGGCAAAGTTTAGAAGAAGTTCAATTAAAATTTAAAACTATAATCCAATTTTGCACTGTATGTCTAAATTTATGTGGGGATCACACTATAATTATCCACTTAAATTTGTGTCATGTGTCCACTTAAGCTTTTTAATCTTTGTGCCAAGTGAGTTAATGAGTACAAAATACTAAAAATCTAATATTAATGAACTATAAAATTTATATATAAAAAAAATCAATCACATATACTCAATAAAAATCACCAAATATTCTATCTTATTAAAAATTAAAAAAAAAATGATCATAAGTAGTATTAAATTTAGGAAAGAATTTTAATATGTGACTAATTACATTTACTTTTTTTTTTAAATGACTAATTATTTATATTTTTATGATAAAAATTGAGTTCAATTTTAAATGTATTTATATATATGCATTAATGCATGTGTTACATGCCATTTTTTTTTAATAATTTAACTAATTATTTAAATTTTTATAATAAAAACTATGTTTAATTTGAAATGCATCCATGCATAGGAGTGACAATTCATGTTTGCGTATCGGGTTCTTGCCGTGTCAACTCATGAGTATCCAACTATATGAGTTAACACTAACTCGACATGTTTATTAAACGAATCAAGATTTCTCAACCCTAACATGACTCATTTATTAAACGGGACAGTCGTGTCGGCCTATTTATCAAATTTTATCAAAAAAAAAAACTATAAAAAAAAACAAGTATTTTTAATATAAAATTCAAAACTAATGAATAACTGCATTACAAATAATCATTCAAAACTAAAGTATATTTCAATATCACAAATAATCAATCATAATATGTCAAAGAAATTAAACCACAACAACTAATAAGTTTATATACCTAGAGTTTTAAGGGTATGTTAGTAAAATGTTATTTAATTAAATGGGTTAGACGGGTCAAACGGGTTCCATAAGTTGAACACTAACCTAACTCGTTTATTAAACGGGTTAGTCATGTCAACCCGAATATAACACGAACCTATTAAGCTTTTACCCATAACCTGCTAATTTTGTGTCGTGTACAGTTTGCGGGTCATGTTCAATTTCGCCACCCCTATCCATGTGTTTGCATGAGTTACATGCTAGTATGTGTGTGTATATATATATATAAAAGCAAAGACCTTATGTGGGAAAGTATGAAATTCTATCAAGTGGCGCATTTTTTGTAAAGAGAATTGAAATATTCTCAAATGCCAAATCAAAGATAAGAATAATTTAAATATTGATTTTTTGTTTCAATTAGTTCAATGTTTCAAGACTATTCTAATTATAAAATAAATATATTTTGTTTCCTTTGGTTTAATGCTCTAATATTGTTATCCTATCTAATCCTAACATATATGAGTTGGCTACAAATAAGGAAGGGGGCTTGCATTTTATATTCAGTGATAGCAGTAATTATGATTTTGATGTTAATGTCAGACATTATGGACTTGTGGGTTTTGTAAAGGCTCTGATTGACTGTGAGCATTTGTGATGTGTATTTTGTTTTAGAATTAAGAAGAAAGAGAAAGATACATTTTATATCAACTTCTATTCTACAATATTCTTCAATTTTTTTTTAATATTTATTTCTCATTACTCGAACGGAATAATTATAATGGATATGCGTATAATTTATAATTGTTGCTTCTTATAATGAACTTATTATTAACAAAGTTCTATAACAATTAATAAAATATTATTAACAATTATATTATATATGTACAATATTCTCTAAAACTATTTTATATAAAATATTACAACATTATCCATGCATCGCACGGGCAATTTGCTAGTTAAATTATGTCATAATATATGTACAATATTCTCTAAAACTATTTTATATAAAATATTACAACATTATCCAGTATCGCACGTGCAACTTACTAGTATTTTATATAAAATATTATAACATTATTTATGTATTGCATGGACAACTTACTAGTTAAATTAATGGTAGTACCCTCTATTCGCATGAGAGTAGAAAATACACATTTACGGTGGCATCAAAGTATTCTGTAATTTATTTGCCTATTGTGAAGGAGTGAATGTAGCCCATACCCAAGATCAAGCACACGATGATCGGTTTAGCAATGGAGTTTCTATGGATGGCAAAGGAGTTCTTACCTCATACATCAACAAAGAATGGGGGAAGATTCAATTGGCAAAGATAATCTGGTGGAGGTAGATTGGTGGACCCTTGAGATGACGTTTCTCCAGCCATTTGATTGGCAAAAGACAAGAACACCATTGAGACAAGAACACCATTGATAAAAATATTTAAGCTCTCGTCCAACAACAATTCACATGTTCACCGAAGTGGGGGACTAAACCAAAATCCCACAGTAGAAAAAGGAAACAAAGAAATCCATTACGCGCTTGCAATTCCTCAATGAAGATATGGAAAACTTTGGGACGATAGGATGATAGTTAAATTTAGGTGGAGTCCATATAAAACATATTAATACTCTTAAGCAAGAACAACCATTTTTTGTCTGCAATACACTCCAAAAGTAATATGATGGTCCTTCTCTCTTGTTTTTTTAGGGCCCAAGCACACAACTTGCAGGCATTATTGTTTTTAAAAGACCTACAATACTTTTAGAATAACCAATAAAATAAACCCAAAATGGGAATATTAATCAACCATGGCCCCCAAAATTAGTGACCTTTTTTTCTTTTTATATTTAAATGTTATTGATCGTGTTTCTTTTCCCTTCTTCTCTTTCTTTGTTTTTTTTTTTTTTATAGGTCTTAGAAGTCACGGATCTTGGACTTTATTCTTAGATCCTAGCGAGACAAATCCAAATCTTTTAGGCACTAAAATGCTTAGCAATAAAAATAACACATTGGTCATTATTTAGGTGATTCACAAGTTTTTGAGTTCAAAACTTTATTAATAACATTTTAAGAATTTCCACCATTTGTTAAAGCAGTAATTTATAATTGAATGTAAATTATTTTACTTGAATCTATTATTAACCCTATATTTCTTTTTTCTTTTTTTATTAAAAAAAAACCTTTACTTCAACAACTTAAAATAAAAAATAAAAATTGTACATATTATTTATAAAACAAAAAATAGCTAAAGATAATAAAGAGTCATTTGATACGGAAGTTTAAATAATATTTTTTAATTTTTAAATAATATTATACATATTTTGATATACCTTTTCACTCGCAGTTATTTTCAAAAAATACAAACGTTATGGCAACGTATATAAAACCGACACGAGTCTTCCCCTCCTTATAGTATTCTGTCTGAGTGACAGGCAGCGACTGTCTTTCTCTCTTTCTGGCTTTCTTTCTTTTAACTTCTTTATAAATAACTGATTAAGTTAAACGCTTTTCTCTCTCACACAGACACAGCCATGGCTTCCAATGCCTTCTTGCTCTCCCTCACCAGTGCTCTCCTTGTTCTACTACCATTCCTTTCTGTCTCAGCCATGGCTAAGCAAACTTACATAGTCCATATGAAACACCAAGACAAACCTTCCTCCTATGCCACCCACCATGATTGGTACTCCTCTCAACTCCAATCTGATTCCACTCTTCTCTACACTTACACCGACGCTTACCATGGCTTCGCCGCCTCGCTCGACTCCGACGAAGCCGACTCACTCCGCCGATCCGACTCTGTCCTCGGCGTTTACGAGGACACTCTCTACACTCTCCACACCACTCGCACTCCCGAGTTCCTAGGCCTCAACACTGAGTTCGACAGCCACAACACTCAGGTCCTTGACCAAGCCTCTAACGATGTCATCATCGGGGTTTTAGACACGGGTGTCTGGCCCGAATCCAAAAGCTTCGACGATTCGGGTTTACCCGAGATCCCGACCCGGTGGAAAGGCAAGTGCGAGTCCGGACCCGATTTCAAACCCACACTCTGCAACAAAAAACTCATCGGAGCACGAAGCTTTTCCAAAGGGTACCGCATGGCCTCCAGTGGAGGCTCCGGGACGAAACCAAAGGAAGCCGTGTCCCCGCGCGACAATGACGGCCATGGGACCCACACGGCCAGCACCGCCGCCGGATCTCCCGTGGGGAACGCTTCTCTTCTCGGCTACGCGCAGGGCACGGCGCGTGGAATGGCGAGTCGGTCGCGCGTCGCAACTTACAAAGTTTGTTGGAGCGTTGGGTGCTTCGGATCCGATATTCTCGCGGGTATGGATCAGGCCATAAGCGACGGCGTTGACGTGCTTTCGCTCTCGCTCGGCGGTGGGTCCGCTCCCTATTACAGAGACACCATCGCAATCGGAGCTTTCACGGCGGTTGAGAAGGGCATTTTCGTCTCTTGCTCAGCCGGAAACAGTGGGCCCATCAGAGCCTCATTGGCCAACGTGGCTCCCTGGATCATGACCGTTGGAGCCGGCACTATAGACCGGGATTTCCCGGCTTTCGCTTTACTCGGAAACAAAAACCGGTTCACCGGTGTGTCTTTATACAGCGGAAACGGAATGGGGGGCAAACCGGTTGGGTTGGTTTACAACAATGGGAACAGCAGTTCAAGCAACATGTGCTTACCCGGTTCGCTCGAACCGGAATTCGCACGTGGGAAAGTGGTGGTTTGCGATAGAGGAGTGAACGCACGTGTGGAGAAAGGAGCGGTTGTACGAGACGCGGGTGGGGTTGGGATGATACTCGCGAACACGGCGGCGAGTGGGGAAGAGTTGGTGGCCGACAGTCACTTGTTGCCGGCTGTGGCGGTGGGGAGGAAAGTAGGGGATATGATCAGAAAATACGTGCGGTCTGATTCGAATCCAACGGCTGTGCTGAGTTTTGGTGGGACGGTGTTGAATGTAAAGCCTTCACCAGTAGTGGCGGCATTTAGTTCTCGAGGGCCGAATATGGTGAATCCGCAGATATTGAAACCGGATGTGATTGGGCCTGGCGTTAATATCTTGGCTGCTTGGTCTGAGGCTGTTGGGCCCACTGGATTGGATACTGACACTCGGAAGACTCAATTCAACATCATGTCAGGTACTTTCGTTTATTATTAATTTTTTTTTTTTTGGTGTTTGCATTAATTTTGAAATGCTTTCAGAGAAAAGTGGGTCAATTTTGAACTGCTTTCATCATCAGCTTTGAATGCACATAATAAATAAAGTGGAATTTTTTTTTTTTTTTTTAAGGCTTATTAGAACAAGGAAAATTGAAAAGCTTGCTTGTGAGGCTGAGTGATATTTACTAGTCTTACTTGTTTGTCAATCAATTTTTAAATGGAAAATTAAAATGTTTATTTATGATGCAGCTAGCTAGGTGTGATTGCGTTATTCATATTTATATTCAACAATGATTATTTATACTTGTGATGATGTTGGGAAACTATATAGGTACATCAATGTCTTGCCCACATATCAGTGGATTGGCAGCATTGCTAAAAGCAGCTCATCCAGAATGGAGTCCAAGTGCAATCAAATCTGCACTAATGACTACTGCTTACACTCAGGATAACACCAATTCCCCTCTCCGGGATGCTGCAGGAGGAGGATTTTCCAACCCGTTGGCTCACGGTTCTGGTCATGTAGAACCACATAAAGCCCTCGATCCGGGCCTTGTATATGATATCTCAATTGAGGATTACATAAGCTTCTTGTGCTCCTTGGACTACACCGTTGCTCAAGTCCAAACCATTGTCAAACGCCCCAATGTTACGTGTTCGAGGAAATTTTCTGACCCCGGTCAACTCAATTACCCATCATTCTCTGTCTTGTTTGCAAACAAGAGGGTCGTCCGATACACTCGTGTGTTGACGAATGTTGGGGCTGCTGGCTCTGTCTATAATGTAACCGTTGGTGCACCAACAATGGTGAATGTGGCAGTGAAGCCTACAAAGCTTGTTTTTAAAAGTGTAGGGGAGAAACAGAGGTACACGGTTACCTTTATGGCCGAGAGAGGTGCACCCAAAACACCTATGTCTGAATTTGGTTCAATTGTCTGGAGCAACGCCAAACACCAAGTTAAGAGCCCAGTTGCCTTTGCATGGACACAGTAGTATTAGATTGCTTTTAATGTATTTGGGCCTCCGCAGCAGTTTACTAATAAAACAGCTATCAAAGCCCAGCTCTATCGGACATGACCAAAGTGGTTTGTCATAAAATTTCCAATTGGCTTGTTTAGTTAAGTTAATGTTACAGAATGACTGACATGCCAATGTTAAGTATAGCTTTTACGTAACTTTTGACTATTTCCAGTTGATATTTTGAAGCTCTCCTGTTGGAGTGGAAGTGGGAAACAGAAACTTGTTGCTTTTTTATTTAATAATATGATTTAGTTAGTTACTGAACTGTCTATTATGTCTGTGCCAGCATCAAATTTAATTTAGTCACTCTATTTCAACTAGATCCAAATTTGAGATTACAACACTACAACTTTGTTGTTATTGTTTAACTGGACATGTCCTTTTATTTTAAATATACAAAAACAAGTAGTAGTGGGTTTTAATTCTTACTTTTTATTTAGTTAGTGGGTGATATAGCAATCTTTCATTAAAACAAAAAAAGATTCATTTTTAAAAAATAGTGGAGGTAAGCCAAACCCAATTCAATCATAGCAAAATCTTACAATAATCTTTGCACTGATCTGCAACTAGAATTGCTGTTAGTATTTTTTCACATATAAAGAATGCAATGAGACTCTTTGCTTTGGGAAAAAAAAATTTGACTACTTTTTCTATTTCTCATAAAAGTTGTGTCAAAAAGATTGTTAACTATTGCCCTAAAGGGCACCTGTTAACATTAATATAATCATCATCCCTGATGCCCTACCATTTTTAAAAAAAAATTCTGGTTCCGCATTAAACTCTATACATGTAGGTGTAGTGTAGCCAACCCAAGTGCACCTAATCTAGGCTTGGTTAAGTTGAATAGTCCCAAGGGCCAAGAGTCCTCTTCTCCTACTTAATCCTTACTATTCCAAGTCTTGCTATGTCAACTAAACAGGGAATGAGAAATTGGGCTCATAACAAGTCTAGCCCAAGGGCAGAAAGGTTGTTAACACCTCCTAGGATCCTACCAATTAATTTGGGCCATTATGGTCACACATGCTCAATTATTTTTGAAGGAACATTTTCTAGTTTCTACTATTGTTCTCCCTAGACCGTCCAATGGGCATGCACCCAAATGGCTTTATGTCAGAGAACTGAATGAAATGAATGAACATCTGCAAGTGTCCTGTGGTTGAAGTTTTTGCAGGAAAATAAATCTGACAGAACCCTGGATGATCCAAAGTATGGCATGCGCGCTTCAATAATTCATGTCAATTATGGGTTCAGTGTAGGGACACCTATTTTGAATTATGGACGCAAAGGAAAACTCATTGCAGTGGCACTCCTGCATAGCTGAGCCGAGCTCCACCTAAGGCTAAGGTTTTTAAACATGCAAGCTTAACTTTGAAGTTTTGCCTTTATTAAATTTAACGGCATCAAAAGAACATTTTTAAAAGCAGAAACAAGAACCCTCAATCATCCAATAATAAAACTACTAATATATATCAATGGAAAATTTTCAAAGCAAAATCCATCAATCCAGGGCAGAGGACACCAATTTCCTTCATAGATCTGTCTAATACCACCCATTTATAATGGCACTTGAAGATACTATCTTATATCCTTCCATATTTGCAAAGTTTATATTCCATTTAAAATAAAAGGCCATGTTGAGGAACAAAGCTTCCAAATGGAATTGCTTGAATATACTAGTAACATAGATAGCAAGGGTTACAACAGATGTCTGTACAACAGCAACGAGGGCGTACCTTTGGACATTTAGGACATGAGCATCTGCATATGCAGCAAGAGCAATCAGGGCATGAAGGAGATGGGAAATGGCAACAGTTTCTTCTGCATGAGACTTTTCTACAGCAATTTGAACGGGGACAGGAGCAACACCACCGCCACTTTGGAAAATGACAATCGACACAGGAACAACAGTTACACGGATTACATGAACAATACTTGCATGGATTGCAGTCACAGCTGCAGCAGCTGCAGCGCGGCCTTTCTAGATGAATTGAGCACCCGGTACAGCAGCAACAGCAGATCCATGAGAGGTTAAAACATGGCATTCCACTGCACAAAAAAGGACACTTGTCATTATATATGGACATTAGTTTTCACAAGAGGCATGAGTTGAAAATTTCTGTTTCTGCGAGAGGTAGACCAGAAATCTTAATTTGTTCTAATTTAATTGGTACTTCTTGCTTAGGTTTCCCTATCACCACACTCATAACTGCAAGATAAAATTGAGAGTTGAGGACAAATTTTGCATTAGAGGCAAGTACCAGAATAAAGTTCCAACTTTCAACTGTGATTTTCCGGGTCAGAATAGGTTCATCATGCATACCTTTGTTAATTGAAGTCAAGTTCAAATAAAGTCACAAAGCCAACGTTATAAGGGTCTGGTAGTAATGTATCAGAATATACAAAGTAAAGCAGGACCACGGCATTCACCACAGCAGCATGGTGGACACTGAGAATTGATTGATTTTAATTGAAAATCACAACCACATTTCCAAATGCTGGGAAACAGAACTTCTACAATCATGTGGTAGTAATGTTGGACAGCTTTTGCTTATTTGGTTCATCATTTAGTGCTCCAATAAATAGATATGTTATAAAGTGTGTAGTAAAACTTAGTTCACAGATAATACAATTATACATGTATAAAACATAATAAAAAAAGACAACAGAATGGTACCAGAGCCATTTCCAGAAACGACATGGCCGACGGATCTTCCGATTCCTACTTTAAAGAGAAAAACATAAGGATCATATTCCCCTTCAAAATTTCATAAAACAAGTTGATGACAATATTCTTACGTTGGTATAAAAGGATCCGAGTTTGCCACCACATAATCAGTAATCCTACAAAATGGTCATGTTCAAAATAATCCTTTAGGTGGGAAGGAAATAATATATATATATATATATATATATATATCAAAAAGAAAATTCCATTAACGAAATCCTGCACATAATCAGTGATCCCACATAAAAATTTCTTGTAGACACTAGACAAGGAAGTTGCAAAAGTTAAGCATACTCTTTGCAGCATCTAGAAGCAGGTTGAAGGGATTGAGCAGATTTTAGTTCCTCCTGTGCAGAGTAAAATTATCAATCACATTTTTGCCAACCAAAAGCGTAATTAATAAAACAAAATTGTTACTTTATTAACTCTGCCAAAACTGTTTTTGTGCAGACTTTATTATAGGAATACGAAACTTGAGAGTAGTTTTTAACATTGTTGGCCACATTATTTTTTATATAAGGTATCAGTAAGATATAATTGAGCCCAAACACCATTATAACAAACAGTGAAACAAACTGTACAAAATCAATACAACTCAACTACTATGCCTACTGTCCTTTACACTCTTAAATTTGAAACAGTAATCTCTACATGCTACACAAAACCTTTTTAGGAGTGGTTCACTTTAAAGTACTTACAACAGCCAATCCTTGTTGTTACTTCCAACTTGATTGCTTGAAAGATGCTCTGTTCAGTCCTCATAGTGCCATTGAATATTCTAGCATTCCTTTTGAGTACAAAGGTGATAGATTACAGCATCGATGGCCAAAATAAATCAAAATTCTAGAATCGGTTACAGTGAGTCCGATTTTCAGACTGCTTTGTTATGAATGAACTAAACCCCCAACAATCTCACTGTTATCAAGAAGTCCAATTGGAATATGGACACAAGTCTTTCTCAAAAATAAAAAATAAAAAAAAAGATGAAGGAATGTGGAGAAAGTTACATTATTAATAAAAAAATCTCAGACAAGTACACCTAAGGTAAAGCCAGAGAAAATCTTGTAATATCACTTGAATGTATGTATATACCACTTAATTGGAGCATAACATAGCTAAGTCTTACTAAATAGTCTCAGCTGCTCAAAGCATCAGTGGTTACAGAGTTTGAGGATGCTCATTAGCTAGCTACAGAAGTACTGCCACTAATAATGACCGATTTCAGACTTTACTACTATAATATAACTTACAAAAGGAATAATATCCTGGACATTCTGATGGCATGCAAAACCAAATTTGGTACTAAATGTATCAGGGGAAAAGGTGATTCACCTCAAATTATCAGTTTCCATTTTTAGAAGAACATTCCAATCTATCCTTTTGGTCAATACATCCCCCCCTTAGTAGGTTGCTTTTTCAACCTAATATTCTCGTGTGTTACATCTATGAAGATTTTTAATGGCTTCAAATTAATATTCTATAAAAACTCTTCTTCTTTTTTTACCTCTTGAGATTCAGTAAAAAAAATTATTGTACTACACTACACCCATCTAATCATACACTTCCTTTGCTTGTTTTCACTTAATTTCCACATCATTATGCTCAAAGTATTAAAAGATCATGGTAAGAAAAAAAGATATCTTGAAAGTAAAGACATTTGAAATAATGCATTTACTAATTTACTATTATAACAATTAACAAGCAAAGTAATGCATTTACTAATTTGAAATAATCAAAATTAATTAAACAATAAAAAATCAAACAAACTGACCTCAAGAAAGCCAATCTCTCTTTCAAGCATCTGAACCTTGGCCGTTTCCCGACGCTTGCCGTACAAATCTGGATACGCCGGTGGTGACTTTGGACGTGGTGGCGGCAGAGACGGCACTGAAGAAGAAGAAGAAGAAGAACTACCCAACTGAGCAGGAGCAGCCATTAGCACACACACAAACTTTGTTGTTGGTGACAAGAAGTAACCAATTGTTTGTTTCTAACACTAAAAATTCTAAATCCCTCCAAAGCTTAAGCCATCGATTGGAGACAAAGACAGAACAAGAAAAACCAGTACTTGAAAGTGGTAATAACAGTATTACTAGTAGTACTTGTAGTAGAACAGGAACCAGGTAGCAGTAATATTGAAGTAGACAGACAGAACAAAGAAAAGGCAAAGGAAGTTAGAAAGGCAAGCTGTAAAAAAAAAAAAAAGTTTGTGGCTTTGAGGCAGTAATTAGGGACTCTGACAAAAACTAATTACTACCCAGAAACAAGAAAAAAGATAAAAGAAAAGGGTTCTCTCTCTCTCTCTCTCTGCTTGTTTCTGCAAGAACAGCGAGGGATATAAATGTATGTATCAAACTGTGGTTGCAGGGACTAAATGAGGGTTAAAGTTTTTAAGAGAAAAGAGTAATAATAAGGCTAAAAAGAGAGTCATTATTGTCACAGGCTATGAGTGAAAAGTAGAGGAGAGGGTCTGAGGTCTCTCGAGGCACATCTTTTGTGCATGGTAGTGCAGTAATAATAATAGTAAAGACGGCTGTGAAAAAGCCTGCAACTGCAACTCTCTGTACGAACCCATTTAGCAAAGTTGAGGGATTTCATAGAAATTTTGATTTTTGAAGTTTGTAACTGTGTGAGTGAGTGAGTTTTTCTTTTCTTTTTTCCTTTTTTTTTTGGTTTTGGTTTTGGTTTTTGGGTATTTTCATTTTCTCTGCTAAGTTGCAGACTGGGGAGAGCGAAAAGCACGATGGGGAAGTACCTCAGAGAGCGCACGTGACCGCTTGTTAGGAAAGAGAAGAAAAAAGGTCTTTGTATTCGTATTTTTGGTGGGGTTCGAGCTTTCAATTACGAATCAGCTCTGACTTTGAGATAAAAAAGAGTGACTACCAATGTTACCTCATGTCAATTGTCAATTTTACTAGATTTCCTTTTACAAACAGGGTTCGGTTAAAGGCACACGTTAAATTTTTTATTTTTGAAAATATTTTTTCAGGAATTAAAAAAACTGTCATTACTTTTTCAATTCTCGAGAAAATTTTTTTCAGGAATAGAAATTAATGTGTACCCTTAAAGCACACATTAGTAAAATCCTTACAAACAATACCAACTCCTTTTCATAAGATTTCAAGTTTTTTTTTTTTAATATAAATATTAATGTGTGTACTTGTGATAAGGAGACTTCGATCACTTGTACTGGGAAAAAACAAAAAAAAATTAATAAGAATATGAATTATTGATTAAAAGTGACTGACTCTGGTAAAAAGTAAATCAACTGCATTATGAAATTTACTATAAGAACCAAGAGCTGCATAGGGACAAAGACACCCATTACAGGAACAGGACCAAGTTTGAAGGAAATTACCCAAACCTCTCAGGTCTCAAATGTGAGACCTTCCACAACACGTAGTACTTATAGTTAATTTGGATTAAAAAAAATAATAATAATAAAGTAGAATTGACCCAAAATTAATTTATTTTTAACCAATTTTACTTTATTCCCATTTACTTCTCCCTCAATCCAACGGCCTTTACATTATTGGCATAATAATCATTCTTTATCCATTATGCAATGAAAACATAAACTTAGGTAAAAGAGAATGTCAATAATACTGTATTTGTAAGCTCTCAGGTTTGAATCCTCACGGCTGTGTCCAAGAAAAAATCCTCACGTCACCAAAATTGTAAGCTAGACATTGCACTTACAAGTTCTTTTTTTAGCTCAATTTTTAAGAGTAGTGCACCACAAATAAACATTTTGGGGTAGAAAGCTGAATCCTAAGCCAAACGTGTCTGACTCACATCTTTTTAGTCAAAACCACTCATCCAATGACTCTCATTTCTAGGTGAAATCTTCCTTCTTTTGTGTGACAAGCTATTTTTTTTTTTAATTTAAAATTTACAGTTGTTAGGGTACAATTTTTTTTATCCCTAATTTTATTTAAATACCACTTATTTATTTTTAAACACCACTAATAAGTTATTGGACTTTTTCAAATATTTTTTACTCTATTATTATGTTAACCACAAATATTTCATATCTTATTATTTAAATTGGGTCACGATATAAACTAGTACAAAAAACCCAAAAAACTCATATCTTATTTAATTTTATTATCATTATTTAGCTGAAACCCAAAACTAGCCTTACAAGCTCAATTCACACATCATATTCTTTTTTTAAACCCAAGGCTACTTATGCTTATCAATATTTCAAAAGCTCAATTTTCATTAGCAATATCAAAAACCTAATTTATGTTGGCATTATTAAAAACCCAAACTAGTAAAAAACCCAAAATTATCAATACTTGGCAAAATATTATATCATAAGTATTTCACTTAAAGTCCAATGATTAACAATGTTTTAAGTTCTTAAACCTATGACTACAATACTAAAAGCCTATAAAATATATCTTATAAAACCCATGGTAACCATTTATGTTATGTGACACTATTCATTTTCCCAAAACCCATGTCAAACATATATCAAACCCATGGAGAATTATGAATTTGTGTTACTAATATAAAAACTCATGGAAAGTTATGATTTATCTTAAACCCATAATATTTATTTATTTCATACTATATTATAAACCCATGGTAACTATTTATGTTACGTAATACTATTCATTTTTCCAAAACCCATGTCAAACATATATCAAGCCCATGGAGAATTATGAATTTGTATTACTAATATAAAGTTCATGGAAAGTTATGATTATTTATTTCAACCATAATATAAACCCATGGAATTTATATAAGAACCCATGGTAACTATTTATCTTACATCACAACATTCATAATATCTATTTCCAAAACTTATGATAATTATTCACCTTACAAGCATATTATGATAATTTATAGAAAAACCCATGAGAATATCACATTATTCCACTATAGTGGTTGTTACCATATTTTATTTGAAACTCATGGATTTTGTCTCTATTTAAAACCCATGGTAAATATTATTCTCAAGAAATATTAGAGGTCATTATTTAAAAGCCCCAAAGAAATTATCATTTACAAAATAATCCATGACAAAAATTATGAGAAACTATTCAAATTGTTATTTAAGCCCATGGAAATTAATACCTAAAACCTACCATAAATATTTATTAAAGCTCATGAATACATTTCATTTTTATTAACAACTAAAGCCCAAGTGGAATAAAAATCCATGGCAATATATAATTCCTTTGTCCATTTTGTAGGGCTCACAAAGAGAAAGCAAAAGAATGGGCCCAAGTGGAGAGAACCACCAAGTCAAAGGCCCACCAAAATACTCAACCCTCATGGCCAAGCCCAACATGAAATCTCAACTAAAATAGCTCATGTGTTCAAACTGACCCAGTTCTACTTTCCGCTGGAGAGCATCTCAAGAAGCAACCAAGCTCCCAAACCAAATTAGGAGCTAGCCACATGTCCCACTGCCAACTCTGACGCGAACAATACCAGAGGCTGACACCTAAAGGCTAATGAATAATAAATACCCTTCTTCTCCAAGTTTTGGTCATAACTCAAGGAAGCCATAACCAAGACTTCCAAGCTCATAAAATCCTCAACTAAATAGTTTATTTTATTACTAAAAATGTATGCAATTAATTCATAAACCAAGCCCATGAATCCTAAGGGAAAAATTTGGGAACATGTCGTTTGGAGGGCATAAAGGGATTTCCAGCAGAACCCTCTGAAGTAGATTTAAACTTTGACATCTGGCTTGGGGTGTTGAATCCTAATTCCTAGGGTTTAAATCTCAGTTGCAGTACTAGGATTCCTCCTTAATACCTGCCTTAATCCCATTGGCTGAACACAATATCAGAATTCTCAGCATTTAATGTAAGATTACCCCAAATACTCACCATGTTTCATATTACCCAAAGAAGTAAGGCAGCCCTAAAAGCAAATCTCTCATTTATGGCCAAATCCTAGGATAATTAAGTCTGCTATTCTACCCCTGATCAGTCCTATGTTTTTAGACTTTTGTTAATTAATACCTCCCTAAATGCCACTATAAAAGGGTAAGCACACCAGCCCACAAAACACATACCAACCCCTCTGAAATTTTTCATTTTCTTGCCACTTTGCTTGTGGTTTAGCTCTCCATAAGCTCATAAATCATTCCCCTTAGCCCACACTCACTTAGCCTCAGACATTCCCTTTCTTTTTCTGCATATTTACAGCCCATAAAATACTTTCTAATCAGTCACAAACAACTCTTTATCCATTAAAGCCTTCACCTCAACATTAACTCCATCACACCACCGCAAGCTTAAATGCCCACTCACTTAAAATAGCCTACACTACCCTATTCATGCCCTACACATATATATTCCCCAAGAATCTTAGTTCAACATTTGCTGCACTAAGCTGGAATCTCTCTCTCCCTTTATTCCATCTTATTTTTTCCTCTTTTACTTGTAAATATAAATCCTTTAATCCTTTTTTATTGCTATTATAATGAAGGTCATAGTGTCTGGGATACTATGGAAGTTTTCCCTTATGTTGACTTAATAATAATAAGGAAAACGTATGATTTTTACCATGTAAACACACTGATTAACCTGTTAGATGTCTACCGCTAGAGGTCTGTCATATTCACTGCTCAACCATTTTTCCTCTTGTATACTTGTTATAATAAGCCCACTTTTATATTAACCAACTATAGAAGAAATGCATAATTTTTAATATGCAAATACATTTATTAATTTTCCAAACATCTACCGCTACACGTTTTTCTTATTTACCGTTGGACTATTATTTAAGCACTCATTGAGGTGGACCATCCTTTGTACTAGCTTATATTTGCAAGAGGAATTTTGGAGCCTTATTATAATATTTGTTGGATGCAACCCGAACCTTGAGCAATATGGGCCTTCCACACTTCACCGATAGTCTTTGGGCCATATTCCAAACCTAAAGTCAAGTCTCGGTCTTGACTCCCTTAACATCATATGGGCGACAAAAAAAATTCCCCCAACAACAATAATGGAAAATTTGAGTAGTTGAAATTTCTTTTAGTAATACTCAAAATTATCAATTAAGTTACAAAGTTCTAAGAGCACAATTTAATGGGCTTTATCTGCCACTTTTCAAATTGCATATAATTAATTATAGTGGAAAAATAAACCATGCTCGGACATTCCTTTTAGTGCATTTTTAGGTTCGACTTGAGGTTGGGTACAAATTATTGCTTTACTCTTTTTCATCGACGGTAAATGGGCCTAATATTCTAAGCACAAATTTCCTATAATACTCGAAGATGTAAACTTGCAAGTTACATCCCTGAGTATTACAGTAATATCAACACGTCTTTCCTATATAAATTTTTTTTGTTTTGCTAATCCATAAAAAAGTGTTGATTTAGGTTAAAAGAACAATGATATTTTTAGGTGGTTAACGGGAAAATGTGACGAACTATTCCGGAAGCGATACATTGACATGGCTATAACATTTAAAGTTATTAATTATAAAATTTAAAAGTAGAATAGAATAGATGTGATGATAAACTTAGAAAGCATAAATTAAATTTTATCATAAAAGAAAAAAGTTACCAAAGTTGCATTTGTTTCGGTTGAAAATATTTTTCAAAAAATAATTCTAGATTTTCAGGTTTTTGGGCTAGTTGAAAATGTTGTTCAAACCACAAATATCTAAGTTGATCATAAAATCACTCCTTGTGGACCCCACTCACCACCACATCCCACCACAACCTGCATCACAACTTTGGCGACCCACTCTGAGCAAAGCGGTGACCTAGATGTGATTCGTGCCACCACTCCAGTGACCAATCGTGCAAGAGACGAGACAAAAGGCTTGTGAGCAAAATTCAGCCACCATCCACAACGGAGTTCCTCCAAGTTGCCCACATTCAAGCTCCACCCCACTATCCACGTAATGAAGGTATCATTTATTAAATTTATAGTAAGATTAACCATTCATGTGAGAGGATGGAGTACCATTCAATAATTATCCCTTGTGAAGGTCCATTAAAATCTTGTTCTTAACATATAAATAGGAGAATGTCAAAAGGCTTGTACCTCGACTAATTGGCACCTCTTGATAAAATGAAACTGGTATGATTTTAATAAAAGTGAAATTGAAGTACAACAAAGATAGAGAAACAAGATACAGGGAACCATTAGCATGGTTATCATTTTGATCGATCTATAATAAGAAGATGTTGAATCAATGGAAGATCAAAGCCGAACCATGAATAAGTTGACCTAGTGTTTCTAGCAGCTTGAGACAGCTCATGAGCCACTCTATTGTAGTCTTTTTTCAGATGCCTCACTTTCTAGCTACAAAGGATTCAAGCATGGTGAGAGAATCTTGAATAATAGGATCCATGTCTCAACCAAGGGAGCCTGACCTCAATGCTAGAACTACAACAAGAGAGTCAAACTTAATAATAAACAGAGTGAGATTCATTTCACGAGGTAGAAGAACCTCATCTTCAATAGCTATAGCTTCAGTAATATTAGCTGCATATATGGCAGGCAATAGCTTACTTCTGACACCTCTGGATTTTTCCAACAAAGATATTTAAGATTCAAATCTCCCATTTCTAGATATTGAACATATAGATACAAGAATTTGGAAAAATTACTTAATACTTTCTTACATTAACAGTGGATCCTACCATTTATTTAATTGGTGAGACCTATCATTTATGTAAAAGATAGTAATACCACTTTTTTTTACTCAAATGTATTCTTCATTTTTTTTTAAACTAAAATATGCTAGACTTACTACAAATTTTGGTACAAAGAAAACCAAACTACAATTTAAAAAATAAAAATAAAAATAAAAATAAAACTACAACAGGAAAAGACAAATGTTATTTTAGGATCATAACTAATTATTTTCATAATTATTTTATGTTATAGATTGTGACTACATGAATCCACTTTTTTTTTCCCCCCATAACTCACAATTAGAGGTATCAAATAGTTACGAAAATAGATGTGAAATTGGATTTAGTGGTAGAATTTAAAGGACTGAAATTTGAATCACATTTATTTTTGTTCCAAATCATTGTTTAATAGGAATTAGGAAGCAAGAAGAATGAGAGTGGTTCACGGAAGTTGATGTTGGTGAATGAAAACAGTGACCCAATTTGCACATACATAACTTAACAACAGAGCAATAGCATACAGCAACAATTAGGCAGGCAGGAAAGGCACTACGCAGGCTGTGTATGTAAGGGAATTACTGATGATAAATCTGAAATCTGAGTGAATAACTAACAAACCTAAAGATTTCCGTACAAGTCTCTACCTACCAAGGCAACCCTTTTTTTTTTTTACCTGCTCTGCCCTTCTCCATTTCTTCACCGAAACAACAACACAGCCCAACCCCACTCAGAAGATACAGCGAAGTACAACAAAACCCATGTGTGTTTGATGTTTGAATTCCATGCGCAATGGAGTAGCGTGTATCACTCAAACCCGTGTGTCCCCACAACACCCACCCATTGAATCAGACTTGTCATTTTCAGTAAATTTTTCTTTTTTTTCTTTTTTTCCTGCTCTTCCCCAAAGTACCACGGCAAAAAGAGTGGTGACGTGTCGGAACAGGTTAGCATTTAAAGGCACTACAATGTTTAAAGTGAGCCGGGAGGTGTCTTCAAAGTTCAAAACCAAAACCAGAGTAGAACAGTAGAACTAGAACCAACCAACTATCATTCTCTCTCTTCTCCTTCAGAATCTTGAGAAAGTAACACCCACCTTACAGCGACCTTACTTTAGTTTGACGGACCCACCTTCGATACTACATATCCAGTTACAGTAACCATCCTGAAAAACCATGATGATGTGTTTGCTCTTTTATGGTTTCTCTCTCTCTTTTTTTTTTTCCCCTTCTTCTTTTGTTTTTGTTTTTGTTTTTAAACTATTGCGTTGTCATCATTATATTTTAGAAAATTAGAATTTATTGTCAATAGTAGGCTGTCCATGGGTTAGTTCGGGTTGGGTTTGTGCCCAACTCACAACCAACCTAATCAAATCGGGTGGGGAATTTCCAAACCCACAGTTGACCAGTAATGGTATCTAGTTAGTTGATTCAGGTTTCTCTCGTGTGATGGTTGTTTCGGGTACCACCAAAAAGCAGCAAGATCTTGTCACATCTAGCAAGATCTTACTAGATTTGCCAAAGATCTAATAAGATCTAGCCAGCTCTAGCGGATTTCACATTGAATCTTGAGAGATTTCTGCCAAATCGTGCCGAGAACTCATTGAATCTAATGAATATTTGCCAGATCTAGCTATGTAGTTCACTGAAATTTGTTGCATCTAGCTGGAAAAGTCGTCAAAATGCCAGAGAAATCGTCAGAATTAATGTATTTCGGTCGAGTTAGGTTTCACGGGTTTTAAAGAAGGAGACCTATAGCTGACTCACCGGCTTCGAGTTTTTGAAGGTTGGGACTTGTGTTCGACCATCAAAGCAGTTGAATCGAGTGGTGGCAGGTCAGGTATGGTTGGGTTTGGTGGGTTAGGCAAGTAGGCGGTTGGGTTGGACACCTCTAGTCGATGGTTTGGTTCTAACATAATTTGGTTCAAAGATTTGTAATTATTATTATATATGATCCCTAAAATTTGAATTAAAATAGTGTCGTTAAAGCCTCATCACCATTTTTAAATTTTCTATTTTACAAACTTTCAATTTCAAAAGGAAGAAGAACTCGAAGGCCCAATCCAAACGAGTCCAGTAAATGAATAAAGCCATTTCTAAATAGATCGGACTTAGCTCGATATAAAGTTAAGAACTAGCATGAAAGTCGATCTATTACGACTAGCGTGGTTGTTCGTATTTCATTTTCTTCTTCCAAGCCAGGCCCTTCTCACTAAGTTACTTACAGAATCTCAAATCTCTCTCGACGCCGAGAATTTTTTATGTGTCCAGGTCGATCAAAGGTTAGGCTTGCTTCTCCCCTACCTTTTAGCATTCTGGGCCCCTGAAAATATAAAGAAACCCAAAATCAAAAAGAAAGAAGAAAAATTGGGCCATGTTTCCCAAGAGAGGCCGCCTTCTCTCAGGCCAACAGTCTTCTACTTCTAGTCAATTGCTCCATGGCGGGCTTCTCTCTTTCCTGGGCTCTGCTCGCTCATCTACGCTTCAACCCAACAAGTAATAATTGAAAAATGATCTTTCCTTGCTTGCATTAAGATGTAAATCAATTTATCCTTAATTTTAGAACTATTTAATAAACAATTTGGGTTCAAAGAAAAAAAATTGTTCATGGATACACTTGTAAACAATAGTACTCAATAAAATACAAGCCAATATTGGGCTCATTTATAGACTTGGTAATAAGCTTGGTATGGACTTAAAAAAATAAACCCAGATTTTATAAAGCCTTTAATTATTTTGAAATTGAGTCCACTTGTCCAAACTATATTGGCTTAATAATATTCTTATGTTGAATCTTGAGTTTTAGAGCTTGATATTAAGCTTGAGCTATGCTTGACTAATGAATCAAGTTGAGCTCAAGCTTTAGACATTTTGGTGAGTTAGAGTTTAAACATTGTTTGTAGGCTTATTTCAAGCTCAAGCCAAGCTTGAACACTTAATATTTAACAAAGTTTGCCTCGTTTACATCCCTACAAACAAGCCAACAATGCCAAGGTCCAACCTAGAACCACATCCACAAGCAACCCTCTAATGTCGTATTAAGCATGATCCCTGCACACTAATAGATATCCAAGTGCAACGTTGTGGCGAGAAGTATGTGATATATCAAACCCTAGCTAGGACTTCATTAGTGATACCCAAAGCTTGGTAATGGATCACCCCACCCCAAAAGGAAATCCTATAGCTCACTTTCCCCATCATGTTAGCATTACTTGCTCTCACCAACTACCACCCTTTTACATTAAATGCAACATGATGGGGGGTCGTCACTTTGTAACATTGGGGGCAATACCTTATTAACACATTCTCTCAGCTGACCTAAGGGAATAATGTGTTGTCAAGACCTCTTCGACCTTATTCGGTGATCATTAACTCTTATTCGGTGAATGTCATCAATTGCATGAAAACAAAAGAAAAAGAAATTCATATTGATTTTTTTGCTCAATCAATGGCTTCCAAGTTTGGCAAGAAGACAAAGATAATGAAAATTTCAAAGTGCTTGTTTGTTTGGCATGGAAGATTCTAATCTTTACTAACAACCCGAAGATGAGTTTTTCTTTTTTTTTTAGCCAAGAGGTTTGATGTAGGACGTAATCTACAATTTAATTTTTTTTTAATTCATTAATTTTGGTTTATGTAATTTTCATTATTTTAGGATTAGGGTATTTATTTCTTTATTTTTAGGTGCTTTTAATGCTTTTTAGTTCAAATTTGATTCCTATTATTTCTAATTTTCTAAGAGTGGAAGTTTTCTGCTGATTGTTGCTTCCACATCCCACATCACGTATGCACTATTGTTTACTACTCTATCGATTTCTCTTAAGATTTCTAAGAATTATGCTGACTTAACCTTCAAAGTGCCTATAACTACGACCAACCCCTTTGGTTGGTCTAAAGAGTAGGAAATGATTTGTTTTCCTCTTTAAGGTTCTCATCCAGTGAATCTCTACTTATTCAACTACCTTGCTCAATTGGGGCCCTTACTGTGGTTCATGTTCTCAAATTCACCTATGACAACTTACCCCATTGAGATTGATCATATCACAATCTAGTCACATAAACTTTTCAAATGTTAGATTTTAACCCTTTAAAATTTGAAATAAAATTAGATCGTTAAGTTTATTTCGACATAACCCTAATGATTTCATTTTCGCTCAAACTTTTGGCAATCAAATATAATAATTGAAAGTTTATGGTCTAAATTGTGATAGAGTCAAACTACAAAGAGTAAAATTATAATTTATCATTGTTATTTAAGTAAAGGAAGGAAAAAATTAAGTATACATGTGGCAATTCACGTTGATGCGTCTTGTTTATGTTGTGTCAATATAGAGGTATTTTACTACACTAGTCAACCTTTATCCAAACTTTTTAATAACTATCAAAATCCCTCGATTTTAATATGACTCATTTATTATGCAGGCTGACTGGACATGACCCATGTAGCATGCTTAAAATACAATTTTTGTTGGATCACTGAAAGACCCATTTCAACCCATTTTATAGAATTTGACCAAAAATTATTAACATATTTTTATATTTTGTAGGCATATAAATTCTAATAATTAAAATAAATAAATTATATGCAAATTGCATTTCATAATAACATCAATTAAAATACTAATATCTTAAAATCTAAAATACAATGAAGTTCCACCCAAATTTAAAAATACATAATCTAAGCTGGGTTGTTTCAGTTGATTGCAAGTCAAGCAAATCAACACAAAATTGACTAATTTATTAATTGTGTCGAAATGTGTCAACCTATTTTGTCACAAACTCATTTACTCCAAACTTGAACTGGTAAAAAAAATGTCTTATTTGAGGATTGTGTCAAATATTGTCATTTCTACATTAGTGAATTATATTTATTGTCGTAATTTCAACTTTATTTACAATGAGAACTACAAATAAGTGACTTATTAATGTAGTTTTGAATTAAGTTTTTGTAATCTAACATATGATGTGCTTTATAAAATGAACTATTGTTTAATTACAATGACCGAAAAGCAAATTGTTAGTTTGTGACACCATTTATACCGATTGATTTTCTTTTCCCCGGCAAGTTTGATTATGAATCACGATCATTCATATATGTGGAATTTTGTATCCAGAGAAAATCTAGGATATATATATATATATAGGTGGATTAAATCTAATGACACAAACTTTAAACGCCTGCAAATTTGGTGTTGTGCTTCTTTTAAATGACAATTCACAAGTTGCTGGGTTGGGCCTATTGGTACGTTTGGGCTAATGGGCTTCCCACTGTAAACACTAAACCCTATATATATATATATATACACACACGTGTATATATATTGAGCAAGACTTAGGTACAGTACTTAAGTGCTGTTTCTTAAATTCTTCTGTTAAGATTTTGTCATGTGAATTTTTTCTTATGAGAGGGAAGTGTATTTTTTAGTTTAGTAGTCATATGGCTAAATCTTAAGAGAAGAATTTAATGAACAGCACCTAAAGTACTATGTCTAAGTTTTGTCTATATATATATATATATACTAGCGTTGGCTACACGTGCAAGGCACGTGCTGCCCCAATAGTGAGAAAATTAATATAGATTTTGTGTGTGAAACCTTGAATTTTAGCTCACCCAATTTGATTATATTAAAAAAGAAGTCTAAAAATACAACAGAATATCACAATATTTTCACAATATCTTCATTTTTAGGATCCGAATAGATATTTTTTTTATTTTATTTGAGAGAAATGCTACATTCATAACATTTTTAGAACAAATTCTAAATGAAAAGTTATTATTGGTTTTAAGCTGATAACATTGTTATTGTTATTCTCAAAACATTTATTTTTAACTGTGGTTGGTCATAGTCTCATATTTTATTATTTTATTTTGACCTGTAAGAAATTGATACTTCAATATTTGTAAAAATATTATGAAATTTGTTGTATTAGTATAACAATATATATGCCAGTTTACATAAATATTTAAAAGAAAAAAAAAACACAAACCGATTATTGGGAAAAAAAAAAAACTTTAGGCACGGTAGAAATTAATGTTAAAATGTTGTGGACTTAGCATTTTTTTATTTGATCTATAAGAAACTAAGATCTCAACGATTGTGAAAATATTGTGATAATAATAAGTATTGTAACATTTTCTCAAAACATTTATTTTCAATTGTGATTAGTCACAGTCTCATATTTTATTATTTTATTTCGACTTGTAAGAAATCGGCACGTCAATAATTGTAAAAATATTGTGAAATTTGTTGTGTCAATATAACAATATATTTGCCATCTTACATAAATATTTCAAAGAAAAAAAAAACCCTTTAGGCACGGTAGCTACAGTGCCAGTTGAATAAACCAAAAGCACTATAGCTCCAGTGCTATCCATCAATAATAGTTTACCTATAATTTGTTGTGGATTTAACATTTTTTTATTTGATATATAAGAAACTGAGATTTCAACAATTGTGAAAATATTATGATAATAATAAGTGTTGTAACATTTTTTTAAAACATTTATTTTTAGTTGTGGTTGGCTACAATCTCATATTTTATTATTTATTTCAACTTGTAAGAAATTGACACGTCAATAATTATGAAAATATTGTGAAATTTGTTGTGTCAGTATAACAACATCAATATTTAAAAGAAAAAAAAAACACAAACCGGTTACTAAAAAAAAAAAACTACTACAGTGCCAGTTGAATAAACAAAAAGGTTGAAAAAAAAAAAATATCACGAAACCAAATCACTGTTGCAGCTACAGTGCTGCACAGGGCTAACACTCTGATGTATAGTGCCGAAGCACTGTAGCAGTATAGCCGCTTTTATTATAAAGAGATATTGCACGGTCCAAAATGTATTGCTAGATTCTACCAGCAAAATTGCAGGAGTAATATTTCTACATATTGTAAATGGACAGCCTATTTGAAAATGAAAGGATCATCTTCCTTTATATAATTTATGGCGAATGCATTGCACCCCACAGTTACTGCACGTTGTACTTGTGCATTAAACGCCTGCAAATTTGGTGTTGTGCTTCTTTTGAATGACAATACTCAAGATGCTGGCTTGGGCCTTTTGGTACGTTTGGGCTAATGGGCTTCCCACTCGATGCAATTTACCAAGATGGGCGGCTCCTAAAACATTCTGGAAGTTTAAAATGAAATACCTTCATTATTCAACAGGATAGGACTAGGTCCTTTTGGGTTCTTTGCATCTTGGAACCAGTATCATATATTCTGAGAGTTGCTAAAAATTTGATTCGCATCTGATCTTTCCAAGTTTAATTAATTAAGTCCAAGTTAAACAAACTACAGCTCTCTCATCTTTTAATGCTCTGAAATATGTTTCTCATGGCAAATGAGTTGTCAATGGCTAGGTACAAAAACACCAGAAAAAGAACCTAGGCACCATTTCCTCGCTAATTTATGTGGTATACTCTATATGTATTTGTTGTTGTGATTACAATATAGGATATCACTTAACCTAAAATTTTAAACCTCTTTTTTTGAGCCAAATTATGATATATGAGCAATTCATTTTTTTTATTATTATGTAATGTGGGACTTCGTTCACACGTATATATCCAATCATCTTTCTCTCATATGTGAGTCTTTGCCTTTTTATGAGCTTCTAGGCCTACTTGGGCCAACAAACAAGTCCTAATCGTTCCTCTTCACCTATAGAATTTCTTTCCTTCACCAGCGTGTTATCTATAGGCCTCTCATATGCTATTTATGAGAACCATGTGTCAATCTATAGGAATCACATGTCAACTCCGCACGCTCATTCATGAGAATCCAGCCCGCACTTCCTTGTGCATGGGAAAACCTCATGCTACACCATGAATTAGCACCCATTAACAATACTTCTTTGATTGGCCTTTTTCTAGGATCCTTTAGGTGAACCTTTTAGGTTTGCTATGTCCTAGCTCCAATTGTGAATGGGAGACCTTGAATACTTTGCCACCTTACCACACACCACCTACAGAGGAGCCTAAACACCTCGCCACCTTGTTGCACACTACCTTGAGCTATGATATCACTTATTGGGTCTCAATCTAGCCTTGTGTGAATTAAGAAAAACAACCAACAATTTTAATCAATTCCCCAAAAATATTATCACTAAACTTACCAAGCCAAATAATCTCTAGTAAGAACACAAAAATATATGTGCAAACATTTTCTCCTTGAAATGAAAAATCATGAGACAAACTTTGAATAAATTACTATTATAAAATCAATTAAAATATATTCTTTCAAATTTATGCCTAACTTGAGATCCACACCAAATATAATAATATCTTCTTTTGTGTATATCTCACGACTAAAGAAAATCTCCTTATTTTCTTTACTCTTGCACACACTCACTACGCTCATTGCAGTTTCTTCTTATTTCTTCACTTTGCAACATCACAAGTAAGCCTCACAAATTCTCCTTAATTTTGTGTGTTTTACAAAATAACGTTGTTAACAAAACACAATTATTTCTCTCCTTCCATTACCTCCCAAGAAAAAATTCTTTTTTTTTCTCTCTCTCTCTCTCTCTCTCTCTCTCTCTCTCGGTTTCACGCCCAATCCTATAATTCTTTCTCTCTCCTTGTAAGGAGAGCCCCTAGGCCAAGCCATTAAATTTTTTTTAGTATTGTCTATTTAAAAGACTTAATTCCTATTCCTTTATGAATATGAAATACATTAATTCTTTAACAAGGATTAGGTTTTCCATCCACTCCAAAAAATAGCATTTTCTTCCAAGATAAGGAAAGCAAAAAATAAAAAACCAAACCAACAAGGAAACCCAATTAACTTTTCAAGTCACAATTGGAATTTGAGACTATTTCCCAACAACTGTTTGGGTGTGCTTTTTGGCCACCAAGGACATGGGTTAGTTGAATAAGTAGTTAATTTGTAGATATGGTGTTGGGGTGGGGGTAAAACACAAAAACAATCCTTGGGGTTTAGGTTAATGATAGGCATTACCAAGACTTTTAAAAAATATCACATTTTCTTCCTCAGCATAAACAACACTTAACACTTAACACTGTTTGTGCTCAATTCCCAAAAAACTAATTGTGGCCAGGTTACGAGTTAATTTGCTTCTTGCACCATGACCTTTAAGCTCTCTAACCAGCATGATGGATAGGAAATTTGAAATCAAATGTGTTTAAATTTGATCTCAATCGTGGGTAGGAGCTGAATCTCATCAAAGAAGTTGGACCCATTTGCATATATCCAACAATTGGTCTTGATTGCAAAAGTCCGATAATGACTAGATTGTTGCAACTATATGCACAAGGGACTTTCTGGGTAGCATATGGTGGATGGATAATAACTAGAGATGAAGGAGGCAACAAAGGACTTGGAGGAGCATGGAAACTTTCAAAAAGTGTTAAGTGTTGTTCGTGCTTAAAAATCAAATTGGATTTTTTGAAAAATCTTGTGGTGCTTGGAATTAGCCCAAATGAATGCTTTTTTTTTCCCCTAAATAATTTTTTTCACCCAGCATATATATATATATATATATATATATATAGTGTGTTCGTAAATTTCAAGGGAGAGGAGGAGTAGAGGGTAGGGGGAAGGAGAGGAGAGGAGAGGAGAGGGGAGATGAATATCCATTCCTCTTCTTTGGATGTTTTAAAATTAAGTAGAAGGAAAGGGAATAAATATCCCTCCCTTTTTTTTTTTTGGATGTTTTAAAATTTAAGTATGGGGAATAGATGGGAAGCAAATGGTCATCTCTTTTTTTCTTTTTCTTTTTTTTTTTTTTTTTTTTTTAAGAAAAAGATCATCATGAATATCGTTCCAAGGCTGGTAAATCAACCATAACAACATTATTAATATTTGGAGGAACAAACTCCTACATGACTACAAGCGGGAAAGAAAGTCTTGCTCTCTACTCTAAAACATAGTCATCCAAATTGACAATTATAAACCCTTATTTGCGAATTTTAAAGAAACTAATACAAATTGACATATAAGGTTAAATTGGAGATTTTTTTTTAATATTTATAACTTGAACCGCACTCTTTTCCAACCAAATTTCCCTAATTTGGTTGAATCTTGATGTTTTCAACGGTAATATTCAAGGTTCATATCACTTCTCCTATTATAACTATCGAATTATTAAAAATAAAAGTAAAAATTAAAATTAAGGGTTTGGAGAAGTATTATACCCCCTCCAAATTCCTTCAAGCTCTTCTCCATTTAAAAACATCCAAATAAGATTAATTAAAATTTCACCAATTTCTGCCCTCTTCTGTCTACTCCCCGTGGCCCCGTCTCCTCTCCCTCCACACACACTCTTAATTTATTTTTACCCTTATTTGATTTGGATAGCAAAATTGTACGTAGCTTAATGTTTATAAAAGGCTTAATGGACCAAGGAAAATAAACAAATTACCCAAAAAAAGTGTTATCATTTGAATGTAACGAAATATATTAGTGATAGAAGGAAATTTGCATATTAACAATTAAAAAAGAAGAAGATGATTTTGTTCTTAAAATGGAGATTGAAGAGGGGAGGGGGGGGGGGGGGGGGGGGGGGTGATATATATTAATCCATATAATTTTGACCATAAGATAGATTCTTTACATTTCAATCGAAATAATATAAATTTGAATGATGATTTTATATGGGGGTGAGGGAGGGGGTAGGAAATGCAATTAATCCATTTAATTTTGACCATAATATAGATTCTTTGCATTTCAATCGGAAAATTTTTTTTTTGAATAATGATTTTTTATATATAAAGAAGCTATCTTTAGAATCTTGAGGTCAGGTTGAAAAGTCTTCATCTTTTCCTTAAAAAAGGAAGGAAAAGAATTTTCAGCCCATCATTTCTCTGAAACCCCCCATCAAAGAGAAAAAGTTGTCTTCTTTTCTTATATAATAACCTTGGTCTTTGTCTACTAGCTTAGCAAAATAAAAAACCTTTAGTATCTATTCAGCGGTATATTGTTTTTTGCCACGTGTCAGGATATACATCTTCCATGATAAATTTTAAACTAGATCATGTGCATGCATTTTAAGGTGAGCCAGACGTTACTCCGAAATCCACCCTAACAAGATACCCTAGGAAAGGAAATCGTGTTCAAGTGTCCACTGTCAAACTAAGACTTATATCTTTCAAATGATTCTCTTCCTACTCACTAAGCTGCAAATTTCAAAAAGCTCAAAAAGCCTCTTTTGAATGTATATTGTTTAGTTATAAGGAAACTTCATTTTGCTTTCAATCAACCAATGACTTGCATCTCAATCATTGGAATTTATTAGGATAGTAGCTTATTCTTTTCTTTTCTTTTTTTTAATCAATGTGATAGTGTATTTGGATGCATTTTTTTTTTAAGTTTATTTGTTTATTTAAATAAAGTTAGTTAAAGCATAGTCTAGCAAATAAACTTTAAAAAAACTGCACAATCAAATTAACTAAAAAGTCAAATGAAAAAATAAATACCAAACAGACTCATGTGATTGATATAAAATCATTTTTATATTATATATGTACCTAATACTAATACTACTTTTATTATTCACCAATTCTAATATGTCATCGAAGTTTTAAGTAATGGCTAAGTACATAATGACATTGTTTGTGATGTCTTATGGAGTATATGTAGTTCAAAGTTAAAACCATACCCATCTACCAATTAAAATAAAATAAATAAATTATAATATATCAAACTTTAATATTTATCCCTATGCACCCTTAGTAGGAAACTAATAAAAACAATCGCGGGGACTTTCCCATCTAGTTCGCTAGTGAGGTATCAATTCTCCTCTTCAACAAGCAATGTCCATGTATTCCACCTATTCTCTTCACTTTCTAGACTCCAATGAATCGCATTGTCAATTCTTGCCGAACCTTTTGAATTTAATAAAGAAACAAAGAAAGCTTCTTTCTTCTCCTCCCAAGTCCCAACATTATATATAAGAGTATTATTGCATATATGAGAGCAATACAAAGCTTGAAAGAAGTATAGAGAAAGATGGGTACAAGGGCTAATATGATTCCAATCATAAACAAAACTTACTGTTCCTCTTCACAGGTTGTCCTTGTAGTTAGGAGGAGGCCACATGTGACAAATGGAGGAGGTTTTGTGGTAACAGATTGTAACCAGAAGGTGATTTTCAGGGTTGATGGGTGTGGTATTCTTGGCACCAAAGATGAGCTGATTCTGAGAGATGGAGATGGTGATGGAGACGCTTTGCTGCTGATCCGCCGAAAGGTACCTAATTAAATTTGTACCCCACAACCAAGTTTTATATACATATATACACACACACACATGCAGACATGCATTAATTTAAACGTCCTTGATATCTGGCATGGTAATTTGGATAGCCTCAAGGACTCAAAAGTAATGGTGATGCTTTGATTCTAATCATTTTTTTTCAAATTTATATGTAGCTTAGCTAGTAAGTACCGTTGGTCTATTTATTTCATGTGAAATAAAAAGGTTATTTTTAAAATTTTAAATAACATGGATGATACTGTTTTAAACCTGTAATATTTGATTTGAATTATGAAATAAATATGTTTGAAATGGAGAAGATTTTATTCTCTCAAAACTATGGATTCGAAGGGAGAATTGGAGAAAACCATTGTTGAGAAACATTAGTCTCCGGTACGAGAACATGATTCCCTAAAACAAGAAATGCTGGTGGGATTGTCAATCCATACATGGACTTAGAAATATAAGCATGCTTATTGAAGCATTGCCTTAAAATGTTTGGGATTTAAAAAAAATCTTTTTTGGTTTCTTAAAAGAAAAATTCTTGAAAAAATAATCATATTACAAGTTTTCCTTTTTTGATGACTTCTTGAGCACGCATTAAGGCATATACACAATATATTAAGGGTCTGTTTGGATACCGTTTATTATTGAAAACTGAAAACACTGTAGCAAAATAATTTTTAGATGTGTGAATAGTGCCATGAAACTCAGTTTTAAAGTTAGATTTAAATTTTTTCGTATTTGCAGGTCCTGTAAACAGTGCATAAGACCCAGTCAAAAAACTCACGCGCCAGAACAAACTAACACTAAGAAATATTTACACGTTTAAATAACCAAAAAGATGAATTTATTCTTGTCGTTTGACTTTTGACATCTTTCTCTTTTTTTCTTTTTTCTTTATTCTTTTCTTTAATTAAAAAAAAAATAGAAGGGTGGAATGGTTGAGGCTCTAAGCATTTACAAGAAATGGAAAGGTTACACTTTTGATTATGAAGGGTCTCAAAAGTTAGTTTTCAGCTTAAAAGAACCCAACTCCTGTTTGGTAAGGAACAATGCAATGAAAATCTCCACGGAACCCAGGGGAAGCAATAAAGATTGGGACTTTACGATCAAAGGCTATTTCCCAGATAGAGATTGTAGCATCATCGACAGCAAAGGCAACATTGTGGCGCAGGTAATTGAATTGATACTATTCTGGCTATAAACTTGTACACTGCGATGCTCAAATTAATTAATATCAATGTTGTCTGAGGTTTTTTCATAAGGATTTGCTGTTTATGAAGTGCAGGTTGGAGTGAAGAAGGAGGTGCAGGAATTGATGGCAAGCAAGGATCTGTACCATGTGGTGGTGAAACCAGGCATTGATCAAGCTTTTGTTTTTGGTGTCATTGCTACTCTCGACTATATATATGGTGAATCCACGAGGTGCTAATTAATATAGCAGACGAAATAATTAATATCTTTTGTCACATCAAAATATGAGAGAACAGAAGTAATTCTCCACATATAACTGATGCTATCATGTAATTATGCTTTTTACCTACCCTAAAGTTTTAGGACTATGGTATGGCTTTATTGTTGATGTTTTTTTTTCCAAGTAATATATTATTCTGTTTGTAGCAAAATAATTTTTAAATGTGTAAATAGTATCGTGGGACTCATGTTTAATATTTTTTAATACGTAAACAGGGCATGAACAGTGTATGAACAGTGCACGCACTGTTTATGCACAATAAATTTTGTCCCCCAAAGTCAACAAGTGTAGCAAAAAAAAAAAAAAAAAGAGAGAGAAAACGCAGTTTCAGAAACGCAACGCAACTTAATGCCGAATCCAAACGCAGGCAAAGAGAACTTGAGCTGAAATATATTTAAAGTTTTGGAATGATTTGTTTGTGTATTTGGAAAAATTATTTATTAATGAGTGATAGCTCCATTGATTACTTTTAAATAAATACATCAGGTAAACTACTATAATAATTCAATTGAGATTTTTCAGTAAAGTAAAAAGAAAATAAAAATCAATGGAGATTCCTTTTACAATAAAATTTTTTCCAATGTATTCCATTAAAAAAGGCATAAACTTTACATTTTTTTTCAAGATTTAGAAGAGTGTTGGTAGACAATCTTACACTCCCCCACTTAATTTTTGGACTTGTGCTCGCGACATGCTGATTTAGATGAAACACGCTTGCTTTTGCACCAAGCCTAACTTTTCATACTCCACTATCTTGAAACAAAGAATCTTAGTGAATAGTGGACACAATGCAAAAATATTCTAATTATTAAGTATAATAGGTTACAATGCAAACATATTCTGATTAAAAGTATAATGGGTCCGTCACTTGGATTTCCAAAGACAGAAAATAAAGAAAATTCAATTCCACCCCCATCACCCAGACCCTTCCAAAAACTTTTCTTATTCAATGGTTGCAAGAGGCATCTCTCTTACAATATATATGTGAGTTTCACATGTTGTGAGAGGAAGATCTCATAAAACCATCTTATCAAATATCATACTATTACCATGCATTAGTCATGCACTATTAGTTAATGCTAAGAACTAAAACTACCATAAGTAAATAGTGAAGCATCGGTAGTCTAATTGCAGTTGATTTCTAAGATCTGAATCAATTCTAAAGTTTAGAGGAGTCCAAAAATTGAATTGACAATGATATATATATATATATATATATAATACGATAAAATATCATATTTGAACTTATGACGTCTTCTTTACCATTAAGTCAAGTCATCAATTGTTTCTCAAAAAAAAAAATAGTTAAGTCATGGAAAAAATTAGCTTTTGCCGTTTTTAAAAAAAAATCCAGCATTTTGCCCTCTTTCTCAAACTAATTAGGAAAATGCCCCTCTTTTGAAACTCGATTTATGATAAATAGAGTTATTAAAAAAAAAATTCTGGAGTCCTATAGCGGCGTTTTTAAGGACCTATAGTGACGTTTTAAGGACTTATAGTGGCATTTTGTAACTTAACTTCCATGAAATCGAGTCATAGGCAATTTTTTTTACCTATAACTCGATTTCATATAGGTTGAGTTACAAAACGTCACTATAGGCTCCTTAAAAAAGCCGCTATAGGGCCTAACTTGATTTATCACAAATCGAGTTTCAGAAGAGGGGCATTTCCCAAATTAGTTTGAGAAAAGGAGCAAAAAGCTGTTATTTTTGCCCGAAAAGGGCAAAAGCCCATTTTGTCCGTTAAGTCACCAATAAATTCTTTATAGTATAATTAGAATTTGATCCTAAATTCCTTATTCAACAATACAAAATTTAAATAAAAAAGGAAAACTTTACCATTGAACTAAATGACTTCCACAACAAAAGTAATAAGGAATAGGCTATCATTTGAGCATATTCACGAGGAGCCAACTTAACCACCAAGCCAGGGAGATAAGGTTGATGTCTCCATGCTCTAGCATGGCCATCTTTGAGTTTGAGGATGGAGTGCCCTTTTGTTTTTGGGGTAAGAAAATATTTTGTTTTTGGTAATTGAACAAAAAAATCAATAGATCATCTAAATAATATGCAATGACTTGTATCCTTAGCATCCTTTCTTGTGAAGCTCATCAAAATTAAAGCTTCTGTTGTACACAATGCATGAAAGAAATTCAACGAAACAAATATTGGTTTATTGACAATTAGTTTTGCTTCCTAAGAAGTCTTTCTTGTCGATTCCTTTTTTTTTCTTCTGATGCTCTGAAAGTGGATAAGCATTCAAAGAAAATGAAGAAAAAGAATGCACTAAAGATTCTTATATAACGTGGTTTCAATTAGCTTAACTGACAAGTTTTTTTTATCATCAAATAAGGACCTTGTATTTACATTAAAGGGTCATGTTAATGAGCAACTTTAGGATTTGTTAATAAATTATATTAGAAAAGTTTTAACATCACTTTCATGAAAATATAAAAAGTTGTCAGAAAAATTAATTACTTTATTATTTTCCTATAAAATGTTTCTAAAAGTAGTTCCTAAGCTAATGTTCTTAGGGCATTCATTAACATTTTCTTACATTAAAAACCAATAGAGTGTCTTTACTTTTTTCTTTTTTTTTTTAGAGTAACAATAGTGATTTTACAAGATAATAAAGGGCAGTTATTATGGATTGAATGGCCTAGGTTGAAATCATATCCATTCTAGAAGAGAGTGGAAAGATTATTATTAATTAGAATTGAAACTGACTATGGTAGATACAAATTTTAATTTTTATAGAGATGAGTTCAAGTTACACCTGGTGTAACTCTATAAGAGTTACACCTTTTTTAAGTCGTAGATTTATGAGAGATCCAACGGATAAAAACAAAATACCATTATCCATTACAACATTAAATACTTACCTAATTAATAGTCTCCCCATTATCTCTCTCCTTATTAAATATTTTTTATGTCTCTTTATCTCTCTCCTTATTAAGTCTTTCTTTCCATTTTCTTTGCAATTTCTCCTACGTTTCTACTTTCTTAGTTTTTCCCTCTAACTGAACTCCAAGGCACTGATAAACCCTGTTAAACTCATTTTAACTGATTTCACAAATCCGTGTCCATGCCTTATGATATTTCTGATGCCCACTTTGTAGAAAGTTAATTAAGCCACGAAAAATTAGTAAAAGAGAAACTCAACAGACATAATGTGAAGCCTAGATATTCAACATTTTAATAGTGACCTAATATTTTGCATTATCTGAGAGATTAACCTTAGTCCATAAGTTACAAAAGTAAAAAAAAAAAAAAAAAAAAAAAAATCACCTAGAGGCGAACCACTACCTTCTGTGCCCTTTTGTTAAATCAGTAAAAAGCTGTACATTTACCAATTTTATATTTTTAAATAGTTGAAATCCCTTAATTCATGTTGTGGGGGGTAAAGCTCAGATTTACCAAATGGGCAGGCGACCCTATTTTTTGAGATTACTTTATGTCCGAAGAGTAGTAGCAGGTTAGGATAGAGTTCACCTGAGACCAACAAACCCAGAGGGCGAAAGGGTACAATCCGAAGAGGTCACCCTTTGTCCGAGGAGGTTTTACTCCTCGGATATGAATAGTTCTGATCAAGTAAATGTACAGAAAGCCCGAATGCCCTTCCTAGCAATCCTGGTGACAAAGATAAGCTCTGGGCATTCCTAGGAATGATAAGGATGAAGAAATATCTCAAGGAAAAGCTGTCACCTCCGCATTTAATGCCCTGCAACAACTTTTTTGGCCGCATTTATGTGGAGAAGACCCCTGAACAGTGCAACCTCAACTACCGCCACTCCCAAAAGCTAAAGAAGATGCTTGATGTGACCTACACTCGAGTGTGATAGCAGATGGAAGACAAGTGGACGGTTGGGATGATTAGGAAAGAGGCTATATAAAGAAGGAGAGCCCCTGGTAAAGGGGGAGGAGAAAAAAGAGAGAGAAGAACAAAAAATCATTTTACTGTAGCTCTAGAACTTGTAACCTAATTTCTATCAATAAAACTCCTCTTCGGACATCAGGTCTACCATGGTTTTTACGTGATTGCATGTTAGATTACTCGCAAATACTATAACCAACTCTTGTTTAATTTATATCCGGCCCAGCTCTTTCACCCACGCTCTACAAATTCATTGTTTTGGGTTCATTGGCCATGTACCCCATATAGCGTGGGCTTGGGCTACAAAAATTGACCCTACAATTGGCGCCGTTTGTGGGAAGAGCTTGTGCAGGGGTGAAAACAACCATTGGTGATGGCAGAACGACGTCAACAACAAGCAGAATCTAGGGCATCCCAACCTGCTGACCCTTTTCTTAACTTGGAAAGAAGGCAAGATCGTGAGGGTAGTGTGCACACTGCGCATACTGGCCAAAGCCAGTCACACGGCGGAAGTCACGTGTCCTATGGAGAGGAGAATCGGGGCTTGCAACTAGAAGTTGAAAAACTGAAGAGAGAGTTGTGCCATGCAAAAAGGAAACGGATTTCCTCGTATTCTGATGACGATTCTGACGACGAGCAGGACGTCACTTATCAGCAGAAATCTCAGATACCGGTCAGTGAATCCTTTTCCTACGAAGAAGAGCCTCATCGCAAAAAGCGATCTAGAAGTCCATCACGTGGAGGCGTGGGGAATGATGCTATGAGCAAGGCCTTGAATCAGATCTCTCGGTCACCTTTTACTCGCAGAATTGAGGAAGTAAGGCTCCCTCGGCGTTTTAATCAGCCAACGTTTACCATTTACAATGGTAAAACGGACCCTGTGGAGCACGTGAGTCATTTTAACCAGAGGATGGCTGTCTACTCCAGAGATAAAGCTTTGATGTGTAAGGTTTTCCCTTCCAGTCTTGGGCCAGTTGCCATGAGGTGGTTTGACAGTTTGAAGGCAGACTCTATTAATTCCTTCAGGGAGCTCACTCAGGCATTTGGTTCACGTTTTGTCACCTGCCGAAGAGTAACCAGGCCCTTGTCTTCACTACTATCCTTGACCATGCGGGAGGGTGAGACCTTGAAGGCATATTCAGATAGATACTGGGAGATGTTCAACGATATGGAGGGCAACTCTGATGCGATGGCCCTCAGCACATTCAAGCTCGGCCTCCCTACTGACCATGGTCTGAGAACGTCCTTATCTGGCAAGCCGATTACAAGCATACGTCAGCTTATGGACCGTATAGAAAAGTACAAAAGAGTTGAAGAGGATCAGCAACAAGGGAAGGGAAAAGATAAAGCAATCCCCCAAGAGAGGAGAGACTTCCGGTCGGATCGTTACAATAGCAGTAAACCACGTAGAGATTTCGCTGGACAATCAGGATTGACCAATCCTCAAGCAGTCAATACTGTATTTAAAGAGCCGGTGCACCAATTATTGGAAAAGATTAAAAACGAGCCGTTTTTCAGGTGGCCGAATAAGATGGTAGGAAACCCTGAGAGGCGTAATCATAATCTCTACTGCCAGTACCATCAAGACCATGGGCACACCACGGAGGATTGTAGGAGCCCATGGGGTCACCTGGACCAACTGGTTCGTGATGGTAGACTAAGACACCTCTTACACCCCTCCAACGGCTGAGGAGGGCAGGTAGGCTCAGGGCCGCGAAGAGATGACCCTTCAAAGCCACCACTAGGAACTATCAACGTCGTCTTCGCCGCGCCGGGGAGAACAGGGTCTTGGCCATTAAAAGTTATGTCGGTAGGCCGACCACCAGCAGGAGATTTAGGCAGAGTTCCGAAGAAAGTTAAGTCGGGTGCTCCGCTTGTTATAGGGTTCTTGGACGAAGACATGACCGGCACCATCCAACCCCATGATGATGCGTTAGTTATCACCCTCAGAATTGGAGGGTACGATGTGAAGAGGGTGATGGTGGACCAGGGAAACGCTGTGGAGATAATGTACCCTGATCTCTACAAGGGGCTAGGCCTGAAACCCCAGGACCTCATACCATACAACTCCCCCCTCGTGAGTTTTGAAGGGAGGGCTGTCACCCCAAAAGGCCAGATACGCTTACCTGTGCAAACCGGGACCGAAGTGGTAGAGGTGGATTTTATTGTTGTGGATGTATATTCGCCTTATACGGCAATTGTGGCCAGACCTTGGCTTTATACGCTAGGGGCTGTTTCCTCCACTTTGCATCAGAAGGTCAAATACCCATCTGAAGGGCAAGTTCATGAGATCCGAGGAGACCAATCAGCGGCCCGACAGTGCCTAGTGGCTGCCATCCAACACGAGCCCAAAGCCGAGTCTTCATCCAGAGCCAAAAGGGGTTTATAGCAGTTAAAGTCTCGGGAATTACCCGTCGAAGGTTCAGACGAAGGCACTCGATGTGAAGATTTGACGAAAGTGGTTATTGGAGATGATCCTGATAAGTTCTTCCAAGTCGGATCACAGCTACCTCTTCAAGAAAGGGAAGAGTTAATAGAGTTTCTCAAGCAAAATCTTGATGTGTTTGCCTGGAGCGCTTATGAAGCCCTAGGGGTGGACTCAAAATTCATATGTCACCATTTGAAGGTAAACCCGCTAATCACCCCCAAGAAACAGCCTCCTCGGCGCCTATCCAAGGAGCATGCTGATGCGATAAGAGAAGAAGTAGCGAAACTCAAACAAGTCGGAGCTATCAAGGAAGTCTTTTATCCCGAGTGGCTGGCAAATACCGTGGTGGTAAAGAAGAAGAGTGGGAAGTGGCGAGTGTGCATGGACTTTACTGATTTGAATAAGGCTTGGCCCAAAGATCCCTTCCCTATGCCGAAAATCGACCAACTGGTTAATGCCATCGTCGGCCATCCTCAGATGAGCTTCCTGGACACCTTTCAAGGCTACCACCAAATACCACTAGCCCTGGACGATCAGGAGAAAACTGCTTTTGTCACCCCCATCGGTAACTACCACTATAAGGTGATACCATTTGGCTTAAAGAACGCGGGGTCTACTTATCAGAGGATGATGACGAGGATGTTCGAGGCACAACTGGGTAAAAATATCGAGGTCTACATAGACGACATGGTAGTAAAGAGTAAGGTTGTTGCTGAGCATGTGAAGGACCTGGAAAGTACCTTTGAGGTACTAAGGAATTACAAGCTGCGCCTGAATGCGTCCAAGTGTTCATTCGAGGTAGGATCCGGTAAGTTCTTGGGATACATGGTGACTCACAGAGGAATTGAGGTTAACCCCGACCAGATAAAGGCCATCAACGATTTACAGGCTCCTCGGAATCCCAAGGAGGTTCAGAAACTAACTGGGATGACCGCTGCCCTAAATCGATTCATCTCTAGATCAGCAGACAGGTGTCGGCCCTTTTTCTCTCTGCTCAACAAGTGGAAGGGATTTGAATGGACTGAAGAGTGTGCTTTGGCTTTTCAGCAGCTCAAAGATTATTTAGCTCGGCCACCGATCATGTCCAGACCTGAGCCAGACGAGGTATTGTTCGCCTACATCACTGTAGCTACCTGTGCGGTGAGCTTGGTGTTGATACGATCAGACTGCGGTGTGCAAAGACCAGTTTATTACGTAAGTAAGTCACTGCATGAGGCCGAGATCCGTTACTTGCCTCTGGAGAAGGCTATCCTAGCAGTGATACTTGGCACGCGGAAGCTACCTCATTACTTCCAGGCCCATACTGTCATTGTCCTCACTCAACTCCCACTCAGGGCCATACTCCGAAGCGCCGATTACACTGGGCGGATTGCCAAGTGGGGTACGATCTTAGGGGCTTTCGATATCAAGTATATGCCCCGCGCGTCGGTCAAAGGCCAGGTCCTTGCGGATTTAGTGGCTGAGTTCACGGAGCCTCAACTAGAAGAAGTAAGGCCCATGTCGGACATGGATGAAAAATCAATCGGCATGATTTCTCAGCAAGACCCTTCATGTTGGGAAGTGTATGTAGACGGTGCTGCAAATAAAAAAGGTTCTGGAGTGGGGCTAGTGTTGATATCCCCTAAAAGAATAATTATCGAAAATTCGTTAAGGTTGGACTTCTCGACAACGAACAATAAGGCGGAGTATGAAGCCCTGCTGACGGGAATGGCCATGGTCTGAAAAATGGGAGGAAAGTCTGTGGAATTGTTCTCGGATTCAAGGTTAGTCGTGGGTCAAGTACAAGGGGAATTCGAGGTGAAAGACGAAAGAATGCAGGGGTACCTGAGTCGAGTTAAATGTCTGCAATCGGAGTTCGACTCTTTTAGTTTGCTGCACATCCCCAGAAGTGGTAACGCACATGCCGACTCTTTGGCCACGCTTGCTACCTCCTCAGTGCAAAATTTGCCTAGAGTTATTCTCGTTGAGGACTTGTATGGACCTACAGAGACAAAAAAGGATGTAATTCAGGTTCATCAAGTTAGGACTGGACACTGCTGGATAGACCCCATAGTTAAATTCTTGAAAGAATACATCTTACCTGAAGAAAGAGGGGAAGCTGATAAAATTCGAAGGAAGGCGACCAGGTTCTGACTATCCGAAGACCAGAGGTTGTATAAATGCTCCTATTCAGGACCATATTTACTATGCATGATTCCTGAATCGGTCGAGCTATTGCTAGAAGAATTACATGAAGGAATATGTGGAAGCCATACGGGAGGAAGGTCTTTGGCTCATCAGGCTATTACTCAAGGCTATTGGTGGCCGAACATGCAGAAAGAAGCCCACGAGTATGTTAAAAAGTGTGATTAATGTCAGTGCTTTGCCCCAAACATTCACCAACCAGGGGGAACTCTCAATCCGTTATCTAGCCCATGGCCTTTCGCCCAGTGGGGCTTGGATATTGTGAAACCATTCCCTAAAGCTGCGGGAAACAGGAAGTACCTTCTGGTCGGTATAGACTATTTCACCAAGTGGGTCGAAGCAGAGCCGCTAGCCAATATCAGAGACGTTGATGTTCAAAAGTTTGTGTGGAAGAACATCGTTACTCGATTTGGAGTTCCTCACACTCTCATCTCGGACAATGGCCTACAATTCGACAGCAAAGCATTCAGGAATTATTGTAGTGAGCTGGGGATCATAAATAGATACTCCATGCCTGCTTATCCCCAGGGTAATGGGCAAGCAGAGGCTGCCAACAAAGTCATAGTAAATGGCCTAAAGAGAAAACTTGACGACGCGAAAGGTAAATGGGTGGAAGAACTGCCACACGTACTTTGGGCCTACAAGACTACGCCTCGCAGATCTACTGGAGAGACCCCCTTCTCAATGACCTATGGAGCTGAAGCTGTCATACCTCTGGAAACAGGATTCCCAACACTGAGAACCAGTTCATTCAGTCCGACCAGCAACAATGAGCAGCTAGAAAGGAGTCTAGACCTGATTGATGAAAGGAGGAAAAGTGTCATGGTTCAGCTGGCACATTACCAACAAAAGCTCAGGTAGGGCTACGATGCTAATGTAAGGTTAAGGCTTTTAGAACCTGGTGAAATAGTGCTGAGGAAAGTTATGGGTACTGCGAAGAACCCAGCTTGGGGAAAGCTAGGATCTAATTGGGAAGGGCCATATCGTATCACTTCAAGAGCTGGCATTGGGGCGTATTTCTTAGAAGACCTGGAGGGTCATATAATACCACGTCCTTGGAATGTAAATAACCTCAAAATGTACTATTATTAGTCGATCTTTCTCTTCAATTAATATGCTTATTCTATGTATGTGACTGTTCTTTAAGTGTTTAAACTTAAATCCTATCATGCCTGTAGTCCTTGGACCAGATGATTTGGGTTAGTTAACACTCCACTACTGTTCTTTAAGTGTTTAAACTTAAATCCTATCATGCCTGTAGTCCTCGGACCAGATGATTTGGGTTAGTTAACACTCCACTACTGTTCTTTAAGTGTTTAAACTTAAATCCTATCATGTCTGTAGTCCTCGGACCAGATGATTTGGGTTAGTTAACACTCTGTTACTGTTCTTTAAGTGTTTAAACTTAAATCCTATCATGCCTGTAGTCCTCGGACCAGATGATTTGGGTTAGTTAACACTCCACTACTATTCTTTAAGTGTTTAAACTTAAACCCTATAATTCCTGTAGTCCTCAGACTAGATGATTTGAGTTAGTTAATACTCTGTTACTGTTCTTTAAGTGTTTAAACTTAAACCCTATCATGTTTGTAGTCCTCGGACCAGATGATTTGGGTTAGTTAACACTTCGTTACTGTTCTTTAAGTGTTTAAATTTAAATCTTATCATGCCTATAGTCCTCGGACCAGATGATTTGAGATAGCCAACAGGTTAGTCAACACATCCACACAGCTACTGTCACTAGGACTTAGCATTAAAATTCTTGATTGTATTTAGATTGATTCTAATTTATGATTGGCTTCCTTAGTTGTGTTTAATTCGAAACCAAGGGGTAATCACACTCCCTTTATATACTTGGAAAGACATGCAAAATCTCCATAATTACTCACTGTAGTCATTGCTTATAACTCTTATACGAATTGTTCTTTTCACCATCAATTTTGATTATTCATACCATCGGTATGATATAGTGATCAAGTTTATTCACACTAGCCTAATTACGAAGTATAGTTATAGGCAGCAATGATAAATCATAAGACATGTAACAAAAACAGTAAAAGTAAAAAAAAAAAGGAACTGTTTCATTGATCAAAAGGAAAAGGGTTTACAAATCTTTAACATAAAAACAAAGTTAATACAAGTACAAAATAAAAACCCCTAGGTCTATGTCTTCGGTTGAGGCACCACAGGGTTAGCAGCCTGGCCTGTCCAAGTAGCAGCAGCATCTGGAGCCTGGTCCTTGGGCTCAGAGGAAGTCTTCCCTTTTTCCAGTTCCTTGGAGACCTCAGGGTTGGCAGGAGGGACTTGGCTAGCCAAGGGTTGAACCTAGGCCTTTGGGAGCTGTGAAGGAGGAGGATCAACCACAGGGAGCTCTCGAATCTCAGGATCGTAATATATGCTCCCAGGCAGTCTCAGCTCCGAGTCAGCAGGGACTCCAGTAGCATCCATTGCCTTGTGCCAGGTTATGTCACAATACTCTCGGCTAACCAAGGCAAATTGTTCTGTAAGCTAGGACCCGGTCTCATCCACCCCCAGCTGGTATGCTGCCTTCCTCTCAGTTTCGATTGCCTCCTTGGCTAGTTGAGCATTCTGCTCGGCTATTCGGGCACTCTCATTGGCTTTTTTAAGCTCATCTCTAAGCCCTTTAACCAGCTCTCTCTTAATAGCCAAGTTGATCTCGGCCATGTTTAGCTGTTTGCGCTGCTCCTCGGCCTACCTTTCAGCAGTTTTTAGGCCAGCGTTGAGGCTGTTCCTCTGGTTGGTCATATCCTTGAATTGCTCGGATAAGAGAGCATATTCTTCCTTCAGATTGCCCAGGGATTTTTCAGCCTCGAACCGCGTATGGGCCTCCGCTTGGGCTTCGAGGTAGGACTTCTTGTTCCACCCCTCGGCCACGTAGATTTGCTGAGTAACCTGCATAATGGAAATTCCGAGTATAAGGCACAAAAAAGAGAGTATCGAAAAAAGAGGATTGAGCAGACTAAGTCCACTTACCATGGCTATATCCCTCTTAAGGGATAGGAAGAGTTCCTGCTAGTTGAAGCCCCTGTAGGACTCCATATCGTGGGGGAGGAGGAGTGGCTGCTCCAAGGCCTCAGCAACGAAGTCTGCCCTCCCCCCATTGTAGTTTCTGAGGAAGGTGTCCCAAGGGATCGAAGCGCCATCCAACTCCAACCTCAGAGACCACATGCGAGGCCCTGCTCGGCGGACGTCAGCCACAACATTCTCTTCCCGGCTCTCAACAGACGAGCCCCTTCTACTCCGGTGGTCTCTCGCCACCTTCTGTTGCTTACTTGTTCTAGGTAGCACCACCACCACTTCCCTCTCCTCAATCTCGAGGGGTCTTTTCTTTCTCAGGTCAGGTACGGGTTTTAGGCCGGGGTCAGGAACCTGAGGTGGTGGCGGAGGTAGATTCACCACTGGTTGAGAAGTCCCAGTGCCTTTTTGCTCGGGCTTCTTCCCTCTATTCTTCATTAGCGCCCTTCAATCTGTCATGTCTTCCTCGTATGAAGAGACTTCAGGAATGGCAGTTACCAGAAGGGGTGGATGGATGCTGGAATGCCTATCAAATTCCTCTTCAGAGTCCGAGGACAGAATAACTTGTACCCTGCCCGAAGCTTCTCCTCTAAATTGAAATTTGTCTATTTGCTCTTCTAGTGAGGAGGTCGAAGAGCCAACCCTTTCACCTGCAGCTTTCAGTTCAAGGGGGACTTGGGCATCTGGTTGGGCGAGCAGTGGTACACCCCGTGGGTTAGGGTGTGGCACTGGTGGAAGGTCGTGTGGTGCTAAAAACCCCTTCCGAGCAACATCTATTCGATGGAGACGGTGATCTCCTTGTGTTATAGCGTTGTCGATCGGTTGACAGTCTTTCTTTTTTACTGTATACCCGAGAATGAGAGGAGCCGACCGCAGCGGCACGTCCTCGCTTACAAAAATCTCTGATCTTAACAGGTAATTGAGGGCGGCAGTATTTGTAAGGCTGAGCCGAGGAGAGACGCGGTTCCTATCTGTTAAAAATCATGGCAAAACCTTATCAGAAACTCGAAAATAGCAGCATAAAGAGAATTGAAAATTGTGAAAGGGCGGCAATCCTAAGCCTACTGTTAGTGAACCTAAACCTAGCATGTCCCACCTGGCTCTCCTAGCTTGGTTGGGCAATGGGGACCGTCATGCCATGCGCCCGAGACGATCACGTAATCGTCTTTCATCCCTTTGTTTGATTTGGGGAGGCAGGAGATAAGTCTAACCTCTTCGGACCGGGATTTGAGATAGTATCCCGCCCCTTGTTAGCTGTGGCACTCATACATGTGCACCACATCAAGCCAGGTAAGGCCTAGTCCTAAATGGCGGTTCAGATCCTCAACCGCTCCTAGGATCCTAAACATGTTAGGCGAGCACTGATCCGGGCTAATCCTATGGTTCCTAAGGTAACTAGTGGTGATGGGACCTATGGGGATGGTCATCCTTCCTTCTAGGAAGGCAATAAGGGGGATAACCACTTCGCCCGTCTTCCGATCTGTTAGTATTTTTTCCGGGGGCCAATACCTCACACCCACGTTTGGGGGTATGCGGTATGCGGCTCTAAACGCCTCCATCTGATCAGGGCTATCTACCAAGTACTGGAGTTTCCCCATGTCACTTAAAACGAAAAATGGCTGGCCGAAGAGAAAACTAAAGGATTTAATGGATGACGACTTACGAGAACTAGGTCGAAGAAAGATTTTCAGGCTTGTAGAAAGATTCGTGAAGACTCTGGGGAAGACTGGAATTGGTGACTGAGAGATTTGGACGGAGTTTCGTGCTTGTTCTTGCTGGAGTGTCTGAAAACTTGCAAGGTGAGGAAGAAATGACTTCTTCTGAGGATTTATACTGGGTCACGTGAAGGAGCGGAAGTTATTTCGCCCAAACCCCCGGGAAGAACCACGTCCGTCAGATCAATCACTCACTGTTGGATACAAAGGATAAAGCGCCACCTGGTACAATTAATGCAGCGCCTTGGGAATATGGAAATCGCAACGGCAATGATGAAGCGCTTATAACTGTGCCTACACACGTGCCAGTTCAGACACGTGGCTATTCTCTAACTTTTTCTCCGTGGCAGGTCAAAATCACACTTTCTCTCTTCGGATGCGAGGGAAAAATTGAGATTTTGAGGGGCTATTGTGGGGGGTAAAAACCCAGATTTACCAAATGGGCCTGCGGCCCTATTTTTTGAAATTACTTTATGTCTGAAGAGTAGTAGCAGGTTGGGATAGAGTTCACCTGAGGCCAACAAACCCAGAGGGCGAAAGGGTACAATCTGAAGAGGTCACTTTTTGTCCGAGGAGGTTTTACTCATCGGATATGAATAGTTCTGATCAAGTAAACGTACAGAAAGCCCAAATGCCCTTCCTGGCAATCCTAGTGACAAAGATAGGCTCTGGGCATTCCTAGGAATGATAAGGATGAAGAAATATCTCAAGGAAAAGCTGCCACATCTGCATTTAATGCCCTGCAGCAACTTTTCTGGCCGCATTTATGTAGAGAAGACCCTGAACAGTGCAACCTCAACTACCGCCACTCCCAAAAGCTAAAGAAAATGCTTGATGTGACCTACACTCGAGTGTGATAGCAGATGGAAGACAAGTGGACGGTTAGGATGATTAGGAAAGAGGCTATATAAAGAAGGAGAGCCCCTGGTAAAGGGGGAGGAGAAAAAAGAGAGAGAAGAACAAAAAATTATTTTACTGTAGCTCTGGAACTTGTAACCTAATTTCTATCAATAAAACTCCTCTTCGGACATCAGGTCTACCATGGTTTTGACGTGATTGCATGTTAGATTACTCGCAAATACTATAACCAACTCTTGTTTAATTCATATCCGGCCCAGCTCTTTCACCCACGCTCTACAAATTCATTGTTTTTGGTTCATTGGGCTTATACCCCATATAGCGTGGGCTTAGGCTACAAAAATTGACCCTACACATGTCATAGGCTCTCAAAAAAAAAAAAAAAGGGATAATAAAAATTAGAAAGACTAGAGCGAATTAAGCTACTAGATGATTCCATTACTTCTTTTTAAAATAAAATAAAATAAAGATTCAATTTCTTTGAAAATATAGGAAATAAAAAAGGATTATTTTTGCCAAAAAAATAAAAGAAAATAAATAATTGGTTATCCAAAATTTTATTAAGATGTTTCCCATATTTTGTTTGCTAAACATCTTGATATGATTATTAGCTTTCTAAGTTATTTGGCTATATAAAAGTTTTCAAAACCTCACTTCTTCTAAATTGAACTATTAATAATTCTATTAATTTTCAACAATTAAACAAATAAGTTTTTAACAAAAAGATAAATCAATCGCACAATATATAAATAAATAACCTAAACTAAAAAAACAAAAGAAAAAGAGTTATTCAAAATTCATCTTTATATACGTAGTTATTGTCGGCAAGGAAAACATAGTCATCTCTTTCAATGACACTGGTGCTATGAAAAACATAGTCATCTCTTAAGGCATGGACACAGAAATGTGAGTTTAACTAAGAAAGTAGAAACGTAGTAGAAACTAAGAAAGTAGAAACGTAGTAGAAATTGCAAAGAAAGTAAGAGGAAAAAAACTAAGAAAGTAGAAACGTAGTAGAAACTAAGAAAGTAGAAACGTAGTAGAAATTGCAAAGAAAATGGAATTAAAGACTTAATAAGGAGAGAGAAAAAGAGACATGAGAAAAGGAAAAAGATAATAAGGAGACTATTAATTAGGTAAGTATTTAATGTTGTAATGAATAATGGTGTTTTGTTTTTATCCGTTGGATCTCTCATAAATCTACGATTTAAAAAAGGTGTAACCCTTGTAAAGTTACACCAGGTGTAACTTGAATCTATCTCATTTTTATAACCAGTAATAAAGACGCATATATTATGGTCATAAAAATATAGACTTGGGCTTAAGTGGATTATATTCCATTTTCTTTGAAAAGTTAATTCAAATCTTTTTTTTTTTTTTTTTTTTTAATAATGATCTATCCAGTTGCCGATCCATCAACATAAACATTTTTTACTTGACGTTTCAACTTTTTAAGAGTTTTTGTTCTTATATAGCTGCTATCTTTCATTTTTGAACTTCTATTAAGGGCTGTATCCAAAAACCAACTTTTCTAAGTCCATCCATTTTGAACTTAAGCAGAAAAGATAAAAGAAGAAGCTTCGTGTATGTATGACACTGTCATTTTATCATTTTCAGAATTATTCTCGGCTAAAAGATACACATGCACTCATTAATTTTCAATATTACCAGTATACCAAGTACCAACAACTAACCTGGGCAGTTTTATTACTTTTTAAGTTTTAACTTAGGTAAAAACGAAACAACATTGTTGTACAGAAAAAAGGGGAGAAGCTTAGAGTGAGATTTTTGTGATTCTGTGCAACTATACCATACTTTCAGGAATAAATGGTCGGATTTTGACTATCATTTAAAGGCAAGCAAAGTACAATCAAGTAATTTTCGCAGGGATCCAAAAACTAAACATTTGATTTTCAAACAACCATGATCTAACCCATGATCAAACTTTCCACATGGACATTCAATGCAATTTCATTGTTGACATGCAACAAAACGTCTATAGCAAAGATAAAATCACCCCATGTGCAAATACCAAGCGTCAAGCAAAATGAAACTTCTTCCAAGAAAATCGCATAAAAACACTCAAATATGGTGCACTAATCCAGATCCAGAGCCCATTGAATTGGTATGAATGTGTGTCTGCAAGCTGTATCTTCATCTATGAGAGAAAACTAATAAAAAGAAAAAGAAAATAAAATATACCATAACTGGAGGGTTTAAATAGTTGGCCCTCGTTCAAATTCTAACATTGCCTTCGACATATGTCCCATTATTCCAGAAGTTTGATTATATCCATCTAATTATATCAGATGTCTGCCATTAACAATCAACAAATTAGAATAAATTGACTTCTAAATTCTGACATGCTCAATCGAGAGAGAGAGAACGAGAGGGTGTGTGTGTGTGGGGGGGGCAGGGGGGGGGGGGGGGGGTGTGTGCATAACAAGAACACTCTCAAGTCATTCTATAACAAGCGAATGTACAATACAAGATTGTTTAATTGCTTCTTGTTATTGGATGGTTTCTATAAGTTACCAATTTATCATAAAATAAAACACAATTGAATAGAGACCAAGCAAGATTGTTTAATTGCTACTACATTAAGTCATAACAATGTTTGAAGTCACTTAAGCATACTATCAATGAAGCTTACTGATTATTAATGGCCTATTTGGACATAAAATGTCTAAAGACCACTCGATATAGCCTAAAACAAAGACTTCAACATTAAGCATGGATATCATGTAGTTGCAGCCACACAGATACAAAAATTATTTTTTTCTGCAACAAGTTGGGCAGAAATTAAGCCTATATGACCGAACAGATTAGAGATAGCACTCCAGGTAATGCAAAAAAATTGAAACAGCTAACTCAGTTTCTCCACAGACTGTATTATACACTAATAAACAAATCTAAATTCAAGTGTACATTTTGGAGAGATAACGGCCAAAGTGTATGAGCAGGAAGCTAAAGCCTAAAACAACAAATGACATATGAAGATTTCAGTGTTCAAAAGAATAAAAGAAATAGAAAATGACGCATCAATGTTGTAAAAATTTGAGTTTCACAAATTTCAAGAGCAAAGAGAAATTTAAAAAAAAAAATATATATATATATATATACACACACACACACACACACCATCCATTTTGCAGCCATCATATCACATTTAATAATCATATAGCACTAAGCAGATCACAATGATCAAAACTGGATAAAGATGAAGGTACAAGAGTTTAGATAACAGATAGAGGATCAATTTCTTCTGGATCAACATGAAATTTGTTATATATCATCAATGATATTTACTTTCATTTGCTATGAGACACAATTTATGGCATTAACACTGCCATTCCAACTCGACGCTAAACCCGATTTGCATGAGTTTAATCTAATATAGACACAAGGATGACCCGACCACCATCAAAAGGAGCTGTGCTCTCGGGTTCAGAAATCATCAAATATGACCATGCTAGTGATGAATACACAAGTCGTCAATGGGCACCTATGACTGACACAACACCCATGGATGTGCTCATCCTATGAGCGAGAAATATCAGATAGATTACTATAAGGCCAACTCCTAACACCTTGTTAGGGCGCATATCATTTCTTGGTAACACAACAAGTGACCAAATAAGTCCTGCAGTTAGAAATCCCGTGGTCAAAAACAAACTACTATCTTGGGGAACTATGTATGAGGCAGGTCTCTTAGACCAGGCTCCAAGCAGCATTGAGATCCCCAAACCAGCAAGCGTGTTGAACATAGGCCCTGCAAAGCATCCTGACATGGCTATCTGTACACCATCTCCACCATTCATTGCCAGTGCAACATTTGACATTAAATCACCCATTGAGTTTCCCCATGCCAATACAGTTATTCCAAGTATTGATGGGTTAATTCCAAAAATTACACCTAACGCCACCAACAAAGCAACAAGCCCATTTGCAACAATGTTGCTAGAACCCAATAATGCTCATGAAAAATCCTCCCAAAACCCATGGAAATAAAAATTTGCGAGGTGCTTTATCAGGTCTTGTGTATAGATATGCAAAAAAACCAAATATACCACCCAAAACAACACCAATAAAATATGCTATTTGTCCACTCAAAGAACTCACATCATCCTGGGTGCTCCACAAAAATGCCAGAAGAATGGGTGCTAATGAAGCACTTGCAATAGCATACCCTTTTGACCAGCGCTCCTCCTCAACTATATATTGGTATTGTCAACCGTCTAGGGAGTATCAATGGCAGCTCCAGCAGTTCTAAAATTTTTGAAAATGTGCAGTGAGCACTTCCATTCTCCATGTCCTCATCATACCAACCCCAATAGGACTTCGGACTCTCTGAACCAGCCTTCATGCCCTGGTTTGATTAGATTGCCACATTTGAAGCCCACATCCATTGAGGCAACTTACTTTGGAGATGTGGTACCTCACTTTGAGAGTCAGATTCAAGCAGTGAGGCATATATAGAATCATCATTGAGATTGATCATATCACAATTTAGTCACATAAACTTTTCAAAGGTTAGATTCTAACCCTTTAAAATTTGAAATAAAATTAGATCATTAAGTTTATTTCGACGTAACCCTAATGATTTCATTTTCACTCGAACTTTTGGCAATCAAATATAATAATTGAAAGTTTATTGATTTCATTTTCGCTCGAACTTTTGGCAATCAAATATAATAATTGAAAGTTTATGGTCTAAATTGTGATAGGGTCAAACCACAGAGTTAAATTATAATTTATCATTGTTCTTTCCTAAGTAAAGGAAGGACAAAAATAAGTGTACATGTGGCAATTTATGTTGATACGGCTTATTTATGTTGTGTCAAACTAGAGGTATTCTACTACACTAGTCAACCCTTATCGAAACTTTTTAATAACTATTAAAATCCCTCAATCTTAATATGACTCATTTATTAAGCAGACTGACTGGACATGACCCATGTAATATGCTTAAAATACAATTTTTGTTGGGTCACTTAAAGACCCATTTCAACCCATTTTATAGAATTTGACCAAAAATTATTAACATATTTTTATATTTTGTAGTCATATAAATTCTAATAAATAAAATAAATAAATTATACACAAATTGCATTTTCATAATAACGTCAATTGAAATACTAATATCTTAAAATCTAAAATACAATGAAGTTCCACAAAAATACATAATCTAAGTCAGGTTGTTTTGGTTGATTGCAAGTCAAGCAAATCAACACAAAATTGACTTGTTCATTTATTGTGTCCAAACAAGTCGATCTATTTCGTCACGAACCCATTTACACCAAACATAAACCAGTAAAAAATGTGTTTTATTTGAGGGCCATGTCAAATATTGTCACCCCTACATGAGTAAATTATATTTATTGTCTTAATTTCAAGTTTATTTTAAGATGAGCACTACACAAAAGTGACTTATTGAGTGTTTGGATCCGCGTCCGCGTTTCCTGCGTCTGAGTTTTCAACTTTTTTTTTTTTCATGCACGCGTTTCAGAGGAGACAAACTACACTGTTCACTACTGTTTATATACTGTTCACTACTGTTTATGTAATGTTCATGTACTGTTCATGAAACCCACAATCACTTTATTCAGAAAAAAAAATTTTAAAATGAGTCTCACGGCACTATTCACAAAATTATTTTATTACAGTATTTTCAGTTTTCAGTTTTCAGTTTTCAGTTTCAGTAAAAATAAGTTGTATCTAAACGGACCCTTATTGGTGTAGTTTTGAATTAAATTTTTGTAATCTAACATATGATGTGCTTTATAAAATGAACTATTGTTTAATTACAATGACCGAAAAGCAAATTGTTAGTTTTGTGACACCATTTATACCAATTGATTTTTTTTCCCCGGCAAGTTTGATTATTAATCATGACCATTTATACCAAAATGTATTGCTAGAGTCTACTAGCAAAATTGCAGTAGTACTGATATTTCTACATATTGTAAATGGACAGTCTATTTGAAAATGAAAGGATCATCTTCCTTGATATACTTTATGGCGAATGCATTGCGCCCCACAGTTACTGCACGTTGTACTTGTGCATTAAACGCCTGCAAATTTGGTGTTGTGCTTCCTTTGAATGACAATTCACAAGATGCTGGCTTGGGCCTATGGTAAGTTTGGGCTAATGGGCTTCCCACTCGATGCAATTTACCAAGACGGGCGGCTCCTAAAACATTCTGGAAGTTTAAAATGAAATACCTTCATTATTCAACAGGATAGGACTAGGTCCTTCTGGGTTCTTTGCATCTTGGAACCAGTATCATATATTCTGAGAGTTGCTAAAAATTTGATTCGCATCTGATCTTTCCAAGTTTAATTAATTAAGTCCAAGTTAAACAAACTACAGCTCTCTCATCTTTTAATGCTCTGAAATATGTTTCTCATGGCAAATGAGTTGTCAATGGCTAGGTACAAAAACACCCGAAAAAGAACCTAGGCACCATTTCCTCGCTAATTTATGTAGTATACTGTATATGTATTTGTTGTTGTGATTACAATATAGGATATCACTTAACCTAAAATTTTAAACCTTTTAGTTTGAGCCAAATTATGATATATGAACAATTCATTTTTCTTATTATTATGTAGCGTGGAATTTCGCTCACACGTGTATATTTAACCATCTTTTCTTCATATGTGAATCTTTGCCTCTCTATGAGCTTTCAAGCCTTTACTTGGACCAACAAACAAGTCCTACTTGTTCCTCTTTACCTATTAACTTTCTTTCCTTCACTAGTGCGTTATCTATAGGCCTCTCATATGCTATCTATGGGCCTCTCATATGCTATCTATGGGAACCACCTGTCAATTTATGAAAAGTTGAAAATACGTGTCAATCTATGGGAACCATGTGTCAACCCTGCACGCTCATTCATGAGAATCCATCCTAGTCGTTCACTTCCTTGTGCACAGGAACACCTCGTGCTACACCATGAATTAGCACCCATTAACAATACTCTTTCAATTGACCTTTTATTAGGATCATTTGTGTGGACCTTTTAGGTTTCTTATGTCCCAGCTCCAACTGTGAATGGCAGATCCTGAATACTTCGCCGCCTTACTGCACACCACCTACAAAAGGAGCCTAAACACCTCGCCACCTTGTTGCACACTACCTTGAGCTATGATACCACTTATTGGGTCTCAATCTAGCCTTGTGTGAATTAAGAAAAACAACCAACAATTTTAATCAATCTCCCAAAAATATTATCACTAAAATTACCAAGCCAAAATATCAATCTCTAGTAAGAACTCAAAAATATATGTGAAAAACATTTTCTCCTTGAAATGAAAAATCATGAGACAAACTTCGAATAATTTACTATTATAAAATCAATTAAAATATATTCTTTCAAATTTATGCCTAACTTGAGATCCACACCAAATACAATAATATCTTCTTTTGTGTATGTCTCAAGGTTAAAGAAAATCTCCTTATTTTTTCACTCTTGCACACACTCATTGCGCTCATTGCAGTTTCTTCTTATTTCTTCACTTTGTAACATCACAAATAAGCCTCACAAATTCTCCTTGATTTGTGTGTTTTACAAAATAACATTGTTAACAAAACACAAACCTTGTTATCTCTCTCCTTGCGTTACCTCCCAAGAAAAAATTCTTTTTTTCTCTCTCTCTTGATTTCATGCCCAATTCTATAATTCTTTCCCTCTCCTTCTAAGGAGAGCCCTTGGGCCAAGCCATTAAAATTTTTGTAGTATTGTCTATTTAAAAGACTCAAATCCTATTCCTTAATGAATACGGAATACATTAATTCTCTAACAAGGATTAGGTTTTCCATCCACTCCAAAAAATAGCATTTTCTTTCACAATAAGGAAACCAAAAAATAACCAAATTAAATTTTCATTTTCAACAAGGAAACCCAATTAACTTTTCAAGTCACAATTGAAACTTGAGACTATATCCCAACAACTATTTGGGTGTGGTTTTCGGCCACCAGGGACATGGGATAGTCGAATAAGTAGTTAATTTATAGATATGGTGTGGGGTGGGGTAGTTTATGGTGGCTTAATTTGGGTTGCTATTAGGTTTTGTGGTGTCTTAATGTGTTTGGGGTGATCATTTCAAATAGTGTGAATAATTCCTTTGACTGGATTTTTTATTTTCATGAAATTTTTGGAAGATTGTAAATTGCATGGGATTGCTCCTTGGTATAGTCGGGTTGTGAATTGAGAATGTTTAGAACTTCATTATTTAACTTCACCTTCAAGGAATGGGGGGAATTGAGAGAATGGTTGTAAGGATTAATTTTATATTATTTCAAATTATTCTCTCTTTTCAAATCAAGCAACAAAGGGAATATATTGATATTTTTTCTTTCTTTCTTTTAAAAGAAATAGTTTGTGATTTGAATTGGGATGATGATTCATTGGTAAATAAATGGGTAAACACAAAAACAATCCTTGGGGTTTAGGCTAATGATAGTCATTACTAAGACTTTTAAAAAATATCACATTTTCTTCTTAAGCATAAACAACACTTAACACCATTTGTGCTCAATTCCCAAAAAACTAATTTTGGCTAGGTTACGAGTTAATTTGCTTCTTGCACCATGACCTTTAAGCTCTCTAACCAGCATGATGGATAGGAAATTTGAAATTAAATGTGTTTAAATTTGATCTTAATTGTGGGTAGGAATTGAATCTTATCAAAGAAGTTGGACCCATTTGCATATATCCAACAGTTGGTCTTGATTGCACAAATCCGACAATGACTAGATTGTTGTAGCTATATGCACAAGGGACTTTCTGGGTAGCATATGGTGGATGGATAATAACTAAAGATGAAGGAGGAAACGAAGGACTTGGAGGAGCATGGAAACTTTCAAAAAGTGTTCAATGTTGTTCGTGCTTAAAAATCAAATTGGATTTTTTGAAAAAATCTTGGTGGTGCTTGGAATTAGCTCGAATGAGCGCTTTTTTTCCCCCTACATAATTTTTTTCACCCAACATAAATATATAGTGTGTTTGTAAGTTTCAAGTGAGAGGGGGAGTAGAGGGTAGGGGGAAGGAGAGGAGAGGGGAGATGAATGTCCATTCCTCTTCTTTAGATGTTTTTTAAAATTAAGTAGGAGGAAAGGGAATAAATATCCCTCCCTCTTTCTGGATGTTTTAAAATTTAAGTATGGGGAGTAGAGGGGAAGGAAATGGTCATCTCTTCTTTTTCTTTTTTTGGAGAAAAAGATCATCATGAATATCATTCCAAGGCTGGTAAATTAACCATAACATTATTATTAATTACTAGAGGAACAAACTCCTACATGACTAAATGCAGGAAAGAAAGCCTAGCTTTCTAGGCTAAATATTGGTCATCTAAATTGACAATTATAAACCCTTATTTGTGAATTTTAAAGAAAATAATACAAATTGACACATAAGATTAAATTTGAGAATTTTTTTTTTTAATATATATAACTCAAACCCCACATTTCTCTAGCCAAATTTCCCTAATTTGGTTGAATCTTGATGTTTTCAAAGGTAATATTCAGAGTTCATATCCCTTCTCCTATTATAATTATCAAATTATTAAAAATAAAAAATAAAAATTGAAGGTTTGGAGAAGTATTATACCCCTCCAAATTCCTTCAAGCTCTTCCCCTTTTAAAACATCCAAATAAGATTAATTAAAATTTCACCAACTTCCACCCTCTTCTCTCTACTCCCTATAACCTTGTCTCCTCTCCCTCCACACACACACACACCCTTAGTTTTTTTAACCCTATTTGATTTGGATGGAAAAAATTGTGGTTTAATGTTTATAAAGGGCTTAATGGACCACGAAAAATGAACAAATTACCCCCCTACCCCCCCCCCCTCCCCAAAAAAAGTGTTTTCATTTGAATGTAACGAAATATATTAGTGATTGAAGGAAATTTGCATATTAACAATTAAAAAAAAAAGTGATTTTATATTTAAAATGGAGATTGAAGGGGGGAGGGGGGGGGGGGGTGATATTAATCCATATAATTTTGAACATAAAATAGATTCTTTACAATTCAATCAAAACAAAAGAAATTTGAATGATGATTTTATTTATGGGGAAAGGGAAGGGGAAGGGGGTGGGAAATGCAGTTAGTCCGTTTAATTTTGACCATAATATAGATTCTTTGCATTTCAATCGAAAATTTTTTTTTTGAAGAATGATTTTATATATAAAGAAGCTATCTTAAGAATCTTGAGGTGAGGTTGAAAAAAAAAATAGCAATATAAATTTTTTGCCATGTGTCACGATATACATCTTCCATGATAAATTTTAAACTAGATCATATGCATGCATTTTAGGGTGAGCCAAACGTTACTCCGAAATCCACCCTAACAAGATACCCTAGGAAAGGAAATCATGGTCAAATGTCCTCTGTCAAAGTAAAACTTCTATCTTTCAAATGATTCTCTTCCTGCTCACTAAGTGTGCATTTGGATTAGAATGAAAAATGAAAATTATTTCACTATTCAGCTTATTTTTGTTACTATTTATGAGCCTCATTGTACTATTTCAACTAACTTTTACCTTTATTTACAGTACTTTCAACAATAATTTTTTATTTTCAGCAAAATAAGCGGTATCCAAACACACTCTAAGCTACAAATTTCAAAAAGCTCAAAAAGCCTCTTTTAAATGTATATTGTTTAGTTATAAGGAAACTTCATTTTGCTTTCAATCAACCAATGACTTTCATCTCAATCATTGGAATTTATTAGGATATATAGTAGCTTCTTCTTCTTTTTTTCTTCTTTTTTTTTTTCTTTAATCAATGTGATAGTGTATTTGGATGCATTTTCTTATTTAAGTTTATTTGTTTATTTAAATAAAGTTAGTTAAAGCATAGTCTAGCAAATAAACTTTGAAAAAACTGCACAATCAAATTAACTACAAAGTCCATTGAAAAAAATCAATACCAAACAGACTCATGTGATTGATATAAAATCACTCTTATATCATATATGTGCTCAAAACTAATACTACTTTTATTATTTACCAATTCTAATACGTCATCAAAGTTTACGTAATGGTCTAGTGATAATGACATTATTTGTGATGTCGTATGTATGTAGTTCAAACCGGACCCATCTACCAATTATAATAAAATAAATAAATTATAATATATCAAACTTTAATATTTATCCTTATGCACCCTTAATAGGAAACTATTAAAAACAATCGCGGGGACTCTCCCATCTAGTTGGCTAGCTAGTGAGATATCAATTCTCCTCTTCAACAAGCAATGTCCTTGTATTCCACATATTCTCTTCACTTTCTAGACTCCAATGAATCGCATTGTCAAATCTTGCCGAACCTTTTGAATTTAACAAAGAAACAAAGCAAGCTTCTTTCTTCCTCCTCCCAAGTCCCAACATTATATATAAGAGTATTAATTGTTGCATATATGAGAGCAATACGAAGCTTGAACGAAGTATAGAGAAAGATGGGTGCAAGGGCTAATATGATTCCAATCATAAACAAGACTTACTGTTCCTCTTCACAGGTTGTCCTTGTAGTTAGGAGGAGGCCACATGTGACAAGTGGAGGAGGATTTGTGGTGACAGATTGTAATCAAAAGGTGATTTTCAGGGTTGATGGGTGTGGTATTCTTGGCAGAAAAGATGAGCTGATTCTGAGAGATGGAAATGGTAATGGAGATGCTTTGCTGCTGATCCGCCGAAAGGTACCTAAACACACATATACATGCATGCATCATATCACCACAAACAAGTTTTATATGCATGCATTAATTTAAACGTCCTTGATATTTGACGTGGTAATTTGGATGGCCTCAAGGACTCAAAGTGATGGTGATGCTTTGATTCTGATCATTTTTTTCAAATTTATTCAAATTTATAGATAGCTAAGCTAGCAAATACCGTTGGTCTATCAATTTCAAGTAAAATAAAAAAAGGATATATTTAAAATTTTAAATAACACTATCAGTATGATACAATTTCAAACCTGTAATATTTGATTTGAATTATGAAATAAATATGTTTGAAATGGAGAAGATCTTATTCTCTCAAAACTATGGATTAGAAGAGAGAATTGGGGAAAACCATTGTTGAGAAACATTACTCTCCAATAAGAGAACATGATTCACTAAAACAGGAAATGCTAGTGGGATTGTCAATCCAAACATGGACTTAGAAATATAAGCCTGCTTATTGTAGCATTTCCTTAAAATGTTTGGGATTTTTTAAAAATCTATTTTGGTTTCTTAAAAGTAAAATTCTTGAAAAAATAATCATGTTACAAGTCTTCCTTTTCTGAATGACTTCTAGAGCAAGCATTAAGGTATATACACAATATATTAAGAAACACATACACGTTTATTTAAATAAATACACGTACATGCATAACCAAAAAATGAATTTATTCTTGTCGTTTGACTTTTGGCATCTTTCCCTTTTTTTCTTTTTTTCTTTTCTTTATTCTTTTCTTTAATTAAAAAAAAAATAGAAGGGTGGAATGGTTGAGGCTCTAAGCATTTACAAGAAATGGAAAGGCTACACTTTTGATTATGAAGGGTCTCAAAAGTTGGTTTTCAGCTTAAAAGAACCCAACTCCTGTTTGGTAAGGAACAATGCAATGAAAATCTCCACGGAACCCAGGGTAAGCAACAAAGATTGGGACTTTACGATCAAAGGCTATTTCCCAGATAGAGATTGTAGCATCATCGACAGCAAAGGCAACATTGTGGCGCAGGTAATTGAATTGATACTATTCTAGCTATAAACTTGTACACTGCGATGCTCAAATTAATTAATATCAATGTTGTCTGAGATTTTATCATAAGGATTTGTTGTTTATGAAGTGCAGGTTGGAGTGAAGGAGGTGCAGGAATTGATGGCAAGCAAGGATCTGTACCATGTGGTGGTGAAACCAGGCATTGATCAAGCTTTTGTTTTTGGTGTCATTGCTACTCTCGACTATATATATGGTGAATCTACGAGGTGCTAATTAATATAGCAGACGAAATAATTAATATTTTTTGTCACATTAGAATATGAGAGAACGGAAGTAATTCTCCACATATAACTGATGCTATCATGTACTCATACTTTTTACCTACCCTAGGACTATGACTTTGTTGTTGATGTTGTTGATTTTTTTATTCCAAGTAATATATTATTTTGTTTCCTATTTTGTAGTAATTATCAAGAGTTTTGTACTTTAGTGGTATTGTTCGATTTTCTAAACAAAGAGAACTTGAGTTTAAATCCCCTCCAGTTGTTGAAAGAAAAAGAAACTATTTTAAAGTTTTAGAATGATTTGTTTGTGTATTTGGAAAAACTATTAATGAGTGATAGCTCAATTGATTACATTTTAATAAAAACATCAGGTAAACTACTATAATAATTCAATTGAGATTGTTCAGCAAAGTAAAAAGGAAAAAAAAATTAATGGAGATTCCTTTTACATTAAAAAAATTTCCAATGTTCTTATCAAAAAAATATATATATATTTCCAATGTATTCCACTAAAAAAGGCATAAACTTTACACTTTTTTCAAGATTTAGAAGAGTGTTGGTAGACAATCTTACACTCCCTCACTTTTTTTTTGAAAAGATTAATTTTGAATTGGACTTGTCCTCACGACATGCTGATTTAGATGGAAGACTCTTGCTTTTGCACCAAGCCTAACTTTTCATACTCCACTATTTTGAAATAAAGAATCTTAGTGAATAGTGGACACAATGCAAAAATATTCTAATTATTAAGTATAATAGGTTACAATGCAAACATATTCTAATTAAAAATATAATGGGTCTGTCACTTGGATTTCGAAAGACAGAAAATAAAGAAAATTCAGTTCCACTCCCATCCCCCGGCCCCTTCCAAAAACTTTTCTTATTCAATGGTTTCAAGAGGCATCTCTCTTACAATAAATATATATATGAGTTTCACATGTAATGAGAGGAAGATCTCATAAAACCATCTTATCAAATATCATACTATTACCATGCATTAGTCATACACTATAAGTTAATGCTAATATCTAAAACTACCATAATTAAATAGTGAAGCATCAGTAGTCTAATTGCAGTTGATTTCTAAGATTTGAATCAATTCTAAAGCTTAGAGGAGTCCAAAAATTGAATTGGCAATAATATATATACACACGAGATATCATATTTGAACTTATGACGTTTTCTTTACCGCTAAGTCAAGTCATCAATTGTTTCCCAAAAAAAAAAAAAGTCAAAGTCACCAATAAAATTCTTTATAGTATAATCAGAATTTGATCCTAAATTCCTTATTCAACAAAAAAAAAAATTTTAAATAAAATAAAAATTTTACCAATTAAGCTAAATGACTTCCACAACAAAAGTAACAAGGAATAGGTAATCATTTAAGCATATTTGAGGAGCCAACGTAACCACCAAGCCAGGGAGATAAGGTTGATGTCTCCATGCTAGAGCATGGCCATCTTTGAGTTTGAGGGTGGAGTACCCTTTTGTTTTTGGGGTAATAATCTTTTGTTTTTGGTAATTGAACAAAAAAAATCAATAGATTATCTAAATAATATGCAATGACTTGTATCCTTAGCATCCTTTCTTGTGAAGCTCATCAAAATTAAAGCTTCTGTTGTACACAATGCATGAAAGAAATTCAACGAAACAATTATTGGTTTATTGACAATTAGGTTTGCTTCCTAAGGAGTCTTTCTTGTCGATTCTTTTTTTTCTTTTGATGCTTTGAAAGTGGATAAGCATTCAAAGAACATGAAGAAAAAGAATGCACTAAAGATTCTTCTATAACGCGGTTTTAATTAGCTCAACTGACAAGTTTTTTTATTATCAAATAAGGAACTTGTATTTGAATTTTTGTTTATATTAAAGAGTCATGTTAACTAATACCCTTATGACAACTGTTAATAAACTATATTCAGAAAGTTTTAACAACACTTTTATGAAAAATATAAAAAATTGTCATAGAAATTAATTACTTTATTATTTTCCTATAAAATGTTTTTAAATGTAATTTCTAAATCAATACCCTTAGAGTACTCGTTAACATTTCTCTATATTAAAAACCAATAGAGTGTCTTTACATGATAATAAAGAACAGTTATTATAGATTGAATGGCCTAGATTGAAATTCTATCCATTCTAGAAAAGAGTAGAAAGATTATAATTGATTAGAATTAAAACAGATTATGGTATAGACAAATTTTGATTTTTAGTACCAGTAATAAAGACGCATACATTATAGTCGTAAAAATATAGACTTGTGCTAGTTCAATTTTTATATATATATATATATATATAATGATCTATCCAGTTGCCGATCCATCAACATAAACATTTTTTACTTGACGTTTCAACTATTTAAGAATTTTTTTTTTGGATGAACTATTTAGGACTTTTTGTTCTTATATAGCTGCTATCTTTCATTTTTGAACTTCTATTAAGGGCTGTATCCAAAAACCAACTTTTGTAAGTCCATCCATTTTGAACATAGCATAAGCTAATTCAAGCAGTGTAAAGAGTTGTGGCCCTTGTGAAATTTTTTCCTTCAATCAGAAGCAATTTGGCATTGTCCAAAAGCAAAAAGCCGAAAGAAAAAATGAAGATTCTTGGAGAATAATAATGCCAGTGATGTATTGATTCGGCTACATTTGACCCTCGTTCTATAGAGTTTAGATCCAGAACTCGAATCCCTTTATTTAACAAGAAAACACATCATGGAATAGTAATACATTACAAACATGACAAAGAAAATGAAATTAAAATCTCAAGTATAGCACAAGGATTCAGGACTTAATTAGGACATCAGTCATCTCTAGTCCTAAACAAGTAATACCCAAACGACAGCCCCAACACAATGGCCAAGAAAACCCCTCCATTACATGACATGATGGCCAGCATGAGGAGGTAGCCAAGAGCCGAGTTGACTCCAAAAAACAGGGAGGTAACCAGCCGGGCTGGACTGACTCGTTGAGCACGACCAAGTTTGGAGAGAAGTGGGGTGACAATGGGAGGGGGATTGGAGGGGGAGGCTTTGAAGTGGAGGCGGCGGTCCTCCATGTACTGGTAGAAGGCAGAGAAGAGAAAGCAAACTAGTAAGGTGAGGATGTAACTCACCCATGTCCTGGTCTTCCACCAGTGCACCAAGAGGGTCACCTTCTTCCCCCAGTATATGGTCATGTGCATCATCTTCGTTATTTTGCTATCCAACACACACACATGCACAGCTATATAAAGAGTTGGGTTTTGGTTGGTTGGGTTGGACGTATGTGTTAAGCAGAAAAGATAAAAGAAGAAGCTTCGTGTATGTATGACACTGTCATTTTATCATGTTCAGAATCATTCTTGGCTAAAAGATACACATGCACTAATTAATTTTCAATATTACCAGTATACCAAGAACCAACAACTAACCTGGGCAGTTTTATTACTTATTAAGTTTTAACATAGGTAAAAACGAAACAACATTGTTGTACAGAAAAAAGGGGAGAAGCTTAGAGTGAGATTTTTGTGATTCTGTGCAACTATACCATACTTTCAGGAATAAATGGTCGGATTTTGACTATCACTTAGAGGCAAGCAAAGTACAATCAAGTAATTTTCGCAAGGATCCAAAAACTAAACATTTGATTTTCAAACAACCATGATCAAACTTTCTACATGGACATTCAATGCAAATTCATTGTTGATATGCAACAAAACGTCTATAGCAAAGATAAAATCACCCCATGTGCAAATACCAAGCGTCAAGCAAAATGAAACTTCTTCCAAGAAAATCGCATAAAAACACTCAAATATGGTGCACTAATCCAGCTTCAGAGCCCATTGAATTGGTATGAATGTGTGTCTGCAAGCTGTATCTTCATCTATGAAAGAAAACTAATAAAAATAAAATAAAATATACCAAAACTGGAGGATTTAAGTAGTTGGCCCATGTTCAAATTCTAACATTGCCTTTGACATATGTGCCATCATTCCAGAAGTTTGATTGTATCAATCTAATTACATCAGATGTCTGCCATTAACAATCAACAAATTAGAATAAATTGACTTCCAAATTCTGACATGCTCAATCGAGAGAGAAAGACAGAGAGAGAACAAGAGGGAGGGGGGTGGGGGGGCCTGCATTACAAGAACACTCTCAAGTCATTCTATACCCGGCGAATGTACAATACAAGATTGTTTAATTGCTTCTTGCTATTGGATGGTTTCTATAAGTTACCAATGTATCATAAAATAAAACACAATTGAATAGAGACCAAGCAAGATTGTTTAACTGCTACTACATTAAGTCATAACATTGTTTGAAGTCACTTAAGCATATTATCAATGAAGTTTACCGATTATTAATGGCCTATCTGGACATAAAATGTCTAAAGACCACTCAATATAGTCTAAAACAAAGACTTCAACATTAAGCATGGATATCATGTAGTTGCAGCCAGACAGATGCCAATAATTATTTTTTGCTGCAACAAGTTGGGTAGAATTTAAGCCTATAGGACCGGACAGATTACAGACAGCACTCCAGGTAATGCAAAAAAATTGAAACAGCTAACTCAGTTTCTCCACAGACTGTATTATACACTAATAAACAAATCTAAATTCAAGTGTCCATTTTGGAGAGATAATATCCAAAGTGTATGAGCAGGAAGCCAAAGCCTAAAACAACAAATGCCATATGAAGATTTCAGTGTTCAAAAGAATAAAAGAAATAGAAAATGACGCATCAATATTGTAAAAACTTGAGTTTCACAAATTTCAAGAGCAAAGAGAAATAATATATATATATATATACCATCCATTTTGCAGCCATCATATCACATTTAATAATCATATAGCACTAAGCAGATCACAATGATCAAAACTGGATAAAGATGAAGAAGGTACAAGAGTTTAGCTAACAGATAGAGGATAAATTTCTTCTGGATCAACATGAAATTTGTTATACATCATCAATGATATTTACTTTCATTTACTATGAGACACAATTTATGGCATTGACACTGCCATTCCAACTTGATGCTATACCCAATTTGCATGAGTTTAGTCTAATATAGGCACAAGGATGAACCGACCACCATCAAGAGGAGCTGTGCTCTCAGGTTCAGAAATCATCAAATATGACCGTGCTAGTGATGAATACACAAGTTGTCAATGGGCACCTATGACTGACACAACACCCATGGATGTGCTCATCCTATAAGTGAGAAATATCAGATAGATTACTATAAGGCCAACTCCTAACACCTTGTTAGGGCGCATATCATTTCTTGGTAACACAACAAGTGACCAAATAAGTCCTGCAGTTAGAAATCCCATAGTCAAAAACAAACTACTATCTTGGGGAACTATGTATGAGGCAGGTCTCTTAGACCAGGCTCCAAGCAGCATTGAGATCCCCAAACCAGCAAGCGTGTTGAACATAGGCCCTGCAAAGCATCCTGACATTGCTATCTGTACACCATCTCCACCATTCATTGCCAGTGCAACATTTGACATTAAATCACCCATTGAGTTTCCCCATGCCAATACAGTTACTCCAAGTATTGATGGGTTAATTCCAAAAATTACACCTAATGCCACCAGCAAAGCAACAAGCTCATTTGCAACAATGTAGAACCAGATAATGCTCATGAAAAATCCTCCCAAAACCCATGGAAATAAAAATTTGCGAGGTGCTTCATCAGGTCTTGTGTATAGATATGCAAGAACACCAAATATACCACCCAAAACAACACCAATAAAATATGCTATTTGTCCACTCAAAGAACTCACATCATCCTGGGTGCTCCACAAAAATGCCAGAAGAATGGGTGCTAATGAAGCACTTGCAATAGCATACCCTTTTGACCAGCGCTCCTCCTCAACTATTGGTATTGTCAACCGTCTCGGGAGTATCAACGGCAGCTCCAGCAGTGCTAAAATTTTTGAAAATGTGCAGTAAGCACTTCCATTCTCCATGTCCTCATCATTCCAACCCCAATAGGACTTCGGACTCTCTGAACCAGCCTTCATGCCCTGGTTTGAATAGATTGCCACATTTGAAGCCCACATCCATTGAGGCAACTTACTTTGGAGATGTGGTACCTCACTTTGAGAGTCAGACTCAAGCAGTGAGGCATATATAGAATCATCCTCCTCACTCCCCTGAGAAAAGACACTTCCTTTAACAGGAAGTAATGGTGTTACAGCATCCAACCTTAACTTCCGAGCATGTTTCCTCAGAATCTCATTTGCAGCAACTGCAAACCCATAAACCACATAAATAGACACAAATGCTATGGCACCAGCAGCAGTCACCTTACCAACAGTCAAAATGATGGCAAGTGACATGATGCTGAAGAGGAAGAAACATATGTCTCTGATGAAGCATTTCCTATCAATCTGAACCCTCTTCTCGGCCACACACAGCGATATCGTCCCCACAACAATACAAGTAACAAAGACAGCTCCTCCCAGCACACTATTAAGACCCACTTCGCCTGCATCCTTTCCCACAAACGCAGCAATGCTGGAGAACACATCAGGAGCTCCATTCCCCAAAGGAAGCAGGGAAACTCCCGCAACAGTCGCCGGCAACTTCAAAAGATTCGAAAGCTTCTCCAAAGAACAACAAAAGTAATCGGCGGCAGTATTCCCCAATAGATAGAACAAAGCAGCCAACCATATGAACAACACTAAATACCCCAAAACGCTAACCTTCTCACAATCACAATAAAAGAACATGATGTAATCAATATACCCGCCTGACGAACACTCCGGATTGGCAATCAAAAACTCACATTTGCTTTTATAGCCTATGTGTTCAGACAACCCGGCACACAGTTTCGGATCCCTGACTGCCAAATCACCGGTAGCCGACCCATTAACAACACCACCAGTATAATTCAAAGAACTCACATTAACTTCAGAAATTCTTCTTCGACTAATAACCTCAAACGAATCGGCTCTACCACCCCAATCAGGAATCAGACTCAAATTATGCGAATTCCAACCCCTTCTCGTCAGAAAACCACGGCGATTGTAGAAGAAGAAAAACAACAGCACCAAAGCACAAATTCCATTGAAACCCCCGCGAAACCGGGCATTTCTTGGACCCAAAAACCCCTTGGGTTGTTGCATCATATTATGAATCAAATCAAAACCCCTAATCTTAAAGTTTGCAATTGCAATCAAAGGAAAAGAAGGGGGTGGCGGGGTCTAGGGTTTCAGACAAAAACCCTAAACAAGGAATTGATTAAACTAAATAAAAAAAATAAAAGGAAATTGAATTGAAGTACAACAAACAAGGTAGGAATTAAAATTATATGTAATCATATGATGCTGCGACAAAATTTACAGAGGTTATGTTTTGTTTTTGTTTTGGTTCCTAATTTTGCTTACAAAGAACAAGAATTAAGGGTACCTGAGAGAGAGAGAACGAGAAAGAGGAAGGAAAAGCAGCTTCTACGTAATTTCGTTTACTTGTTGTGACGACGCTGGGAAGGAAGGAAGGAAGGAAGGAAAGGAAATTTGATTTTGATTTTGATTTATTTATTTAGAAATTTCCTTGTCTGAGCGCGTTCTGTACAATCTAAATCTGGTTTCTTCTATCAATGCTAATGCATGTTGATTTTGTACCCAAACCTCACCATTCGATGCACTTTCTCTTCTCGCTAACCATCGGTCAGACCAACTGTTTGAATTCGTAATTTTCTTACTCTATTTATGTCTTTTATACGGGATAATGTTTACACAACTTTTTTTACAATGTTTCATCCAAAAAAAAAAAAATTACAATGTAATCGGTTGATATTAATGCTAATTTCAATCTATCTAAGCATAATAACTTACTCATTTTTATTATATTCTTCCTTTCAAAAATAACCCATCATCAAATTATTTATTTATTTTATATGATATTTTATTAAAATTTTAATTTTCTTGATTTTTTTTTTAAATCTTTTTTATCTTTCTTTACACACAACAATTATTGTCTACTATTTTCCTACATTCTCGAAGAATAAAAAAATAATGCAAAACGAATAGTACCAGTATAAATTTATACAATTTTACACTCACTAATATGGGTCATTTTTAGGCAAAAATTTACAATTTTTTCTATTATACAACCACTAATATGCCTCACATGAGTACTCTAACGTACTATGTGAATTCACCCAAAAAGAAAAAAGAACAAAGAAGGTAGTGTACTTGTACGCATTGAGGTCAGAGGTATTGCACATTTGCACTTGATGCATGCCATTATCCACTTCCCTCTCACAAAATTTTTTACCTTCTTAATTTTTTTACTTATTTTAATTATTTTTTTATTTAATAATTGAAATTGAAAGTTGTTTTTTTCAATCCTCAATCTCAAGCACTGATTACAATTGTATCAAGTGCAATACCCTAACTATTACACCTAATATCAATCCATAGTGTACTAAAGTGATTTTTTTAATCAAAACAACCTATATTAGTATTTTTTTTTTTGAAACAACCTATATTAGTAATTTTGAATTTTACATATATATTTATATATATTAAATTTGTAGTTGTGAATAATATTTATAAGGTGTGTGTGGCTCTCTCTCTCTCTCTCTCTCTCTCTCTCTCTTCAAACCAATCCACTTGCCATCGTGGCCAACCTCGCCCTAGGCAGTGGAGAGTGGTGTGCGTGGGTATGGGTCACAGTAGGTTTGGTTTGTTGTGGAGTTTAAGGGTTCCAGTGGTTTCTTCAAGGCTGGCTAGTGGTTTTGGGCTCTGGGTTTGCAATGGGTCATAGTAGTAGTGGACCTAGTGGTGGTAGTTTGACCGATTTGGGTTTGGGTTGGGTCAATTTGTTTTGGGTAACAATCTAGTCGTGGTGGATTATTTTGATTTGTGGTTGTGATAGTGCATTGAGAGTGTGGCTACAAATTCTAATTCTAATTATATTAAGTTTTAAAAAATTAATCTATTAATAATCACATTAGAAGCAACACGAAAATTAGATGATATTTATGAAATACTAGCCTCATCGCATGTGCTCCATGTGTGCATCAAGTTCCTTTTTTTTTATATTAGTTTAGTGCAATTTTCAATTAATCACAATTTGAAATTTAAGTATATGTTTGATCCTATTATGCATTTAAGAACTATAGATACAAACAAGAGTATTATGAGGTTCCTTCTCAAAAAAAAAAAAAAAAGGAGTATTACGAGGTTAGCTTCGTTCTCATATACATAATATGATCAAACATATACTTAAATCTCAAATTTTGATGCATAGAAAATTATGACACTAAAAAAAATAAGAATAAAAATAAAAAACCTCGTCAAGCATGGAACACATGTGACGAGACTAGTTATATTTAAGTGGCATCAAACATATACTAGTCATGTAATAAAATTTGTAGTAACTCACTAACTTTACTATAGAATTAATACAGTTGGCTTAAATAAAAACTAATAAAATAATAACATTTTGCCATCTTAGATTTATTTTGAAATTATAAAAAATATTATGAATTTTTTTTCTTTTAAAATGTTACGCATCATTTTCACAATAAAACTTTGGAAAGAAAACTCCTTCAAAATTCAGTTACCACAAATTATCCAAAACTCGTGCCGTTGTCAATTCTAGGATAGGGACATAGGGTCATTACGTGGCCCGTGGCCTAACTTGTCCAAGAGCACACGGCTCTCTTGACATACCAGATATTTTTAATGACGCGATGATACAGCACTCACGACCGGTTTTGAGTTTTGACCATCCACACCAGTAGGCCCAATCACCGAAATAAAATTTTATATAATACATTTCTTTACCTTTACAAATCTAAAAAGTAAAATATGTATTAGGTATTAGGAAATTCTTGTAATTTATTATAGAGTATAGTTAGTGATGGTGTTACAAAAAGCCAACTGCTAAACTCGTCCATATATCTCGTTCACAGGAAAGCGACCCCATTTGTTATGAGCTCGTCCATCCGTCTGTCCAGATGGACGAGCTCGTCCAAGGATTCACTCGTCCATCAAACTAGTAAGATGAACGAGTGTCCTGGTGTTGGAGCATTTTAATATTAAATAAATAAAAATGAATAAATGTAATAACATAAATGTAAAGATGTGAGAGTGAATATGGAAGATGAGGAGTTAGTGAAAATGTTTAATCCCACATTGAAAAGGAGAGAGACTATTTTATTCTTTTTAATTGTGGTGATTAATGGGCTAAAATGTATTGACTCAGATATTGGGCTAGATACGTGCGCAAGGGGGAGGTGAAGAGTGGAGGTATCAACACTTTGTGCAGAAGTTGTTCTAGCCATACGACACTTGTTGGGCTGTTGTATCCTGGGGGAGACAAGTCAGAGAAGGTCTGCACCGGTTACAAAGTTTAGCCAACCAAGGGCTTGAATCTCCTTAAAGAGAGCGAGTGCCGCGCCTCAGTCCAAATAGTGTTGTGTAATTTCTCTCTTTAAATTAATAATATTCAGCGTACTATTCAGTTTCTCTTTGTATTATTTCTATTATCATTGTATTTGCACCAACAATTTTAAGGAGAATCAACACATGGAGCCTACACAAGAGAAACCAAATGAGCCTGTTGGAGATCTTAACAAGCCCTTTCGCTTTAAGGGAGCCCACTTCAAGAGGTGGAAAGGAAAGGTCCTCTTCTACTTGAGCCTTCTCAAAGTCTCCTACATCCTCACTGACAAGAATCCATCAAAAGTTCCTACCGATGAGATGAGTGATGAAGAATATGTTCTCCATCAAGAAAAAATAGATAAGTATACAAAAGATGAGTATAACTGTCGCTCTTATCTATTGAATTGTCTTGCCGATCATTTCTATGATTATTATGATACAACTTACAATTCTGCTAAGAAAATTTGGAAAGCTTTACAAAGCAAGTATGATACCGAGGAGGCAGGTGCAAAGAAGTATGCTGCTAGCAAATTTTTCCGTTACCAAATGGTGGATGGAAAATCAGTGGTGGATCAAGCACAAGACTTCCAAATGATTGTGGCAGAATTGAGATCCGAAGGCATAAAGATTGGAGACAATTTGGTGGTAGCTGGCATAATTGACAAACTACCACAATCTTGGAGGGAGTTCCAAAAGACTTTGCGGCACAAACAAAAGGAGACATCCTTGGAGACTTTGATCACACGCATCCGTGTGGAGGAGGAGGCTAGAGGACAAGATGCACTCATGACACAAGAGAGCAATGGTAATTCCACCACAAAGGTAAACCTTATTTCAGCCAATAATAATATGCCTAAAAATCATTTTCCTAGAAATAGTCAATTGAAGCCTAAAAAGAGAGCCTTTAAAAATAATAATAGACCTCAAGGAAGGGGAAACCCGAATAAAAATTACAATAAGAACCAAGGACCCCCTTCACAAGATCAATTTAATAGATCCTGTTTTGTCTGTGGCAAGAGTGGGCATATTGCTCGATTTTGCAAATTTCGGAAACGTGAATCTGTCCCGCAGGCTAACGTAACCGAAGAGCCTTTAGTGGCTATGATTACAGACATTAATATGGTGCAATATGTTGAAGGGTGGTGGGCAGATTCTGGTGCTAATAGGCACGTCTGCTATGACAAAAATTGGTTCAAGTTGTACACTCCTTTTGAAGAAGAAAAAACTGTTATGCTTGGTGACTCTAGCAAAACCAAGGTTCTTGGGAGTGGTGAGGTTGAATTGAAATTCACTTCTGGACGCGTGCTAACATTGAAAGATGTTCTTTACACTCCGTCCATGAGGAAGAATTTGATGTCAAGTTTTTTGCTTAACAAGGCTGGCTTCAAGCAAACTATGGAATCTGATAATTATGTAATCACTAAAAAGGGATTATTTGTGGGCAAGGGTTATGCTTGTGATGGAATGTTTAAATTGAATATTGAGAATAATAAAGCATCTACCAGTTCAGTTTATATGCTTTCTTCTATTAATTTTTGGCATGCTCGTTTGTGTCATATAAATAGTAGATATGTGGGAATCATGAGTAGTTTAGGATTAATTCCAAGACTGTCAAAAGATTTTGAAAAATGTGAAACTTGTAGTCAAGCTAAGATTACAAAAAGGCCTCATAAAAATGTTGTAAGAAATACCGAATTGCTTGAGTTAATTCACTCTGATTTATGTGAATTTGAGGGAATTTTAACTCGTGGAGGAAATAGATATATTATCACTTTTATTGATGATTTCTCAAAATATACAACTATTTATTTGTTGAAAAATAAAAGTGATGCTTTTGAAAAATTTCAAGATTTTTTAAAAGAAGTTGAAAATCAATTCGGTAGAAAAATAAAAAGAATAAGAAGTGATAGAGGCCGTGAGTATGAATCAAGTGCATTCAACTCATTTGTTCAGTCTTTGGGAATTATCCATGAAACTACTGCACCATATTCACCCGCTTCTAATGGTGTAGCTGAAAGGAAAAATAGAACTCTAATTGAGTTAACAAATGCCTTGTTAATTGAATCTGGTGCACCTTTGCATTTTTGGGGTGAAGCTATTTTAACTGTATGTCATGTTTTGAATAGGGTGCCACATAAAAAGTCACACACCACACCTTTTGAGATGTGGAAAGGACATAAGCCAAATTTGGGATATTTGAGAGTATGGGGTTGTCTTGCTTATGTAAGGCTTACTGACCCTAAAATGCCTAAATTGGGAATTAGAGCTACTACCTGTGCTTTTCTTGGTTATGCAATTAATAGTATAGCCTATAGATTTTTTGATCTTGAAAACAAAATAATTTTTGAATCTGGTGATGCAATTTTTCATGAAGAAAAATTTCCTTTTAAATTGAAAAATAGTGGGAGTGAAGAAAATATTTTGTCACAACCTAGTTCTTCTACTTCACATTTACAAAGTCAAGAAAATTTTGAAATGGAACCTAGAAGGAGTAAAAGAGCTAGAGTTGAAAAGGATTTTGGTCCTGATTATTATGTTTTTAACATTGAGGAAAATCCCCAAAATTTAAAAGAGGCTTTAACATCACCTGATGCTATATTTTGGAAAGAGGCTGTAAATGATGAGATGGAATCTCTAATTTCTAATAGAACTTGGAAATTAGTAGATCTTCCACCGGGTTGTAAGACCATAGGTTGTAAATGGGTCCTTAGAAAAAAGTTGAAACCGGATGGATCAATAGATAAGTTTAAAACTAGACTTGTTGCAAAAGGCTTTAAACAAAAAGTTGATCTTGATTTCTTTGATACTTTTTCTCCGGTAACAAGAATTACATCTATTAGATTGTTAATTGCTATTGCTGCAATTTTTGATTTGAAAATTCATCAAATGGATGTAAAAACTGCTTTTCTAAATGGGGACCTAGAGGAAGAGATTTATATGGATCAACCCGAAGGCTTTGTAGAGCCTGGACAAGAAAGCAAGGTATGTAAGCTAACTAAATCCCTATATGGCTTAAAACAAGCACCTAAGCAATGGCATGAAAAGTTTGATTCCTGCATGATTGAGAATGGTTATAAATCAAATGAATGTGATAAATGTATTTATTCTAAATCATGGAATAATTTACATGCTATTATTAGCCTCTATGTGGATGATATGTTGATTTTTGGCTCAAATATGCATGTTATAAATGAGACAAAAAATATGCTTAAAAGCCATTTTGATATGAAAGATCTTGGTGAGGCTAATTTTATTTTGGGCATGAAAATTACAAAAGTATGTGATGGAATATATCTTGATCAATCACATTATGTTGAGAAAATATTGAGAAAATATAATTTTCATGATCACAAAAGTGTAGCTACTCCTTTTGATTCTAGTGTTCATTTATTTCCTGTGAATAATGATGATGAGATTTTTAATCAAAAGGATTATGCTAGTATCATTGGTAGTTTGCGTTATGCTACTGATTGTACTAGGCCTGACATTGCATATGCAGTAGGAATGCTTAGCAGATTTACTAGCAAGCCTAGTAAAGATCATTGGCTAGCTATTGAGCGAGTCATGAGATATTTAATTGGTACCAAAAACTATGGCTTATTATATAAAAAGTACCCTGCTGTGATTGAAGGTTTTAGTGATGCCGATTGGAATACTTTGTCAGGTGATTCTCTCTCTACCACTGGTTATATTTTTACCTTAGGTAGTGGTGCTATTTGTTGGAAATCTAAAAAGCAAACAATAATTGCTAATTCAACAATGGAAGCTGAATTAATAGCATTAGCTTCAGCTAGTGAAGAGGCAAATTGGCTTAGAGATTTGTTATTTGAAATTCCACTATGGGAAAAGCCAATTCCACCTATATTAATTCATTGTGATAGCACTGCTGCAATTGGTAGAGTTAAAAACCGTTACTATAACGGTAAATCCAGACCTATAAGAAGAAAGCACAGTACCGTGCGATCTTATTTGAATGGTGGCATCATAACTGTGGATTATATTAAATCTAATGATAATCTTGCAGATCCATTTACCAAGGCCTTGGCAAAAGATAGAGTCTGGAATACATCGAGGGGGATGGGACTAAAGTCCATAGAATTATGAGCCATGTATGAGGATACCCAACCCAAGGACCAGAGATCCTGAGAATTGGGTTCAATGGGAAAAACGAATCATACGATGGTCGTAAGAAATGCACAATTTTATTTATTTTTAATTATTTATTTTGTAAATAATTATTTAATTGTTCATCCCTATGATGTAAGTGCATTTATCCTGTAATGTGAAGAGGTTGAGTAAAAAACTCTTAATGAAATTTGTAGCTCGTATGAGTGGGGTGTCAGAATTACAGGAGCACCCTTGACAAATTTCACCTATGTGAGTGTGGGGGTGGGGCCGCTCCCTATGAGATTTGGACTTAATCTCAAATACACTCATGAAACCGGGATCAGCACACGGCCGTAAAGTGCTAGCTATAAAAGCTCATGTCAACACCTGGGTTGTTATGTGTAAGCAGTGACGCTTAATTTCCCTAAAGCAGTCCTAGTTCAAGTCGGAGACCACTACGACTCTGGAGTTGAGATCGCTGTTTTACTAAGTGAAGGTTCAATGCAGAGCACACCTTCATGATGCATAGTGACCTGTCTTTGCCTGGTAATCTCTCTTTAACTAAAAATTTAATATTAAAATGAGTGGGGGATTGTTGGAGCATTTTAATATTAAATAAATAAAATGAATAAATGTAATAACATAAATGTAAAGATGTGAGAGTGAATATGGAAGATGAGGAGTTAGTGAAAATGTTTAATCCCACATTGAAAAGGAGAGAGACTATTTTATTCTTTTTAATTGTGGTGATTAATGGGCTAAAATGTATTGACTCAGATATTGGGCTAGATACGTGCGCAAGGGGGAGGTGAAGAGTGGAGGTATCAAAATTGGAAATAAATCAGCCTCTTGGATCCTCCTACTTGACAGCCCATTCAGAGTAATTACCATATCCGTTGGTGAGTAAATGGCCCGAATTAATACTCCATTTTTACTATGGAAAATAAAGAGCCATTAACCCACTTAATGGACTATCCGTTTGGGCCTTTTCATTCTTCAGAAACTCCTTATCAGACCATTAATTGTGTAACTCCAGCCCATCAGATTAATATCCAACAATTAATCTTGTAACACCCACTACATCAGAATAATGGACCTAATTAATCAGAATAAATTGGGTAATAATTTCGTGAGGCCCATTGAGCCTATAAATAGACTCATTCAGACTCAATCCAAGTTACTGCAAATACAATATACACACAAAAAAATAGAGAGATTCTTGTCAAAGAAGGGTGTTCTTTCTGGTGGAGCTTTGGGCTTGAACACTTTGTGCAGAAGTTGTTCTAGCCATACGACACTTGTTGGGCTGTTGTATCCTGGGGGAGACAAGTCAGAGAAGGTCTGCACCGGTTACAAAGTTTAGCCAACCAAGGGCTTGAATCTCCTTAAAGAGAGCGAGTGCCGCGCCTCAGTCCAAATAGTGTTGTGTAATTTCTCTCTTTAAATTAATAATATTCAGCGTACTATTCAGTTTCTCTTTGTATTATTTCTATTATCATTGTATTTGCACCAACACCTGGAAATCTCCTTTGCACTCCACTTTTCTATTAGACTATTACCGTTCCTCCTTTGAAAATGGTTATAATCGATAGAACCCAAATGAAATAACCTCCAAAGCAGTTATGGGAGTTACCTCAGAATCCTCCAAACTACACAACGCATGGAGAAATAACTGCCACAGAGAAAACTATATAAAGGCTCTTCTATAGAAACGGGAGAGGTAATTTTTCAGAAATTTTGATAAAAGAAAAAGAACTTTTCCCTTTACTAAGAATCACAGACTCACTGACTTCACCATCGGATGATTTTTGGCCGGCCTCCACCGGTCTCCTCTGACTCCTTGTTTGTTATTTTCAGGATTTTGCTTGTAGATCGTTAACGCCCGGAAATTTTAGCCCACTGATTTATTGGATTCATCAGTTGGCGCTATCTGTGGGAAAGGATAGAATTGTTTACGTTTAAGTTTCATCGTTGAATTCTGCAATTTCTTTCTCCGACAAAGGGCTGAAATGGTCTGGACAAGATCAAGGGCCACCAGTCCATGCCCTCAACAGAGCAGAGATGCCTCTAGTAACCCTCATCATGACCGTCAATCGGCGCCTGCAATGCAGCCTTCATCAGCCCAACACATGCAATCCATGGCCGCTGCCATGGCAGAACTAACTCGCCAAAATCAAGATTTGCGAAGGGAGATTAATCTCAAGAGGCAACGGCATGAGGCCTATGGAGAAGACCTCGAACAGAGTCAAAGGGATGGGAGACATGCAGAACCGGAGAGCCAATTAAGGGGTACCATTCCTAGAAGGGTACCACACTTGGAAGAGGAAATGAATCAGATGAGGAAAGTTATGGATGAGATAAGGGAGAACATGAGGAGAGCTAACCCTGTAGAAGACCTAGTTCACCGAACAGATTCTCCCTTCACAGCCTCTATCAATAGTCATCCCTTGCCTCCGAAATTCAAGATGCCTTCCTTGGATTCGTACGATGGAACGCGGGACCCTTTCGACCATATTGCCACCTTCAAGACAACCATGCACCTTCAAGGGGTTCCTGATGAGATAATGTGTAGAGCCTTCCCCACCACCCTCAAAGGGCCCGCCCGAGTGTGGTTTAGCAAAATACCTCCTAACACAGTGACGTCCTTCAAGGAGTTAAGCAAGTTGTTCGTTAATAATTTTATCGGAGGGCAAAGGCACAAACGTTCGTCGTCTAGCTTGCTGACCATAGAGCAAGAAGAGAATGAAAGTTTGCGATCCTTCATCACGAGGTTCAACAGGGACGCCTTGGCAGTGGACGAGGTGGATGATAAGCTCCTTCTGGCGGCATTCCATAATGGGGTTCACTCTGATTTGTTTATCCACAAGTTATATGAACAAGCGCCTCAGACCATGGCTGAACTAGTTCATTCAGCCCAGAACTTTATGAATGCGGAGGACGCTATCATAGCCAAGAAGAGGAAAAGAGTTAAGAGAGCGGAAGCCAACCCAATGCGTCAGTTGGAACAAGGTCCTCGTCCTAAGAAGGGACGAACAGAAGATAGGAAAGACCGAGAGAAGAAGGCAGGCCCTTCAGCGCGGAATCAACAGTACACCCCTTTGAATGTGCCACTCGAGCAAGTCCTTATGCAAATCAAGGACGAGCCTTCCTTGAAGTGGCCGGAGAAGATGAAGGGAGATCCCAGCAAGCGCAATAGGAACAAGTATTGTCGCTTCCATAGAGATCATAGGCATGATACGAACGAATGCTTTGATTTAAAGCAGCAGATTGAGAATCTTATCAGGCAAAGGAAGCTGAGAAATTTCCTTGGACGAGACCATAAGGATGAGAAGTTAAAAGGGAAGGTAGAGGAATCATCACGACCATCGCTTGGAGAAATAAGAGTCATTATAGGGGGAAGTTCAGCTGGACAATCGTCCAAAACAAAGAAAGCATACCTGAAGGAAGTGCAGAGCGTCCAACTTTCTGGACGATCACCAAGGACAAAGTCCATGGACGAGCGGACAATTACCTTCACGGATGAGGAAGCTGAGAGAATTCACCATCCTCACAATGACGCTATTGTTATCGCCCTGCTTATTGCTGATTACACAACCAGAAGAGTGCTGGTAGACAACGGAAGTTCAGCGGACATTCTGTATTACCCTGCCTTTCAGCAGATGAGGGTCGGACGAGACCAGCTTGGTCCAGTACACTCGCCTTTAGTAGGTTTTGGAGGAATGAAGGTATAGCCTGTAGGTACTGTTACATTGCCAGTGGTGGTGGGAGCATACCCACAACAGTTGACTACCAATGTGAATTTCCTAATAGTAGATTGCTCGTCCTCTTACAATGCCATAATTGGAAGGCCGACCCTAAATAGGTGGAAGGCAATTACGTCTACCTACCACCTGTCAGTTGAGTTCCCGACAGAGTGTGGGGTAGGGTAAGTACAAGGCGACCAATTAGCAGCAAGAGAGTGTTATCTGGCCATGCTGGCTACAGACGAGCAAATTCAAGCAATGAATATTGAAGAAAAGAAAGTTATGGCAAAACCCATTGAAGCATTGGAAAATATTCTCCTAGACGAGAATAACCCTGAAAGGTGTACCAGGGTTGGAGCAGATCTAGAGGAAAAGGTTAAGAAGGACCTCATTTGTTTTTTAAAGAAAAACAGAGATGTGTTTGCTTGGAGTCATGAAGACATGCAGGGTATAAATTCTGGTGTCATTACCCACCGTCTGAGTATATGCCCTTCCTTAAAGCCAGTGCGACAAAAGAAGAGGGTGTTCGCCCCTGAGAGAGATAATGCCATTAAAGAGGAAGTCCGAAAGTTAATTGTGGCAAAGTTCATCAGAGAAGTATACTATCCTGATTGGTTAGCCAATGTGGTAATGGTCAAAAAGGCAAACGGCAAATGGAGAATGTGTGTTGATTTCACAGATTTAAACAAGGCTTGCCCAAAGGATAGTTACCCGTTGCCACGCATTGATCAGTTGGTAGATTCTACCGCGGGCCACAAGTTGCTCAGCTTCCTGGATGCTTTTTCTGGATATAATCAGATTATGATGGATGAAGCAGACCAAGAGAAGACGTCCTTTGTTACCAGTCAGGGATTATTCTGTTATGAAGTAATGCCTTTCGGTTTGAAAAATGCTGGGGCAACATACCAACGACTGGTCAATCACATGTTTCATCCACAGATCGGGCGGAATATGGAAGTCTACATAGATGACATGTTAGTTAAAACTCAGGACGGGGAGAGGCATCTGGACGACCTGCAAGAGACGTTTGACATACTGAGACAGTACCACATGAAGTTGAACCCAAGCAAATGTGCTTTTGGAGTATCATCGGGGAAATTCCTAGGATTCATGGTCTCCTACAGAGGAATCGAAGCAAACCCTGATAAAATTCAAGCAATATTGGATATGAAACCTCCGAGCAATGTTAAGGAAGTCCAGTCACTCACCGAACGAGTTGCTGCCCTCAACAGGTTTGTTTCTAAAGCTACTGACAAATGTTTGCCATTTTTTAAGGTTCTTAAAAAAGCATTTAAATGGACCGACGAGTGTCAGAAAGCTTTCGAAGATTTGAAGACATATCTCACCATGGCTCCTTTATTAAGCCCGTCCGTCCAAGGAGAAGAGTTGTATCTATATTTGGCAGTCACCCCGCATGCAGTGAGTTCAGCACTAGTCAGAGAAGAAGGCAAGGCACAAAGACCTGTATACTATACGAGCAAAGCACCGAGAGGAGCAGAAAGACGATATCCATTAATGGAGAAGTTGGCTTTTGCATTGATAATAGCCTCCAAGAAACTAAGACATTATTTCCAGGCTCATGTCATCAACGTCATGACGGATCACCCACTTAAGAAGGCGATGAACAAGTTAGAAGCTGCAGGGCGCTTGATTCAGTGGGCCGTCGAGCTCAGTGAGTTTGACATAAAGTACCAACCAAGGCATGCCATAAAAGCTCAAACTCTAGCAGACTTCATTGCAGAGTTCACACTAAATTCTGACGATGTAGATAAGATGGAAGACAGCAAGAAGTGGACCGTCCGTGTGGATGGTTCATCCACGCAGTACGCAGGAGGAATAGGTGTGGTTTTGCAATCTCCAGAGGGGGACAAAATGAGACAAAGAGTTCGTTTGCAGTACCAAACAACTAACAATGAAGTTGAGTACGAAGCTATTCTCAAAGGGCTGGAACTAGCTAAGTCAGTGGAAGTGAAGTCACTCCTCGTCCTGGGAGATTCTTAATTAATCATGGGCCAAGTAAATGGAATGTATGAAGCTAAGGAAGAACGAATGAGGAAGTATCTTAACAGGGTGAGGCGCCTTATAAAAAAGTTTGAAGAAGTTAACTTCGTTCAAATCCTGAGGGAGGAGAACGTGGAAGCTGACACCTTGGCAAAAGAAGCCTCAGCAAATGAAGCCGTGGAAAAGTTCGATGAAATTCAATACATACCGAGTATAGACATCCCAGAAGTACAACAAGTGGAAAGTAAAGGAAATTGGATGGCTCCAATCGTGTCGTACTTAAGAGACGGATGACTTCCAGAAGAAAAAGATGAGGCTAGAAAGCTGAGGGTAAGAGCAGCCAGGTACGTTCTTTTGGACGAGGTTCTCTACAAAAGAGGTTTTTTCCAGCCTTATCTCAGGTGTTTGGCTCCAGACGAAGCAAACTACATTAAGAGAAATTCATGAAGGAGCATGTGGAAACCACTCAGGAGCCAAGTCACTCATCCACAAAGTCGTCCGTGCAGGATATTACTGGCCAAACATGCAAGCTGATGCTAAGGCCCACGTCAAGGTCTGCTACCAATGCCAAAGGTTTAGCAACGTCCCCAGGCAACCATCAGAGTACTTAACTCCAATGACGGCCCCATGGCCCTTTGCGCAGTGGAGGCTAGACATCCTGGGTTCTTTTCCACTAGGTGTAAGGCAGATGAAGTTTCTTGTGGTTGGTATTGATTATTTTACCAAGTGGGTAGAAGCAGAACCCTTAGCTAACATTACACAACAAAATGTCAAAAACTTCGTATGGAAGAATATTGTGTGCAGATTTGGGGTGCCCAAGGTGTTGATATCTGACAACAGACAACAATTTGACAACGCACTCTTCAAAGATTTTTGCGTACACTTTGGGATTCAAAATCACTACTCCTCGCCAGCCCACCCACAAGCTAATGGCCAAGCTGAAGTTGTAAACCGATCCTTGTTAAAAATAATCAAGACTCGACTTGAGGGGGCAAAGGGAGTATGGCCAGACGAGTTACCAGGTGTTCTGTGGGCATATAGGACGACAGCAAGAACTCTGACAGGAGAAACTCCTTTCAAGCTAGCTTACGGAGCTAAAGCAGTCATACCTGCAGAAGTGCACATGGCCAATCATAGGGTGACGACCTGTCAGGACAAAGATAATGAAGAGCAACTCCGTCTGAACCTCGATCTAATAGACGAGGTGAGGATGAATGCTGAACAAAGAATGGCAAGGTATAAAAACCTTATGGGTAGGCAATATGACACGATGGTGAAACCAAGGCGATTCAACGTAGGAGATCTCGTCCTGAAAAGGGTATCTTTAGCAACAAAGAACCCAGCTCACGGGAAGTTGGGACCTAATTGGGAAGGCCCTTACAGAGTTATCAACTGCAAAAGACAAGGATCCTATTACTTGGAAGCCTTGGACGGGAGGAAGTTGGAGCATCCTTGGAATGTTGAGCATCTGAGGAGATACTATCAATAAAAGGCCAACCTGGACGAGTAACTCTGGACAAGCCTGAGGACTACATAATACTTATGTCTAATATTGCTTTGTTATTGTATTAAAGTTATACAGTTATGGTTTGGTTTGTACTTATTTTCTTAGAAGGCATAGAAAACTCCTAAGTATATGCCTCGTCTTTGAACAATACTTTTATGTTATGTGTATAATGTTGGGTGAAGTATTGATTTTTATGTAGCTAAAAGCTGAAAAACTTCAAGCGAGAAAATTCTCTGGACACGGAGATGTATCGTCAAACTTTTCAGAAGAAAAGTTAAGGCAAACTCGTCCAAATAAAAAGACGAGTTAAAATTTATGCCGTCTAGGCAAACTCGTTCAAATAAAAGGACGAGGTAGAGCCTACGCCGTAGCAAATCATATCAATATTTACTCATCCATATAATGGGCGAAGTAAAGTATTATGCATCTCAGTTATGGATGAGGAAATGCATAGACGAGTATCTTGAAACCAAAAGCATTTCTATCCGTGGACGAGAAAAATTCAGAGTCTTAAGACGAAAGTCAGCAAAGTCAAAGGACGAGTAATGCTGAATTACTATTTCATATGGATAAATCACACTTAGTGAAATTCCAATAAAAATGGTAAAAATATATAGAATATGGACGAGCTAAGCATGAGGTCTAGCATATGAATAAAGACCCTTGTCCATGCATATATTAAAGAAAAGTAACATCATTCATCCAACTGTTTCAAGGGCGGACAACCAATGTCCAAACACCCTTGTAAAGTTAAAACTGGAGTTTTACAAAAGCTCATCCTTAAACTAAGGACGAGCCTAGTGTGCTTGTATTACATAGAAAGGTCCTAAACAATGGACCTAATTAAAAAAAAAAAAAAAAAGAAGAAGAAGAAAAGCACAAAACATTGAAATATTTCTCAAGTCCGGGGAGCATTCTCATTGGAGGCGTCTTGAGGAGGAAGGGTTGTAGCATCGTCCTCAATGTTGACGTCTTCAGAACCTGTTTGAAGGAGAGAGCTAGTAGCAGCATTGAGGTTAAGTTTAATACAGCTAAAGTCCACTTCGGGGAAGTTTTCCATAGCATCCAACCTAAAGTCTTCAAAGCCTGCTGCATAATTGGTGTCTAGAAGATCAGTGTATTGCTTGGACGCCTTAAACTCGGTCACTGCATCTTCTTTCGCCTTGGTGAGAAGAATACTCAGCTCGTCATTCTTCTTCTGCATATGGTCAAGACGAGTATCTTTCTCCACCGCGTCAGCTTTTAACTCCTCAACCAGGTTCTGTGCCTTTTTCATCTCTTCCTTAGCTTTAGCAGCTACTCCAGCCTATTTTTTCGACTCGTCCTTCACTTCTTTTATCCTCGTCTCCAACATGATTCTTGTTTTATCCAGTCCAGTAGCTTGCCTAGACGCCGCTATGAATTTGGACATGGCCTGAAAAAATGATAATAATAATTAACAAATAAAGAGGAAAGAGATCTTGAAATAACAAGGACGAGATAAAAATATGTTTATATACCTTAAAAAGATCATGAACACCAGAGTGTTCAAAATCCTTCAAGGACATGTCATAGTAGGTGTTTATATCCTCGTCAGTGACGGCGTTTTGGAAGCGCTCCCATGCTAAATCTTCATTCTCAATAATGTTTGAAGATGCCTGTTGGGAAGGTTGGGACGAGGTAGATACAGTCGTCTTGGGCGGAGGAGTCTTGGACAGAGTCTCATCAACTGGGGTGGACGAATCCACATCAAATACTTGAGTAGTCTGCTGAGACGAAAGGGGCCTGGGCTTCACAATCTGAGACGAGTCATGCTTTCCCTTTTTGCCTCGACGGCTGGGGAGGCTTCCCAAATCCAAATTCTTGGATAAAGTTTTCATTTTCTCCCCAGCAGATGGACGAGGTTGAGCCTAAGTCTCAGGACGGCTCTCCTCAACCAGAGTATCATTTCCTCTGTTTTCCTTCAATGTTGCCATTCCTGAAGCAAATAAAGATTACAATAAGTAATAGTTTAAAGGAAGTTGAATAAAAGTTAGAAAAATATCATGAAAAATGTTTACTTTTTCGTACTGTAACTTCGTGTGCAATTGCCTCGTCTGAGGGATTAGGACCAAACCCCCACTTAAAAAGATTGCGAAGATTAACCAAGGAATGAAAATTTCTGTTGGTGTGAAGGCGAGCCCTATGGACGCGATCACGATGGAACTTGCTCAAGGACGGACGTTTAACACTTGTGAAACAAATCACAAATTAGACGTTGGGATAAAGTTATATATGCAAGAGGGGAAAGAAAGGTAAAAGGGGAAGGACGTACTTTCAGGACGCAGGTTCCCTAAGTTTCCAGTGTAAGGAGTAAAGGGGTCCCTTCCAACCTCTACAGGATTTCCAGACCAAAAACCAGAGACGAAAATAAATTTCGTCTTCCAATTCCTGTCAGACGAGGCCAGGGACTTGATTAATCTACAATCCCTGCCCCTTGCTGTAAATTGATGAAAGCCAAGAAAACTGACAAACACCCAAACCTAAGCTAACTAGCAACTCTCTAGCGAATGAATTCAAAGAAAATCTAAGGCCCCCCAAGAAGTAGGCTTCATAGACGCCTATTCCAAAACGGGGATTGCAGCACCATTCTCCTCGGACGGCTAACCTTGGGTTAAATTCGTTCGGAATATGATACCACGCCTTAAGGTTTGAGAGCCTTTGTTCAGATGTTTTGGAGTGGACGCCTACTGCACAACTATAGACGATCTCCTCTTCGTCTGTAGGGTTGGACGAAGGAACCTTAGACGAGGTACCAGCTTGGGAACCTGAGGCTTTCCTAAGTTGCTCTTGAAGAGCTTCTACAGGAAATCTAGGGACGCCAGAGATATATTCCTCGTCCGTGGAACCTCCTTTGCTATTGTCACCACTACTACTAGAACCACTATAACTAGAGGAATCCTGGTACTTGTCTATAGCCCTATCTGTACTATTGCTAGATGAGGAAACAATGGTTGCAGACATTTTGAGGAAAAAGGAAAGCCTAAAGGAAGGAAAGAAGAGAGTACCTGGCTTTAGACGCGGAGAGACTTCTAGACGAGGTTCTAGATGAGGAATTTCAAAAGGAAAATTTCAGAAAATATGAAGGGTACAGGAGGGATTCCACTATTTATAGATAACCAAATAGGGCACTTAAAGCGACACGGGCCAATCAGAAGAGACCAAGTGGCGTGTGCCTCAAAAGAATAAAACGACGCAGTTAGGAACCAATGGAATTGCAACACGTGGCACATTCAGTCACTAATGCAAACGCGTTCAAAAAAAAAAAAAAAGAGAGAGAGAGAAGAAGAAAGTGAGTCATAAATAAATATTTCCTTAGACGACCTATGGACTGGGGGCAACTGATGGTGTTACAAAAAGCCAACTGCTAAACTCGTCCATATAGCTCGTCCACAGGAAAGCGACCCCATTTGTTGTGAGCTCGTCCATCCGTCTGTCCAGATGGACGAGCTCGTCCAAGGATTCACTCGTCCATCAAACTAGTAAGATGAACGAGTGTCCTGGAAATCTCCTTTGCACTCCACTTTTCTATTAGACTATAACCGTTCCTCCTTTGAAAACGGTTATGGGAGTTACCTCAGAATCCTCCAAACTACACAACGCATGGAGAGATAACTGCCACAGAGAAAACTATATAAAGGCTCTTCTATAGAAACGGGAGAGGTAATTTTTCAGAAATTTTGATAAAAGAAAAAGAACTTTTCCCTTTACTGAGAATCACAGACTCACTGACTTCACCATCGGAGGATTTTTGGCCGGCCTCCACCGGTCTCCTCTGACTCCTTGTTTGTTATTTTCAGGATTTTGCTTGTAGATCGTTAACGCCTGGAAATTTTAGCCCACTGATTTATTGGATTCATCAGTTAGTATTTTGATCTGCATCGTTTATTCATCATGAATTTTTTTTTTTTTGACAAATTATTCATCATGAATTTATATAATAATATCTTCTCAATTTTTTATATAATAATTAAAATAAATTATTATATTATAATGACAATAATCCAGATGTACTCTTAAAAAAATATTATATTTATTTCATAAATTAAATCTCATTTTTATTTTTATTTTTTCAAAATCTCATTTCTAACTTTTTAATTTAAAATGGATTAAAGTTTCACATGGTTATGAATAAAATTGATTAGCATCACTGTCACATAATAACTCATTAAAAGTCATCACACAACATTGATTGATTGATCTTCTCAAAAAAAAAAAAAAAAAAACTCATTAAAAGTCATCAAACAACATTGATTGATCGATCTTCTCAAAAAAAAAAAAAAAACTCATTAAAAGTCATCAAACTACATTGATTGATTGATCTTCTCAAAAAGAAAAAAAAAAACTAAATTGATTGAATTAATAAATAAATTGTATAATTAAAATCACCACTTAAAATTTTGTCATTCTAAAATAGTTTTTTCTGTCGGAAAATATTCAGTTTTTGCAAAAAATATTATTAAAAAACTTCTATTCAGAGTTATATAGTTTTGTAGTTCATTTTGGAATTCAAGTTTGCTAAAATTAAATTTCAAGTAGATGTAAACTATCTAATCTGGTATTTATTTTCAATAAAATAATCCATGTGAGCAATTATCTACTTGAAACTCAAATTTCAAAATGGGCTACATAACAAAATAATTTCGAGCAAAAACTTTTCAGTAATATTTTTTACAAAAGCTGAATATTTGGCCCCAAAAAAAAAAAAAAAAAAACCCTTCCAAAAACTAAAGAGGAGGATTAAACTTAGAAGCATGACGCCATAATAACCCTCAATGCTCAAAATGATGAGGACGGAAAACTTTGGCGCTTGGGTGGAAATGTGATGTGATTGAGATTGAGGGTACAATTACAAAGCAACTGAAGTGGTGCCGCGTACGCTATTGCCATGTAAAGACAATTTTATCGCCTACGCTTTTAGCTAGAAGACAAACTCCTTTTCAAAAATAAAAAATTCATTAAAACTTATTTAGCTTAAAATAATTAATCAGAACACAACTAAAGCTGTATAAAATTTCTATCATTATTACCAAAAAAAAAAAAAAAAATTGTATAATAATTAAAATAAGACTTTAAAAAAGTGCCTGTAATAGTCTAACCAAACGGATAAACATTTGATGTGACTAAAAAATAAATAAAAGGATAGAATATGTGTGTTTTGTTATTAAATAACCACAACCAAATTTTCGTCACCATTTATTTTGGTTTTGTTAAGAAGGGTGAGAGATTAATCAACATCATCAACATGTATTCTTTTCTTCTATTTTATTTGATTCAAAATTATAGTCTATGTTACTTTTTATTTATTGATATATATATATTTTTATAGTTTTAACTATGAGTCTAAATTCAGTAAAAATGAAGTGTAAAACTCATGTTTTACATCATTTAATAAAAAATTATTACATCAATTTTTACTTAAAACTCAATACATCCTACCACACATAATAAAATCTCAATAAACTCACAATTAAGTTGGACTTTCAAATGGGTATTAAATTTTTTTTTAATGAGTAATAAGTATTAGAATTGATTGAGTGAATTGTATCTATTCTTTAATATGTAATATGATAATGTGACATGTTAAGATTAGAAGGATAAAACTTTAGTTTTACACCACGTTCTTATTGAATTTAATCTCTTTAACTACTTATGCTAAAATTATTTTTGGCCTTCACTTTTTCAATTCCCTCAATTGGAATCAATAGAATAATTTTGTTTTATCAAAAAAAAAAAAAAAGAATAATTTTGTAATTTAGTGATTTTACACCCAACAATAAATTTAACAAACCTTCGAGTTGTCAAATTATTATTGATTATCGCCTTATCCCACCAATGACATTATTTATTCTCAATTATTTATAATTTACCACAGTTTTTATTTCCAAAAAAATTGCGAGAAAGATTTGCAGTTTTGACTACTTGTTTCCAATTAGATACCTTGGATAACGTTGAGCCATGTTGCACATCATTAGATATTAGCACATTAAATAATTTTCCACTTACGTGCATAACGTTACAATATATATTACTTACTTGGCAACCAGAACTAGAAACCATTGCTCTGTTTCCATATATCTCTTTGTTTGTTTTGGAAAATTTTCATCTTCTTTTGCTATTCTAATCTGTGACTGTTCTAATCTGTGACTGTGAGTGCTCTGATCTTCTTCTTCTTCCTCTTCTTCTTCTTTTCCTTTCTGCACTGCATTGGTTTTTGTGGGAAGAGAAACTTTTTGTTCTTTTTCACTGTCTTTATATTAATCTGAAAAACGTTTGCAGAGAGATGGGGTTCACTAAGAAAGAGTACGAATTTCTGGGTGAGATCGGTGTGGGACTCGACAACCTCGGTGGTTATGTCGATGGTAATTGGAAGGCAACTGGGCCTGTCGTCTCCTCTGTTAATCCTTCAAACAATCAGGTTTGGTTTTGCCTTACTCATCAGATTTTAGAGAATTTTATTTTATTTTATTTTATTTTCATTATAAATATTGCATATTTAAAGAAAATTATAGGGATGGATTTGAGTTCTGGCTGAATATGATATATAGATTTTTATTAGTTACAGATTTTTTAGTCCTATGGGTTATTGTCTTGTTGATCTGTGGGAATCAGTAAGTTCAAGGTTCAGTGGATTGTCCTCATGGAAAAATGGTTTTTTTTTTTTTTTTTTGATAATTCGTTAGTTACAACAATGGGGTGGTGGGATTTGAACCGTGGATGTCTCCGCTGGAAACATCATAGTTTTACCTAATCATTACTGGGTCATGCTTATTTTTTGTTGTTGTTGCAGTTTTGTTAAAGGAACACTTGGACTGAAGTTTTTGTTTTCAGCTTGGAAGGAGGAAATTTTGGTTTTTGTATTATTGAATAGAATAGAATTGAGTTTGTTTGATCATTCAAAAAATGTTCAAAATTAAGAGATAATCCATGAGAATTTTTGTGTTTCTCTTTATGCTTTGTGGGTTATTAGCTATTTCTGTACCATATTCTGATTCTTTTGCTTTTGGATCTAGGAAATTGCTAGAGTCACTGAAGCATCTATTCAAGATTATGAGGAGGGAATGAAAGCTTGCAATGAAGCAGCCAAGAAATGGATGAGTGTCAGTTGATTATGTTCTTTGCTAATGACATCAAAACACCTGAAATTGCAGCGTTCAGTTAGGATGCCTGGATATGTTTTGTTTGACAGTTGATGTTTTCTTTCCGCAGATCCCTGCACCAAAGAGAGGTGAAATAGTTAGGCAGATAGGAGATGCACTAAGAGCTAAATTGGAGTTTCTGGGTAGGCTTGTGTCGCTTGAGATGGGAAAGATACTTCCTGAAGGAATAGGGGAGGTTCAAGTATGATACTATACTATTCTCTGGCTAATTTTATTCATTCTGTAGTGTTTTGTTCGACAATGCTGTTACTCTCATTGTTTTTAAGGGCAGGAGGCAAAGGTTGGGGTTGTGCCCTGAGGCATCTTTCTTGAATGTCACTTTTAAGCAGGCCTTGGCTGCTTTTAGGGCTTTATGTTACTATCTAAATTCTATAGATCTGGGGTTGGAAATAGCAATGCCTTATTCTTATTTTGAGTTGTTCTACACCCAGCAACCTCCGATGAGGTGGTTTACTTAGTAGTTACTTACCCTCTGGTTATTCAATAGGATTTGCTTGCTACTATTGACAGCTTTATATATCTACATAGTTCATAATTTTCTATCTCACTTGTATACATGATCAGGATGAGTAGAGGAACCATGAAGAGTAACTGGGATCAATTCAATAATATGTGTGTGTGTTTTCATTTAGGATGTGCATTTGTCTGCTTCATTTTTATTTACTTGTTTTTATTATCTTATATCTCTCACCCTTTTTCTCTGTTTTTCAAACTCTATACCTATACAATTAATTGTGTCAATTTCGTCAGTCAACTTTCAAAATCAAGTCAATTTTATTGTTAATCAAGTTAATAACCAAGGATAAAATTGACTTGATTTTGAAGCTTGAGAGATGGAATTGACTTGATTTTGAAGCTTGAGAGATGAAATTGGCTTGATTTTAAAAGCTAAAGGATGAAATTGACACAATTAATAATTGATGGACCGTGCTTTGAAAGTTGAAGAATGAAACTAACACTATTAAATGTATAAGGAAGAAATTTAATCTGTGAAAAATGTACGGATGCCAAATTTGTAGTTTGGCTTTTTAAAAATTCTCTTATTGGTGGGCATTCCATGGTCATATGGTGCATAGAGAGTTGAGCTTTTGAGAAAATTTAGTGATCTTCAAGATATGTTTAGATGAACTTATCAGTTAGTGTTTCTTGATATTTTTTTAACCTTTTTCAGTGACTCTAAAGCTGTATTCCTTAACAGGAAATTATTGATATGTGCGATTATGCTGTTGGTTTAAGCCGGCAACTGAATGGATCTATCATACCTTCTGAACGTAAGCTCATACATCTTCTGATTGCTAATTTGAATGGTTCCATCAATTATAAGACTCTTTGTGATAGCTGAATAAAACTTTTAATAGCTGAGTATAAATGTTAATTTACCTTTAATGAAGTCTGCAGTTCAAGAATGGATTTGTTTTAGTAATGTTGTCTCGCTTGAGCTGGTTTCTTTCAAAGATTCTAACTCATATTTTCTGTTTTTCTTTTTCCAGGTCCAGATCATATGATGTTTGAGGTGCAGTACTAAATCAGGCATTGGAATGTGATTATATTGAATATTATGTTAAATTTGACTTTGTTACTCCAAATTAAGGTGAGCATGCTCTAACTGCAGGTGTGGAATCCACTGGGGATAGTGGGTGTAATCACTGCTTTCAACTTCCCATGCGCTGTTCTTGGTGTGTTCTTCTTCTGTCACTGTCACTGAAAAAGTTATCTTAATTTTGTCAATTCATGAAATGATAAGGATCATTTAGAGCTACTCTGTTTAAATAGTTTGACTAATATGGGTCTAGCATCACCATTGGTTCTCTTTGTGTATATACCGCCTTTGAGGTATACTATGAGTATAGCATGAGACTGAATAAATTTTGCTGGATCTGATTATTTACTTGTCCAGGTTAGCCATGAATGCAGGGCATTTAGCTACTAGTTTACATTGAAAGGATTCATTTAAAGTATAGTTTTCTATATTCCTGATGAATAAAAAAATAGTTTGGATAATTTAGTTTTACCTTGATTTTCGAGTTTGCATATCTAGCTATTCTTTGGGTCAGTTTGTCTTGACCTCTATCATTCACGCAAAACAATACTTTTGCCTAGATTTTGAGTTTATTTTTTATCAGGCTATTGGTTGGGTGCGTTTGTCTAGCTTTCCTTTTTAAATAGCACACTGAGTAGATGTAAACTGGCAATACCTGTCTGCTATAATATGCCAATGTTATTTTTTTCAATGTTTTTACAACATAATACAAGATTAACATGTAGATGGATGGATGGGGAATTTTTTTATTGATTAGACATGTACTATTTGTGATTGTAAAATTCCATGTCTGTTTAGATGTGAATTTTTTATTCAGATGCCTATGTTATGACACTTGTTTACTGCCTGCCTTTAAGCCACTAATATTTTTTTTTCTCTGATGCTTTAGGATGGAATGCCTGCATTGCTTTAGTATCTGGTAACTGTGTTGTGTGGTAAGTTATATGTCCATTTCCTGACTTTAATTTTTTATTTGTAGGTTACTCGCACCCAGTGGGTTTTGATTTTTGAACCCATGAGTGCCATTGAGCCAGAGCTCATTGGTCTATCTCCTGATTTAAAGGCTTACTTACATTCATTTTACTTATTCTTTCAGCCATGATTTTCTATAATACCAACATATTTTCTTCTGAAATTCAATTGAGAAGATAAGTGTTTAGACCACTTTTCTTAGTTTATTTTATTGCATCTTCTGCACTTGAATAATGGCTCAAACTATTTACAACGTTTTATAAGAAAAAAGTTCAGTTAATGATCCTTGTATCATAATTCTAACATGATATCCAAATTTTCCATTGTTGAGATTTTTTTACTTCTTCATTCTTCAAGATATCACACAGTTTGAATTCCCAACCCCCACCATAAGTGTGTGCTATTGCTACTATTTTGGCATGTGCTCCTCCTATTATTGTTGAATCCCCCCTTCCAAAAAAAAAAAAAAACCAAACATGACCAACTTAAATATGATGTTAAGGGCTTTTTTGCCTTTTTTTTCTTGAGAAGGGAAGCGCCTGTATTAAACAGGTAGATTGATTTATATATCTAGTACCCTACTAGTTTATCATAACATTATTTTCTAAAAAAAATCACTTTTCAATATCTTCAGTTCCTTGCCATTGAGTACCGAAGTATGTTTGATTACATTCCTATTTTACTTAGATTACAGGAGTAGTTACTTACCATGCTATGCATGTCAGGAAGGGTGCTCCAACGACTCCATTGATAACTATTGCTGTGACTAAGCTTGTGGCAGAGGTTTTTGAGAAGAACAACTTGCCAGGTGCAATATTCACATCTTTCTGTGGAGGTGCTGAAATTGGTCAAGCAATAGCGAAAGATACACGTATAGCACTGGTCTCATTCACTGGAAGCTCAAAGGTAAATTTATGATTTGTTTGTGCCACTGCCATTGGCATCACTCTTTTATGAATATATTCAAAATAGACATAAAGTTCATCGATTCTTGAAAGTGAAACCATGAGTTTTCTGTGTGAGACGAGTTGAATTGTATATAAAAGTTTTGAACCAAGAAACATATTCTCAGTGGTTGGTACCCATTATGATTTACTAATGCATTTTTTTTTAAACAACTGTGTGTAAAAGAGCTATTCCTTGCAAAGTCTGATGCATATTAAAACACAAAGGATACACACACACACACACACACACAGTCCTATCTTTGATAAATTGCTATTACATAAAAGTGTAACAAGCATATGGTCAAACCCTGCCTCCCAGGTGCCCATATATGCCACTTATTTAGGGAAATTTTATTATATGTTTAAACCAATTTTTGGGTCAGTTTTAGTCCACATCTTCTTCACCTAAGCGTGTCTCCTGCCTTCTGAATTATAGGTAGGTTCAATGGTCCAGAAAACGGTAAATGAAAGGTTTGGCAAATGCTTGCTTGAATTAAGTGGGAACAATGCGATAATTGTCATGGATGATGCCGACATCGACCTAGCTGCGCGTTCTATTTTGTTTGCAGCTGTTGGTACAGCTGGTCAGCGCTGCACAACATGCCGCAGACTGGTAATATATTTCTGTTTACAATTTAATGACGGTTCCAATGTGGTCATAGTTAGCCCTTACAGCAATTATTTTTTTGGTAAGTATCCCTTACAGTAATTTCTTTGCTTACTTTGGGTGTAGTATCTTCACGAAAGCATATACCAGAAGGTATTAGATCAACTAACTGGAGTTTACAAGCAAGTCAAAGTTGGGGACCCCTTGGAGAAAGGAACTCTGGTTGGACCAGTACATACTCGTGCCTCAAGGGACAACTTTGAGAAAGGGATTTCAAGCATAAAATCCCAGGCAAGTATTCTGTCTCTTGTAATTGATTATTGCTAGCATCTTCAATCATTTGACCTTATATGATGTACTAAAGTGTTTTTGTTCACATAACTACTTGATACTTGTATAATCAGGGAGGGAAAATCCTGGTAGGTGGATCAGTTATAGAATCAGATGGAAATTTTGTGCAGCCGACCATTGTTGAGATCTCCCCAGATGCCTCCATAGTGAAAGAAGAATTGTTTGGTCCTGTTCTGTATGTCATGAAATTCAAGGTAATTTCTTCATGAAATTACATCCATTTGCATGTATGGTTTTGATTGAGATTCTCATCAGATCAAAGTTCTCATTTTGCATTTGAAAACTTGCACAGACTCTAGATGAAGCAATTGAAATGAACAATTCTGTACCACAAGGATTGAGTAGTTCAATCTTCACACGCAAGCCTGAGATTATATTTAAATGGATAGGGTGAGTGCTCATAAAATCGATCTTTACTTTCTGTTTGAAAGACTTATATACTTATATGTTTGAGCTTTGCATGTTTTTATTTATATTGTAGACACCAACTGGTATGTTTAACTAAATTAGTTAGTAGAAGATTGTAACTTTGTTTTGAAGTTCTAATTGCTGATCACTGTTGGAAAATGGAAACTAGAGATGTGTAAAGTTTAATGTTACAAGTTACTTTTCTACTGATATATTCAATGACAATTATAACCTCATTAAATAGTGTAAGATAGCATTTTGCATCCAATTCAAAAAATTTCTATGAAATGTAAAAATCTGAAAATCTGTACTTATTCTATAATATCTATATGTCTCTCTTCTATGTATTATGTATCCATTGTTGATGTATTTGGAGTATTATTGTAGGCCACATGGCAGTGATTGTGGTATAGTGAATGTAAACATACCTACAAATGGAGCTGAAATTGGTGGTGCTTTTGGTGGAGAAAAGGCAACTGGTGGTGGCCGTGAAGCAGGAAGCGACTCTTGGAAGCAATACATGCGACGATCAACATGGTAATATTTTACTGATTGATTTGCTTGGATGTTTGTGCTCGAGCATTCTCATTCTTCGGTTCAATCTTTTTGTATTTTTCACAATGACTTAACCATTCTTCTCCTTCACAGTACAATCAATTATGGAAGTGAACTACCATTGGCTCAGGGAATTAATTTTGGCTAATAAGTCGGCCTTGCAGTGAGGTATGCTTGCCCTGTCTTCATGATCTAAGTTCAACATGGAGGGTCAGGATACATTCAACAAAATCTGCTGTTGAGGTTGTGCCTCTCCTGCCAATTTTAATGTATTACAAAAAAAAAAAAAAAGGGAGATTTCGGATGCCTTATGTACTATGTAGAACTGGTCTTATTTCCATTTACAACAAATAAAAGCATTTTAAAATAAATTATCTGATATTTGAGCTGTATTGTTTTGCATAAGTTTTCCTATTGATCTCTTCTGCGTTTCCAAAAGGTCTATGTGGGAAATAAACCAAACGTGAAAATGGCCTAGCAGCTGTTTGGGATCCAACGTTATATCACTCTCATTAGTTTGAGTCTCAGATAAGATAGTTTTGGTTAACCTCAAGAGTCTTCTCCAATTTTTATTTTATTTTATTTTTTTATTTTTTTATCAGTTTTTATTTATTTTTATGGTGAGGGTAAAAGTTAATATTTTCGTATTAAGCATCTAAATTCTGAAGTATATGTATATACATCCATTTGCAACAGTTAACATGACTTATAAGGGGTTATCATTGAATTGAAATAAGTAAGCAAAAAAAAAAAAAAAACTTGAGAAAGAGAGAGAGAGATAGAGTGAAAAAATAAAAAAGAGCTTTGACTAACTCGGGGAATAAAGAGAGAGAGAACAAAGATTTATTTATTTTGTTATTATAAAAAAAAACTGTTAAAATTTGAATATGACAAAGAAATGCCGAAGAAAAAAAACTACTTTTAAAATTTATCCGAAATTTAGGTGTTTTTCAATCTGAAGAAGTTATGTTAGGATGGAGCAGCATTTTGTTGTGAAGGAACAAAACCAAACTCAAACTCAAATATGCTCTTTGCTAATAAATCCAATGGCAAATCTGCAGCCTGATCTTGTCCACTGTCAAACAAAAGACAACTTGGAATAGTGGCAGGGCCAGGAATTCAGTTTAGGGGAGGCAATGTTGAAAGCAAAATTAATCTAAAAATAATTAATTGATATTAATAGCAAACTAAATATGCAAATATATATATATATATATATATATATTAATGTAATTTGAAGATTAATCTAAATAAATAGAGTTTAAATAATCAATTTTATTTCTTAAAATAAATTATTGTAAAAGTGTTAAGAGTATAACAATGTACTAGCAATTTTGTATCCTCACTTCCTTGAATGCTATTAAAAAATAATGTTGAATTCAACATTTTTTCTCTGTTCTTTTAGGCAGTTAAAATTTGGATTATAACAAAAACAAGATTGGAAAAAAAAATTAAAAACTAAAAAATAAGAAAAAGACTGGAGGCTATAGTTTTAGTGCTATATATGAATATAAGTAGGCTTCTTCTTCTTTTTCTTTTTTTTTTTCTTTTTTTTTTTATAATAAAAAATAATGATTATGTAGAACCCACCAAATTGAGAGTTGGTATTTTTACAAGTTGACACTGGGAATTATATAATTGTTAAACAATAAAGTAGTGTAAGTGGTGGGTCAAAATGAAAATTTAATGTTCAACAATTGTGAAATTTATTATAAGAAATACTATTTATACTATATAGTATTGCTCTGACAATTGTGAAATTTGTTGTAAAAAAAATTGTGTAAATTCATTATTTACTCTTAGTAGTTTGGAAACTTGTCAAAAGGACAATACTTTTAGTCTTATATGGGGCCATTGAACTTTGTTTTCATTGGAAAAAGATGAAAATGTGCTATGTATTGCTTTTTTTTAGAAGCATAGAAGTCTTCTTATTTATGCTAGGGGCAAAGTTGAGATAGAAAAATTTTGTCAAGGGCAAAATGTTTATAGGTATATTATATAGAAGAATCATAGCACTATAATATGTGTATTTTACAAACCATATAGTTAGGCTACAACTAATGGACAAAGAAAGTGCCTACCAACGTAATTAACGACTATGTTAGAATTTAGGTTAAAATTGGAAATTTTTGATGCTAAAACATGTTTTTTTTTTTTTTTTTTTACAAGATAGAAATTCTACTCTAACTTAATCTAAGTGTATATGTGTGTGAAACTCCCTCTTGTAGACTTGAACCCCGACTCTTGCTCCCCACACCTCACAAGCACTTATACTTGTGGAGTGACTATCGCGCCAAAAGTTCGTGGTGGTATGCTAAAACATGTTTAAAAACAAGGTTTAGTGTTTCTAATAAAAGAAGGTCCAGCGTTCAAATTCTCTCAATCCCATTAGTCGAATAAAAAAAAAAAGATGTGTTTATTCATTGTGAATTAAGTAAAGTAAGGTAATGGACCACGCATCTATTTGAAGATTGTGAGATTTATGAAGACTCTTTCAAGCAATCATCCAAATCAGACAAAAAGTTTGCTTGATCATCGGCTTGAGTGAATTTACGTAATTTGTAAGCTTGACTTTCAAACACTTGTGGGCATAATTGATTGTTTGGAATTTGTTGTTTTGATTATTATTATGTATTTATGTATGTGTTATTTGGCTAATTGTTACATTAATAATATGCCTTAATTTGATAGTTAGCTTAAAAAAAACATTAGCTGTAATATCGGGGTCTAAATTGGGAACTCCCACAAGCAGTGCCTAATTTACAACAGATTATTTCAAGTATTCGGCGGCGTTCTTCTGATATTTCTTTCTACACATAACAAATTCTGCATTCTCTTGCGTCCATAAGCAACCTTATGGTTACTTGTATTGTATTGTGTGATACTTGAATGTTTCTCCAATATTAGAGGAAGAAGATCACAATTGTGCGTACTAAATTATGACCCTCTTTGCAATATGGGATAAACTGTTATCTTTGGATTAGAAATACTATGGTCTCAAGTCTTTGAATATTCCAAAATCTCTAATGCAACATGCAAGTTTTTCCACCAATAATGGCCCACTATGTCCATTCACAAATCAAAGTTTATGATGTACCATACACAAGGACTCTTGGATTAAAAAAGACCACAGAGAACAGAACAGAGTATAGAACCAAGATTTCTAGTCTATTTTCTTAGCACTAATGGTTTTTCCACCAGGACTACATGACGGCATCCCTTCATGACAGTAAAAATTGCAATTTCTTAACATCTCAAGACGCATTTATGCACACACAAGTCATCGAAAGAAACTTATCCCTAAGGAAAAAAAAAAGTCAGAAAATGCCTTTCTAGTGTTAGGAATAGATTAATAATGAGATAGTTTTACTATTTACCCAATTGTTATACTGAGCTTGAGGGAACATTTTAGAAATTTTATCATTCCAAATCAAGTAATTTTTAGGTATTCTCGGAGCACGGAGAACGGTGCTCTCTCATCTCAAATTTATAGTAGGTTCCACCATGAATATGAGAGGAAAAAACACAGTTTTTTTATATTTCGGGAATACTTAAAAATTTTCCTTCCAAATCACGGAAGGTTATAAACGTAAGAACTGGCACTAGAAAAAATCGGAATAATAATATACATGCATTGGTGAAGGAAGGAGTTAAAATTGTACCAAACTGAAGGGACAGATTTCCACCAGATGTGTCTTTGGACCTACTACAGAATTATGAGAGAACCACAAAGAAAGTTGCCTAACTTGTACGATGAATGTGACTTACGTAATTTTGTATCCATCCTGAGGGAACCACAAAGAAAGTTGCCTAATTTGTACGATGAATGTGGCTTTTGTAATTTTATATCCATCCTTCAGCTTTAGGCCCAGGTGGGGGGTCACTGAAATAATATAAATTTCTGTAAGCGAAAAAAGAAATCATATAAATTTCTTATAAAAACCAATCATGGAATCTAAAACATAATCTGACTCATTGGAGAATGGGAATTGTATTTTGTGCATACCACGGAAGCATAAGATAGTGGAATATCTTTGAAGAATGGTACAGATAATGCCTAGTGAGCCTCCGCACCTGGCATGCCATATGCCATATGTAGGGTGCATTTACCATTTTCACACAAAAAGCAAGCTGCATCCGAACTTCTAAATCTCAACTATTGCAAATTTTTTTGCAATAGTGCTACAGTGCAATTCTACATGTCTTAATTTAATGAGTAGAATAGGAAAATAAAAGTTGGGATGCTGAGTGTATTATAAAATGGTATTATATAAATGATAAAGTAAGTTTTGAGATGGTAAAATAGAATAGTTTGAAAATTCGGGATGCGAATGCTCCTAAGAGCATTATCATCATGTTCTATAAATATGCCATTTTAACACAACAAAAATGCTACTTTATTATTTTAACATACCATTTTAAAATTCTTTTACATCACATCTTCTATTCTTCAATTCTATACATTAAAATAATATATACAAATATTAAAATAACATTAAAAAACTAACAATATAAAAAAAAAAATACAAAATGTGTGGCAGTGAAGCAATGAATGTGTGGCTGAAAGTATAGATGAAGGGATATTTTATTTGAGATGAGAGAGAAAGATGAATAAAAAATAATAAAAACCAAATGTCATTTTCATCCGTACCATGCGAAAGATGAGATTGTACTGTAGCACATCTCAAAATTTTTTGGCATTTAATACACCTCATGATGGTCTATTTTTGGTGTTTGGTGTGCCAAATGCCAAATATTTGACATTTGGCACACCTGATGGGAATGCTCTAAAGCTCTTAACCATTGGCTCAAATTGCTGGTTTTTCTTCCAATGCTATACACAAAAAGAAAAAGAGAAAAAAAAAATTAATAATCGAGTTAGTAAGTTTTTAGTAGTTTTCATTTTAAACTCACCGTTAATATTACTTTTTTTTTTTTTTTTTTACCTACCATCTAAGAAGCATGGACACAAGTATATGAACATGTACGACAAAATAACACGACAATAAAGCAAATTCATGACTATTAAAGGATATTTAGAAATTAAAATATAATCCAAGAACTCTTCTAAAAAAAAGAATACAGTTCATCAAAAAAAAAAAATAAAGAATACAAACCAAGAATAAATATATTTTATTAATTTTCAAATGCATTATTACTATTTAGTACATGAATGCTCTATTTGTTTTGTGAAAGGCTGTTCAATTCCTCTTATTCTCATATTTTGATTGTGTTTTTTTTTTTTAAATGACATAATTAGGACATGCGTGCAAAAGTGTCAAGGCGTATCAAATGCCTAACACACTTATGATACTCCAAATGGGTCAAAACAGGGAAAATAAAAGGTTCAATTCAGGGGCTCCAAGTGGAGTTGCCCCTCTCCTTCCCGTTGACTCCTCTACTTGGGTCACGTTTAAAAATATTTTTTTTTCTCTGTCACTAAGGTGGCGTCGCTGGGGCACCAGTTGACTTCCCTTGGGCTGTAGAAGTTGCTGTTCCTGGTAGGAGGATTCTGTGTAACTCAATCAATTATTTGCTTGGAGAGAGTTAGCTGTTTTTTTCTTTTGCTAGGGTTTTTGGGAAACACGAGAGGCGAGTGCAGTAGAAATATGGACACTCTTACAAAACATTGGCAAAAAATGTCCTTGAACGCTAGGGAGGGTGAAGAGTTGGGTTTGGACGATGAGTTATTAACTAAGAATTTTACCATGGCAGCAAAGTTTCTAACAAGGAGGGCACTAAATATTGAGGCGGTGACTAGAACATTTGGTCCCCTGTGGAGGTCAGTGAAAGGATTTGAGGTTAGGAGAAGTAGTGACCATGTGTTACTGTTTACGTTTGAAAAGAAGGAAGAGGTGGAGAGGATAATGAGCAACGTCCTGTGGAGTTTCGATAAACACCTCATGGTATTGCAGTGGTGTGATAAGGAAGTCCATCTCAAGGATTTAGAGTTTGATAAGATTCCGATATGGGTTTAGATTCACGATGTTCCGTTAAGGTTCATGACTAAGGCAGTAGCTGAAAAACTCTGTGCAGTAGTTGGAACGGTTTGGAAAGAAATCGACGAGGGAGAGACGGATGGGGGGAGTTTTTTGAGGATGAAGGTCACCATTGATATAAACAAACCTTTGTGTAGGGGGAGGTTGATATCTCTGTCTCACGGAGAGCAAAGTTGGGTGTCTTTCAAATATGAAAGACTTCCAAATATTTGCTATTGGTGTGGGTGCCTGAACCATGGGGACAGAGACTGTGAGCTATGGATTGAGAGTGAAGGTAGTCTCACAAAGGAGGGACAAGCATATGGGGCGTGGATTCGTGCAGCTCTGTTTGTGAAGGGAAGAAATCCTGTGGTGAAGGTGCCGGGATTCTACGCTGCAAAAAAAGCCCAGCAAAAACAGGGGGCTGAGGAGCGTGGCATGAACTCGCTGGTAGAGCAAAACGGTGACAATCTTCCCACGATAGCGCACGCACAAACCGAGGCAGCAGCGAGATTCCAGGAGGCATTTAATGGGACATCTGCGGAGTCTGATGCAGCAGATGTGATCGCTGAGTTGGTGAAACCTGGTGGACGAGAAGCAGGGGAAAGTTTCGAGGAAAGACTTAAGGAGATTGACATGGAGATGGGCAGATTTGACAAGATGAGGGGCGGGTTCTCAGGGGATAACATAGAAGAGGAAATTGTGGGAATTAAGGATCAAAAGCCAGCTAGAAAAGTTGATAAGTCTACCCAAAAGTTAGACGATAGGCATGCAGTAAACTCGGATAGGTATGCAGAGAACGTGGCTGGTACAGAGGGCTTTCCAAAGTCACGGGTGCATGAGGCAAACTTGGTAAGTGTCCGTATTACCCACTCTGCATTGTGTGATATTTCAAATATTATGGGCTGTAGCAATAATAGTGCTAAGGTGGAAAAGGTAAAAAGAACTAGGAAAAAATGCCATGCACGTCCCATTGAAAATGTAGTGCCCAGGGGGGTAAAAAATGCAAAAAGGTTAGCTTCAGAGGTGGACTGTAGTGAGTTACCATGCAAGAAAAGGCTGGTTTCTCTTTCTGGTCAGGAACTAAGTGATTTAATGGTGGAGGCTGTGGTGCAGCCCCGCCAACAACAATGAATCTCTTAAGCTGGAATTGTCGGGGGATTGGGAACCCTCAGACAGAGCAGGAGCTTGGTGACCTTATTCGAGCTCATTCTCCCTTAGTCGTGTTCCTAGCCGAAACATGGCTGAAAAAATCTAGGCTAACTCAGTTACGTGATAAGATAAAGTTTGATGGTATGATAGAATTTTCTAGATAAGGGAGGGGTGGAGGGGTGGCGGTTTTTTGGAAAAAAGAAGTGGACTTCTCGGTGGACACTTTTTCCCCGAATCATATTGACGCCGTCATCAAGGCGGTTTACGGGTTTTTATGGCGAGGCCGACACTAGTAACCACCATATCTCTTGGGATACCTTGAGAAGATTAAATTCAAAATATTCCTTACCTTGGTTGTGTGCGGGAGACTTCAACGAAATCACTAGAGCCCATGAGAAATTAAGGGGAAGGCTTAGACCTAGTAGGCAAATGGAGGCTTTTAGAGATGTGCTGGATGAGTGTGGCTTTCAAGACTTAGGTTTTAGTGGTAAAAAGTTTACTTGGTGCAATGGGCAAGGTGAGGGGCATATGGTGTGGGAAAGACTTGATAGAGCGGTTAGTACGGTGGATTGGTTATCAATGTTCCCGGCTACAAAAGTGGTCCATTTGGAGAGTGGTACTTCGGATCATAAACCGATCATGATTTATTTAGCGGGTATCCCAAAACGAGTAAACAAGCCTTGGAGGTTTGAACAAATGTGGATGAGGGATGAGGGTTGTAGGGAAGCGATTGAGGATGCATGGTCTTTGGATTGCCAAGGCAGCCCAATGAAGAGAGTGGAAGGAAAAGTGGATAGATGTCGTAGGAATTTGAAGTGGTGGAGCAAAGTTGCTTTTGGTAATGTAACTCGTCGCCTTAGGGAGAAGAAAGAGCATTTGAGAGTCGCTGAGGAAGCCGCAACAAGGGGTGGAAGCATGGCACGGGTTCAAAGGCTGAAAAAAGAGATTTCAAAGCTCCTAGTAAGTGAAGAACAAATGTGGAAACAACGATCCCGAGCTCTATGGCTGCAAGAGGGGGATAATAACACAAGATATTTTCATAGTAGGGCCTCTCATCGGTTTAGAAGAATTCGTATTGATTCACTTGAAGATCCGGATGGGGTGGTTTGTGAGGATGAGGATGGGATTGCAAATATTTTGGTTTTCTACTACCAAGGACTCTTTACCTCCTCAAACCCGTGCAAGATAGAGGAAGTAGTGGCTAGTATTCCTTGTTCTATTTCAGATGAGATGAACCAATCACTAAATGTTGAGTATACTAGGGAAGAGGTAGTCACAGCTTTAAAGCAAATGGAACCTTTGAAGGCGTCGGGTCCAGATGGACTTCCACCTCTCTTTTTCAAACATTATTGGCAATCAGTGGGTGATGATGTGACGGATGCAGTGCTGAGTTGCCTCACCTCGGGTGTTATCCCTCCATCAATTAATCAAACCTTCATCACCCTTATACCTAAGGTAAAAAGTCCCTCAAAAGTTTCAGAATTTCGCCCTATATCTCTATGTAATATTATCTATAAGCTTGTTTCCAAGGTGATTGCTAACAGGCTCAAGGGGGTGTTACCTCTGATTATTTCGGAATCACAAAGTGCCTTCCAATCTGACAAGGCAATCTCCGATAATATACTTGTAGCCTTTGAAACCTTGCATCACATGAAGAACCAAAAGGCAAAAAAAGGGGGTTTCATGGCCTTGAAGCTTGATATGAGCAAGGCTTACGATAGGGTGGAGTGGAGTTTCCTAGAAGCAACTATGATGAAGATGGGCTTTAATGAGAAATGGGTGGCTTTGGTCATGAGTTGTATAAATTCGGCCTCCTACTCAATTCTAGTGAATGGAGTGCCAAAGGGAGATATTCGACCAACTAGGGGTATTAGGCAAGGAGATCCCTTATCTCCGTACCTATTTCTAATTTGTTCTGAAGCTCTCAATTGTCAATTGCAACAGGCAGCTGGGTCCGACGCTATTAGGGGTTTCTCTCTTTGCAAAAATGGTCCAAAAATCACTCACTTATTCTTTGCCGACGACACTCTTCTTTTTTGCCGTGCTACAATGAGCGACTTGGATGCTATTCAGCGTATTTTGAGTTTGTATGAGCAACCTCGGGACAAAAGTTGAATAGAGAAAAAACGTCTGTGTTCTTTAGCAAGTCCACACCAGAGGGGAGGAAATTAGAAATTCTTGATTTCTTAGGAGTAAGTGAAGTGCGAGAATACAAAAAGTACCTTGGGCTTCCGGCAGTGGTTGGGAGAAATAAAAAGGCAAGTCTCAATTTCATTAAGGAGAGAGTGTGGGGTAAGTTACAAGGTTGGAAGGAAAAGCTCCTTTCGCAAGCGGGTAGGGAGGTGCTCTTAAAAGCGGTAGTTTAAGCTATACCCACTTTTGCGATGAGTTGTTTCAAACTCCCATCCGGATTATTAAATGATATTGAGATGATGATAAGGAAATTTTGGTGGGGACAAAGGGGAGATCAACGAAGGATCCATTGGAAGAATTGGGAAACCTTCTGCAAACCAAAGGCCTTGGGGGGCATGGGTTTTAAAGATTTGGAAAAATTTAATGAGGCTATGCTTGCTAAGCAAGTGTGGAGACTACTTGTGGATCGGTCTTCTCTCTTTTATCGGGTGTTTAGTGCGAAATATTTTCCAAGCGGGTCAATTTTTGACGCAAAGGGTGCCTCCGGATGATATGCTTGGCAAAGCATTGCTAAGGCTAGAAATCTTGTCCAAACCGGTTTGCTTTGGAGGGTGGGAAACGGAAGGAAGATAAACATCTACGGAGATAGGTGGCTACCTGGAGGAGACTTGGCTTGTATTCTTTCTCCTAAGAATGAGGTTGCTTCAAATTGGGAAGTCGCAAAGCTGTTGGCAGCTGGGGGTGAGGGTTGGAATGACCAACTAGTGGAAGCCTTTTTTTTGCCTTTTGAAGCACGAAGAATCAAGAGCATTCCAATACCTGTCACGGAGCAGGAGGATAGTGTTACTTGGCTGAGGTGCAGGTCTGGAGCGTATTCTGTAAAAAGGGGGTAGCAAATGTTGTGTGAGAAAGAAATGAAGGCCGCTCCATCAAGCTCCAATGCTGATGCGGAAAAGCGGTTTTGGAAGAGCATTTGGCGGCTGAATGTCCCAAACAAGGTAAAGGTGTTCCTTTGGCAAGCTTGTTCAAATGCGCTCCCAACTAAGGTGAACTTACAGAGATGGAAAGTGCTGGATAACCCTCTGTGTGAACAGTGCAAGTGCAAGGGAGAAGACGTGCTTCACGCCATATGGAACTGTGATAATATCCGTGAGGGGTGGGTGCAATCTTTTGCAGAAGTTAGGAGTAAATTCCCGGGCATAGAATCAATGTGCGACCTGGTTAGCATCATGAAAGAGGAAGGAAAAAGCTTGGAGGAGTTTGCCATGACTGCGTGGCTGATCTGGATTAGAAGAAACAAACAGAGGCTCAATGAACCAGCCCTGCCTCTCTCTAAGCTTGCCCAATCTACCACGGCCCTGCTAGATGAGTTCCAATAGGGGAAGCGACAGAACGAACCTCAGACAAGGTCTGGATCGGTGCGGTGGCAGCCTCCACCTGTGGGAGAAGTGAAAGCGAACTTCGACGGGGCGATTTTCGGGGAGGAGCTGGAGGGCGGCATTGGGGTTGTTATTCGCAGCAATGAGGCAGGTGTTAGCTGCTCTGTCCGAGAAAGTTCCCATGCCAACATCAGTGGAGATCTTGGAAATGTTGGCGGCCCGCAGAGCCGCTCTCTTTGCCTGGGAACTCGGCTTTCGCAAGGTCTGCTTTGAAGGAGACGCAGAACTCGTGGTGAAGAGTTTGCAGGCAGGGAAGACTTCAAATGCACTGGTTGGTCACTTGGTAAAAGACTTCACGTCTATAGGGGGTTATTTTCAATCCTATTCTATCATCCATGTGAGGCGGCAGGGTAATTATGTTGCTCATGCATTAGCTAGGGATGCTAGGTTCTCTTTTCCGTTGAGAGTTTGGGGGGAGGTTGTTCCTCCAAGCATCTTGAATTATGTTGTAAAAGACTTGGTTTAGTTATATATTTTCAACCTATAAACGGTTGTTCCTCAAAAAAAAAAAAAAAAAAAAATGATACTCCAAATGAAATTTGCATGCTTCCTAACTTACCCCTAAGAGCATTCGCAGCATTGAATCTAAAATTTTAGCTATTTAGCTACATAAAAAGTCACTTTATCTATTTTAGCTACACACATACTACAGCAGTGGATCCATTTTAACTTTTAACGCAATAAAATAATATAAACACTATAATAAAATAATATTTAATTTAACCACCAACACAGCCACAACCACCGTCAAACCCATAAAAAATATTGCACAACCACGTCCCCGTCGTGCCCATCAAAACTAGTGAAGAAGAACAAAACAAAAACCCAGAAAAATCAAACCGAAACCCATGCCCGATACCCTATCCGTTTCGGTACCGGCCGACGAGACCTGCGCCAAGGGGCACGATTTCATGGTCTTCACTGAAGAATCGAGCCTTAACTAATACTGACCGCCCGATTTCGCCGCCAACGGCGTGGCTTGGTCCTTCTCGATCGAAAGGGAATGAGTGCAAAGCAAAACAGAAGGTCTATGGCGGCTGGGCTTGTGAGATCGGCGATGGAGAAAAGGGTTTGTGGCGGCTGCGCTTGTGAGATCGGCGATGGAGAAAAGGGTCTGTGGCAGCTGGGCTTGTGAGATCGGCGAGATCGGCGATGGAGAAAAGGGTCTGTGGCGGCTGGGCTTGTGAAATCGGCGATGGAGAAAAGTGTTTGTGGTGGCTGGGCTTGTGAGATCGGCGATGGAAAGAATGGTCTGTGGAGGAAGAAAGAAGAGATGGAGAGGCAGTGAGGAGAGAGACACGAAGAATGAAAGGCAGAAGTAATAAAAAATAAAAACGTAATGTGAACGCAAAATAAAAAATTAATATTTTTTTTAGCTCTCATGAACAGTGCACATCTATCAATAGATGTGCACTGTAGCAATGGAGCTAAAATTTTTAGATTTAACTCCACTGCTGCAGCAAGCTTTTGGTGTCTGAGGAGCTAAAAATATAGCAATATAGCAATATAGCACTACTGCTGCGAGTGCTCTAACAATCTATCCTGTCAGAGTGTGAAATTTTTTTTTTGTTTCTATAAACTTCTTATTTTCTTCCAAGTGGACTTTCATTACAGTTTTATCGTTTATGCACGAAATACGAGTCATAGAGACCTGTTTATTGGATAGGTAAACGACGGAAAATACTTGTACTACTACTACTAATGTAGTGATGGACTTGCATTTCAAGCCAAACAGCTGTCTAGTGAAATAAGAAAAGGGCAATAGAAATGGGAAAAGAGTAGGGCTGGTAATGATCTTGCCACAAGGCAACATCACTCTCAGAGGCCGTAACACTAAACAGTTAACATCATTTTAGATATTTTCTAATTGTTTTGCCCTTTTGGATGAGAATTTTTTTTTTTTCTAATTTTTTTTTTAAAGGATTAAAATGTTTTTCCCCCCTTTCTTTCAGTTTAGTTTTTAGATTTTCCAGCATCAAATTGAGACGTTTTTGGTTCTCAAAAAATCTCAATGTTTGCTTTAGCGTGAGAAGATTTTTTTTTTTTATAGAGAGTTTCAAACTATGGTGTCCACTCTTGATTATAATTCTTTATCATCGAACCAAGACACCAATCGATTTTTGGTATTGGCGGAAATTGAATTCCAAATCTCTTATTCAATCATCAGAGATTTTACCAGTTAAACTAATTGAAACTCACTGTGAATAATCTTTAACATGTGTACATAAAAGAACAAAAATTTTGGTGTGAACGTACTTAATTAATATCAAAAAATGTGATGGAGTTGAGGTAGACTTGGAACTAGCACGTGATTTTTCTTTCTTTTGCCAATAAAGGATACTGATATTAACTAATTGAAAAAGAATAAGGACAAAACCTTTCAAAATACATGGTAATAGAGTCATAAAACAACAGCTAGGTGATATCTGATGGTGTATGATATTCTTCAAGACACTAACACATGCGACCCTTATATATAGAACAGATGTAAGATGAGTAAATATAAAATGTATGTAACTTTTGAAGAAATAAATTTTCAGGTTCTAACATGAAACACATCGTTTGGGCAAAGCACTTTTTTCTTCGCTGCACTAGGATTTTATCTCTAATTTGGCACAAATTTTAAATGTTGATAGATAAATAAAGGTTGGCATTGTTTACTAAATAAATACTAAAAAAGAAGAAGAAGATAAAATCAGGTAGAATGTGAGGCTAAACATGATTGAACTATTAGAACTGAATCAGTTGGTCCCGCGGGTAAATCTCTAGATGAACCAAAAAAAGACCTTGGATCTAATCTAAAACCGACTAGATTCTGTATCAAAAACTGTGTCACATTCGTGGTCGGATTAGAAATATTCTAGGTGTTCACACTTGCCAAAATTTTTTTACTAGACATGTCAAGAAGCTGTTGTCTAGCAGAGACAGTCATGTCATTGTCTTGAAGAACAGATTGTCACATGGTCTTAAACTCGCATGATTTAGCTACTCCATTCACTATTTAGTCTCCGTGAATTAGAGTGTGAGGACAGTATTAGCTAGTTCTAGATTAGTTGTGGGAATTGAGATATCTTGAGATTTTGATAAATTTAAAATGTGAGAAGAAAAGAAAATCTAGTAACACAAACCATTCCATAGCTTTTTTGCCACAATTTTAACGTGGTAGAGTGTGAGTAATGAAGAAAAATTGATAGATCTTTGTGTAAGTAATAAGTAATCACTCACAATCTGCGGTGTCAAAGCTGTGAGAAAAAGTAATTAAACAGTAGATGTGGAAATTTGATATCTGGAGATTTCAACATCTCACAATTTAAAAAAAAAAATTGGCATCTCTAAAAAATTTTGAATTCTCACCTTAATAAATTTCTACCAACCCAACACAAATCAGTGATAAGTATTAAGTACCATGCTCAAAACTGCCTTCTCTCTTTTAGGGAACTTTCTCTGAAATTGCAGTATGTGTCAGCATTTGGTTGCGGTTACCAATTGTGCACTTACCAAAGCCTTATCTGAGTACCTTCCATATAATCCATTTCACACAACTGGCCACACTGAAAATTGACTTAGAACCAACTAATTACACCAAAAATCATGAAAATGATATGCTGTAAGATTCCTTTATTCCGTCTTTCAATCAACACATACAGCCAAGCTCCAAGACAATCAAAATTTAATTCGGTCCTTGACCATTTTCTTCTACTCAGATTCGGATTGATAGCAAAACAACAACTTACTAGAATCTCATTCTTTCTTTGTATGAAACGAAAAGAGGCTAAAAGATTGAAATGAATCCAATCAGATATCATGCAAATTTAAGAAGGCAATGGAGCAATTCAATTGCAATGTCATCGATATAATTTAAACGTACAAGGATTACTCCCTTAGGCCTTAGGCAAGCCAAATTTGTGGACTTGCAGAATTTGAGAAACAGAGAACAAGAAGAGACTATAACTCGGAAATTTAGTTTAGAACTGGTCTGTCAATTATATTATATACAAAATGAAAAGTCCAGCAAATTTTTTTTTTTTTCTCAAAAACATATCTCATGAGAATCAGCATACATGTTCCCAAAACCATACGACCTCGACCAAGAAGCCATTCAAAAATGAAAAAACAGAGGAACTCTGTTTTTCATATTTACCATAAGAAGTTTCAATTATGAATTACCCAATTAACGGGACAGATAAGGGACACAACTTTCAGAGCGTACCAACCCAGAATTACGAACTCCTTCAACAGCATGCAAATCAGAACTTGAACTAGTGCGAAGATGTCTTGGCGAGTCCATGCTTCGCCTGAGAACCCTGCCCATAGCAGAGATGGGGTGCTCTGCTCCTTGTTTTAAAGAGCTAGAACGTAAGGATCTGAATTTCTTGTAGAAACTTATGTGGCGGTTAAGAGCTTCTTCAGTAGAGATAAGCATGTCTGATCTTATCACCTCATCCTTCACCGCCTCCACACATAACCCGCATATCCAGCGGCCTTGGTACCGCTCTTTGATGCGATGAATGTATGCAGGGGTACACTCCTCTGTGAATCCACAAGACTCACATTTTACTGATAAGACTTCAATTGGAGGAGGCCCTGAAGGGACTTTGGTGGTGGGTGAGCGACTCTCTGAACTTGTGATAACCATGGCTCAAGACAGAACATTGAACTTTCTATCTCTCCGTTTCTCTCTGTTTCTCAGAGTGTGATGTGTTGTGAGGGGCAGAGGAGAGGAATGAGAGAAACTATCAGATTTATATTGTTCATTTGTGTTGTGTGGTTTGTGTCCTGTATGGTAGCAAATAAAATTATTACCATACAGGGTTTTGTGTCATGGATTTCTTACCATCAAACATGATTTTTACTTGGCTTTTGGATGGAATTTCCTTAAATCCATTGACGGTTCATAAGAGCACGGTAAATTATACGAGTGATATGACTATTAAATAAGTCATGTGATTAAAAGTTTATACAAATACTCGTTTCAGCTGTCACATTGTGAGTTGAAGAACTTGTGATAACAAAAATTTGACATATATATATTTAACTTTTAAGGTGACATGTTGTGACCGATGCACATAAAAATAATGTCAGTGGTAAGTTACAAAAAAAATTGTGAAAAAAGTTATATTCCAAACGTTGTTACATGAAGAATCTACTATGGTATTAGAATCCTTTGTCTTTTGGTATGATGCTAGAACCCTAATTAGGGACGGAGGTACCCTTACACCGGGGGAATTTTTGGTTAAAACATTCATATGGCCCCCTTCAAAATTGAAACAAAATTTTAAAAGAAAAATTAAAAATAGTCATCTACACCCCCCCAAAAAAAAAAAAAAAAACTTGAAATTAATTAAGGTTATTAGTCCATATTTGTGGTTGATGGTCCCTTTATTAAAAAAAAAAAAAAAAAAATCACTTTTTACTAATGAAACAAAAACAAATCCCTTAAAAAATAAAGCTGATATGAAAAATAAAAATATATTGGTATGACACTTTGGTTGTTTGCTTATTTGGGACTCAAAATTAAAAGTTTGGGATTTTGAGATTTAGGTGTGATTCAATTGGCTAGTTCCACCTAGTGTATTTTTTTTCTTTCTCATTAGTAAATTAACTTCACAATTGAGCACTCCTATCGATTAAATATATTTTATGCTTAAGTAATTTTTAACAACGAGATTCATAAATCATGAAAAATTACTGTTGAAAATAGAATTTCATTTTTATGAACATAATTGTATTTCGACATTTGGACTTCTAAAAATTGTCAAATATTTTTTTTATTGTGTTGATGACTAGGTGTCAGTTGTTTTTAAAGTGGTTGTACAGTTGTTTTTATACTTGTTAATCTTCCAATTTTCACTACAACTATGGAATGATTATTTTGATTATTTTCAACTATGAATATTATCAAAACTAGGTTTCACAATAAAATGGAAGTTGATATTTTAATGAACTCTATGATTTTGTACATTAATATTGAAGATGATTTTTTAACACACTCTGATTTTATACTTTGAAATAGAAATTTCTGCGACATTAAGTACAGAATTAATCATTTATGATTTCTGAGATTTTAAAGAATGTCAAATTTCATTTTGATAGATAATTGCATTTCAATGTATTGAGAAATAGTTATTTTGTGTGTGTGTGTTTTTTTTTTTTTTTTGGTTGTTGATATTTTGTTAATAAATGGGTGCTAACTTGGATTATCATTAAAAGAAAAATTGGATTTTGGTTCATACTTCGGCCCTACTTAATAGAAATCCTGACTTCGTCCCTGAACCCAATCATGGTTGACTTATGTAAATTGACAATGAAGGGTTTGGTATGGAAAACCTGTTGTCAAGAAATTTTGTTGACTATCCCTAACAAGAATGTGACAATTTTTACATTGGTTAAGAAGAGAGCTAAATATAACAAACTTTTCGAACGAGTTTTTCTAAGTGACTTTGTTAGGTATGAACGTGGATTTCACATTGTATTTGCTGATTCGCAAATTATAAGAAGCCCATACACATGGTTATATGCTACTGGCACTTAAAAATTGCAATTGCATTAAATGATTATCTTATTTGTCTATGAAAAATGACTACACCATCCTTCTTCATTGAGAAATGTTATGTTCACAATATTTTTATAATATTTTCATAACAAATCATAGGTGGTTTGTTGTTATTGATTCTAATTTGAATATACCACTGAAATTAATTTTTTGCCTCATCAATAACAACCCGTAATAACTTGCCATTTAAAATTTATTGTGAAAGTATTCGCAAAAATATTGTAGATATATAATTTCTCTTCTTGTTTTGGTAAAAAATGATGAACCGGATAAAGTTAGGATAAAGCCTCTCAAAGTACAAATCCAGAGTCATAATAGCACTAAACAAACATCAACAGGGGGATTATAAATAAAAAAATTCACAAAATCTTGCTGGGTTGTCCCTTTTCTAGCTAGAGCACTAGCACATTGATTGGCTTCCTGAGAGCAATTCCTAAGCTTCACATGGGGTGTTTGCCTCAGTAGGTCCTTGGAATCCATAATAAAGGAAGAGTGGGAGATGTATGGTTTTAAAACCCGGACTAGAGGCAAAACCAGATTTGCCTCCGGTTTCCAGTTTTTACTGGTTTTTGACCGATTTTGTGCATTTTTACCATACTAGACAGGTACTCGGTTCTTAGTTGAACCAGTCAGTCAGGCCGGTCCAATCCAATTTTTAAAACCATGGGGAGATGTTAAAGCAAAGAGGGTCATCAACTAAATGAAAAATACTTAGATACTTATGAAGTATAGCGAAATTGTGCTATATTCTCTTATATTTACAATGTACCCCCACTATGAATTTAATGAATGTGAGAGAAAAAAACATCATTCATCATGTTCCGAGAGCACCTAAGAATTACTTCAACCCAATACACAATTACCTTAGTATTAATAACCTTGCTTAAAATAAGACACTCCACTAAAGGAGGGATCCCTGACACAAATCCCTGAAAAAGGAATTTGTCTTTAACCAAACAATTAAATCTACAAATTTTTTTTATTTTTTATTTCACAAGGATGATAAACCTCGCAAACAACCAAAAATCTCTTGCATAAGCACAACAAGAACATGTAGCATGGTCTCTAAGTGTCCACAGAATAGTCCACACATATTACCACTAGGAAAACCATTGGCCTCAAGCATGGCTTTAACTGGAATACTATTAAGGAAACACTTCCAAATAAATAATTGAATTTTTGGCATGGTATCCACCTTCTAAATCCATTGTCCTATGAAGTTTGATGGCGGATTAGAGCAACCATTCGTTAGTCTGTGAGCATTCTTTGGATCAAAAGCCCTAGTAGGAGAAGAATCCAAACACAATCTATTATCACTAGATGGAGGCAATTGTTGGGATTTATGCCCTAAAATTCAATTTGTATGTGCTTTATCTTATGAGATTATATGAACATTGAATATTATGAATAGTCATGAGTTGTATTACATATGATTTAGGTATGTTGATGAGATTAACACACAAAAGATCTAAATTACAATTTCTTATGACTTATAAATTTCAATTCATAGTCGGTGATGAAATTGGACATTTCATATGATAAGACTATAACATATAATGATGATTTGTCTTGATTATGGAAGTGGAGTCTTTTGATTGATATGTTAATGTATTTGGAGTACATTGAACTAGACCGTTGTGAGTCGTTGACCTATAAAGTACAATAACTTGAACAAACAACCCCATAACTGCTAAATGCTTTAACTCAAAATCCTAAGAAGGAGCTGGACTCAAATGTAAAGTGCATGTTACTTTGACATACAGAGGAATAAGATCTTATACGTCAGTACCTCTATATGGGTAATCACATGTGGCATTGTGGGAATGTTATTCCTCATAATGAAATCCATAATTTTGATAATCGATAAGAAATGTCGCACTGAAATGGATTTAATAGGAATTGATTATTCAGAGTATCTTTTTTTTTTTTTTTTGAGAAACAAACACATACACACACAAGGGAGAGGGAAAAGGGTTCTAACACAAAGGCACACCACAGCTCTACTCAAAAGCCATGGTAACTTTTAAGGGAGGGTGGAGCCAAATAATTTTAATGAGAAGTTACTAAAATTATATTCTATGGATTTAGATTCTCAGAATATAAGAATAATCAAGAAAACCTTAAGATATAGTGTTAATAAAGTGACAACAACTAAATGACTTTTTTTTCACTATGGATATTTCATGGAGGGGTTAAATGCAATTTTAATTAGTCAAAACATCTTGTTTAATTAAATACTCTAAATCCTTTAGTGCAATTATATTTTTATAGTGGAATAAAATATAATTAATGATAACTTTAGACTAATTATAAGATAACGAGAGTCCAAGGCCCATTGAAGCTAAGTGTTATTTTTTCCCTTTATCCCATCTCAAGTTATGTATATAAACCCTCATAGTGGCCGACCACGTGTAGCACTTTACATAGAAAAAATTGTTGAAAGAAAAAAAAAATCTCCTAGGGTTTCTGCTACACAAGGAAAGAGAGAAAAATAAGATTTTTCTCATCTTTAGCTTGCATGAGTCTAGGGATTTTTCAACAAATGAAGTCCACTCTCTTGGCCATCGACACTGTCATTGAAGTGAAGATCAAGTTGGTACAAGGATTTTATTAAATGTTGTACAAAGATCTTTTCTTTGGTTTTCAAGTTTAAGCATGAAAGTATGTGTTTTCTTGTTACAAAATTCAGATTCATGGTTGTATGTGGTCATGTAAAATTAGGAGATGCATATGGTTTCCAAAAAAAAAAAAAAAGTAGTTATATGAATAGCTTTTATTCTAAGAAAAAAAAATAGTTAGGAACCATAAAAAGAGAAACAATTGAGATTCTAGGGCCCATTAGAGACCACTTCTCCAACCAGTAAAGAATCCTTTCCTTGAGGAAGATGACCAGCAATTAAAATTCTTAAAGTCCCTAAAAGAGATCCATTTATCAAACCAAAAATTCAAAGAACTGTTAGAACAAACTAGTCATTTAGTACCGTTGTTGAAGACGCTCTCAAACCAAGTTCTTGAACAAGTTCATTTGGATTCCTATACTTCCTTGCACCAAGTAGCTAATATGGGAGAAATCACATAATTCAAATTATTTTTTGATAATTTCAAATGAAACCCTAAATTTTAAAAGTTTCAATTATAATTATAAAATTTTAAATTGTTTTCACTATTAAATAAAGGCCAAAATACTTTTTTGGTCTCTACATTTTAGGTCATTTTTCATTTTGATCTCTACTTTTTTAGAGCTGCTACTTTGGTCTCTAAAAATCAAAAATCCTTTTCAATTTAATCTCCGCCATTGTCTCACTAACAAAAATTACCTACGTGGCAAACAGAGTATTAAGGAGGTCATTACTTAAATTTATGTCCACAATTTTTTTATAGCAATAATACAAGACGAAGGGAAGATTTTTGAAAAGTCAAGTGCCCCCTCTCTCCCTCCGCCTCCTGAGTCGCGCATTGTACAGCCCAAAAGAAACAAGTAAATTGTAAACCATGTCTTAATTTTAGTATTTTTTTTAACCCAAATATATATTTTTTTAAATGGTTCGAGTCAAATTAACCTGCAAAAAAAATTAAGTTACAGGTCAATTCATTTTTGCTTTGTATAAAAAATATTTGGGTTCAGATGAATTCCAACTCGCTTTGCCACGTCCACATCAAGTGCTGGTACATGGATAAACATCTATTCAAAAAATGTGCTAAACACCATACAAGACACTGTATACGGTTACAATTACCTTGGCGAGCATTGGCTGTATCATGGCTTGTCCCTGACTCAAGAAAGGAGCACAGTATTAGAAGAAAAAAGACAAGATCTCTACGAGGACATACTTTTTACGCTGATATAATATTGGAAAAAGACAAGAAGAAATAGGATAGGTGCGGAAATGAGCCATGTGCAATCCATACCATATCTTTTGATGTGACACAAAGCTATTGGCAATCTAGGAAGTAGTATAATAAGGTGTTTCGAATGCATGCATCTTCACACTCACATGAAAGTGAGTGTAAGGATAAAATTCTGTTCACACAAAAACGGTTCAACAATTAAAAAGAGAATGGTGGATTAACCTAGAAGAATTTCGACAGAGACAAACAGCTCAATACAAAACACTAGAAGATTTTTTCATGGTCACAAATATCCCAACATATATGGCTAGAGGGTGATTTGCCTTAGTGAGTGTAAGGATGAAATTCTGTTCACACAAAAACGGTTCAACAATTAAAAAGAGAATGGTGGATTAACCTAGAAGAATTTCGACAGAGACAAACAGCTCAATGCAAAACACTAGAAGATTTTTTCATGGTCACAAATATCCCACCATATGTGGCTAGAGGGTGATTTGCCTTAGGGATTTTACTATCTTTTGGTAAGTGAGATATTTCATACAGGAAGTTTTGTAGGGCCCACTCTCATGTGAGTGTGAGGATGCATGCATTCGAAACACCTTGTTGTTTTTCACAATCTAGGGTCCCAAATCTGTGGCTTCTTGCTGACCAAGTTGGGACTTGTAGCCTTTAGCCTATACTGTAAGGTAAAGGGAATCTTTTGCTGTTGGGAGGGAGGGACCGGTGGCTACAGATGATGTATCAGGATTTGGTATTATATGAGATAAGCAAATAACTACTTTTTTTTTTAGTAAATAAAAAAATGGGTAGAAGGGGTGACCAGCATGGCTTCTCTACCTAGGCATGATCATAGTAACACCTTGCTCTTGAACGAGACCCCATAATCCTAGTCTGTGAGAAACTCATTTATTATTCTTTGGACCGTTTAGGATGGAGATCAGATATAAGGAACACAAAACACAGCTAGTTGTTGAGACTCAAACCCAAGTTCTGAGACTTGTTGGCCCGGTATCTTACCAACTAGGTCACCCGAACGTTGGTAAGTAAATAACTGTTACAATCATGGTTTTGCATTCTTTTGCATTGTGTTTGGTCATTCAATTTGAAAGCTTTGTTTGATGTCGTCTGTCTCCTGCATTAATCCCCCCTTCATATTGGAATATCAACGAGGAATGAAAAAGAAAAGTTTGACAATTGTTAGGACATATGTGTTTTCACTTGTTAAGAACATATGTCACTTATTTATGTAAATTGGCTAATCCTTTGACAAAACGCACCCTACTTGTAATTGGGTAGTTCTAGGTGTTTTTAATACTTCAGGAAACAAGGTTTCAAGATCAAGTGTTGAAGTCATCAAGTCTGTCCAAGAAAAAACAAGCTGAAGTGCAATTTCATTAAATCTCGACACCTGCTCGATAGCTACCTCGACACCTGCTATCTGTCAAGAATTACAAAATCAGATTTTCTGATCTGATTTCCTTGGGATCCATGAATATGCTTTTGGGCCTTCTTATCTTCTAACCCTAAACATATAAAATGACTGTTTTAAGAGCCGTCATATAGTACACAAGTTGCAAAAGTATTGAGCAATCTTTGTTCAAGCAAATTGTGATCAAAAGACGAAGTTCTTGACCTAGTTCATCTTCTCTGAAGAAGTTGCTGTGTATTTGCATCAAAGAGTTTTGTAACCAAGCATCTTCCTGATCTTCATTGTGTAGGATAAACTGAAGAATTTTGCAGCCAACCTCTCCTTCTTAGTTGGTGTTTGAAGTCGCGTACTGGGATCCACACATTGGTTAGTCACGTACTTGGGAGTCGTGCATCAAAAGAGGAAATTGTCACTACAGATCAAGTCCAATTGGGTATTGGGGTAAGGGTTCAACTGTAAGTTGGTAAGGTATTTGGGATTCCTTTACTTGTAACCGCTTGATTTGATAATAGTGGAGTTTCGGGAGTGGTGACCTGAAAATCACCCATTGGGGTTTTTGCCGTAAATGTTTTCCCCATTCGTAAACAAATCACCGTGTCATTTTATTTCCGCTGCATATTTAGTTATTTGGTGATTTGTTTGTGCTTCCACGTATTTGCATGTTAAATTGATTAATTAATAACTTGGCTAATTAATTAATTGGTTTAATCACAAGGGGTCATTCAAATTGTGGCCTATCAACAACATCAGAGAATACTGCAATCGTCTTCGTCGTTGGCCAAGTGGATGTCCCCATTGGTTATTCATCCAATAGTTCTCAAGGGGCTAGCAACATGGACCAGTTAATTTGCTCGCAATCACCAATAATCTAAAGTGTTAGGTTTTTAGATTGTTGAGATTCTTGACTAAATTTAAGAGTTATAACAAAGTGGTATTAGAGTTTTAAGTAAATCAAATTTAGGTTGTATTAATAGAATTCTGTTACAGTTGAGTTTGATCAGTCAAATTTGTTTAAAAAATGGTGAGGTTTTGATATGTTCAAAGATGATGAATTGATACCATCGCACACCCTTGGTATAATGGTCACTCCACAAGTATAAATGCTTGTGGGGTGTGGTAGGGGAAAGGGCTGAGATTCAAGTCTTTAAGAGGAAACTTTACAGATATATACACTTCAATTAAACTAGAGTATAATTTCTATTTTATATAAAAAAAAAATTTTTTAAATGATGAGATGATGGTCTTTTGAGCATATCTTTTACACTATAACTAACTTTTAATTGAAATTTACTTTATTGGAAAGTAGATATTTGGAGTTTCAAAGATACAAATTTAACCCAATTTGAATTTAAAAATGAAGGAGAAATATTTGTTTGAAGTTGGAACAACTATATTGTCTCTGAGAGTTTGCTCCATACTCTCTCTAGCAAAAATTGAGGCAAATAACAAACCTACTTTGAAGACCTAAATACTTAATTTCAAACAAACCCACGTTGTACCAATTAAGAAGATAAAGATTGTTTGTTCAAAAAAAACAAGAAGATAAAGATTGTCAACGAATTAAGAGAAGAAAGGTTGTCATGCAAAAATTATGCAAAGAGCAAACGTTCTTAAGTCTAAATAGTTCTAAATTCCTCCCCCTGAAGTGTTTTCTATGTTAAATGTCTTAAAGAGTTTTTCTTTGAAAGTTTCTCTTTGAGTCTAAAACATTGATTTCTTGGAATTGTAGAATTAATTGCTTAACGGTTGTAATATCTTCACCAAATTGTATGAATAATTTATGAGATTATACATATTGTTTTTTAGAAGTTTGAGTGTTTTATAATTAGGTAAATATGTGCGTAAGAGAATAAAGTGGCTGCTTTTTTTGAGAATTTTTTTTTTTTTTTAATTTGGGTATAAAAATGGTACCAAAATTTCCCTAAAATGGTTCATTAACAAATACCCTAAACACAAGAAATTATTAGGTCATCAGGAGGATTGCTAACGTGGTCGTCCCTGACTTTCCAACTAATAAAATGCCGTTTTTATGTAAATGTGACATCATCTAGTAATTTTTATTTTTTATTCCTTATACTGATTAGGAAGCTTACTCACGCATTTACATAGATGACATTGTCTCATTAGTTAAGAGGACCATGTTAGCAATCTTCGCGACGGACAGGGACGGACCCACACTAGGGCAGAGGGGGGCCATTGCCCCACCCCCCCCCCCCCCCAAAAAAACTAGTATAAAAAAAATTAAGATTTACCCTTATATATATATATATATATTTGTCTCTCCTCCTCTAAAATATTTAGATATTGACCTACAAAAAAATAAACAAATAAATAAAATTCATGCCCTTTTAACTACAAAAACAAAATAAAATAAATAAATATAGACTAAACAAAAATCGCGGACAAAATAAGAAACACTGATTTTGTATGTTATACTTTGTTGATGTACTTTATAATATGAAATGTTTAAGAAATACTTATTTTGTATGTAGTATTTTGTTGAATATGAAATAAATGTTAGTTTTTATTTTCATAAATTTCTTTTTGGTTTTAAGCTTTGGCCCCCCCCCCAGGTATGAATCCTGGTTCCGTCCCTAGCGACGGACCTAATAATTTCTCCCTTTCCACACCTACTAAACCGACGTTAGATATATTATGGAAAATAAAATATGATTTTTTTGCATGGGTCTCTAATTATGACTGTGGAAAAAATTGGAGAGTTTGAAATTTGGTTGTGAAGAGTAATGGCTAAGTTTTGTTGAAACTTGAAAGTAATAGCTATCAAAGTTGGATTTTTAATTTTATGAGTTATTTGGCTGTCTTGTTTGTTAATGGGGGTATTCTAAACTTACAGATTCTTAAACTTCATTTGAGTGAAAATAAATTTTAAAATCGATCTTTTTAGAAGAAATAAATTCTAATTTTTAATCTGCAACTTCATCTGTACCATAAAATTCTGGTATTTTTCTATAATACCTTTAAGAAAATAGTTTGTTTAGAATTAATGTATGATATATATATATATATATATATAGTAAGTGGGTATAAAATTTCGTGTTAAATAATACCATTTGACCATATTTTGTGAATATTCAAGTTTAGTGTGCAATTCTGTCTTAAGGGATTATTTTCGTACAATTGTCAATAAAATCTATTATAATGGATTCTTAAAAAAAAAAAAAAAAACCTATTGTAATTTCCAATATTTTAAAAACCGAATATGAAGAGGTCCAACTATCCAAGGTTGGATCAAAGTTTGACCAAACTACGAACTATGATGAAATTATAATTAGTTTAATAATTAATTAAACACAAATAAACATATTAAATTTGTAAAAAAGTAGCAAAATTATCTACAAATTTTTTTACAAATTTTGAAGTGTTGAATCTCTCAATTGTTTTCTTTGGTGTCAGAGTATATTAAGTGTGCATTTGGCGCCAAATTAAAAAGCTAGTTTATTTTACTATTCAGCTTATTTTTGCTACTATTCATGAGCCTCACTGTACTTTTTGGTACTATTCATGGGTCATGTTGTACTATTTCAGCTAATTTTTACCTTTATCTACAGTACTTTTAGAAGAAAAAAAAAATTCAATTTCAGCAAAATAAGCGAATCCTAAACAAACTCTAAGTAGGGGCTACCTTTTGTTTTATTGTGGTATAAAGCATATAAGGGGTCTATACATAATACTACTACTAGACTTAAGATCTAGCTTTTCTAGGTGGAATCAAGGGGGCAATAGCCCCCCTCGACCCCCCGGTTCTGCCCCTAATATTAGATTCAGGCTTAGTATTAACATGTCAATCTTAGTTGTAAATCCATATCTAGGATTTGGGTTGCGATAAAAATAGTGGATCGTTGTTGTTTTTGTCTAGCTTTTTAGGTTACAATCACGGTTTATTCTTGGAGGAGATTCATGTGAAGGATTTTATTGGTTCTAGAGCCACTGTGGATAGAAGGCAAACATAGCGTTTACCGAGGTTACAATAGAAAATCTATATTTGTTAAGTTTTTATATTTAAACTGTTGTAACTGCTATTTCTAAAGATTTTTTTATAAGATTGAATGCCTAGAGTGGCCTTTCCATGAAGAGAGTTTTCATCGGTTTTTCACTTCATTGCTAGAGGGTTTTTACCGGTTTTTCATTTCGTTACCAAATCAATGCGTTTTTCCTTGCTTTCATTATTATTTCTTTTCGATTTGGTGATTATAATTGTGGTTGAAACACTTGTTTGGATTATTAATTTGTGCTATTAATTAATTAATTCACAGCATAAGTTGTCTTGGGGTCAATTTTTTTTTTCCCTAAATTGTTGTAAGAGCATTTAAAACACACAGGGGTCTAAATCATATTTTATTTTTTTAATAAGGCTTATACAAAATGAGCCATTAATTGAAAAGTCCAATACTGGGAGAGATCATAATTTGGACCAATAGGAAAAAATGATGTGGTCCACCATGAGTATTATATAATTTCTCCAAGATAGGGGTATTTGGCCATAACATACAAGATTTAAGAGTTAAGGTGATTGATGCCATGGTTACTTAAATAGTAATTAATGGGGGTAAAACTAAGATTAAAAATAGGATTGACTTACTTCCGGTACCTTTTTAACTGGAGGTCTCTTTTTATTTTAAATACTCAATGGCAAGTAATAGTGGGTTTTAATCTCCACCATTTAGTTAGTGGGTGATGTGACAGTTTCTCATTAAAACAAAAAGAAATTCCAATTAAAAAAATATTGGATGTAAGCTAAACCCATTAAAAATAGTCACTTTTATTTTTACATCGGCTTAGTTGTTGATGTAGTAAGTATCGGATGACGATCTATATTTGAGCATTGTATGCACAACATTTGAATTTTGGATCTATATATATATATATATATATCTAAAAACTGAAGCATAGCATTTGAAATCTATATATATATATATATATATATCTAAAAGCTGAAGCATACCATTTATTGTTGTTACGCTTCTGTTGAGCTATATCAGCAACTCTATCATTCACCTATTTTCAACCATTTCTCTCTTATTTTTAACTATTTTTCTTCTTATTAATTTCTCAACTTATTTTTACACATTCTCCAACCTTTTCTCTCCCTTTTACCTTTTCATATCCCCACTACTATCTATCTTAATATCACTCTTCCTCTATCCTTTTATCTTCTTTTTTTAATTTTATTTTTGGTTCTTCTTATTCTTATCCTCTTACTATAAATTTGCAATTCTCTCTTTTATTCTATGCATAGTTTTCCCACACACAAAAGGTTATCTCTCTCTCTCTCTCTATTAAATTTTTTTTTTTTTCATTTTTGGAGGAATTTTTTTTCTTGCATCTTTGCTTTAGATAGATGAATTTTTGTGTTTTTTATAACTCTACTTTAGGTTGATGTGATTTAGTTTTGTATTTTTAAGTTATCTTTTTTCTTTTCTAAGATTTCATAGATGTTATCTTATTGAAGTATAAAGATAGTATCTAAGAATATAATGTTATTTTATTACATAACATGACTAGAATAATTTGGTGTTTGTTACTGTATTTTTTATTTTTTACTCTTTTTCTTCTCATCTTATTTTTAATAAATTTTTTATTATCTCTCTCTCTCTCTCTCTCTCTCTCTCTCTCTCTCTCTCACAATTTTATATTCTTCCTTGCAACTCTATTTCAAGTTGATGAATCATTGTGTTTTTAAAAACTCTATTTGGGATTAATAGTTTAATATGTATTGGTGTTGTATTTTTTAGTTCCCCATCACAAGTAGTCTCTCCTCTTATAGCTTTGGTTTGATTTTTTGTTTGAGTTAATATTTAGTTATTTTGGAAGTGATAATTGAATTTATATCAAAACACAATATTGATTATGCATTTGAGTGTGCCAATATTTGTGTAATATTAAGCGCAATTTTGTTATGATTTTTTATTTTTTATTATCATGACAATCACCTTTAAAAGGATGAAGAATTTGAATAATTTATTTGAAACTCAAAAAACATAACACAATTTTGAAAAATGTGTACCACCTCGTAAAGGAATAATACAAATGAAACACACCCAAAATAATAGTATGATATACTGGTAGATATAGAAAGATGAAATAATTTTATAAAATGTTTAATTTTTAGGGAGAACAAATTATTTTTAACAGATTTTAGAGAAAATATTACATTATTCTACAATTACAAAATAATGATCTATTCTCATGTATCGCGTGGGTCTATTGGTATTAAAACTGGTATTTAACAGACTTTTAGCATTTGCAATTTGCTTTACTAGTGGTGTTGAACTAGCCTTGTTGTCTTAGCAACAATATGTCTAGTATAAGGGATTGAAAGTTTGAAACTTTTAAGAGTAAAACTGTAGAAGGGATAAATAGAAGGGAGGGATAAGAGAGTAGAGGTAAAAATGATATCTCTACTTCTATGTCAAGTTGTTTGATTGGAGGGAAGGATATGACAAAAGACAAAAGGTTGATCATGTATAGGGTATTTTTTAAAAATTAATTATTACTTGTACTTAAAATTTATAGTATTAGGAAATAGTAAATTTAATTATTTAATTATTATTTTAACAATTTTTATCTCTGCTATTGCCATCTTGCATTATGTAACTTGACGACCACAGTTTTGTTTGGATATAGGTACTGGAGTATATATCAACGCCAAATCCTTACCTTCAAAGTTCTATCCAATTTAGACCACACTAATTTTGTCCAGTGTTTACCTTATAAAAAATAGAGTTTTTTGATTGACAATCATATTATCCTTATCAATATTTTCCCCTATCTTTTCAAGTCCCATTGAAGCAGGATTGACTACAAATGGATCCAAAACCTTACACGGTGGCCAATGCTAGAACCTCAAAACCTTTCATCCCAGCATTTTTAAGCATCCTGCTAGTTTGTTTGGTTGCTTTCATGTTTCAAATCCTATTCTTCTCACCCATATCCCCCAGAAATCTTGAATTGCCACCTTTATCTTCTTCTTCTTTTCCAACAAACAACCAATTACAGGTAAAGAACTACACACATTATTTGCCTTTTGACTTCATGCTTACCCTTTTAAAGCTTACAAGCGTCATGTCTTTTTGGTTCCAATAGAGAGTTACCAAACTTGGAGAAGGATTGAAGGATCCAGAAGATATTTGTTTCGATAAAGAGGGTACATTATATACAGCTACCAGAGATGGTTGGATCAAAAGAATGTATAGAAATGGGTCGTGGGAAAATTGGAAAATGACAAACAGTCAAACTTTACTTGGAATAACAATAACAAAGGAAGGTGATCTTATTGCATGTGATTCTGAAGAGGTAAGATTACTCTCAAATTAGTGAAGTGCATTTTGCATAGAGTAAAGAAACTGGCCTTTCTATAATCTAAGATATAGAAGGAGGTTTTGGTTATTATGTCATTTTCATTAAATTCCTAGCTATAGCTCATACCTAGGTTTGAAGGGGACTAAGCCTTGGCATTGAACCTGTGTATTATGTATAGCTTTTAAACTGATTGAAAGATATGTGTAGGGTTTGCTTAAGGTTGGTGAAGATGGCATCGTAGTCCTTGCGTCACATGTCAATGGGTCCAAAATAAGGTAATTTCTTGTATCATATGATTTATAAACATGTGTCTGGGTTTGTTTTGTTATCCCAGAAATATATGTGGTGCACTTAATTAAAAATGTGTCGAGCAGAAGTATGGTGTTAATGCCTAATACTTGGTGAGACAGTTTAACCCTATGGTGAACATTGCCTAGCTACAATGGTAGACTCAGGAGTACGGTATAAAGTAGTTTATGCACCAGGTGATGTAATAGATTGATTCCACACACACTGATTCCATATACATGTGGCTGAAAACTGATCTTGCATATACCCATCATATAAGATACCAGTATACCACATCGAAATGTAGCTCAAAGGAATATTGTTGGGTTTAGACTAGTACTAGTATGGGAGAACATTAGTGCAAAAATCAAATTTCTTGTTCTTTTTTGTACTTGTTTGGATATTCTACCTAAGATTTTTCTTTGAAGCAGTCTATTTATAAGCAGCCTACAATAGTCTTGTTCCCAAGAGGGATGGAAAAATCCACTAGGTTTGGGTTGCCCTTTTTTTCAGGTTAGTAAGGTGGCTCATCATCGGGGGCAAAACTTAGGGTTCAAAATTAGAGAAAAAAAAAAGCTACTATTTGTAATGAAATATTATGGGATTATATATGTGTAATATATAAATTTGATAAGCATCTATATATTTCCCCTAAAACTTGAGCTTGAAATATTTCAAGTTCTTCAACGGAATCATGGTCCCCTGGAACTCCAACACAGTAAATGCACATATAATAACTCCACTAATGCTTTTTTTTTTAAGGGACTACGTGATATCAAGATGAACCAAACTTGTGTTTAAACTCTAAAAGAGATCACTTTGCCCCAAAATTCAACATGATACATCTTTTACTGATGCATATCCAAAATGGCCCCATCACTGTACACATCTAGAGAGTTGGGCTAGATGAGCAAACCATTATTTATCTTTGGGGAAATTGCAATTTACCCACTTGTGATATGGCCCGTTTTAACAATACCCATCCATAGTTTAAAAATTGTCACTTAACCCATTTGAGATGGCCTCCGTTAGACCCCCGTTACCCACCTATGCCATTTCCATTAGAAAATCCCCTTTATTATATAAGCCAAAATTAGAACCCAATTAGAACCCTAAAAAAAAAGGTACGAGCTCTCTCTCTCTCAGAACCCTTAAAAATCCCCAAACCCATAATCCCTTTCTCTCTTCACTTAGATTGCCAAAGTGAAATCTGAACACTTGCAAGCAACCTCATATATAAAGCAACTTGATCTTTTTGTGTGTTATATTTTATTGAACTCAAGCACCAATTGATTTCTGTGTAATCGCAATTCAAACCCATAAAGTTTGTTTCCTTAGACTTTCAAAAAATTTCACAATATTTAACACCAATTGCATAATTAAAAGAATAAAGAAGAAATTATATTAATAGGTTTTGTTTTTTTTTTTTTTTTTTGCTGAATTATATTAATGGGTATAGTCAATACCATGATAAAACATCACATGCTGTGAATAAATGAATAATGAATAAATACAATAAAACCCCTAAACCCAAAAAAATATAGAACCCAAATCTAGCAGATCCAACAGCGAACCTAGATCCAAAACGGCATCGAACAGATCCGGCAAACAGATCCGGCAACGAACCTAGATCCAAAATGGCAGCGAACCCAGATCCGGCAACGAACCTAGATCCAAAACGGCATCGAATAGATCCGGCGAATAGATCTGGCAACAAACCCAGCAGATCCGGCAGCAAACCCAAATCCAAAATGGCAGCGAACCCAGATCCGGCAACGAACCTAGATCCAAAACGACATCGAACAGATCCGGCAGCAAACCCAGTAGATCCAAAATGGCAGCGAACCCAGATCCAACAAATCCGGCAACGAACCCAAATCCAGTAGCAAACCCAGATCCAAAACGACAGTTAACCCAGATCCGGCAGCAAACCCAACTCTGTCCAAAACAGTGCCACTCTGAGCCAGTCCAGGAGCTTCGGCAGGTGTACTAATCGAAGATGGAGGACTCACCGGAGACTTAGAAGAAGCTAGAGGAAGAGATGGTGGAGAGTTCACCACTGCCAAAGACGGAGCAAGCATTGGAGTCTTTCTAACTGTAGGCAACGGCGCTAAAGCTTTAGGAGTAGGTGCTTGTGTTGGCAACTTTGAAATCTGAACATTTGTGTGCTTTGACGCCAAGACCTGAGACTTGCTTGCTTGCAATTCTCTCTCTGCTAGCAATCATTTTTTTTTTTTTTTTGGCGTGGTTTACACAGGTTGATAAAATTAGGGATTTACTCTTGTTTGGTTGGTGAGAAAATTTATAGGAAAGGAAAACCCAAGCTTTAATACACCTCCTTGCTTGCAAGTGTTTAGATTTCACTTTGGCAATCTAATTGAAGAGGGAAAGGGATTATGGGTTTCGGGATTTTTAAGGGTTCTAGAGAGAGGGAGAGAGCTCAATCTTTTTTTTTTAGGGTTCTAATTGGGTTCTAATTTTGGCTTATATAGTAAAGGGGATTTTCTAACGGAAAGGGCAGAGGTGGGTAACAGGGGTCTAACGGAGGCCACCTCAAGTGGGTTAAGTGACAACTTTTAAACCACGGATGGGTATTGTTAAAACGGGTCAAACCACAGGTGGGTAAATTGCAATTTCCCCTTTATCTTTCTATAAGAACATTCATTAATATGTACATGCATGATTGAATTAGGTTTGCTGATGATGTTATCGAAGCATCAGATGGTAGTCTATACTTTAGTGTTGCAAGCACCAAATTTGACCTCCACAGTTGGTATCTAGACGTGATTGAAGCAAAACCACACGGGCAGCTGCTAAATTATGATCCATCATCAAGTGAGACATCCATTCTACTTGATGACTTGGCTTTTGCTAATGGTGTTGCACTCTCAAGGGACCAAGATTATTTGGTGGTCTGTGAAACATGGAAGTAAGTACTCAATATAAAGTATGAACTATCTTATGGGACAAATGGTATTTCCTAGTGTTTCTAAAGAGATGTTTTGAATTTGTATCCCCCTCCCCTACTTAATATGTATACCAAAAAACAAAACAAAAAAAGTGATATGGGACAAGAAAGAGGGGAAAAGCTAATGACTTGTGTTAATCATCCAACAATGGCATTGACAATATGCGCATTCAGTTGGGTAACTGTCCTCTACCAAAGTACATGTGGAATAATGGACTTTGTCTTCCCTTTATGGCAAGTCACATACGCATGTGTAGTTCCTAGTCTTTCATATGGCATCATGCTCTCTATGTTGTTTATAGTTTTATGCTTCTCGCAACAAAAATGAGGATTTACTCTCACTTTACAGCATGCTAATTCTCTCTTATGTGGGTCAGGTTTAGATGCCTCAAGTATTGGTTGAAAGGAGAGGACAAAGGAAAAACTGAGATTTTTGTTGAAAACCTTCCAGGTGGTCCTGATAACATCAAACTTGCCCCAGATGGGTCTTTTTGGATTGCTCTACTTCAGGTACAAAAATTCTTGTCAAATGTGTATTAAACAAGATTTGATATACAAATTAAGGAAAGTGAGTTGATTCAAGGGAACGAAAAAAGGTAGAAAGACCTAAAACAGCATTAGTGAAAATATTTAAAAATGACATGTCAGTCAAGGAAATGATAAATATTACGATTTTGGATAGCATAGAATGACATAAAAGAATACATGTCGCCGATCTTAATTAATCTATTTGAGAATTCATAATTAACTCCAAAGTTTTGGAACTATAATTTAGTTGTTGTTGTTGTTGCTGTTGTTGTTGATTAGCTACACACAACCTCATGATTAGGCGTTCGTGATTAGCATTCCTTTTTCTGTAAATAACAACAATGATCTGTACATTGCAGTTAACTTCCGATGGGTTGGAATTTGTGCACAGCTCCAAGATATCCAAACACATAATAGCGGCATTTCCCAAGCTGATTAAGCGGGTAAATGGTGTATTCAGGAAAGCAATGGTTGTAAATGTGGCAACTGATGGCAAGATTATCAAGAAATTTGATGACCCAGAAGGAAAGGTGATGTCCTTTGTAACATCAGCCTTGGAATTTGAGGATCATTTGTATTTAGGAAGTCTCAACTCCAATTTTGTTGGAAAGTTACCATTGGAAAACAAAATAAGCAAAAGTGCGGAGTGAATAGATTACAAAGCGCAAGGGCGTGTCCTTAATATGCAATAAGCATACTGTTTTACTTATCAAAAAAACAATAAGCAAACTATTTAAAAGGGGCATTGGATGATGTTGAATAAAATTTTATTTTCTAGTGCACAAAAAGAAGGAAAAAAAGAAGAAGAATTTTGGTAGCTTGTTCTTGATCTTGGCAGTTCTTCACCTGCTAACCTTGTTAATTGAACTAATAACTGAATCTAGGGAGATTGGTGAAAAAGCTATACATAGGTTGTAATATGTGTGGTAGTCCCACTTTGAAAGTGGAAGAATGAAGAAGATTTAGATTAATACCAAAAAAGAATAAAAGAACTATCAATCCACCAAAGCAAAATCCAAAATGCAATTCTTTTCATCTCGTTCTTAATTTCATATGTGTGTCACGTCTCTAATAACCAATTCCTAAGCACTTAATTTACCTTGGGAGTATTCAGGCCATTCTTCTCTTCTCTTCTGTCCCCATGTTCCCCATCACCAAATTTACTTTTAAGTAAGGAACTGTTGCAATCAAAAATTATGACTCAACAAAATTATAAAGTTCACGACTAAAAACAAAAGCCGAATTATATTAAAATTGTGTACAGCCATTGAAAAATAAACAATATATATCATGGAAAATTAGAAGACCCTAAAATTTCCACCTATTGCAGCCTCATCCTCTTCTCTAGGTTCTTCTGAACTCTTTTAGGTGAGTGCTTTTGTGAAGTATTAGGCCGGTTGTCTTTTGCCTTTCTGCTGCTAACAAAATTTGAGAAGGATGGAATTTCTAGAAGCTTTGCACTGGAAGAAGCACTTTGTATTGGGGAAGTACATGCGGAACTTTCTGGTCTAGCTCTGCCATTGAGATCTTTGCTTGTGCTTTCGGTTGGTCCCTGATCCAATGAATGCAACGGTGTTGTAGGAGGCTCTGCTTTAGAAGCAACGTCCTCCGACTGGGCATTGGTAGTGGTGCCAAGCCGATTTGTTAATTCTGAAGAATTTGTGGTTGATAGCCACCTCACAGTACTCGCCACTTGTGAATAATAAAATGATTTCCCAGTCTTCCCATATTTCTTGTAGCACTCATTTTCAAGGAAACAAGCAGATACTTCCACTTCAAGCCTGAACAAAGAGATTTGAGACAATAAGGATCTCCCAGGGCTAATTACTAAACATGGGTGGTTCCAAGAATAGTTGACACTTCGACTAGCTAACATGATTTATAAAAACATGAACACTGGGAGCTCAGTGAGACGATCTTCACTGTTGACCTCTGAAGAAGTTTCAGTTATTGGCACAACAATTGATTTACCAAGTGCAACATCTATGCTTTCCCTTTAAATATGATGGCCTATCAAAAGCATCTCATGTATGCCAATAATTTACAAATAAACAAATCTATATATATATATATATATATATCTAAAAGCAGGAGTGTGCTACGCTTATGTTGAGCCTCATCAGCGGTCATGTCATTATTTTCATTCCATTAATAAAATAATTATGTTATTTTCATTCTTCTTCTATTAGTGTTTTAACAATTCCACAATTTCTACTTCAGCTTCCATAATTCCCCTAACTCCATCCCTTTATTGTTTTCAACTTCCCATGTAAACTCTTTAATGCCTGAGACTACATCTCCTCCTTTCTCACCTCTTCCTCTCCTCATTTAACCTAACCAATTCATACACGTTCAGTTGCCAGCACCCCTATAAAATCAAAGAGATGATATATAAACCAATAGGCATTATATGTCTCTCTTACCTGGAAGGGGAATGGTTTTGGATTTAGCTCCAGCCAAAAAAGAGCTCATGTCAGAGCAACAAGCCTATATTCTTGAGTGGGGATATCGCTCTATTCCTTAAAATCATATGGTACGACAAGCATGTTTTATATATTGGAGTATTGTATATTTTTATTTTTTACTTTTATGTCTCTTTTACAATGACTTGTTGCCAAGCAAAATAGTTTCCTCTCTGTTTCAATGCTAAAGGTAATCTCAATATTTATATATATATATATATATATTATATAAATAACGTAAGAATATTATTAATAATAAAAAGATTGCCAAACCGAGTACATTGGGGATGTACTATGGGGGCACAAATTAGGAAACAAAAGAACAACGGTCAAGGAAAAAAGAAAAGGAAGAACAAGAAAAATGAGAAAAAACCACACTCCATTCAAAGAGAGTGTGTAAGAAAAAAGACTTAATCTCCAGCAAAGAATGTTCACAACCCTCAAAGCATCTAGCATTCCTTTCACGCCAAATGCACCAAATCAAACAATGAGGCACTAATCTCCAAACATCAATGTGACGATGTCGCGCAAACTTTCCTTGCCAAGCCTCAAACAACTCAAGAACAGTAAGAGGCATAACCCATTGAATACCAAACAAGCAGAAAACCAAGGACCACAACTCCCAAGCTATGGAGTAATGAAGTAAAAGATGATCCACCGACTCCCCACACCTCTTACACATATAGCACCAGTCAAACATTATCACTCTTCTTTTACGAAAGTTGTTTGTTGTTAAGATCTTATTTAAGGAGGCAGACCAAGAAAAGAAAGCCACACTTGGAGAAACCTTCGATTGCCATATCATTCTCCATGGAAAGGAAACAAGAGTAGGAGGGTAGAATGAGCTATAATAATCTCTAACCTCAAAAACTCTATTCCTTGTAGGTTTCCAACAAACCTTATTTGGGCCAAACACCTGCACTGTCGAAGAATAGACTAACCTCATAAACCGGTCAAAGGCTTCTTCTTCCCAATCTTGTGGTGGACGACGAAATTGCACATTCTAGTGAAACGTTCCAGCCGACCTACCCATAACTTTAGTCACCGAGGAATCCTTTGACCTACTAAGACAATAAAGCTCCGGAAAGGCCTCTTGGAGAGTACAATCCCCACACCACACATGCTTCCAAAATTTCACTCTAGTACCATCCCCCACATCATAAACAAGGAGTTTAGAGAAGTTCAACCAGCCACTTCTAATGTATCTCTACAAGCTGACCCCATAAGGACTTGTCACCTTTTTTGTACACCAACCACCCCAAATGTTCCCATATTTTGTCTCTATAACCCTCCTCCATAAAGCATCAGTCTCCATGCCATACCTCCACAACCATTTTCCTAGCAAGGCAGAATTAAAGTTCCCCAACCGTCTTATACCCAACCCCCCAACTGCAAAGGCCTACATACCTTGGCCCAATTAACTAAGTATATTTTAGGTTCACCACCAATCCCATTCCACAGAAAATCTCTCTGTAATTTCTCCATACGCTTTGCTACCTTTCCCGGTAAAGGAAGAAGGGAAAGAAAGTATGTAGGTAAAGACGAGAGTGAGCTTTTAATGAATGTCACCTTACCCCCTTTAGATAAATACATTCTCTTCCAACCTACCAATCTCCTCTCCATTCTCTCTAGGATAGGATTCCAAACAGATAAATCCTTAAATTTTGTACCTAATGGAAGGGCCAAATATCTCAAGGTCAAAGAAGATTGCCCACACCCTAACAGACCCACCAAAGCCTCCAAATTGTGTACCCCACCAACAGGTACCAGCTCAGATTTCCCCAAATTAATATGAAGCCTTGACACCTCTTCAAATCTAATCGCCCTCAAATTAACAATCTGAGAAGGTTCAGCATCACAAAAAATCAGAGTGTCATCTGCAAATAAAAGGTGAGACACTATCACTGATCGACCAGCCATACTACCCACAGAAAAACCTAAGAATTGCCTAGTGGAGGCAGCCACATCCAACATACGACTTAATGCCTCCATCACAATATCAAACAACAAAAAAGATAAAGGATCCCCTTGCTAAAGTCCCTTAGAACTTCCAAAGAAATCAGATGGGGTACCATTGATCAGAATGGAAAACTTTATAGTTGAAATGCAATACCTTATCCATTTTCTCCATTTCTCTGAGAAACCACAATGTTGAAGCATATACATTAAAAAATCCCAGCTCACGTGATCATACGCCTTCTCAACATCCAATTTACACAACACACCTAGAACTCCTAACTTCAATCTACTATCAATACATTCGGAAGCAATCAAGACGGAATCCAAAATCTATCTGCCCTTCACAAAAGCATTTTGTGAATCCGAAATAAGCTCATGCGCCACCTACGAAGCCAATTAGCCAACACCTTAGAAATAATCTTATAAATCCCACCAACTAAGCTAATAGGCCGAAAGTCCTTGACCTCCACAGCATCCACTTTCTTGGGAATAAGGGCAAGGAACGAAATATTAAAATTCTTCTCAAACACCACCTGAGTATGGAAATTGTGGAATACAGCCATAATTTCTGTTTTCAAAACACCCCAACAAGACTGGAAGAATGCCATTGAAAAGCCATTCGGGCTAGGTGCCTTGTCACCATTAAAGTCATTGATCACCCCAAACACCTCTTCTTCCTCAAAAGGCCTATCTAGCCAACTTGCATCTTCCACCGAGATACTAGAAAAATCCACATCATCTAAGACAGGTCTATGAGTCACATCCTCCAAATAAAGCTGCCTATAAAACTGAGATATACAATCTGCTATAGCAGCCAGGTCCGAAGACAACACCCCATCCACCATAATCCTATCAATAGAATTAACCCTCCTATGAGAGTTAGCTATGCAGTAAAAAAATTTAGTATTCCTGTCTCCTTCCCTAACACAAAGAACTCTAGATTTTTGCCTCCAACTTATTTCTTCTAACAGAGTAACTTTTTCTAACTCATCACTAATTCTTCCCATTTCTACAGTTCTATGTTTACAGTTTTATGTAATCTCAATATTTACAGTTCTATGTTTCCACGTGTTTGATAAAATGACTATAAGAAGGATTAAAAAAAGAAGCAGATGGTCACGTTCATTTAGAACAAATGGGAAGAACGAATGTTGAAAAATACTTTTATGTTAGTAAACTTCATTCATAAATGGGTTTTCAACACTCAAAAAAATTCCTAAGGGTGTGTTTCATTGAATTTATTGCAGCAATAAAGATAGTAAAAAGAATATTAGGCAACAATAATTTTGATTCATTATCCTCTTCTCCATTAACATGTTGTAACCTCACTTTTGCAACCATTTATGTCCTAAGCATCCAGTTCAATGAAAAAGTTACAGTATCCCCAAAATTAGGAGCCCAAATTCTTTGCCGATCCGCTCCAATGAAAAGAAAACAAAGAACCAACTTTGATTGAAAATTCAAATGTTCTAGCAGTCTGATATACTTATATTGGAATGCATCATACAAAAAATGACAAGACATCTGATATACCTATATTACAAATAAAATTTATTTTCATTATCCACATCATATTACAAATAAAATTTATTTTCATTATCCACATCATATCTGAAAAAACTATCCAAAAGTTTTGTGACCCTAATGCATTATAATAATCAAAATCAAAATCCTTCTTATAATAGTTCACCGAATATAGAAGTCATTAAACATTATAAGAATGGCTCTTTATTTGCCTAGGTAATAATACAAACATACGACAATATGAGTATGCTCTCTATTATTTTAATTACTTTAAAATGACAATTAAATGCCTCCTCCATTATATTAGGAAAAAAAAAAAACCGTTTTAGGTTTTAATTATTTTTTATTAATTATTATCAATAAATTACAATAATCATTCAAATAATAGTTACACTCTCTCTCTCTCTCTCTCTCTCTCTAGACCATAACATGGAGTCCACAAGTATGAAAGTAATATTCAACTACACAAAAATTTACATCAAGATTTGTCTTCTTTTCATTTTTCTACTTCTTTTTATTATTATTCTTCTTATTATGTCAATTTGAATTCATTATTTTTGTAAAATCCATGTTTACTCTACACTATATTTAATTATTAAGTTTCTAGGGTATGCCACATATTTGATAGTTGATTTAAATGATTTCTTGACAAAATTTTGTTTGAATAATTTGATAAGTGTTATATATATATATATATATATATATTTTTTTTTTAAGTAATGGTAGTTTATTAACTTATGTGGTGAGAATTTTCTTTTGGTGATGCACAAAATAATCCTTAAAGAATTATATAAATTTTTTACTTTTAAATAAGTTTTAACCACAAAATGATTATTGATAATATTCTCATGCATCGTGTGGGTTTGTGAATAGTAAATAAATAAAAATGAAAGCAAAACGGTGCATACTTAAAGTTGCCAAGACGCTGTTGAGCCTGCTTTAGAGCATTTAGTAATCTTTGCTTGCTTGATTCCCTCAGAGTCTCGGATATAACATTCTTATCAAGTTTATCAACCTGTCATCAAACTAGAAATAAGTAGTTTTGCGGGGGAAAAACAAAATACAAAGCAGGTTAAATTTTAAAAGCTGTTGGGTTGAAGTATAACATTGATCAGGCAGAATTGTTCTAATTAGTTAGGCTAAGCTATCAATTTCCCCTTTGGATAGCAAGGCATGCCACGTTTCCATTATAGTCGCTTAGTTTTAGCAAGAAAGTGACAGTGCAGAAGGCAGCAGGCTGCACATGCAATTCAGAACTATAACTGCAAATATTATGGCACAGAGCGTTTCAGATTCACCTTTCTATTAGAGAAATTATTCTGGTAATATCTTTCTTCTGCACGCTGCAAAAACTCAATCTTTTCATTTAGCCCTGACTTTGATGGTAACTTCGACTTGGCTAGGCTCTTGACAACCTCAGTAGCATCTGGTAGTTTAGGGGCTCAATGAGTGAGATAATAAACTGAAAGCATGACAATCCCACCACCCAAACAACAAAAAAAAAAAAAAAAGATAAAATCAATATACCATCAGAATCAGATATATCTTCATCAGATCCACTTGCGTCATCATCACGATTCCAGAATTCAGAAGATTGTTCTCCATCAATCATATCTGAGGAGCTGAACTAGGAAAAAAATGATAATTAGTTACACTTTGATATAACTCATATAAATAACTAAATTCAATCACAAAGTAAACCAGTAGATTAGTTAAAATTCAACAGTTGGAAAGATCTATGATAAACTTAAGCAAAATGTTTACAAAACATGTGATGTGATACACTACAACAATTCCCAAAAAAGTGGATAAAAAATTTGAATCACTAGTTTGTAATCTGGGAGTACAGCAAATGAAGAAGACTGGAAAATTTACAAAGTTTTAAGTCATTCGGTAACTAGAAAAATTTAAGAAGATATCACACCATAAAACTTTTACGACCAAATGTTACAACAGAAGAACCTGGATGGCTAAATTCAGGTATATCATTAATTACTTTGAAATGGTTTACTCCATGGAGCTACCTTGCAATGTAATTTTCTGGAAATTTCCAGTGTATTTTAAAAGAAGAAAATAAAGAGTATGGGTCAGGCTGGAGTTGCGTTCTGTCTTTCTGTCTGTCTCTCTCTTTTGGAGGAGGGGGGTGGGGGGTTTGAATTTGTAGGAGTTGCCCTTCTTAAAAGACCAGTTTTTATCAATATTGATTCAAGAAACCTTTATACCAGCCAAAAGTGGAGCTATTTTTATATCTACCACTTCTGTGTTTCAACAAATCTTAGGCCTTTACATCTTTTCTCACAACCTCAACTTAGTTTCTTTGTTGACCTTCACTTATTTTTTCTGATATTTAATTCAAACGTCAACTTAGTTTCTTTGTTGTCCAGACTGTTGTATCTAATTAGAATCATATGACGATATAAGTAGCTACATAGAACAATTATATCCAACATGTTTCATGTATCTCTAATTTGAGGTCAAGTTTCCAAGGCACACAAAAATTTCAAAAACAGTTAAAAAATATTAAAGCACCTGCTTATAAAAATTCGAGAAAAACTACTCTTCTGCCTAACAGCACAAGTAGTTGTGAGCTCCTCCAGATGCTTAGCTACTAGGTTTGGATGTTTGCAGGCATCACATGATTTTCTACATAGCGATGCGGGTACCTATGTTGGATAATGAAATTAATTAACTTTACTTGAGCACTGATAAAAATAAAAATAAAAATAAAAAACACCATTTTATAGCACAAACGGACACAAATTAGCCTACACTAGAATACCTGCTCGCCAAAACTCTCAAGAATTTTTTTCCTTCGGCATCCAGAACCTTCACAATACTCAACCATCTGTATATTTTTGTATTCAGCCACCATAAAACATTAATGATATAGAGATACGGTTCAGACATCACCTGAGTAAAGTCAGTCAGGGACTTTTTTGGCAAATCTTCCTGGGAACCCAAGGACGGTAGCTTGTTCTTGGCATTGCTAAGAATAAATTCCTACCGCAAAACTCTAATTAGTTACATCACTAACCCAGAAAAAACTATGTTAATTTAAAAGAAAAAAGGGATGGCAGAGTTGAGGTCAGTGAAGCAACCATTCTTTTGCGATCATCCATTCCATAGTACAACAGACTTCTTGAGGGTAATTGATCACGGCCAGCTCTACCTGACTCTTGATAGAAGGCTTCCATTGACTTTGGAATATTGAAGTGGCAAACAATTCTGACATCCTTTCTATCTATACCCTAAAAAATTACCAACCCCAGGATTAGTGGCAGATGGCATCTGCTTTACATTGGCCTCCAAGACCAACACTAGAATTATAATTTGTCCAGAGTTCATTAAAATGAATGGTGATTTAGTTGCATACCATCCTGAAGCAATATCAGTTGCTCAGTAACTGTGCAAGCACCAGTAGCAGCTCCAAGCAGAAGTACAGAAATAGTATCAAAAGAAAAACATGGAGACACATCACAATCTCAGTTAAGTCATGAGTCAAAGACTCAAAGCAATGAGAATATAAAAAATACTTCCCTCAAATAAACTACAGTAGTCACATATTGCCACTTCCCCAATAAAGAGTTTTTACAAAGTTACCATTCCCATTTTTTTATATATAAGTACAAAGTTACCATTCCCATTGAAAATCTTCCTATTTATAGCAACCAACAGATTATGTGAGTATTGTGCTTAAGGAGCTTGGGACCAAGAGATATATACTCCCTGCTTGAGAGTTTTACAAAGATTTGTTTTTCTGAGTCTTTTTTATTTTTGTGATTGTTTCATAGAAATCAAGAGTAAAAAAGTATATTTTGAGAAACATCAACCTCCTACCCATTTGTGTCAACAAGAACTTCAAAAATAAAATCTCACATAGTAGGAAAATAAAGGAAATGGCATCCTGAAAATTATTTTGGAAGGCATTTTCCTGCAAACAGTTACAAATGTGCCTTAGATAATATAGGAAACAAATCTTTCATATATTGACAGCATCAGTACCTCCATTGTTTAAGATTCTTTTATTTTATGAACTATTTGGTTTAAAGTTCAATTCAAATCCCAAATAAACTGTAGAGTTAATAAAACCAGATAGTTTACCGGTAAATATTTTTACGGAAAATTTTTAATCATGAAACTAACTAACAATCGAAGCAAAAACAGCATTAGCGAAAAAAGTGCAGCTATGCTACTAATTATATAATTGTATTTGTTTCCATCAAAAAAGAAATTAGGTAATTGTATTGTAAGTTTGAAACACAATACCCAAATTATTGTATTTTGTTATACTCAATTTAACAATGAGAAGAATCAGTGAACAATAGATATTGCAGCTGTGGAATAGCGCACCAGGGTCAAAGGATATGCAAATGCAAGAAGGGAGCGAAAAAAAAAACAAAAAAGAGATCTATTACTGTAGAGTTCAAGAGATGATCATACCCAAAAGCTACTGTGGCCACAACAACTTGTATCTTAGAAGAAATCCAATTATCTAAAACAGACGTCCGCACCTTATTATTCAGTCCTGCATGATACGCTGACAAGTGGCAGAACACACATAAGTCAAACTCATGAAAAACAAAAATTTTGAGGGCAGAAACTATCACTTACCAGCACAGGAAATGCCACTTTTTGATAGATGAGCAGATAAGTCATCACAGGTTGTCCGTTCAAGGCAGTATACTATTCCACAAACATCTCCATAAGATTTGAGAAGATCAGACAAATCAGCATAGGCATCAACTAGAAGGTCTTTGTAACGAACTGCATCATTTAGATTTCTAGTCAAATTTACATTCACCGACATGGCAACCGTATCTCACAGATCCAGCATCACACTGTCAAACTCATGCAGGGTAATAATGAAGATTACATATTAACTACTAACCCTAAATTTTGTACTTCTGAGATTTCCTTATTACAGGCAATCAACATAAAAGAGAGGGCTACTATAATTATAAAAATAAAAATAAAAAGCTTTGCTACTTTCTTCTTCTCTAATCCCCACAACTCCCCTTCCCCCACCTCACCCCCCAAAAACAAAAAAAAAAAAAGAATGCAACAAATTGTAAGTCATAACCCTACTTATAAAAAAAATTGCAAGTCATAACCCTAATTGAGAACTTATGTGTACCAATTCTTGGCGCATGCTTCACATGCATAAAATGAGTCTAAAATTGGATTGGTACATGATTTGTATACAACAATCCAGTCTGGACTCTAGAGATCTTATAGTTGATTCACCCAATCAATAGGTTGATGCATGTAGTTTAGCACTCTGTATCTAGTGTTTGATATCACAGTATCACACTGATAATGAGAAAATAACAATGGAGACAACAGTATCACACTAATTAAAAAACGTAGCTGAAGCACATAATAATCCTCTTCAACAATCCACAGTAGCCATTACTTCAGCAACCTTGGTTTCACTTCAAAAGCTAATTTCCAGGTTTCATCTTTTGAACTTTTCTTCTTCTTCTTTTTTTTTAATTTTTTTTTTTAATAAGTGTTTTACTTCCCATGAAAAGTTGAAGTTTCATGAGAATCTTGCAGCAAGAAAATTGGGTGCAGGATGCAAAAACATGGATATATGAACTGTCCTGTAACACCATGCTACAATAGGCAAGAAAGCTGTCACATCATCATGCATTGAGGTAAGACATGAGGAAACACATTAAAAAGAAACATAGGGAAGTGGCAATCAAACAATATTGTCTAAGTTTCCCACATCTGAATAATTTAATCAAGGAACATGAAACAAGTTGGATGTCATCAAATTAAACTTGCAGGACCCACCTTCATAATATATATTAGGACGATTGAATGAAGATTTTAGGACTAAAGGGTTTTGCAAGCATAAGGACTCCATCACATCCTGTTGAATTCTGTAGAACAAGAAAACAATCAATGAATTAATATTGCTCTGTGATTTTTATAAAAAAAAAAATAATAAAGGAATATTTTAATCTTTCTGCCATACTGCAATTGCAAGTTTGAGGAGAACGAGGATTGGATACGCATATCAATTATTCTAGTACCAAAATTCAAGGATTTGTATTAAGATGCTAGGAATCCAAAGATGCTCAAAAGGAATGAAGCCAAGAGGAGAGCATCTTGAAGACTCACTTAGGAACAGCCGTAGCTGTCAAAGCCAATATTGGTACATCTGGAAGGCGGCTCCTCAAAGATGAAAGCTTACGGTAGCTAGGCCTGTTCAAATAGACAAGTAAGAAAGTAGATGACAGTAGTCATTATATATATATATGCTTATATGTGCAAAGGCACACACATAAAGGTCGTTAAGTTTGGAGGTCGTCATCTGGTTTTCATCATTTTGGATAAAACACTACAAGGTAACTAGAAATTTTGCATATATCAAACAAATCAAAGAATGCATTTGTTGAAAAAAAAAATGAAAGAATGTGACATGGATACCCAAAACAATCAATAAGAGAAACTACCCTCTTCTTCTAGATTAAAGGACCATCAATTGTTACTCATTGCAGAATATGTTACGAACCTGAAATCGTGGCCCCAACTTGAGATGCAATGTGCCTGAATTTAAAAAAAAGGCGCAAATTATTCACAAACACCCGAAACTTCCAGCTGAAACACTCAAATTCCAAATACACAAAAGTAAATAGGCCATGTAAGTTCACACCTCATCTATGGCAACGAGATTCAACAACCCTCTAGTGTAAATCTTAGTCAGCTTTGACATAAATCCCAGTGTTGAAATCAATTCTGGTGTTACATATAGCAGCCTAACTGATGGTTTGCCAGAATCAAGGTCCTCATGGATCTATAAAGTAAACCAGAACTGTCAAATATTCCAAATTACAATAACATACATAAAATCCAAAACACTGAATGACTTTATTTTTTTAAAACAAATAGTTTCCAACAATAAATCCAGAACAAGGTGATCACCCAATGCAACTAACAATCTTCTCTATTCCAGAAAAGCTCAAGCTTTGAACTTCGTTACAATTTATGTTAATTAATTCCCAAGGTTCAGGACAACACAAGTGATTTATTAAGCAAAGCGGCATATCAAAAGCCGAATAATTGAATTCACCTTGTTTTTAACATCCGATGTTTGGGTTGAAGAGAGATATTCAGCCGCAATTCCTTTCTCCTTCAATGCCATCACTTGGTTCTCCTAATCATAAGATAATACCAGAACTCTTTAACATCTGAAACCTCATAACACATAAGATAACAACTAGTAGAACAGAACAAAAGTCAACAAAATATAAACTTATTGCTTACCATCAAGGCTGCAATGAAAGTCGAATAACCATTGCCAATGAAAGAAGTTAGAGTGATGTCCCTAGCATTCAAAAATACCAACTAAAAAAAACGTTATGGAGCTCTAAGCTTAGCTTCATCGGCTCTAACACACAAATTAAATTATGGCTGAAATACATATGTCATATATTTTGTCCCTAAAACTCAACCCAAGTTCAAATTTCATCCCTCAAATTTAAAAAGTTGCAATTTCCTCATAAATGTTTAAAAGGTATCAATTTCTTTTACAGAATGATGAAAGTCTTTTTTTTTTAGGAGAATAGCATGTGACTGAAATTATTTTGTTATGTAGACTCTTTTTGGAACTCAAGTTTGACAAACTCGAGTTCCAACCCGAGTTTAGCAAACTCAAAGTTCCAATTTGTTATACCTGCCACGCAACCTAAATTAATTAAAACTCAAGTTTGATAAACTCAATTTTGGGTTGGAACTCGAGTTTGACAAACTTGAGTTCTAGAAAGGGTCTACATAACTAAATAACTTCGCCTTCGTGCTATCCACCTAAAATTTTTCTTACATTCAGTAAGTGCGGTTGAGCTACAAGACTCTTTGCAAAATAAAAGAAAGTTATTCACTTGTAAATTTTGAAAGAAGGTACTAAATTGTAAATTAAAAAAAAAAAAAAAAAAAAGAATGGCATTGAATGAATGACCTATTAAAGGAGAAACAACAAGTACAATTCCTGGTTTAGCTAATGCAGGAATCTGATAACACATTGACTTCCCAGCTCCAGTTGGCATCAAGCAAAAACAATCTCTCCCAGAGAGAACAGCTTGGATAGCATCCAATTGCGTGCCTCTGAAATCGGCATAGCCGAAATGCCACCTCAGAAGCTTCACCAATCCTTCCTTTCCACAAACCTGTTTATCGGAGCCACGTATGGTCTGCACCGGTAACGGTGACTTCTTCATTTCCTTTCCTATCCCTGCAACCAAACACCACCCAATTTCTTTTCTAATTCTCAATTTTTTTTTCAATTTTTTTTTTAATCGGAAAATGAAGAAGCAAAGAAAGAAAAATTGTATTTGTATGTCACCTCGATTGGGTTGATCGGAGGACGTTGTCGGTTTTTCTTTGCTTTCTCAGGAAGTAGTACCGGGAAGGAACTAGGAATCAAAACATACACCAACGCTTTTACGCTTTAGCTCCCTCAACACGATGTCGTTTTGAAAATAAGCTAACATTTTTTTTTTTTTTTTCATGTCATCGTTATAGAAATTTTTTCAAAGTTTACAAAATCTAAGAGGTATTCATAATTCTTTTTTGCCTTTTTTTTTTTTTTTTTAGAATTGTGTCCGTTTTGAGGACAACTTATTTATCTTTTTATTGAAAGTGTACTTAAATGTACTTATACTTTGAAAAAGTGAAAAAATATATGAAAAAAATAAGATTTTAAAAGGTTGTACATAAAAACTAAAAACTAAAAGCTAAAATTGATGCCAAATAGGCTTTTAATCTTATTTAAATTAAACCTTATATTTTGGGATTTTTTTTTATTAAAATTCCTTAATTTGAGCTTTTTAAAATTTTCATCGTTGAAGTTCGATTTCATTTTTAAAATGGTTCTTCTTCCATCAATATTTATGAAATCTTGACTAATCTAATCATTGATAGAAAAAGGAAAAGAATTTTTTTTTTTTTTAAATTCTGTGTTGTTTTGTTCGGCTGAAAATTTTTTCTAATTGTTGGAAAATATTTTTCAATTGTCAGAAAAATAAATTATTTTCAAATGTTTTGTTGCATTCATGAAAATACAATGTAAAATATTATTTTTTTTACCTACTTTCTCACATTTTCTCATCTCCCAAGCACATATATAATTTTTTTTTTAAATTGTGATTGAGGGACTGACAATGGCAGCAGTTAGCCATCGGAGACCAAGGATGTTTGTAGGGGATGGAAATTTGGTTGTAAGTTTTAGGTGAGACGAAAAATGGTTTACAGAAAATGAAAGCATAAACCAAATTCTGTCATAAATATCTTTATTTTATGGTCAACCAGAAAACAATTTATGGTTAAACAACATTTTCTAAAGCCCCAAACATTTGTAAATGAGGAATATATTTTTCAAAAATCAATTTCCGTTGAACCAAACACAGCATAATGTTGATGCCCACTTTGGCAAGGAGGCTTAATAATAGGAAGAAACCCAACAATATGGGAGGGAATAAAAAAGAATAATTAACAAATTGAGAAAGAAACCATTAAACCCGAATTGTAGTAATAATGGATCATAGGCCTGTAAAATAGTAAAAGTGTCTCAAAGAAAGCAAGCGGGCCCAAAGAACCCAAAGAAAGAAGTAGTAAACCATAAGCATTATGAGAAATAGAAAACAAGCAAGAATGAGCCGAAGGAACCCAAAGGAAGGAAATAAGTAGATAGGGGTTGGTGGAAAAGCCTATAAGCCCCGAAAGTAAAAGATATGGTAACTTGGGCTAGGGAAGTCCAAAAAACTTAGCAAAAGCACATGGGAATGAAGGATTGGAATGGGTCAAGATGCCCAAGGAAATGAAACGGGCCGAGGATGCTCAAAAGAATAAAATGGGCTAAAGGAGCTCAAAGGCAATGAAATGGGCCAAGGAAGCCCAAAACAGCATGAGTACAAGCCTAATGATAATATTAGGCTACTGGAATCGAGCAGAAGGAAAGCATACAACAGGCCTAAAAGAGGCCCAGCAAGCACAAGTCAAATAATAACATGGCAGGAACAATGGGGTGGCATGGCAAGAATGTCAATCGACTCGCAAAGAGGTTAAAGGATGGATTGAAGAAGGAATGGCCCACAACCAAGCAAGAACCCGCCTAGGAAAGAAGTAAGACATAAAGAATGAAAGCCAAGAGACTCATCCACACCACAAGAGGTCAAGAACGAGTAGTAGAACATGCAGACAAGCCCTCAGGTCATGGCAAACGCATGAACAGCAGACAAGCCATGGACACACATGGAAGTGGAGCACGCACAAGGCTTTGGCACCATCCACTTCTATCCAACCAATACAGGAGTGGTGAGCTATGAGTCAGAGGTAAGAGAGGGTATGGTCTGGCGGGGGAGAGAAAGTGGAAAGCCTATTCTGGGATTCCTGCTCAAGCTCTTTTGGGGGAAATGTCCTACTGGAATGACATATCACCCAAAAGAGGAAAAAGCGAGTTGGAATCACTAGATGCATGCCATAGGAGATAGTAAGAAAGAATGCCCACCCTTGTCCGGATGGGAATGCCACGGTGAGTAAGAAAACAAAATGAAACTCTTTTGTCTAGAATGGGATGTGGCACGGGCAGCACAGGTAAGTGGTGATGGCTAGGCAACCGACAAACCAATGGGTGGTCTGGGAAGGACAATTATACCAAGACAAAAGCGATTAAGGGGCAAAACAATAAAAACCCATCACGGCAAGCAGTATAAAAAAGTCCTTAACTGTGCACAGAAGGGGAGAACGAGGGAGAACAGAGGAGAATAGAAAAATGGAGAAAAAAAACACAAGAGATAAGAAAAAGTAAGAGAAAAAGAAGTAATAAAAAGAGTGAAAGATAGTAGGGAAGTCGGAGAGCGAGTAAGAGTGTAATAGTAGGCATGCACCAATAGGCTATCCCTTTCTCTCCCTCTAAAAGCCTACTCTCTAGTGAGGATTAAGGAATTGGAGGGAAAACTATTTAGGCCCATTCTCTCAAAGTAGGCAATTTCTGTGGCAGGACGTCCTAGTGAGTTTGCTCACATTGAAGGGTGGTTCCCTTCCGGGACTTGACTCCGTTGAGAAATCAAGCACAACAGACTAACCATCCTTCTTTTTATTTTATTGATCAAGCATTAATATTATTTCCTTTTCTTTTTATCATCGTTATTAACTCATTTCTGCTGCATTTATAATTTTATATCATTGCACTATCTTTCCCTTTACTAAGATCATGATTTAGCTTTTCTATTTTTTTAGTTGGCAGTAAACATATTCTTCTTATTATTGTCATATTATACCTGCCTGCCATAACTTTTTTTGCAACAGTTTCTTCCGCCATGGGCACGTATCCAAGGTTTTAGCAAAATGGTTCTAGTTTGTACACAAGCTGGCTTGGGGTGTGTTACAGTCAAGCCAGTCCTGACTTTCCTACCTAGAATCATTGGGTCATAACATGGCAGGAGACAGTCCAACCTACCGTTGCAAAAAAAGGCCCACCACACATAACAATCATAACTGTCATAAAAATAGATAAAAGGATCATGTTGAAAATAAAATCAAACTTGATGGATCAAAATGAAAAATCTCAATGAATCAAAATAAAAACAACCACAAACTTAAAAGATAAAAATATATAATTTGATCTTTACATGGACAGGTTTTTACTTAATTAATATAATTTGGTATCTCCCCAAGCACCAAGAGGATGGGGGTCTTAAGTTCGAACTGTCGGGACAACATATTGGTAAAGAGCAACTGGTGAAGAACCCAAACTGCGCACTACAGTATGAAAAGAGGTTGACTGAAGAGTTAGTAAATAATAATACAAGAAAAGAGCAATATAAAATTTCTTTTAAATAAGAAGTCAAATATAAGATTTTTTTTGCTTGTCAAATATTAAAAAACATCGCCGCAACTCATAGACAAATCCAATCCAAACACAATTGTTACTCATTTGTGAACATATTTGGGTGGAAGGATCAGATTGACTCATTTTGACAAAATGAGGAGCTAAATTGACAAAAATACAAAACAAGACTGACCCTCAGCTTTGCTAGAATAAAATGATAGGCATGCGGCATGCCACATTTTAGTATTTAGAACATTCTCATTTGCAAGCCATAACAAAGCTCCATTCACAACATCTCACATTAGTGGACACCACAGCATAAATTACAGCCATTTCCAGGTTTCCTTTCGGCCGTTCCTATACCATGCTAGATGCAGATGAAACCAACAAAGAGAATATTATAAATATCCCATTACTTACGATGTATTGTAAGCCTTGCAGCAATCACCAGTACTTCAAACGCAAAATAGAAATTTGACATAAAAAAAATTCTTGTAAAATGGCAAAAACGGTTATTTGAGTTCCGCTGCAGTGCCTTGGTCTGTTGGTCACCTTCAAATACTTGCTAAAATTTTCGTTTATAATTTTTGGCAGCCTTGAGAACCAGCTAGCAAGTATTCTTAAAATTAATACCCAACAGAATGACATGCTTACATCTAACAGATGGTGAATCCCTTAGAACATGACCAATCGCCTCATTTCTTTTATCAAATACAAAGTTTTTCAAATCAAGAACCAAGTTATATGTGAATGCTCTGGTTTAACAAGGGGGTACGCTTCCCATAAGCCATGCCTCCACTTTACACAAGCCTACTTGCTTGCCTTTTGTATGAAATGTTTAATTTCAAAAGCGTCTGTGCCCGTCTTTGTGATGACACCCTGCTCAGAGAATACAAGCTCATCAAACAGATGTACAACCAACTCAGTTAATCTTTCTTTACATTCACAAAATACATGTTTCAGAGAGAGAGAGAGAGAGAGAAGAGAGACCTTTTCTGTAACGATGCCAGTTATCAGATTAGCAGGGGTGACATCAAAAGCTGGGTTCCAGACAGAGATTCCAGATGCAGCAACTTGTTCCCCAAGTCCCCCACGTGTGTGTGTCAATTCCTTTGGGGATCTTTCCTCTATAACAATCACTTTTCCAGAAGAAAGGGATAAATCTATGGATGTCAAAGGTGCAGCCACATAAAATGGAATGTTATGATACATTGCACACAAGGCAAGACTGTAGGTTCCAATCTTGTTAGCGGTATCACCTGCAATTAGATTAAAACACATCAGTTGAACATACTCCAAGAAACAAAAGACAAAAACTAGTTGAATGATTGACTGCATTGAATCACCATTTGCAGCCACGCGATCAGCTCCAACAATGACAGCATCTACTTGTCCATCTTTCATCAATGCAGCTGCAGCCGAATCTGCTACAAGAGTAGCAGGTATGTTATCATGCACCAGCTCAAAAGCTGTGAGTCTGGATCCCTGGAGATGGTGAAAGAAATAAACATTCAAACAATGGAATTCAACATAGAAGGGGAAAAAATGGTGGGTTGATAAATTCAACTCTATATCACAATAACCTGCCTTTTATGACAGACCAATTTTATACAACAAACCTTTCATTGCTATCATAAGTTCAGACACAAGAAAATTCCAAACAAATACTTTGACACAACTCTGTTTGTAACTTTGCATCAACCACTTCAAAAATCCCTCCCCCACATTCACTCTATGCAGAAATAGTTCACCCTTTTTTTGTTGAATGGACTTCTCTTTTTCAGAGGCAACAAGAAATCTTCACTGCTTGTGGGCTTTACTTAGCGTTTTATTGTTAAGTAGAGTTACGTTTGTTTCAGCTAATCTGTCCGTTCAACAGTTGTATCTATCAATATGTATGGTCTTGGACCATCAAAAAATACCTTATAAGTCATTTATACTTGTTTTTGTTTTGGTGGTGGGGGGGGGGGGGGGGGTAAACGAAAAGTCGGCCCGTGCACCAAAATCCTGAGAAGTTAATCTTGAGGGTGGGCTTAGCCAGAGGTATGATTATCACTAAAATGGCCCGAATGAAAGGAAGCCATCTAGACCTGTAACCGTGGAGATCCGAGTTGACTACCTCTGCAGAGGCTGCTAGCCGAGGTGATAATGAGGGTCCACTGTCCCCGAGGTAGTAAGTGGACATCGTGGTAGTGTCATCACCTGTCAACCGGGGTCTCCTACTCTCCAATTATGCCCCAAGGTACACGATAGAGAGAATGTAAAACCCGATGAAACAGTCACATCTGCATTAATGGCACCCCTCACCTAATGTCAACCGCATTCAATGTTAAATGACTGGTTTGAACAGTGGAAGCACCCCCAAAAGTCCTCCTTCATGATCATTACGTGACAATGTAGAGGGATGATGGGATAAGTATCCCCCAAATCCAGCTGGGAACTGGACAGCTAAAGGAAGAGGAGAAGGGGAGAAGTGGCTATAAAAGGAGGAAGGAGGCAACAAAGGAGGGAGTTCAAAAAATTAGGAAGAGAAAATCTAGGCAAGAACAAGAGAGAGAAAGAGAAACTAGAAAGATTACTTTAAGAATTTTTAACCTTTGAAACCTATCCCTGTACCTCGGGAACTTTGTTCCTAGATATATAAAAGCTTGACTTGTTATTTTACATCTTTAATTTACTGCTTAAACTTTTCAATGTGGATTTCCTTTCCATCTTTTAGAAATTAGTTGTGTAGATCAAAAAGATTTCTCACTGTTTTGGAGAGAGCTGTTTTAGACCCCCCACAATACCCATTTCTAGTTTCTTAAAATTGAAAAGCAAAACCACCGTTTGTCTGAATGAAACAGATCCCTGCACTAGTAGACAAACCAGTCAAACTCTGCATAATCATCATGTATAAAAATTCTCTCCATCCTCAAAAGCATTTCTCTAGGATGTTAAATTTTTTTTATTTTTAAAAGGATGCTAAAAATTTCCTTTTATATGTTCCTTCATTTTCATTTTTCAATTGGTAAGTTCACATGCATATAAATGATTCTAAATCCACCAGGATCACAACTTTATCTTCCAATCCATTCTTATAAGGGGAAGGAAGGTCGAATGCTGAAGGCAAAACATTGGCAGTTCTATTTACATCTTCCATAACATAACCAAGTGAAGATTAATTAGTTGTGTTCACATTCACAATATTCTGATTTTGATAACCACAGCCTTCATATAGAAGGGACACAAATCTATGCATTTCAAGCATCCAAGCTATTCTGTGATTGCCAACCTCAGTTGTAATACAGAACATGAGCAATAACATGTTTTCGATTGTTTGCATCAATCCCGGTTTTGTTGTTTGCATCAATCAAGGATTGTTTGGTTGGAACTGCAAGATAGACATCACTGGTTTCTGATGACGTGTCACTAAACAATTACTTGATCAATCTAAGTTTAAGCCACATTGTGGTAAGAAGCTTCTCCTCTACCTAATTTTATGATCAGATCATGGAAATAATCCATAATTTACAAATATATAATCATCCAAGTCACCACACTTCCAGAGATTTTGAAGAACTAATTTCAACATTCCAATAGTGTAATTCTTTGAAAAGCAGATTCTTTAGGCAAGTTTGTGAATGCTTATACGGATGAAAGGGTCCTGCAGGGAATGCTAATGAAGATTATAAAGTATAAACAACTTCAAACTAAACAATCACCTGATTGAATGGACGGGTTTCAGTGCAATACGCCCTTTCTAAGAATCCTTCAGTATGAACAGCACGGATCACACCAAGGGCAGTGCCATAGCCAGCTGTTGCGAGACTGGAAAAATAAAATGATACTATATAGTCAGAAAAATGTTGGACAAGGAGAGAGAGAGTTATTTTATTACTATGATAATAACAAAAAGAAGAAGACAGAAAGAAGGGGAAGTACCTGCCCGTGTTGCAATGAGTCAAAATAGAAAGCCTCTTAGAGTCCTTCAGCAGGTGCTGAAGAACACTCGCCCCATAAGACCCAATTGCTTTGTTTGAAGCAACATCATCCTTGAGCATAATTTCAGCAGCTTCTATATAAGCCTAAAAAATTAGAAGAAATAAAGTATCATGGAAGATTAGTAACAAAACATTATTCGAGGTCCAATCACACTAGCTAAAATTAAGGGAGTAAACAATCAGAAACTATTTTTGGACTTTATCTACTATGTATAGCACGGTGGATATTTACTACCTGAAAAACACTCTGGGCTTCTGAGGTGGTAGCAGCAGCATTTGATATAACTTCTTTGAGCTTTGTTGCGGCATCTGAGAGGTTCACTGCAGTTGGCCGGCTAAAGAAGCATGAAAGATGAGTATATGATCGGCTATTGCTCAACAGTTGCAAAAGCATTTCGTTAATTACAAACTCAATAGCCTCAAGCAGAATATTTAGTTCAATAATACAGAGTACATTCAGACATGAGGAAATTGATTAATGATAATTTGAACATTTTTTTTTCCTTTACTACTTAAGTGAAGAAGGAGATTAGTGGATGTCATTAACAAGCTAGGCTTGAGATTCATAACAAAATACCTTGAGACAAGATATTCCAACTTCTCGATAAGAAAGGAAGCAGCATTATCAGGTGTCCCATCAAAAGCCTGTAAATTGGATACTTCAACTGCCAAGGAGAGTGCTGCTGCAATAGCAATGGCAGGTGCACCACGAACCACCATATCCCTTATCGCAGACCTGAGAAGTAGAGCAGGATATAGCTCACATACTTTATATTATTCTGGTCGACTGGTGTAGCATGATAAAGGAAGCAACAGATATAAACAGCTCATTCAAAGAGAAATGTCAAGAAGAGCATGAATCTGCCAGATAGCATCCTATAAAATCACACTGTTGACTTAGATTTGTTAGGCAACAAGAACTGTTAAGCAATAATGGCACATCTCATAATTAATCACCCGATAGAAATTATGTCCTTGTTACAATCATCTAGCGGGTGATAAACGTTAGGACTTAAGCTGATCATATCTTTTTTTTTAAGATAGGTGAGAGTATTGTTAATTGGCCTTATTATATCAAATATTAATGGGTTTACCATGCCATAAGCTACCTCAACTTAAGACCTACTGTATGCAAACTTAGATCACACAACCTTCCATATTTCTTTTTCAACATCTATTGGGAAGGCAATGCCATATTCGAATAAAGGACAAAGCTTAGGTATAGTTCCTTCTACGATTAAATTCAATCATGTAACTTATTGGCCAAGGCACTTCCTTGTGGTATAGTTATAGCTTCCAAGACCACATGGAATATATAATTGGGACCTAAGATAAGAATTGTTCCTAAGGTTTGCATTTGCCATTGGCTTAAAAGCCAGTTTTTTTAACTATTTAGCTGTCTACGGTATTTTCAGCAAAAAAAAATTTCAGTTTTAACAAAATAAGCAAATTCCAAATGGATTTTTTTTTTGGTCTCAGCCAGCTTTTAGGAATTTTGTCACACATTTGGCATAAAACTACCAAAAACCATATGTATTTTGTATTGCAATATGCAAATAAGCTACAGGAAACAGCGAATTGGACAATAACAAGTAAATGAGACAAATTCAGAGGTCTCTCAAGTGTGAAAAAGAGCATTAATTAATTTTAAGTTTAAAATAATAATATGAGATTATTATTACCATCCATCTTTTGCGTCCTTGATATCCAAGTAAATAGCTTCCAGAGGGAGCTTTCTCTGTTCAACAACAACAACAAAAACAACAAAATCAAGATTTAGCAAACTGATGATCGCCTTTTGGCTATTATATAAGCCGAAAATGAAAACAAAACAGAAACGTTTTTTTTTTAATTTTGATTTAATTTGGGAGAGAGAGACCTGATCGAGTAGCTGGAGCGAACCAGGGTTGTAGCAGATAGACTGAAGAGAGTTGTTGTTGTTGTTGCGTTCCATTGAAAACAAAGACAAGACAACCCGGCCGACTCGGAGTTTTTGCACGACGACGTTTCACTGAAATTCGCAAGTAAACTCTAGTTTTTATTATTTCTATTTCTATGCAGTTGGTGGGGAATTGAATTCTATTCAAAAGAGGAGGGGGGATTTGGGTCGCTCCTTTATTTCTGCTTTCTTTTCTGTCACTGTCCGACTGGTGACTGATTAGACACCGCCAACGACTTCGGTCAGAAACATGTTGGATTTTTTTTTCTTCTACAAAAAGGTAAAATTGTCCTTTTTAATTTTCTTCGTATTTTATTCCAGTCTTTTAATTTTACTTTCATTTATTTTAGCCTTTTAAATTTTAAATTTATTTAGTTAAAGCCTTTTTATTAACTTTTATTAAAAAATTTTGATAAAAAATCTGAAAAATATTTTTCAATCATTAATTGAATTTTTTTAGTTTAAAAAATTTGAAATAAAATTTATAAAATTGAAAAATTAATCACAACATATAACAAAAATTAATGGAAAAACCTTAATTGAATAAAGTTGAAAGTTAGAGGACTGAAATGAACAAAAGCAGAGTTAGAGAACTAAAATAAAATCTAAACAAACTTAGAGAGTCAGTTTTGAATTTTATCTTTTTTCTTATTATAAAATATTGCCCCTTAAGGATAATTTAAACTAAAGAAGTGGTCCAACAATTTACTACGAGTCCGTTTGGATACAGTTTATTTTACTGAAAACTAAAAATACTGTAACAAAATAATTTGTAAAAATGTGAATAGTGTCGTGGGACTTGTGAACAGTGCACTTTGTCTCCTGCACAGTGAATCCATGTGTATGAACAGTGCGGTTACTGTTCATACGCATTGGGGAAAAAAAAAAAGGCAAACATGAGGGAAAAACATAAATCCAAACACTCACTAAATTTTTTTTTTTTTTTTTTTTTTTGCATTAGACAGAACCGGTCAAAAACCAGTCTAATCAATTCGGTTCCTGGTTTAGCCCAATGAACCAGTGATTTTCGGGTTTTCTTTTCACTTATTTTTCCAAATATATTTTCGGTTTATGGAGAGAAGTAGATCGGATTTAAGCCCCATTCACAATCAAACCAGTTGAATAATCCATTGGTTTTTAATACAACGAAAAAAAAAAAATCTATCCAAAATTAAAAAGAAAATTCTAATCTAACTCAATCCATAAAAACCAACTCGGGGCATCAGGTTAAGTTGGGTTTTATATATTTTGTCAAGTTGGTAGGTATGATGCACATCCTTAATTGGAAGTACAAAAAATATTTATATTTTTAACTGTGGTAGAGATGATGGAAAAGTTGAAGAATAAACGTAAATGACTATTATGTCCTATTTTTGGATGAATAAATATTATTTTTTTGTTATTAAATGTAGAAGGGTGGAAAATTAGGCTCCGTTTGGTTGGGTGGATTTTAGGGAGGATGGAAAAAAATGGAGAGGAAAAAAAATTTATTAGGGTGTTTGGTTGGGTCATGGGTGGATTTGTGGAAGGAAAACTGGTGGGGCTCGGGTGTTTTCTCCCTAGTCATGTGAAAATGTTTCTCCCTAAATTGGGGAGAAAACTAGAAAGAAAAAAAGTAACACAAAAATGTGTTGCTTTTTGGACCACAATGCTCTTCTGTGCCATGGTTTTGAAATCCAGACCAGATCGTACAATCAGACCGAATTAACCGAAAATCAGCAATCAATTCGGGTTTTTAAACATAAAAAACCGGAACTCTCTGTTTTACAGCAAACCGTTCGAACCCCTTTTGGGTTTGTGGAACGGGGCACGGGTTTTTCGGTTTTCTTCCCCCACATAATTTTGCTAAAAATCTCCGGCATTCATCTCGTTTGTCAACTACATCACTGGATTTCACCGTTTAATGAGAGACCAAGAGAGGGGAGGGAGAGAGAGAAAGGCGAGAGTAATAGAGATTAGAGAGAATGAAGTAATATAGTAATGGAAAATGGAGAGCAAACTTACGCTGGCATTAGATTTTCTGGAATAGAAGTTGAATCATGCATATTCGAAGAGATGTTTTGTAGGCATTCTTGGAGCCAACCAAAATGAAGAGAGAGAAGAAAAATGAACAAAGTATCAAACTATTAGGAAGGCTAAAATAGAGAAGATCCGCTAAAGATATCATTTTGAATTGACGGTGAGGATGAAGTTTTGAATGTGAGAATATTGGGATTTGTTAATTGATAAGACTAGAGAGAATAGTTTATAAAAAAATTAAATAAATAAAAGGGTCATGTTAACGAATGCTGTTAAGGCATTGGTTAGCAATTTATTTTAAGAAAGTTTTGACATAACTTTTATAAGAAATGAAAAAAACTGTCAAAATATTAATTGCTTTTTTTTCCCCTTTTCCCATAAAAACTTTTTTTAAATAGATTATTAACTAATACCCTAAGAGCATTCATTAGCCTTTCCCAAAAATAAAAACTAGAGAGAATAAGGCAAGACAGGGGAACGCATGAATGAGATAAGAATGAGAAGAAAAAGTATTGGGGAGTGGGGCCGGGTAGAGAAAATGAATGAAAATTGAAAACTAGTAAAAGCAAGATAAAAAAATTCATTATGTTGTCCAAATTTTCTGAAAATTTTAAATAATATAAGAGATATTTTATCATTTTTGTAATAAATTACAAAAAAAAAAAATCATCTTTTCTATAATTAAAATGTATTTTAACCTCTTTATATATTATTTTAATTAAAATTGTTAAATTTTGTATATGTATTTTATTATTTTATATTAATAAATTATTAATATAATTATTATGTCATCACAGTCCAACCTCAATCAAATCTCGGTCAGACCTCAAAAATCTTGAACCTTTTGTTTTTACAATTCATTGAATGGTCCGGGTCTAAAAACCATATTCTGTGCAACATAGCCAACCAAATAGAGCCTTAGGGACAATTTTCTACTTTCCTTCCCATTACTTTATTTCTCCTCTTTTCTCTTCAATTTGGGAGGAAAAAAAAGAAAAGAAGAGTGGGTCTTGATTGAAAACTTCATCAATCTCGTTTTATTTTCTCTTTTTTCACTCCAACCAAACAACGAAAAATTACATACCCTTAGTCGTTCCCCTTATTTGGATGTTTTAAGAATTAAGTTTGGACAGAGGCGAGAGAAGTGGCAATATAAATTGCCAATTTTTGTTTTTGTTATTTATATTATGAAAACTCACCAACTACTTCACATCACTAGTCATGCGACTCTCACATGATTTCTTTCGTCCATAAGAGCTAACGAAAAATTGTCATAAGAGTTAATTTGGTGGATATATATGAAAGCCCCATGGAGTTAAAGGAGTAATTGAAACTTCAAGTAGTGATTTTGCAACTAACCCAAACCACATAGGGATTTTTTGCATTTATGCCTAAAATTAATGCATATATGTGTTTGAGTTTGAGAACTTAATATATTACACTTAAGAATTGTACCTAAGTGCATAGGAGTGTATATGAAACAAGTATTAGTTATTCCTCGTAAGGAGAGTGCATATGTGTGTAAATGATTCAAGCTATTTAGGAGCATCTCGAGCTCGGTCTGAAATTATTTTTTATATAATTTATGTAACAAATGAGCCAAGTTCAAATGCAAATTTAGGGTATTAAAAAAACATAAATCAAAGATAATAATATGCTCGTTAATAAGCTCATAAGTATGAGACTTGATTTAATATATATACACACACACTCAAATGTTTAAATTATACTTATATAGACTTGAGATTGTATTATATAAGTTTATAAAAAAAGTTCATAAGATTCCAAATTATTATTTATCATTCACTGATGATCTAATAGTCTACTTTGTAGCAAAATTATATACAATTTTATTAGTTAAGGTGTACACTATTACAGAGCTGACTCAATATATTATGAGGTATAAGGTGACAAATTTTTAGTGAGCTTTTTAAATACTAAATAAGTAAATATCAATTAAATATTATATATTTGACTTTCTATTTTATATATATATATATATATATATATATAAAACTGTCATTGTTTTTTGAGATGTAAAGTTGTTAATTAAGTTTTGGGTAAAATACTATTTTGGTCCCTAAATTTTACCAAAAGTTTGTTTTTTATCCCTAAACTTTAAGAAATTCATTTTTCGTCTATAAACTATGGAAAAGTTCATATTTTGTTTCTAAACTATTAAAAATGTTTTATTTATGTTCTTAAATTTTACTAAAAGTTTGGTTTTCATCCCTAAACTATTGAAAATGTTTGTTTTTCATCCTTATTTTTGTCTCTATACTATTCAAAAAACTCTTTACAAAGTTTAGGGATAAAAAAAGAACTTTTTAAAGTTTAAGGACGAAAAACAAATTTTTAATAAAGTTTAGGGACCAAAATAGTATTTTACCCTTAAGTTTTTGCGTTTAGATTTTATTTGCATTTCTTTTGCATGTTAGGAAAATTTTGTCAATGAATTGACACACTCATAATAATTTCTTTCGGTAAAATAGTTTATAGTTTTAATTGAGTTTGATTTTGATTGAGTCAATATTTTGGGGGATTTTTTTAAAAGCTGGAAAAAAAAATGCAAAATCCAACTATATTTTTTCTTTAAAAAAACATGATCATTTTACAATTTCAAAGGCCTTTTACTTATGCAATTGGAGCACTCTTAAAATATTTTTTTGGTACGTGTAGGTCCTTAGGCCTACATCTTGGAGGTACTATACGTCCATGCATCTGATGCATGGTGTATTTTCTCCTACGCCTTGAGCCGGCGGTTCACTATCATAATTTTTTGTGTTCTTATTTTCTTTTAGACCAAAAGAAAGCTCGTCTTAAAAGCTACACGTCGTTTATGGGAAAAAACTGTGGCCGGCAGGGTATTGTCATTATTTGTCAGCATCAAGACATATGTCATCTGGTCTTCATCTTAATCATGTTTGTTAATGTGTGACTTTGATTTATGAAATTTTAAAATGTTTTTTAATGTGTGACTTTGGTTTATGAAATTTTAAAACACGAATAGAATGGAATGAAAATGACGAAGTGATAGATAACTCTATTTGTGACTTGCTTTTTTGCACCAAACAGCTTCTCCAAAGCGTGTCGTCTCGTGTCTATCTCCTTCACTTTGAAAGACTTTTCCGCGTTTTTCGCTTCTCTCTTCTTCTTCTTCTTCTTCTCCTTTCTTCTCCTTCACGGGATCCTCTCTCTCTCTCAAAAAGTCCTCCATTTCCAGACTCTGTAAACCCCATTTCAGCATACAACTTTCTTCTTTTGGTAACTATATTCATAAATATTTTCCTCAGAGCTTAATGTGTTAAAAGTACATCATACCTGGAGTACTGATTTCCGTTAATTTTCGGTAAATTTCTTTCCTTTATTGCCTTTTGAATTCCAATTGTGGACACCCAATTCTTGTATTTCCTTTTTTATTTAATTATTATGGTCCTTTCTGAGTCATAATTTGCCGACCCGTGATTTCAATGTTTCTAAATTTGCTTTACTTAAATGATAGTAATAGTAATATTCTGATAATAAAAAAAAATGATAGTAATATTATTATTATATCGTCACCTTTTGTTTTGTGTCTGATCTCTCTTTGGTTTGCATGCTAATAATTATTATTACAAAATAATGATGGTGAACTATAGATATAGTTTCCGATCCGAAATGGGTCTATTAAACGATGACCACTTGCAATGAATGATCTAAATTTCTTAAATTTATTTCGAGTTTAGTAACGTTTTTGCATTTTTAATAGGTAACGTGTTGTGCATATTTTAGATCATTGCATTTTGAACTTTGTGTTGCTGTTTTGTAATGTGGATATAGGAATATGATGAAAGGAGTTTTGTATGGATTGAGGGCTAGAGAGCTCGCTATGGTAACCATTGTGCTTATGTGCACAACTTTTCTTATATGGGCATGGGAGAAAACCCCGCTTCTTACCGCCTTCTTGCCACCGCAAACTCATTTGCAGTTGACTCCAGGTTAGCCTTCACTTCTATATATGTTCAGTTTTCTTTATAAACACATTTGTTAATTGCTATTATTACAATGAGTTTTATTTAAGTAAAGTCTCAAATAAGAAACCCGGGTTTAAATCCATCCAATTGGTGGCTTGTCTTTGTGGTAATTAGTAGGTATATTTGAACCTAAAGCATCTTTTCTGATTGGTTTCCTTTTAGTGTGGATAGGATCTGATCCCACGACCCTTATTCACTATATAAGACTTTACTAGTTGAGCTAACTAAAACTCATAGGATTGAGGGCGATAATAAAAGAATAGAAATCTTCTAGCTGTTTAAATTGAGGATTTGTTGGTTTATGTTGTGTTAAAGAATGATAAAACTAAAACCTGAATCTGGATTTTGGATTTTGGATAATTTTCTGGAAAGGATGGGTGATAATTGTGAAAATGAGGAGTCTCTCAGTATGGTTATTCTTTGAATGAAATACTATTATTGACTATTAATTTTGCTATTTTAGTATTTCTTTTTTGTTCACTGTTTGTTTTATGCAGATATTATTGTGAGCAAACCTGTAGCTGGCGTGGTATTTTCAGAATCACAAATTATTGTGGGCAAAGATGTGTCATCATTTCCAGAAAAATTGACTGAAAATGATGAAGAACTGAATTTGGATTTAGCAGATCCAGAGAATTCTGTGCAAAGCTCTCCTACAAGGCAAGAGATAAACAGTGATTTACTAACCACCACTGATCAGAATGGGGGTAAGATTTGCGTCTCTTTTGTTTTTTTAGTATAAAAAAGTTTGATGCATGTTCTAAAGTATACCATTGCTTTGCTGATTGGATACCCTACATGTCCCTCCTTTTGTTTTTCAAACTTTTTATGTCATTAGATCAAATTACCAAAATCTCTTTTTGCTCAAGTTGTTTCTGGCTTATAATGGGAGTAGTTCAAAATGATTTTCACAAATCCCGTATGTTCTAATTGGTATATTGAAAAATCGATTGGAGAATTGTTCTTCTTGATGTCAATATTCCTGTCCATACATTATAGACATCTTGATAAATTTGGGACTTAATTTTTGTGTTTTATTGTGCTCATGTAGAAATCCGCACAAATGTATCAAAAGAAGAAGAAGCAAAAGACAAACAGATCCAGGAAGCAGAAAAAAAGGGTGGCGTAGAAGGCCCTACAAGTCCAACAAAAGTAGAAGGAAAACATCTTAAAATGGTAGATCAACATTCGAAACAAGTAGGACAAATTTTGGATATGGTAACAAGAACGGGTACCCCATCTAGTAGTTCTGTAGCTGGGGGGAAAGATGATAGGAATTTGACAATACTTAAGGAAAATCAAGGTAGAGTATTGTTTTTATTTTACTAATTGGTTGTGTCTTATGGATTCTAGTTCCCAAACTCTTCAAACTTACAGAAGACTTGGTGAAGAATATCTATGAAGAGTAGTTTGTTTGTCTCTAGGAGAAAATGGTGTGCATGCTCCTCAATGTAGACTTTAATTTAAGTTTCCGTTAACCACAGCTTAGTGAAATGTCCCTTAATCTAAGCTAGAAATTCTGACAGAGATGACCCCATTTTTTACCATCTATTGTTAGCTGCTTCTTTTTGAGAATTGGCCTTATCATTCGAGTACAGTATAACAAGTTATTAACAACCACAGCTTGTGAGGGAAGCACAGATTACATTAGTGCACTGAAATGTAATAAACATTGAGGTGTTTACATGGTTCTCTTTGACAAATTGGCGTAATTGTTTTGAAAACGTGTATGACATGATTGTATTATTCTCAGATTTTATACCTTATGATTGCTGTTTTAAAACCTTGATGATATTGATTCATTTGCTCTGTGTTCTACATATATTCATGGTTGTGTCTTTTCTGAACTTACTCCAGCTTGTAACTTAGCAAAAGGAAAATGGGTTCCAGACAATAATCGACCTTTATATTCTGGGTTTGATTGTAAGCAATGGCTGTCAGGGATGTGGGCCTGCCGGTTGACACAGCGAACAGATTTTGCCTATGAGAAGCTTCGGTGGCAGCCTAAATATTGTCAAATGGAAGAATTTGAAGGGTCTAAATTCTTGAGGAAGTATGTTATAATTTTTTATTTAAAATTTGAATTAAAATAGTTAAGACTTATTACTATTTTTTTTTTTATGAGAAGACTTATTACTATTTTATGGGGTTAATGGCTATAGTTCAATGAACCATTTAATTTTCAAGGTGTGCTCTTTGTTCATTGCACAAAGTTTTCCTCCAAACTAGGTTGGAGGAATCTCCAACCCATTATATGGCGGTTCATAAGACCATTCACATTTATCGCACGATTATATCATATGAGTCATTAATTCATTTAAACAAGTCACATAGTCATGTGACTAAGAGTAGACATTGGTGGTGTTATGAACATTGGCATAGTGGGTTGGAAATTCTGTCCTTTGTTTTGGCCTGGCCAAATTAAGCTATGCTAGGAGAAACTGATCTTTTATAATCTTTTCCTTTTAGATTCAATCCATGCTTGGCCCAAATGACTGTTTTTTTAAGTGTGGGGTTTTCCTAGATAGATCTCTTCCTTATGACTTGCAGTGGGTAGCATTTGGTTGAGAGATATGGTAACTTAATCTTCCTATAATTTAGTTTTAGTGATATCACTACTGCCGGTTCTTAAACTACCCAACCCTGCCAACACATGATTATCACCATTTCCTCTCTTTCCCTGGGTTGGCATGACAATGTGATTTTCTCCACCTCATACTCCACCTTTCTTCTGCACATCAAATTACTGCTTTAATTGTGTCAGGCTATTGGGTCACAGCTCAGTGCTGGAGGGCACACTGGTCAGCACAAGTTGCAGATTCTTAGGCTGGGCATACCAGAACCTAAAACACCCCCTTCCCCCCATTCTGTTCTCCACTGTCTTCTCCCACTCTCAGGAAATTCGGATCACTTATGTTTATGTACTTGTTTGCTTTGGTTCAAAGTTTACAGGAATTGTTGCTATACTTTTTGCTTTGTTTATGTGTAGCCTAAATATGTATGCTGATGTGAAGATTGTAATAATGCATTCAGGATGCAAGGAAAAACTCTAGCTTTTGTTGGAGATTCATTGGGCCGGCAGCAGTACCAGTCTTTAATGTGCATGATCACTGGTGGTAAGGAGAGACATGACGTCATAGATGTCGGAAATGAATATGGAATAATCCAAGCTCGTGGTAATGCTCGTCCAAATGGCTGGGCATATCGGTTCCCAAGCACCAACACCACCATACTCTACTACTGGTCAGCAAGCCTCTGTGATGTGGAACCCATTGATAAGACAAACCCCACCACTGATTACGCCATGCACCTTGATCGGCCGCCAGCATTCTTGCGTCAATTTCTTCACAAATTTGATGTTCTAGTACTCAACACAGGACACCATTGGAATCGAGGAAAGCTTAAAGCCAACAAATGGGTAATGTATGTTGGGGGTGTACCAAATACCAACAGGGATTTAGCAATGATTTGGAAGGCCAAGAATTTGACAGTTTACAGCATTGTGGATTGGGTGAACTCACAACTGCCAAAATATCCAGGGTTGAAAGCCTTCTACAGGACCATCTCACCTAGGCATTTTGTTGGTGGGGACTGGAACACAGGTGGGAGTTGTGACAAGACTACACCTATGTCAGTGGGGATAGAAGTATTACAAGACAAGTCCAGTGATGAAAGTGCTGCAGGTGCAGTGAAGGGAACCGGGGTTAAGCTCTTGGACATAACAGCTCTTTCCCAGCTCAGAGATGAGGGTCATATATCCCGGTTTAGCCAAAGTGCCAGATCAGGAGTGCAAGATTGTCTGCATTGGTGTCTACCTGGTGTTCCTGATACATGGAACGAAATCCTTTTTGCACAAATTTAGTCCATTGTAATAGGTGATTAATGAAGAATACTACAGTGTGGCTTTAGCAGGTTTTGCTCTGCCTTTCCACGGCTTGGGTAAATATCACCATCCGAAGATTCTGAACAACATGCTATTCCACAAGATGCAGTGACACGGGATGAGACTAAGTTCTATAGTGGAGTTTATTTGCCGACCAATCTGTTGACAAAATTGCATCCAAATGGTTAATAGGTTTGTTCTTTTTAGTCATGTGGACTATTATAAGTCCCTGCAGTCCACATGTTTGTAGATGCAGCCCCTTCTGTTTGTAGGTTAATTTTTTTGCCTTTTGATGGTGCACTTCACTTCCTAAATTGGGGTTTGTGGGCGAAACGCCACTATAGAAGTGTGAGAAGGCCTTTCCTTCAAATGAATTTTGGATTATCTTCAGATTAGTTGATGCTAAATGCTAGTAGTGTGAAAAGAAATAAAAGGCTATAGTGGAGCAACGAACAGATACAAAATTGGGCCTGAAATCATGGCAAAAACTGTATGCAAAATTGTACCCTATTTGAGTTTTATTGGTCAATACAACTATGTGTTCGACTTCAATTGGAGAACGTAATATATTTAAATATTACCCAATTTTATATATTAGTATCATTTTTGTACCTAAGAAAAATGGTGCTATTAGCAAACAAAGTGTTCTGAAGCATTTACAACTGGCAACCTAAACAGAAAATCTGTAACTTGAGGTTAGAGAGTTATTCACAGTTGTGCCTAGTGCCAACCCATTCATATTTCTAACTCCAACATAAAACAAACATTTTTACATGAAGTACACATACAGATAAGAATTGGGGCCACGGTCTCTGTAGAGGAGCAGACAACAGCTACAAACACACACAAAAAATGCCTAAAAAGATGCCTTGACTAGTGGCTGCCCTGTGAGTCTCCACAAATCCTTGTGGAGATGATGAGCTGGTCAAGTTGACTTTTCTTATGTTGGGTCTTTGGAGTTTGAGTTTTGGAGTTTGGACACCTTCAAAGGTACCTTCATCATCAACACAGGGAATGTGGATTGGAGATATATATATATATATATATATATATATAATATTCATGTGGATTGGATCACCAGCTGTTGGGAAACCATGACTCATTAATAAATGAAATGCCTGCTCGATTGTTATTGGCCATGCCTCACAAGATATCCATCAATCATCATCATGCTTTCTTTATTTGCTAATTCGTGTCAAATTCAAACTAGTGATATGGCAGCAGATTGTCTGTCTTTGGTGTCAAATTCATACTAGTGATATGGCTGCACTAGATTGTCTGTCTTTGGCACAGTTGATGCGCCAAATTTCCCTTGGCACAATGGTAGATTTTCTAAATGTTATAACCAGCAGATAAATTATTTGAATTTTTAGTTTAGTTTTTTCTTTTGAGAAATAGAATTTAGTTTAGTTAGATAAATTATTTGAATTTAGTTTAGTGATAGAATAAGTCCCTTAGATAAATTAGTATTGTTATTTATTTATTATATTCAAACTAGTGTGTAACTCCATGCATATGCACGATTACATTTAAAAACAATCATAATTATACATACATACATACATACATACATACATACATACATATATATATATATATATATATATATAATTTAGAATCTAATTAGATCTAGACTCTTTTATTTTTGCATTCAATAATTTACTTGCCACCAAAATTAAAAAAATTAGATGGAACACATGCACAAAATTGAACTCCAATTAAAATTCAATTTAGAATCTAATTGAATTTAGACTCTTTAAGTTTTGCACCTAATAATTCACTTAGAAACACAAATTTAAAAATTAGGTGAGACAAGTAGCGCAAAATTAGACTTCAGTTTAGAATTTAATTGGATTTTCTCTTAGTTTTGGCTATTAATATATATGTGTGTGTGTGTGTGTGTGTGTGTGACATATAAACTTGAATTGTTTTTAGTTATACAAAAAAAAGGCTCATAAATATAAAATCATTCAAAAATTATATTTTTTATAGTTTATTTATATTGGACTCCTCATTTTTTACACTAAATTAACTCATTTGACACAAAAGTTTAAAAACTTATATTAGATGGGATACATGACACAAAATTAAACTCTAATTGAAGTATAATTTTTACATTGAATTAACTCACTTGGCACAAAAATTTAAAAACTTAGATTAGATGAGACACATGGCATAAAATTAGACTCTAATTTAATTCCAATTTGAAATTTAGTTGGATTTTCTCTTAGGTTTACCTATTATTATATATATAGATATATAGATTAATTCTTATGCTTTAGGATAAGATTAGTTCCTATGTTATAGGATTTATTGATGAGATTACCTCATCTTGTCTTGGCTATTTATGTACCTTATAAATGCATTAATGAGAATTAAGCCGGATTAAACTCAAAAGAAGTCTATTTCTTTCTTTTAATGTTTAGAAGATTAGTCATCTTGAATTGACTGAACTATTAATTTATATTTTATTTTTTTCTAGTTCACAACACTAAACCTCTTGCTACAACCTTTTGAGTTAACCTAATGATTTTTAAGGTCTAATGAGGTTTTAATATTGAAACTTTTGATCAATAACTTTTGGGAGAGTAGTTTTAGATTCTCAAAAAGTTTTTTATGATTTTTTTTATTATAGAAAATTACAGTATGTTGTTAACCTTATAGCTCGAACCCTTCTCCTCTAAACCCCCAAGCAATGGAGAGGTGTCAATTCAACTACAAGACCCTTGGCAAGTTCTTGATGACCTAATTAGGAGAAAGAAAAGGAGAAGATAAAAATATAATTTAGAATTTATTTTGTTATTAATATGCTATTAATGACATTCATTATCAAGTCTTGAATAATAAAATTGGTAAGGGCAATATTTACCTACATTTTCTTAGGTAAGAGTAAGACTATTACATGGATCAAAATTTGCTTCATTATCAAAGAACTTTAATAGTGTTACAACCTAAAATAAAATAAAAAATTTACATTATCCAACAATGTCATATCACTTTCAGCCAAAAAGGAAAAAGAAAAAGAAAAAAAAAGGAGAGACAATATTAGAGCATTAGTTCTTTTGATTGTAATATTGTTCTTTTCAAACAATAAAACACTTATTCAGCAAAAAGGAAAAAAAAAAAAATCTCAAAATCCTATTTTACCACTCCAAACACCAAAATACTATCTACATCCAGGTTCTTATACCTAAAAAAAATTTAAACTTTGCTACAATAACTTCTTACCTTTAGCATTTGCATTTAGGTATCTACAAAAATACTTATTTTACACACTCAAAAACTATTTTATCTATTTTACCATCTCATTTTATAACTCATCTAACATCCCAATTCTTATTTTTAAACTCTATTAATTTTTTTATTCATCTCTTTTTCTTCCTCCCTAATTCTTTCTGACCCTTCCACTCCTTTTCTATCTCCTCCTCTAAAACAAGCCAAATAAAATAATATATATTTGTTTCACAACCATGCTATAGTAGTTTGTATATATAAAAACTTATTGTTTATAGTTACTAAAATTTTTTAGCAATAGCAACTCGAATAAAGCATGTTTTGGGCATTTGAAAATGTAAAATCACAATTCGGAGGGTTTTACACCTCCCTCAATGCTAATGCTTTCCAACTTATTGTAGCTTTGTTTCTAAACTTCAAATCATTTAGTTTATTCAACTTTGTTACTCTCACTCTTTCCCTGTTTGGTGGACGACAATGGCTTCGAGGATGAAAAGCGATGGCGAAGATGGTGGATTGATGTTGGTTGTTGGGGTTTGCTTGCGATTGTTGAGTTTTGGTGGTTCCAATTACTATGGTGGTGGGTTGTTTGTGATGGTGGTTATGGGTCATTTTTATTTAGTGATGCTCATGGGGTTGAATTGTTTTGGGTTTGAATTGGTTCAGTGGTGTTGGGTGGCAGTGTGGGTTGGTTTCAGTTTTGATGGTTGCTTTTAGCTTCAGTTGCTGCATGGTTGGGTTTGAATCGGTGGGCGGTGCTAGAGAGAGAGAGTAGAAGAGGCAGCGAGAGAAGAGAGAGATGGGTTGTTTATTTATATTACTATATTATTGGATAATCTTTATATATTAAGAAGATTTAGGAAGCTAGTTATAACTTTAGAAAATGTCAAAAAATGCCCATGGTCTAATTATATAGTCTTTATTCCTAAGAAAAAAAGAAATAAGATTAACATCATAATTCAACAAAATTTAAAAACAAAAAACTACCGAAAAAAAAAAATCTCAATTTAACTTCCCACTAGATAGATTTAAGTTTTTTTTTCCTAAAAATTAGTGCACACTTTTTATTTAGATATATCTCACATATGTTTGATATATTTTTTAGGTACTCTTAGGTCTCGTTTGGGAGGAGGAAATGGAATGGAATGGAAATAAATAAAAAGAACAATTTTATAATATTATTCACTTCTCTCGTTTGAGAGTTTTAATGTAGAGAATGGAAAGTCCATTATCTTGTTTGGGAGTTTAAGTGGGAGGGAATGAAATGAGTAGAAGGGAACACTCATTCCTCTCTATTCTCTTAAAACCTCTAATTTTCATTCCTCTCGAAATTGGGAGGAATGAGAGGGAATAAAATTATATTTAATGATTTTTTTACTAAAACTTCCAAAATACCCCTATATATTCAACACTTTATTTTAAAATAGGGGTTTAATAGTAATATAGTCATAAAATGATTTTATTCCATTCCCTCCATGTTAGGGGTGTCCATGGGTTGGCCTAGGTAGGGTTTGTGCCCAACCCAAACTCGACTCGACAAACTCGGGTGGGAGAAATCAGAACCCACAACCGACCCTTGTGGAGCTTTGGATCAGCCGAATCGGGTATTGTCGGTTTCGGGTTCGCTACAGGGGGTCGAAATCTGGCCGAATTTTGGTCGAAATCTTGCCAGAGAGAGATAGATCTGGCCGGATCTATCGAGATTTGGCCAATATTCCTCCAAATCCTTCAAGAACTGGCCGAGATCTCGCTATATTTGTCGAGATCTAGCTGAGATCTCATTATATTGGTGAAGTTTTGAGTTTAGACTTACCGGTTTTTCGCCGGAACACAAGATTTGCGACTGGAAGAGAGATAGGCATCGGGCTGGTTGGGTTCTTTGGTTTCTCAGGCAGTCAAACCGAGATTCGAATCGATCGTTTCAGGTCTTCATGCCGGCAACCTGCAGCCGACCGAACCACAGCTCAGATTGGGCGGTTATTGGGTCGGAGATTGTTGGGCTGGAGATTGTCGGGCTGGTCGGATTCTTCAGGCTGGGCGGGTGCTGGACAGCCCTACTTCATGTTACTTCCAAATAAGATTACTTACATTCCATTCATTTTCATTCATTAATTTTAAAACATCCAATTCATGGTTACTTAATTTTATTCTTTTCCATTTCTTTTCCTTACTTAAATACATTCTATTCTATTTCATTCATTTCTATTCCTTTATGATCATTTCATTCTATTTCCTTATAAACTCTCAAACGAAGCCTTAGAGTACGGTGAAATGATGCTTTCTCTTCTTATATTCATGGTGGACTCTATCATAAATGTGAGAAGAAATGGCATAATTTTATGTGCTCTGAGAGTATCTCAAAAACTCTATTTTAATATAAAAAGTTGTCAAAAAAATCAATTGCTCATTTGATAATCTTTCCTTTAGGAATACATCTTACATCTTATCTCTTTATTTTCTATTGAAAAAAAAAAATCACTTTTATTGTACCATAATCCGTACTACTTTGATCCTATCACAAAACCAACATCATTAAGCAATCAAAATTAAGTCCCAAAGCAAATCATAAACCCAAAAGATAAGAAGCCAGTGATTCATCATTCCAAGTTCCAACCACTGCTCTCTTATTATTCTTTTCCTTTAAACAAAATCAATTCCATCATCATCATCCCATTAATTAAATTAAATTAAATTAATGGCGATTACAAACTTAGCAAATCAATCAAAAAGTAAACTTTGGCCAAAATGAAGCATCCGATTCTGATCTGAGAATCTCTCTTGCATTCCCTACATGTCACGTAAACTTTAACCTTAACGTACGTGTCTCAAAAAACACAAAAAAAGACAATTGAATACTAATAAATGAGTTAATAATAATAATTTAAGAATAACAGCAACAACAGTACTTTTCATTTCATGTTGTCCATCACCACCGTCCGTCACTTTCTCCCATAAATTCAAATTCAAATTCAAATATTTCAACAAAGCACACAAATGTTCGGTCACTCCATTTGCTAAAAAAACCAAATCCCACTTACCAAAAAAAAAAAAAGTTACTAATTATATTTAAGTACTTGAAATTATATTGTTAATCATTTTGTGAGAGAAAAAAAAAGTGGTTTCATTTTTATAATTTTTAATTTAATTGATGGCTGAGGATTTTGTGAAAGCTGTGGAAGACGGGTTGAAGCTAGCGAAGCGCGTGTACGGAGGGAAGGCGCCGCCGAGGCCGGTGGCGCATATGGTCAAGTCTCCGGCGGCGGCGACCGAGGGTCTGCCGACGGCGGTGATGGTTTACGCGGTGATATATGACCCGGCGATAGTGGACAATCCGGACATACCGACGTACCAGCCGCACGTGCATGGGCGGAGGGACCCGCCGGCGCTGATTCCGTTGCAGATGAACGGGGTTGAGTTGGAGGTCGATTGTTATCTGGACACTGCGATCGTTAGAGTTTGTGGGTCGTGGAGACTGCACTGTGTTATGGGAAGCAAAAGCTGTGATTGTCTCGTAGCTATACCCATGGGAGAACAGGTCTGTGTGTTTTTCACAATTCAAGTTTTGGTTTTTCTCTTTATTTTTGAATTTGGGTTTTGTTGGGATTTTTAGTTTGAGTTTCTGAATGAAGTTTTGAATTTGGGTTTTTTGGGTTACAAACAAACAGTGTGTTTCTTTTGTTATAGTATGAGCAGAGCAGGTGCATTTCTGAATTGAAGTTTGAATTTTTTTTTGTTGGGGCCAGTTTGTGAAATTGAAGTTTTTTTTAGGGGATTGTGCTAAAAATTATGGGTTACAAACAGTGTGATTCTTTTGTTTGTTACAAGGTGAAGCATTTTCTGAGTTGAAGTTTGAATCTTTTTTGGGGCCCAGTTTGTGAATTTGAATTCATTTTGGATGCTTGTACTTTTAGGTTACAAGCAGTGTACTTATTTCTTTTGTAAGTGCAAAAAGTCCAGATACATAATATATCTCCAAAAAAATTTACAATTGTTGAAGTGACATGTTGTGATTAGTGGACAATAAAAGTGATGCGTTTCATGTGAAAGTAATCACAATTTGCAATCTCATGAGCTTAAGCGTTTTTTTTTTGGTTAAAATTTGAAATTTGGTTTTTTGGGGTTGCTAATGCTTTGCACTTTGAGGTTAACAATGAACTTATTTCTTTTGTTTGTACAATAAGTCTAGATACATAATAAATCTCAATTATTTATTTATTTTATCTTTACAATTGTTGAGATGATGGGCTGTGATTGGTGTAAAATAAAAGTGATGTCAATATTGGTCCCATTGTGAAAGTAACATTAAACTAATCACATGCTGCAACATAAACCTCTTATGTTGTGAAGAGAGTTGTGAAATTTGTTGTGTTTGTAATGGATGAAATGTTGAGAGCTTTGTGAATTTAAATTCTTTATTGTGGGTGTATAATATAGAAGTTGAAGGGTTGTATTTGGAGAGACCACTTGTTAGACAATATACGATCCCTAAGTTTACAAAGAAGTAAAGAACAAGTGTCAATTTGAGTTTTAGAAAGAACGAAGAAATAGACTTGGAAATTGTTTACAATTCGGAGAAAAGGAAGCTATTTTTTACCCTATTTAGAATCTTTGTCCACTTACATCCAAAATGGGAGTCTAGAAGTGGATGAAAATCATTGTAGAGTGCCTTGTTTAATCAAGAAGTTTGATATAAGATAGCTTGCTTTCCTAGGTACTCATAAACATTTTCAAGTATAGAGAGAGGGAGAGAAAGGGGGAGAGAGAGCGATAGATTGTTTGGGATATCTAAGAGCTGTTATAGAGGTACTGAATCATGTGGTGCATGCTATGTTCCCCCCCACAACACCCCCCCCCCCAAAAAAAAACACACACACACACATATAAGAGAGAGAGAGAGAGAGAGAGTATTGCACATGGTTTAACTTATAGTAATATTACATTATTTAATAATTTTTTATTGGAGGTGTATCTTGACATACCCATTGTTGGATTACATTTCTTGTTATACTCTCTATGCTTACGAAATTTGAAGATAATCATTAATCAATAGCTATCTAATTTATAATTTTTTTTTAATAATAATCTATAAAATTTTTAAATTTCAATGGTTGTTTGTTTTGTTTTATTATATATATATATATATATTTATTTATTTATTTTGTTTTTTGTACTTTAGAATTATGCATAAAAGATGAGTTTATGGATCAAATAGTAGGTAACAATCAATTGGCATGAAATTCTATGTACTTGTTAAGAACATAAAGAAAATGTAATTTCACTATGGGATTTCTAAAATATTAATCCAATAAAGAATTATTTGGCGATGTAACATTAAAGAAAAGTTGCACAAAGTGTAACTTCATCCTGATCCATGGCATTGCCTTCTCTCCCTTATCATGATAACCTGGGTTCAAAAACCCCCTCTCCTATTGTTTTAACGATCTAACTGTCAAAAATATTCTTCTTGGTTTAAAATATAATCCTTTGGATGTGGAACTCTTTGTTGCTACTTGATCCTGATCCATGGCATTGCCTTCTCTCCCTTATCATGAGAACCTGGGTTCAAAAACCCCCTCTCCTATTGTTGTAACTATCTAACTGTCAAAAATATTCTTTTTGGTTTAAAATATAATCCTTTGGATGTGTACTACTTGTGGAACTCTTTGTTGCTATATCATTACTTCACAGGTGCTGGAATTTGATTTTATGTTCTCAATTAATATATTATTTGGCTAACAGGGTTCAATTCTAGGTGTTGTGGCTGATGTGCTTGGAAAGTCATACCATACTCAACTCATTGCAACGGAAGACATAGATGGGACAGCAAAAACAGCTCGAGCCGGTGATTGTGGCTTTTTAAAACCCCACATATTTACCCTAACAATTCCACAGGTAACTAATTATTTAATTGAACAAACTTTGAAATTTTTGTTGTGCGTAAGCACTTTGAGTTATTTATTGTCTAAATTTATTTGGTTTGATTCATTTTCAACTAAAATTTTCTTTTCCTATCTTCCAAGGTTGATGGGGGTTCCAATCTATCAATAAAAATTAGTTGGTCTCAGAAACTTTTATATAGTGACGGGGAGTTATTCTTGAATGTACCATTTACTTTCCCCGAGTATGTCACTCCTCTTCTAAAGAAACTTCCAAAAAAAGAGAAGATACAACTAAATGTGAATGCTGGTACTGGAACTCAAGTTTTGTGCAAGAAAATTAGTCATCCTTTAAAGGTGCATATTTCATTAACACTTCCATGGTAGTATGGTACTTTAAATTCATTATATTCTTAACAACTGATGTGGTTCTTTTACCCTGGCTTTTAGGAAATAAGGCGCCACGTAGGAAACTTGGGCTTCTTATATGAATCAGAAGTTCTCTCATGGTCAAGTACTGATTTTAGTTTCTCCTATACTGTAAGATACAGATTACTTTTTTCTCTTTTTGGTCACCATATCTTGATCCTGGACAGTTGAGTGCTTATCAAAAGATGGTTTCTTAGAATGTGAATGTAAATAAAAAAATCTGATCATATATTTGTGAGAAGCCCTTTCACTGTGATATGTACAGATTCTATAGAAGCTTATCGTTCTAGCTCATCTGCTTGCTTTTCAGGTCTCTTCAAGCCATATATTTGGCAGTGTGCTCTTGCAATCTCCGTCTTTGGATGACAATGATCAAAGAGAGATATTTTGTGTCTATCTTTTTCCGGGAAATCGGAAAAGTAGGAAGGTTGGTCTAGTACTTCATCATTTAATGGGTATGTTTTGTATTTTGATTTTCTTTTATTATAATTTTTTCCCGTTTAATCTAATCTGATAGGTGTTCAGAAAGGATATAGTTTTTATTGTTGATATAAGTGGAAGCATGCGGGGAAAGCCAATTGATGATACAAAGGATGCACTATTTGCGGCCCTGTCTAAGCTTGATCCAGAGGATTCATTTAGCATTATAGCTTTTAATGGAGAGACTTATCTGTTTTCAACATCACTGGAATTGGCAACCAAGGAAGCTGTTGAAAGGGCCATTCAATGGATAAGTGTGAACTTTGTAGCTGGGGGTGCTACAAACATTTTACTTCCCCTGAACACAGTATGATTTTGCAGTTGGTTCAGTATATTTTTATCTAGACTTTACTTATCATACGCACTTCTAGTTTTGACTTTTTTTTTTTTGACATTGATGCCACTTGGGAAGTATCAAAAGATAAGTTGCTCCTCTTTCAGGCAATGGAGATGCTATCCAATGTCCGGGGTTCAGTTCCCATCATTTTTCTAGTTACTGATGGGGCTGTAGAGGATGAGAGACATATTTGTGATACAATGAAAAATTATCTAAGAGATGGAAGACCAATATGTCCACGAATTTTCACTTTTGGAATAGGTAATGGTTTTTGTTTTATTTTTATTTTATGCTTGGAAGCCTTGTGCTGGTTAGCTGCCTCAAGACTGTTTAGAAGTATTTCTGATATTTTCACATGTGATGTAAACAAATCTTTGCTTCTGCTGAGTATCAGTGACATTTTTTTTTTCCTGATTAATTAGAAGTTTAGAACATGTTTGGTATTTATGCACTTGCACCTATTGGAATTGTGATTTTTTATTTTATGTAGTACTTCTAGTTGACTAGTTATCTGGATGTATTTCAGGTTCATTCTGCAACCATTATTTCCTGCGAATGCTTGCAACAATTGGCAGGGGCCAATATGATGCTGCTTATGATATAGGTCAGTCCTGTAAATTGAATTTACAAAACTAAATTTGAATTAGTTAATTCTTGGGAGCTTGTTGATATGGCTAAGATGACATAATTTTGGATGTCAATATGAATGATTTATGTTACACTAAGCAATTGGAAAATTTTGAACTCTCTAGAATTCAGTGTGATAAGTTATGTTAGAATTATGTCGTTAAATGATTAAACTAATCATGTTTCAAGATTTTAAGCTTTTGGGAGAATTGTTAATTTTACATGGTATCAGTGCAGGAGGTCTTGAGTTTGATCCCTATCTCCCTCCACTCCACCTCTTATTTAAAATCCTACGTGTTGGGCCTCACGGATTAAAAAGGAATTTGAGCCCACACCGGGGGGCTGTTAGAATTATGTGGTTAAATGATTAAATTAACATTTTCCTAAGAGCTTAAACTTTTGGGAGAATTGGTAATTTAACAAGTTAAATGAGTACAGTTTTTAGGTCTGGTTGTTGGGTACTGTTCTTCCATTTTCTGGCAATGTCCATTCACTTTGTAGCAAATTCTACAAGAGATTTGAGTGCTCAAATTTTTTTTTTTTTGGAATAAATTTGACATACTCAGTGAGTGTGGCTGTAAGTCTTACAGCTTATATGTGAACTTTGAGCCCCTATTACATTATAATTTGACTGTGCATATACATGGATTAAATCTGAAGCCATGAAGTGCAAGTGCATGGGTTTTATTTCAAAATGCGCAAGTTTAGGACTATAAGAACATCAACCTCCAAGACCCTGCCTTAATGGGACCAGCAATAGGTCATGGCCTTTATTTGCAAGGGTACACAACCTAGTAGTTTGCCAATCATGTGATGTTAAGAATGATGGGAATTGCAACGAGTTGGGTTTATATTTAGGATTAAGATATGTATTCCTATTTGTCTACATTAGGAACTATTCTTTTAATTAGATAGTATTCATTAATAAGAAACAATTGTAAATTTATGATTTTCTCTTGTAACAATAAAACCCAAGCTTATTGATTCTTTCTTCTTCTTGTTTTAACTGTCAGATTCTGTTGAATTCCGAATGCAAAAATTGTTTACCAGTGCTTTGTCTCCCATTTTTGCAAATATAACTGTGGACATTTTGGATGATCTCAATGAAGTTGAGGTAACTCCCTCTCTCGTCTTTAAGTGTTCTCAAACATGCCTCATAGTTTTTACCATGAAACTACATTATTCCAATAGTTTCACATGCATATATTTAAAATTGTCTCTTCCTTTGTGCGTTGTCTATGCTAATGATAAATTAGGATTTATGTTTGAGAATAACTTCTGTCATCACTGTGAGGAAGGTCTACCATCATGCTTTCTATAGTTCTATAACTTTCTAGATTTTCTTTCCCTGATGTGTGAGGTTTATTCTCCAACTGTCTGTATGTCTTTATTTCTATTCACTAATTATCCAAGGGATGATATAAAATTATATTTTCTATGCATTTATTATGGAATCAGTCTTAGACATAATACATCTGCTGAAAGTTGACAAATATATCCAAAATTTATTAAATATGGTATTCTATTCTTACCTGATATATCTGCAAATATTGTGACAGGTGTACCCTTTTTATATTCCAGATCTTTCGTCTGAGAGTCCATTGACTGTATCTGGGAGATACCGGGGAAATTTTCCTGACACTATTGAAGCTAAAGGTGTCTTGGCTGATTTGAGTAATTATATGATAGAATTGAAAGTACAAAAAGCAAAGGACATACCTATTGACAGGGTAAGAAACCAACTTGTCAGTCTGCTCACCTTTACTTATTTATGTTGTATCTTTTGGTCAAGTATGGTGATTCCAGATGTTCTTACATATACATATACATACATGCGTTTGTGTGGTTAGCTTAATTTTAATACTCTGTCAAGAGAAGCATTACCTGATTTGGAATTTAGGCTAATTACATGATGGCAAAGATTTGACCCATGTTGGAACTGCCACCTCTTAAATACATATCTTAACTTGTCAACATGCTTATTCATCTTCCATTTAGTTTTTAAATATATGTCATGGGTGATTTTCTGAAAGTTACACGATGGCAAAGATTTGATCCATGTTGGAGCTGCCACCTCTTAAAAACAATCTATTAACTTGTTAACACGCTTATTCATTTGCAATCCATTTTCTTTTTAGTTTAAAATATATGTCATGGGTGATTTGTCCAAAAGAAGCTTATGTCCCTCGTATTTCTTGTGTGGCTTGTGTATTGTTTAAGGTAGTGGCACTTTCATATTATAACTACAAGGCTTGTTTTCTTGTCACTCATTTATGTCTTTTCTGTAACAGGTGTTTGCAAAAGAACAGATAGAACTACTCACAGCTCAGACGTGGCTTTCAGAAAATAAACAGCTTGAGGAAAAGGTATGTAGTTTAGTGTTCAATTATCCCCTTTGTTCAACACCACCACCCCCCACCACACCACCTCCCCCCCCCCCCACCAAAAAAAAAAGTATGTAGATACAAAATGGCTTGATTTGAGCTGGATCAAATTGAATGCTTTTTAGCATAAACAAGGATAGAATCTTCCTAGAAAATTTACAATAGCTAGTTTTCCGAATAATAGAATTCTGATCGCTTTAATTACAACCTTCATTTGGATTTTTTCCCATATGCTTGATTGTTTAGAAATGTTTCTGACAGATTAAGGCTCTTTATCTCTACCCTTAACAATACCATATGTTGAGTACATCACTAGCAAGGCTTTTTTTTTTTGGATAAGTACATGACTAGTTAAGTCACTGACAGATATATGTTTATAGTGCATAACATGACTAGGAAGGTCATTGACCATTTCTGCCTATCCTTACTTTAAAGTTTCTGATTCCTGGTAATAAAAAGAATTTCTGGTCCCATACCCATTTTTTTTGCAGGTTGCGAAAATGAGCATACAGACTGCTATTGCGTCTGAATATACCCATATGGTCCTATGTGAGATAGTAAAAGGAAAGACAGCCAAAGAATCATTTGAGGTAAAAGAGGTATGCATTCATGATTTGACTAGATATTTCAATATATTGTCATATTTATGTCATAAAATTTGTTGGACATTCTTGTGAGCATTACCTATCAAAGTTCTAATGTAGGCTAGCCTTCCCCCACTCTTATATTTCATTCCCTCTGAATATGAAGTAAATCATCTAATCAAGAAAATCCAATTTTGAGATTACTCTTGAAAAAAAGAAGACTACTTATGTTAGATCAAATGATTTCTGATGTTGATTATAGATGCATTAGCTGAACCAATAATTTGTCTATTTTCACACATCAACTTGTTTAAAAGGGTTACTTCTGTTAGTCCAAACCATTTTTTATTGTCTAATTTTGTGTACTTGCCTGTTTATATTATGGCTTATGAACTGTTTTGTGATCATTTTGAACCATTCTCAGAAAACTGTAGACCCTAAAGGCCAGAAAATGATAATCCTGGGAAACCTTTGCATTGGCTTTGGCAACTTGACTGCAACTGCTGATAATATTCCTCCAGGATCTGAAGAACCAAAATTACCTGAAGCAGCCGAAATATTCATCAAGGCAACTTCAAATTGTTGTGCCAATTTGTGTAGTCACTGCTGTTGCATGTGCGGCATCCAGTTTTGTTCCCAGATGAATAACCAATGTGCAATCGTGTTTACGCAGCTTTGTACTGCTCTAGCGTGTTTTGGCTGCTTTGAGTGTTGTGCAACTGTTTGCTGTTCTGGAAGTGATGGACGATAAGAAATTCACCCTCCCTTCCCCTATTGGGGCTGAGAGGAGCTCAAAAGTATTTCATACTTTGCTTTATACTTTATGAGAGGATGGTAGAAACTAACTTCATTAGTATTTAATACTTTAGGGTTATGTATATCAATACATGGTTTTTTATTATAACTTAGATACTCATAGACTGGCGCGAAATACATGGGAGTTTTAACACCTGTCCTATTGAGCACACTTTGATTACTTCGAGTCAACAGATTTGCAGTAGACCTTTTTTGGCTGACTCTTGTGATAGTCACCACAAGTTCAAAATATATTTGATATTGAAGATACTGTTTTTCGTTTCTCAAAAAAGGAAAAAAAAAAAAAAAAAGAAGATACTGTTTTTCATGGATTGGTTTTTTAAATTTAGCTGGCTGCATTTGATTTAATTTGCAGTTGCTGTGCCCCACCCAACCTGAAATGAGGCTTGAAGTTTGGGTAGAAAGTGCTGTAAATTAATGTTAGCTAAACATGCATCAGGCTTCAGAAAGTTAGGGCCATGATGCGAACTCGATTAGGATGCCTGGCATTGAATTTCCGGTATATTTCTGTGTTACACCCAAGCTTTATAAATTGGGTTAAGAACTTCATTCTAACCAGGTCTAAATAGTAGGAAATCTCATTCTAACTAGGTCTAAATGGTAGGAATTCTAATTGAGTAGAAGGGAATTTTACTTCCCTAGATTTAAGAGAAAGAAATTCTGCCTTAAAAACACTATTAGTTAATAAGATAATAGACAGTGAAAACTTGAAAACTATGGCCTTAAATAAGATATAATAGCAAGAATGGATCAAACTTTTAAATGGAATCATGGAGACATGGAGACAATCCCAACAATAGATCAAACTTATATGTCTCGAGATCCCCTCAACAAAACATTACAATTTGCACGTGGTATGTTTTTCTTTGTTCACTGTCATAACCATTATTTTATGTGTCCACGTCTCTTCCAGAGTTTACATGTTGCTCTACTTTTAGCTCTACTTTTTCTTCTAGGTCATCTGAATCCTCTGCCTCTGATTTATGGTAGAAGGTCTCCTGGATTTTTGTCACACCCTTTTCCACAGGCCCTATAGCTTGATTAATGGTCAACACAACGTCCTGGACAACCTGATCACAATGTGTAGTATCTAGAAAGTTAAAACTTAAATATTGAATATCTTGTATGGAATGGCTCATAAGCAGGGACAGAACTTACATGTTGACCACCTTCAACAACAATATCTTGAACACTCTCAGTGACACTTGTTCCAGTAGCCTCTACTTTAGTTTTCTTCTTTTCAAGCACGGCTGATTTCTCCTTGTCACCTTCCTCCAATTTCAGTGCTTCTTTGGTTGTTTCAGTAGTGATCTTCCCATACTCAGAGACTGGGAGGAAATGATATGGTTCCACCGGAAAAACGTACACATGAGCAACAGCTGCAATGGCCATCTGCCAAGAGAGAGAGAGACATGTATGACCAGGGCTATAAAAATAAACAGGCTAATGTGACGCTTTATAGTCTTCATGGTTTAATAAAAAATATTCTGCATTGGATCTACATGTAGTAACTGAAAAGCACTTCAAGATAATTACTTGTAATCAACTACAATTAGGCAAAGAGCTGAAATGAAAAGAAACCGAACAGAAATTGAACAAGACCTAATCATTGGACTAATAACCTTCCAGAAACATGTATCCTTGCAAACTGGTAAACCTAAGCAGTTAAAAAGTGTGAAAAATGCCTAACCGGAACTTCATCTAATTACTCACAATTAGACTAGAAGCACTTCTATTCCATTCCCTTAGATATCAATTTTTTTTCTGTAACATGTAGAAAGGGCCTGATATTTCTACATAAACACGTGAGACCATCCTTTGTGGGACTGTCGTTCTACATGTCTGATATTTCTCTGCATTGTTAATCTCCCTTTCTAGTCCTTCTCAAAAAAAAAATCTCCCTTTCTAGTTGATTTGGATATTAGATATTGTCAATTACCATTTAAGGCTTCTTGAAAGAATGTATTCAAGTGATATAATATAAAGAAGAAAGGTATCTTAGAATGAAAGGAAGTTTTAAAACCACAGCAACAGAGACAACTTACTTCTATACAAATCAAGAAATCCTGCAGTCCAGTTTGTAGTTTTCCCTCCTTCGGCAGAACTCCAATTGTACGCAATAGTGCGATGCCCACACCTTGCCACCAGGTAGCAAACACAATAGCCTTGAAGCTGATGAACTTTGCAAGTGGCTTTATTGATTGAAGTCTTTCATGGGTTACATTGTAGAACTTCACGAGGCAATACAAAGCCCACATCTGGCTGAAGTTCAATACAACCGCTATATATGGATAACTACAGGATATGAGAGTGCAGCAGATATTAGCATGAGAAAAGAGAAAAAAAGGGGTAGGTCACATTTTCTTCTCACTTGCTATTATCTACCATTGCCATATATAGATATCAGGAAGAGATGACAGTACAGCAGCATTTAGAGTGAAAAAAAAAGGTGTGCATAAGAATGTTTTCAGCACTGCTAAGATTGCTTGGATCCACAATATAACTGAGAAAACCAAAGAAAATAATAATATAGCTATTGTTGGGGCTTGTTCACTGTTGCTTATGAAGGGCAATAAAGAATGAAGAAAAATTATCTAATATGTGGCTCAACCAATAGATACAAACTTAATGACAGATGTTTCCTACAGCATAATCAAGAAGAAGAAATTTCAGTTGAAACCACTAATGAGAAAATCAAAACGAGTCAAGGGAAATTGACAAATTCCAAACATGACAACAGAATCACATAGGGATATAAAAGCATGCATGAAGGACACTGGATAATGGTCCAAAAGAAAATGCATATCTGAGTTATATCATTATGTGATGTAAGTACTATGTTATAATGAAACATGTACTAATGTTGGACTTGCATATAAGATACATACCCATAATTCCACTTGAATTCCCCATCACCATAAACACCAAAGAGTTCTAACAATAATGCTAAGAAAGCACAAACTGTCTTCAAAATCATCTGGGCTATCCAGAAAACATTAGTCTAAAAGAGAAATTCGAACTGCACATAGAGAAAGTTCAGTGACTTACATATTGTACAAGACCAAATTTTTCTATTGCAAGCAAATCTTTCCCAAGAGTACAAGGTCGAAAGAAGAAGTTGCTGAACGACCTTTCCTGCACTGTACGATTCTCATCTTCCCCTTCTAACAATGGTTCGCCAAGCTGTTTCCGTGATTTATTTTCTAGCAGTTCAATGACTCTGCTTTCACCACCTATCATAGTTTTTATTTGAAGAAAGAACTTCATGAAAACACTATAGCAGCATTATAACCTCTTGAAGTGTGATCTTTTCTAACAAACACAACAGAGATTAATGCAAATATGTGTGTATAGAGAGACAATTTGAGTTGTAGAAAGTTAAAGATATTAATGTTTAATAAAAGAAAGGTAACAATTCTCTTATGTAGACACCACTTTTCATGATTTTCTTTCCTATTAACTTTCATGGAGGTACTAAATTTCATTAGGCCTTCTTTAAGCACTGAAAGTCAAGAATATTTATCCATTTACTCTCCGGCAAGGAAGTACATAAGGTGAAGATACATCTCATAGACCGTAAAACACTTCCAAAGATAAATGGTTAGTCTTAATCTCCCAAGTGTTTCCCAACAGTTTGTGAAATAACCTAAACAATTATCAAATTAGCCAAGGAAGATGGCACAATTGCATGGAAGTAAAATTAGTGAATGTTGCTCATGAAGATTCGGTCAGTAGTAGCTTACCCAGGCAAGCAATCAAATAGCTCCCAAAAGAATACAAGGCAAATGCTTCATAGCAGTTTCTTAAAATGTCGCATGCAAGGGATGCTTTTGGAAACCACAATGATATGATCTGGGTAAGAACAAAACATAAATTTACCACCACTGTTAAATGATCAATCATCAAAATCTCAGATCTGAACAAGATATCTGGGCAATTACATTTTCTCTATTTCTTTCTTTGTTTTTCTCTATCTCCCATTTTTTTTTCCTGGAGAGAGAGAGAGGGGTGGGGGGGGTGGAGGGGGAAGGGGGGTAAAGCCATTTGTTGTTTGATTTTCTTAGTTAAAATCAATACATTTTTGTGAAGTAAAAATACATATGAGATTTCCAGAACATATGCTTTTCAGAGTGATAGAACCTCACTGACTCAGTGGCATAGACGGGAACCATGAAAAGAACAGCAACAATCCATTTTTGTTCCTGGATAGATATCAATTAAGATTAGATTAAGTCAGTCATCATTTTTGTACCATTCACTATGTAGAATTATGAATGCAAGTTTACATAAGCATTAAGGATATGTTTCTGTAGATAGGGGAAATGACACACAATTGTTATAAAATGTTCAAAATTTAGAGCCATGATTAGATTAAGTCAGTCATCATTTTTGTACCATTCACTATGTAGAATTATGAATGCAAGTTTACATAAACATTAAGGATATGTTTCTGTAGATAGGGGAAATGACACACAATTGTTATAAGATGTTCAAATTTTAGAGCCATAGCAGGCAAGATTCAAGTTGAAAGACCATTATCCCCGTCAATTGCAAGCTTAAAACAGAAGTAAAAGAAAAAAAAATTCTGATCCAAAACCACTGTCCTAAAGTTCTTTGATTAAAAAAGCTGATGCTGTTGAGCCCCATCGGTGCCAATGGAACCATCAATACATAAAACCTATCTTTGGCAGGCTTGGAAATTTTTTAATGGGTAATAAATTTCACAGAAAAAGCACAATCAGGGGTGCAACCCTGGTACACAGGTGGTGTAAAAGAGAAAGCACCCTCAAGCAAATCTAGTGTCTAAGATTCTGCAGGCATGAAAGTTAAAAAGGTGCTATTAACAATATGCATAAATTCATAACAAGTTATGCTCTTTAGGAGAGGCTTTTAGTCCTACATGACTGAGTTTACCCATATGCTTCATTGGCTTAAGCAACACCCAATCGGTCAAACACCATAAAAATTTCAGTTTGGCTAATAGTGAATGAGAAGAAACACAAATTAGTACAAAGCATGGCATTCATAGAACGGTCAGGATGCTTATTAGGAAAATGAATTAACTGCAGGATTGGTGTAATATCTGAGATGTTGGAGAATGAGAAAGATGGAGAGGATCAATGCTACAACTACAAAGCATCCTGCAGTGATGAGGGCCGGTTGATGAAGCCTTTGGTATGTGTCTGCATAGGCTGAGCTAGAATTTGATGCCATTACCTGCACATCTTCCACTCACAATTGTCTATAACTTGAATAGAAGCTCTATGCTATGACTCACCACCTATGGTTATGCAACCTGAGATATATTACAACATTAGATTATAAAGTATCTAGACATTCAACAATTCGGGATGGTAACTTGAATGCAACGTTGGAGAAAAATGTAAAAAATGCATGACACTGTTCCACTATGATTGGCACATATATATTTTTCATTAACTTCCGAGTATTATAGAAGTCATGTTAATTGTAGGACTCATATCCTTCTACTACAGTACTGTAATTGTAATTATTGGATTCTGTTTCAATTGAATTTTTCATTGTTGTTACTGACAGTTCAGCTTTCTTATTGAAAACCATTATCATTCTAGTCCAAACAGTAACACCCATAAGCAATTGCAAGAATTAACTAATTGCACAAGAATTAAACCACAAAAATTTTCACTTTAAACAGATTCTATAATTTTTCGAAAAAAGAAAAAGTAACAACCAGAAATGTTTCTCTTTCCAACAAGAATAACAAACGCTTACTCTTTTCCAAATTGTAAATTGAAAGTGACCCATCGGAACAACTTCAGCACTTAAAATATTACAAGGAAAATGTTAACAAGCATCGCTAAGATTTTCATTAAGATTTTTCTATATGGGACTCACTTCAATAAAAGAAAAAAATTGTCAGAAAAACTGTCAGAAAAGGTAAAAAACTATCAAAAGCTGCCAAAAAAACTGTTGTTACTACCTGCCAAAAAAAATTGTTGTTCATAACGTGCCTGTTAACCCAATCCATATTAAAATATCTAATATTGAACCCCCAGAGAGAGTGAGAGAGAGAAAAAGCCAAATGAAGAACTAATAAAAGTAAAAAGAATGATTGAAGTCCATGAAAAGTGAATATTGCTGACCTCTGAAAAGGGTTTGATGCAGAAGAATGTAGCTTCTTCGAAATCCAAAGAATTAATAGGAAATAACAACGGTCATAACCATAAGTTATGAGAGCGTGCATACATATTCCATGTGTAATAGGCCACGGAGTAAAGTTTGCGTCCGAGGTTGACACGTTCCACTATTCGGACTTGTAGCAGTTCAAACACTGACACGTACAACTCTACTTTTCAACACTAACTGCTCTGTATATGATACATGCAACAATCAGATCAGCCACTAGTATTTTTTTTTATTAAAAATGTGTAATTTCAAATTATAATAAATGTAAATTATTAAAATTTTTTAAAAGAAATAGAAGAGTGTTTTAGTACGCCCGTTTGGATAAGAACCTTCTCACCCTTTGATTGTTAGAAGTGATAATCCGAGTAAGATATGTTCATCTCAAGGACTGTCTTTTTCAGATTTTAATTTTTTTTTTTTAATGAATGATTATCTTTTTCATATAAATCATCCTCTCTTCCTTTGAATGTAACTCTTCTATCTAAAACCAAGTGAGACTTTAAATATTGTAAAAAACCAATAAACTAAAAAACTAAAAGAAAATGTGTTTACAATATAGACACTTTTATTAGGTTGTACAAATGCATATTATCACCTTTTCCTCTCTCAAATTTTCCATTGGGAATTTTGAAGAACAAGATCTATACTGCACAAAAAAATTTTTAGGTACTTTTTTTTTCATATCATAAATAAAATCTCCACTTTTCATATTAATTTTACTTTTAATTAATTACTTCAACTATTGCTCCTATTGTTACTATTTATCTATTACTCATCATATTTAACTCTCGACTAATTCTTATTTTGCCTTACTTTTGTAGTCCATTTGAATGAGCATGTGATCATCTTGTAAAAGATGAGATGTCATATAAACATGTTCTACTAACTTGCGACTACCAATGGCTCTATTTTACCTTTGTTTAATTATTTATTTTTTTATTTTTATTTGCTTTGTATTTGGTCGGAAAACTTTAAATTTTAGTTTTGGTTTGCAATAACTATTTTTTTTTTTAATTTCTTTGAAACTATTTATTTCTTTTGGTGTAATTAAGATGCTATTTTGTGTATTAATTGTTAATTTGTCCTACATATTTGATTTTAGTTTTGAAACATTCTCCCCCTTTTGGTTATCAGGTTTTTCTTTTTAGAAAAAAAAAAAAAAAATTAGCACAAGCTTTCTCTTCTAATTAATTATTTTTACATTTTATTTCCCCTTGGTGGAAGTAATCTTTCCAGTGGTATCAATGATTCATTGAAAAAATAGAGGAGTCTCTAGGCACGTGCGTGGGTGCGTGCTTAGAGGCTAGTGTATACATATACACTTATATCCCCCGTTTGGGATAGTCATTTTATTAGTCTAAAATACCCTTGCATCTAATGTTTAATAAGTGAAAACAGTAAAAATACATCTATTAACTCCCCCTAAAAAAAATGCCCCACAAAACTGTTGTACTCTCACTCTCCCATTAGTTTACGGGTGCATTTGTGTAACGGTTGTGTTTGCGTTTGTGTAGGTTGCCTTTTTTTTGGCTGGTTCATTGCATTGTTCATGGACCAGCCAAGTGATAAAAACGTGTGAATGGTAATTTGCAGCAATAAAAAATATTTTGCTACAGTATTTTCAGTAATAAGTTTTCCGTTTTCAGCAAAATAAACGGTATCCAAACGCACATTACAAATTGAAATTTAAACGTTCAGTTTTCCACTCATTTACAATTTTAAATTTCCTGTTGTTATCAAGTAGTTACAACTTACAATGTTTTCCAATCTCTATCCTAAAGTCTTTTGATATTTCGAAAAACCACACACACAAGAAACCAATCTTCCTATGTAACTCAAAGCATTAGGAGTAGCGAGAAACATGAGTGGAGGCAACCACAAAAACAGTTCCAATGTAGTATTTAGTAAAGAGAGATACTACGTCTACAACAATTTTACAATATTTTTACAACAAATCACAGGTGGTTAGTTGTTATTGGTTCAAATTTGAAACTAACATTAAGATTACTTTTTTACCCCAACAATAACAACCAATAACAACCTGCCACTTAGGATTTGTTGTAAAAATGTTGTAGACATATTATTTCTCATTTAGTAAAATATTTCTTTCTATTAATGTCATTATCTAATGACATAATTAAAAATAGGCTAAAATGCAAAACTCACCTTCTAAGTTTCTCCAAAATTCATTTTAGTCCTCTAAATTTGTTTTCATTTATTACAGTTTTCTAAGTTTTAGATTTATTCAACAAAGGTCTTTTTGTCAACTTTTGTTATAATTTTTTGAAAAAAAATTTGGAAAATATTTTTCAATAATTAATTGAATTTTTAATTAAAAAATATGAAGAAAATTTTAAAAAATTGAAAAATAAACCACAGCATATAAAATTTTTTGATGGAAAATCCTTAATTGAATGAACTTAAAACTTAGAGACTGAAATGAATGAAAGTAAAATTAGGGGATTGAAATGAATTTTGGTGAAGCATAGAGAGTAAGTTTTGTATTTTATCCTTAAAAATAAAAACACTCATGGGATGGTTTTAATATTCTGTCTTCATCAAAAGTTGTTCATATAATTTTTAAAGATCCTTTTTTAAAAAAAAATTTAGTAAAAAAAAAGATCCATTATTTTTAGTACTTCACTGCCAACATTTTTTAGTACTTAGATAAAGTTTTTGTTTAATTGTTTTCAGAATTATATTTTCCTTGATTCTGATTTTTTAGTTGGTATTTTATTTATTTCATGATTCCCATTCTTCTGCTTGAAGGTATTTTCATTTTTTTTTCCTCTTATATATTTAATTTGAATGTCGTTGATTAGATTTAATAAGAAGGCACAATAACTTTACCCTCGCTAGCTGTCCATCAGCGATTATACTTTTTAATTATTTAACACTATGGAAATTGCCTTCTTGATTATGCTACTGCTACTTTGATTAGATTTATCACTCAAGCTAATTCAAAAGTCTTAATTCAATGATTGCATAATTGCTAACATTTGAACATTTAGTGAAAATAAGGGAATAGTGATTGGAAAATGTAGAATCCCCAAATTGAGATGAATATAAAATTATAACACTAAACTTAAAAAAAAAAAAAAAAAGCCCTCATCACACGCGCAAAATGCTTGTGATGAGACTAGTATAAATAATGTAAGTTGTTCATATGTGCACCTAATTCCAAACCCAAAAAATTAAAAATTAAAAAAAAAAAGAAAAAAAAAAAAGCTTTGAGAACCAAAAACAAATATAAACATTGAGATGGAAAAATGATTAATCGATGAATATGACAATTCAAGAAAAATTTAATGAGAAGATGCAAAAATTAAACAATTTGACATGAAAAAAACACATTTAATTTGAATTTATCAGAAACACTCAACATTATACGCTCACTAGAAATACATACCCAAAAAAAAAAAAAGATTTTCAAAACATTATATGTTCTCGATTCTCTTTGTTATATACTTATATCAACATGTTTCTCAAAAAACAAAAAAAACAAAAAAAACAAAAAAAAAAATCAACATACAAATATACATACATATTTAGCCTATTTTTGAATCTAAAAGTTTAGGCATTTTGTAGTCATAAAAATCAAAATCATTAATAAGATTGATCCCCCCAAAAAAAAAAATCAAAATTAATTCCAAAGGAAAAAAAAAGAGGAACAATGGTGAAAGCCCTTGACCTAGTTGATATTATTGATAGCATTGAGAATCTCAAGGTACGAGTGGTCCGTGGATAAGCTGACAACACTACTCATTAGTACCACTTGAGTTTAGGTATTTATTGCACCAATTAAGTAGGTAATTGCTTATTACTCTCTTTCACTCTACCATTCCTTTTAACAATTGTTTAATTAAATAACAAAATGTATTCTTTTGATGCTGGGGAAGACAAAAGCTTATGGTAAACGGTTGTTCCCATGATATAATTAGATTGAAAGTGGGTTTCCAAGATGACATGGATCTATGTGAACAAGTCTAGGGAGTAGGGAGAGCCTTCTGCGAGTGTTACAATTTCCTTTGGAAATCAATTGAGAAGGTAAATACCCTGTCTCCTTTATAAGAACAAATTTTCTATTTAGATGTTGAGGAAGCAGAGAATTTGAAAAAGGAAAATGCTAACAAGTGCCCTTAGGGCACTGATTAATAATCTATTTAAAGAAAGTTTTTATGGAAAATGAAAAAAAAGTAATTAATATTTTGATAGCTTTTTTCATTTCCCATAAAAGTGGTATCAAAACTTTCCTAAAATGGATTATTAATGAGTGCCCTAAGGGCACTCATTAGCATGACCCTTTGAAAAATTACTTTCTATTTGCTGTTTTGTTTATAAAACCGGTATTACTTTGTTTGATTAATAAGAAGCGTTCTTAAGTCGAAGAAAAGAAAATTTTCAGATTTTATGAATTTTAGGACAACGTGTTTCTTTAATTATTGATTAGGAATTTTAATTACTATTTTTTAAATAAATATATTAAATTATTTTTATTACATCACAAAAAATATTTTATAAGAGTAAAAATTGAAATTGTTTCATAGTTTAATTGAATTCCTTAAATAAACTTTTTTTCTTAATGATAGGGTACGAGTGCTCTTAGGCTAATTGTTAATAAACCATATTAGGAAAGTTTGAACATCATTATTATGAGAAATATTAGCTATCAGCATAATTATTTTTTTTATTATTTTCTCATAAAATATTTCTAAAAATAGTTACTAATTAAACCAATGATATTATCAACAAGCTTTGTCTTATCTTAGTTTTCTACTTAACTTTTTAGAGGTTTAATGAGTTATTGATTAGGCTCTATTTCATTTGTTAGTAGGTGTAAATTTCACAAAAGTTCAGCTGTTGATGTTGTGAAAGATGGCGACCTCGACCATCTTTTAACGGTTTTATTGGGTTAAACCAACGTGAATGAGTGAAAATGAGTTAATGCCTCTTAAGGTGGTGATTTAACTTATTATAATTTTCCTTCTAGATTGATAGTTTACATGGAGTCGCCACTTACTTTATTTAAATTGCAAAAAAGAAAAAAGAAATTCAAAGTGAATAAAACATAATTTGATTGAATAATTGAATTTTAAATCAAGTATAAAAATACAAGGTCTTGGTCTTAAATACAATCTAAGAATTACATAGCGTTGGTCTTAGTTACATTTTAAAAAATGCACAATTGCATAGATAAAACCTTATTCCATGAGCTTTTGATCTAAGTTTGGGGGCTAAGTTGTTAAGAAAAACCGTGTTTAGGCACTCACCTTGCCTAGTGAAACCGATCTTTTAGAGTATGGTGGCCAATTGACATGTCACATTATTCAATCAAACAATATGTTGTAAACACATAAAGCATATCATTGATTTGAAAGTATGGATCAAATAGAAATATGAAACTATGATCATGAATTGAAAGGAAGAATATATATATATATATATATATATATATATATATATATGAACATGTGATTGCAAGCATTGATTGACAATTGTCAATCCATCATGATGCGCTTGATAAGGATTATTGATCTAACATATGAACGCGACAATGTAATCAAAGAACATGTTTTTGCATGCATGAGAATTTTAGAACATGGAAAGAACAAACATGATTTTTCATGGATTTGTTAACAAACTAAGATCTAAATTTTCCTATGAACAATGAAGGAAATTCATGCATGATAACACCTAAATCATTACTATTGTCCACGCCGGATTTTGGATGGTCGACCCCCCAACCGATTTGTTAATGGAAGTGGGAGTTTGTTTGGTGAGACACGTAGTGAAAATGTGTGATGAGTGGGCACTTGAGTGTAGATATGTTTTAGTGAGTCCATTTTTATCTTTCCATTTTATTAGAGTCGCCATCAATCATTGGTTTTTAAGTTGTGATTGATTATCTATGTCTAATCCATTTTTATACCTAATTAACTATGGATTTCCCTAAGGTTTCCTAAGTAAAGGGGTAAGACAAATGTCTTGAACCAAAGACATGGACTTAAAAGTTTGATTACGTGAGGGGAAGGTGTTAGGTGCCCCACACACTTATCCTAAGATAGTACCATGTTTTGATTAATCCTTAATTTTAATTCTTTGAAAAATAACCCTTATATTTGATTTTTTGAAAAGGGGGTGAATTTAAACTACCAAATTCATTTATATATAAATGTAGCATGTGAGAATATATATACAATAGCGTATGAGGTAAAATGTATAATAAAAATCTAAGCAACAACATGTGACTAGGGGTGGTAGTTCATGTTAGCGTATCGGGTTCGTGTCATGTCGACTCATAAGTATTCAATTATATTGATCAGCTCTAACCCGACATGTTGATTAAATAGGTTATGATTTCTCTACCCTAACACAATCTATTTATTAAACTGGTCAGTCGTGTTGACCTGTTTATTAAATTTTATCAAAACGAAAAAAAAAAAAAAAAACTAATTTTAGTATTAATCAAATTGATCTGAATTATGAAAAACCAAACAAATAAATATTTTTAATATAAAATTCAGAACTAACGAGTAACTGCATTACAAATAATAATTCAAAGTTAAAACATATCTCAATATCACAAATAATCAATCATAATATATCAAAGAAAATAAATCATAACAACTAATAAGTTTTTATACCTAGGGTTTGAAGGGTATATTGGTAAAATGTCATTTAATTAAACAGGTCAGACTTGTCAAACGGGTTATATATGATAGATACTAACTCAACCCATTTATTAAACAGGTTAGTCGTGTCAACTCGAATATGACATGAACCCATTAAACCTCAACCTATAACTTACTAATTTCATGTCGTATCGTGTCGGGTTCAGGAGTTGTGTCAAATTTTTCCACCTCTACATTTGATATGGAAAGCACTAACATGTGAGAATACATGGCATGAAATAAAATTTTAATTACGAAGGCATTTTCCAATTGAAGCATATGTTCTACAAAATCTAAAAACGTTCTAAGAAACTCACCTCCACCTTTCAGAGAAATTTATATAACTTACGTGCAAAAGAGGCAAAGTATAATGGTTAGTTTCCAAAGGGAGAGGGGAATGTAGGGTTGATTGCCTCAAGTACCCACTAACTTAATCAATTTAAGTTGGAGAAAACATTTTGAAATTGATCTTTGGAAAGACTTTGAAAAAAGATTTTTTTTTTATTGTAAAAAGGATTTTTTTGGAAAAAGGAATATTGCCGTTTAATATATATATATATATATATATATATATTGAAAAGCTATCTTCAAAATCTAATGAAATTTTTTAGAAAATGAGATTTTATGAAAATGATGCAACTTCTTATGAGTTTTTGAGAAAATGAATTTTTATAGAAAAAAGGTACAATCTCTTGAATTTTTCAAGAGAAGGGAATTTTTATTAAAAATGGTGCAAACTCTTTAATTTTTAAAGAAAATGGATTTTTTTGTGAAAAGGGATGCAACCTCTCTAATTTTTCAAGAATAGGGAATTTTGTGAAAAAGGTTGCAACCACTTTGATTTCCAAGAAAATGGATTTTAGTGAAAAATGAGGCAACAACTTTAAATTTTTCAAGAAACATAATTTTATAAAAAAGTGTGCAACTTCTTTGATTTAAAGAAAAATGAATTTTTTAATGAAAAAATGTTGCAACCTCTTTAATTTTTCAAGAGAATGTATTTTTTTGTGAAAAATGGGTGCAACCTCTTTGATTTCTAAGAAAAGATATTTTTATGAAAAAGGGTGAAACCTATTCAATTTTTCAAGAGAAGAGGATTTTTATGAAAAAGGGTGCAACCTTAATTTTTCAAGAGAATGGATTTTTTTTTGAAAATGGGGTGAGAAAAGGGAATTTTAGGAAAAATGGGGTTCATAGATGTAAAATCCCATGATTTGGAAAAGAGATTCCATAGAAAACTTCTTTCTAAAAACACATATGTTGAAGAAAATAATCGGTGAGAAAACCCTTTTTGAAATCAAGTTTCAAAGCCATTTAAAACCAATTTTAACAAATTAATTCTGTAGAAAAGTTCACTAAAGAGAGAATGAGGTCAAACATTTATTGTGGTGTATTTGGATTTGCAATAGAAGCTAGAAAGCAATAACCACGTAACAAATGATAATGGACATTAGTTTAGCTAGCTTAAGGCTACAACTTTCACTAATAAAATTAACATGATTATATATTTTGAAAATTTAACTGTTGAATTACGTTGGCTCTATGTTCTTAACACAGCTTTCAAATTTTTGCCAATCAGATGTTATTTACTATACAATTCATTAATTTATTTTTTATGCATAAATTTAGACTACAAAAACTTGAAAATTAAACATTTAATTGATAACATAATTATTGATCTCTGATTTTCTAGAAATTTTGCAAGTATGAGGATATAAGAAGAAGATGTAATCCAATCATGGATTTATCAAAATTCACATCTAATAAAAAGATATTGAATGAAGTTGTAATCTTAAACTACAACTGAGTTTGTTGCAAAACTTTGTCTAGTGACGATATTTAAAGAGGGGGGAAAAAAAAACAAGAATAGAGCAATATAACACTAAACTTAAAATCAAAGCATATTAACATGTATATAATAATCTCCAACAAAATAAACATGTAGTCTATTGATTTATTTAAACAAAGTAAAATTCCAACAATAGTTTAAACATTCGAGTAAGAGTTGGAATAATCCAAGCAAGGCAACATTCCCATCATGATGTTCTTACCCAAGCATAAGAGAAATGGAATAAGAGAATGAAAATGGATTCATAGACATGTAATATCCGAAGTGTAAGAACATGTATTATCTATACTCATTTTGAATCCAAGAAAAAACAAGCAAACAAAATAAGAGTATATAGAACCATATTTCACAATTTATACACATGTAATTCCATGAATAAAACTCATATTATAAATATGTAAATCTAATACATTCATAAAAAAATGACATACAAAGCATGTCTACATCAAGGAAATTCAAGTACATAACATTTTCATTCCAACCATAGAGCATGGAAACAAAAGGAAAAGGGGTAGAAAATACTAGGAAATCACCTTTGAAGCACTTTAATTTTGGGAGGTGGGAGGAGATTCTAGAGAGCTTGAGAGTCTATGGAATTTTGGAGAGATTATTTGGTGATGAATGAAGAAGAGGGAATGGTCAAATTTATAGGAAAAGACCCCTACCCTTGGGCCCATATTTTTTGTGGCGTCAAGAATTATGCCAATACATAATATGGTGTCAAGAATTTGCCCACACTAAGTATGATGTCGAGAATTTCCCAATTACCTAACTTTTCTACTCCAAAATTTTTTCCAACTTCGGGTACCAACTATGCACCTTCTATTGGAGGCCGTAATGGACTCCGTTTTTTTTACTTTCTTTATATTTCCGAAAAGCCCTCGTAGCATAATTTCCAATAGTTCCGACCTTGAGTCATTTGGAGCTCTGTACAGAAAGTTTTGGGTTGTTGAAGTGGGTTGGTTCATAAGTGACTAGGGTGTTCCAGCTTCTAAGTTGGTTTTTGTCAAACTTGTAAGCGCGATATCTTCCAATCCAGGTAAGCTCTTACAATGTCATTTTTTTCTAGGATGTAGATAAAAATCACTACTTTGAAAAGCTACCAACTTTCTAGTTCCAATCTTCACGAGTTGCAAGGAAATCATTCGCAAAGAGGGAACCCAACACTAGTTTTTATGGGTTTTGCACAATTTATCCTATTTCTGTGGTGTTTCCTGACTCTCCTGAACTCCGTTTCGCTCAAACTTAGATGTCATTGGAAAGATCATAGCACCTACTTTCTATAAGTCTATCCACTTTTTGGTCCAATTTTTGATATTGGACTAGTAAAGTGCCTTGGAAAGTAGTGTAACCAAAAAAAAAAAAAAAACTAGCTTTTGTTAAAAAGTTCTCAGTTCTGTGTTTTTGCAAATTGACTGTGTTCCAAGTGGAATTTTTGTAATTCAACCATGGTAATTTAAATTCAATCTTTCCAACAAATCCTCATTTGGGCCAATTGGGGATCGTTTGATTAAAATCGAATCAAATTGGGTTAAAATCAAGCTTATGGACATGTAATAGAAAAATGGCGAAGTGTTTTGCACTTTTTTACTATTTTCAAGATATCTTGCTCCTTTTAAATCTGATTTGAGTTCGTGAATGGTTATTTTAATGGGAAATCAAATATCTATGTTATAAGCTCAAAATTATTCTAATTGGGTGGTCGGATTTTGGTCAAATCAAGATCAAGTACAAACTGATGGTCGGATTTTGGTCAAATCAAGATCAAGTCCAAACTGACTGTGGTCAAACTTGTGAAAATACAATCGTGTCTGTAGGTATATTTTTAATAAGATATGTTGCAAAACACTACTCAAATAGTTTTCGAAACCTATGAAAAAAAAAAATCCGATGAAAAGTCTGAAAGTTCAAGGTTGCCATCACCATTACAGGTTATTAACTTATTTACATCATATTCATGTTATGAAATTTGATGTATATTTTTGGCAATGTGCCATATACTTTCCCTTATTGGAAAGTCATTTGTTAAGGGTTTCCACGTAAAGCCTGGACACCACCTCAATCCAAGATGGATGATTGTCCCCATGCATGGAAAAGCATCACATGGTTTGTTTTGTTGAAATTACATAAACCTTTCTTGGATTATGTGGTGTTCTCGTAGGTGGAGACCCTCTTCCTTTGCCTCACAGTAATAGCATCTCGAGAATTATACATTGGGTTCCCCTAGGCATGGCAGTCAAATTATATTTCGAATTTAGCAAACCTCATGGGTAATAAAGACATGCTTGCTTGCTTGTAAAAATATATGAGATAGGAAACTATTTTGCTGATGATAATTCACAAGGTTGGAGTCAGGAGCAATTTAGGTGCACTGGGATTCCCGTGGAAATAGAAGTACTGTTTGTCACTGTTTTTGCTTTCAGAACATTTGAATTTTGAAAGTACATTTCATGCTACCGAGTTCAAAATTCATGGTTACACCAAAAAGAAAAAAAGGTCGGTGTTGAAGAGAAATAACTAATCATATATATAAGTAAACTGTTAGACTATAATGTCATTTTCTGAAATTACTTGATAATGAGAATAGGATTTTGAATATTTTGATTCTCACACATCCATGCTATTTCATATATATATATATTTACATTCACTTTTATATTTCAAGATGTAAACATTTCTAAATTAATTGTGAATGTGTATGTGAAATAGTAGATGTGGGGAGTCCTACCTCTCTATAAAAGAAAGACTATTTGGTTTAGAGGCTCTCTCTCTCTCTTTCTCTCTCCTTAGGACTCTCTCTGACTTTCTCGGGGACTCTTTGACTCACCCAAGAACGCTCTACCGATGACTCTTTCTTTGCTTGTCCAACTCTATTTCTCTCCAACCTTAAAGCATTTTCAGCAGATTCTCCAAATTTTTGTATTGTTTTGAGAATGAACAGTAACTTTTACCTTTTAACTACTCACTTTTTCAAACACATTTTTCAACAGATTCTTTATCACATTCTCTATCTTATTTAAATATTATTTCTTCATTCATTCCTTATTCTTTTTTTTATCATCATTTATTCTTTTTATATTCATTCCCAACAATTATATTTTTCAATAAAAAGTGTTATATTCACAACATTTTTCGCAATACTTTCACAAGAATCACATTAAAATCTTATGTGGAAAGTTGTTACTAGTTCTAATTTGAACTCACCGCTGAAATTATTTTTTTACTCACCAATATTAACTAATAACAATCTATTGCTTAAAATTTATTATGAAAATATTGTGAAAATATTGTGATAGTATTTCTCAATTAAGATTTTTTATTTTTTATATTATTTTTCCTTTCTTTCAATTCATTCTCATCCATACGTTTTTATTTCTTTTTTCTTGTTTTTCTCCTCCACACACGTGTCCAGCCTATCTCTATCTCCCCCACCCCTTCTTTTATTTTCTTTTTCTCCCTCACATTCAAGAACATTCCAACGAGCTCTCACTCTCTTTTTTTTCTCCGGCTCTCTCTCTTCTTCTTTTTTTACTTGATTCCAGAACATTCACCAGCTCTCTGCGATAAGAAAAGAAAGAAAAGAGGAATAGAGGGAAAGAACAAGAGAGATGGGTCATTGTGCCGTCGCTCATCTTCGTTCCCAACGCAGTCCAGATGGGTCAGACGGCTTCTTCTATCTCCTGTCTTTTTTTTTTTTTTTTTTTTTGTTATGATTTGATTAATTTTAAAATTGTGTTTTTGAGTTTGTATTCTGATAATCTGATTATGCTTGAGTTTAGAGATGTTTGAGAGAAAGATTGTTGTGTTTGTAACCGTTGTGTTTGTAGCTGTGAGAGGAGAGAGAAAGAATTGTTTTTATTTTATTTTATTGAGATGTATGAATTTTTTAAGCAGAAAAATTGATTTGGAGTTGCTATATTGTTTTCTAAATCTAGATAAGCACAATAGTAACTTCAAAAAATATTTGGAAAAGTTTTGTGTTTAGAGGATCTGTTAGAATGTGTACAGTAGTGTTTTTTCTCCAAAAAATAGATATAAAGCATCTATTGGAGATGCTCTTAGTCTCCTAAGTCCTAATGCTTTTCAAGTGGGTACCTGGCTTCAATAGAACTCTTTTAATCAATTAATAAATTCATTGTAGAAAAGTCAACTCAGTCAAATTTGAACCCACTACAATAGATGTAAACCAGTATGAAAAAATATTTAGCCATAAGAACATATATGCAATGCTATTTAGAATAGTGAATTGGTTTCATTTCCTCGAGAGCTCAACGTTAACATAGGGTTGCTATAATAATATAATCTACTCATGCTCAAATCTCGTATAGAAAAAAACTATGCTCCTTTTAGTACCGGAGGTGATACTGCTGGTTAAGAAAAGTGAGAGACAGTTGGATAGAATAGATAGAGTAAACAAATCCAAGACCAATATGAAAAAAGTGACTAGAAATTAGAAAATGTATGTTAAGCGAGTTCGTTTTCAAGACATAGATCTAAGAGATAGATAGTTGCTTCCGATGAACTTTAATTAATTTATTTATGTTGTAATAAAATGTCAGAGACTTATTAATTAGACTCATATTTGAGACACGTGTTTGTCGCATACGGTTCTATAAGCCGTCATCAACATTTCGTCATCTGACACCTGGCATACCATACCCTACTTGCTGTTTGTTGAAATTGAAAATGGAATGGACCCATGTGGTGGACAACTTCACGTGGTATTAATAGCAACCCCCCATGCAGAGAGAGTGTAGGCCAAGCCATAGATTTGAGGGATTTCGATTCTTCACATATAGTTATTTTTTAATCAATTGAGATAGGAATATATAATCTAAATCGTTTATTATAAAAGAATGATTGAGGGATTAAAAGAACTACTCTCGACAAGGATGGAAACAGGACTTGGAGTTAAGGCCGGAGTTAGGCAGTTCTATTATTAGCTGTATGCAGTGACTTCGGCTTTCGGCTTTACTGCCTAGCTGAGAAATGTTTTCTTTTATTATTATTTTTTTATTTGTGTGTAGAGTGTGTCTTTTGTTGGTAAAGATAAAATAATTTTGTTTAAAGTTTTTTTAAGAGTTAAGTTGTTTGTTTTTGGTAAAATTAGTTAATTAGTCTCAAATTTTTTATTTTTTTTTAGCTTTGCTATTGTCTATTAGTAATTTTTGTTGTTGGGCTAATATTTTGGGCTTGTATATATATATTTTTAAATTTTAGATCTATAATTTTTTTTATGGCTTTTAAAAGGAGGAAAATACTATATCTACAAACTTTTTTACAAATTGTTGTTGTGATTAGTGGTTATTAGTAAGTAAAAAAATGATGTAAGTGGTGGATCCAGATGCAAATCAATAAAAATTTGCTACTTCAATAGTTTGTAAAAATGTTATAAAAAAGTTTGAAACTGTAGCATTTCTCTTCTAATGATCAATGATATTATTAAGGAGGACAAAATGTAATTTTATTGAACGAAATTGCTAAAATTAGTACCTAAATATATAGTTATATAGTTATATTTTTTTTATTTAAAAATTGGGTTTGTGGGGGGTGGGGGGGGAGGCATTGCCCCCCTAGTCCATGAATAGCTCCGTCCATGCTGCTCTAATTATATATATATATATGTGTGTGTGTGTGTGTGTATATATAAGTCAAAAGGCTCCAAACATAGAGTAAATCCAATTAGATTTCAAATTGGATTTCAATTAGAGCAGCCTAATTTCGTGCCATGTGTTCCATCTAAGTATTTTAATTTTTGTGTCAAACGAATTAATTCAGTGTTGAAAACAAGAAGTTCAATATAAATAAACTATAAAAAAAAAAAACTTAATTATATACCTAAAATTAGAAAAAGAAAGAGTTTGAATGATTTTACTCTTATGAGCCATTTTTTTGTAACTAATAATAATTCAAATGTATAAGTTATTTATGCAATACTATGAATATATGTGGTCCGTTACTAATTAGATAGAAATATATATGTGTGTGTGGGAGTATGTTAACTATGATTGTTTTTAACAGTACCTATACATACGCGAGGGGTTATAAACTAGCTAGTTATAAGAACTTTAAAGCATATTGATCCTATAATATTAACTATCTACTATTTGATTCAGATTCCACAAAGACTAATTAAAGAAGTAATTATTTATGATTTTGTCTTAATGTTCAGGTTTGGATTAATTATATAACTTCCCTGTCTAAACATATATGCTAATGGAGGAAGTTACTTATTGAAAGCCTAAACAACATGGACAATATATATTAAGAAGTTGTTATAATTTGTCTTTTTAAAAAAAAAATTAAATTAATAACATGGAAAATTTGATTTAGTGTAGGTTGAAACAGGACTGCCCGTCCTGGAACTTTCTTCAAGGATATTTTTCCGCATAGAATTGATAACCTTGACAACCGGGGTCTGTAAATATTTTTGTTAATTCCAAGATCCTCGTTTTAGGGGATTGTATAGCTAGTCGCATTGTAAACCTGCCACAGATCCTGTAGATTTCCAAAGTACTTAAAATTCTAATTTGACAAGAAGTACTACATCTCCTTTACTCCTCAGGTTAAAAAGGATTTCCCTGTGCTCATATTTCATGACTTTAAATTAATAGGAAGTTCCAACTTGAAGTATCCCCAAAACCCCCTTTTTTTGAGTTTCGAAGCTGTTTATTAGTTTAGTTTAAAGGTTTAGAGTAAACCTACAGTCTTCTTGATAATTGCACAAGAGAGATATTTGAGAGATACACCAAAAATTCATAGGTACTTCCGGAGTACAGAGAAATTGCACTCATTTCTCTCATATTTATGGTGGACACTACTATAAATTTAATAAGTGAACTCCACCATGAATGTAAGAGAAACGAGCACCATTTTCTGTATTCCGAGAGTAGCTAAGAATTACTTGAGATACATATATCGAATATCATACTTTCACATGACAATTAATGGCATAGTTAATTACATGGTGAGCCTACTATATCTCTTGAGAAAATTATTCACTTGTATAGGTAGACCACGAGAAATTATTATTTACATCGAGAGGATTACTGATGTGGTCCTCCTTGACCAATAAGATAATGTCATCTATGTAAATGTATATATGAGCTTCCTAATTAACACAAGTAATAAAAAATAAAAATTATCAGATGATGTTACATTTACATAAATAACAGTATTTTATTGGTTGGAGATCAGGGAGGACCACGTCAGCAACTCTCTTGGTAGACTTAATAATTTCTTGTAGACCAACCTGTGATCTTCCCTACTAATAAAAAGATATTATTTCTTATTAATTTCTAAATTTAAGAAGTCCACGTAGTCATGAAATTGAAACCTACAATAATTTACCTAATGTATATTGGTTAGGACCACACGTAAATATTGGTTAGGACCACAATTAATGAATAATTTGATTAATTTCTCATATCTTTGGCTATGGTTACCTTTGCATATTTAAGGAGAATGGAAACCGAGCAATGATCGAAAATCATTTGATGTAGCATGCTCAATAATTAGCAGCCGGTTTGGATGGGGGCATTTCAGTAGAAAATAGAATAGAGGAGGAATTCTCTTGGAAATCATGTGTTCTTCCTTTTGATCCTTTTTTTTTTTTTTGTTCTTTTTTTTGTTTTCAACATCTAAATGAAAGGAAAATATCTCTTATCCACTCAACTCCGTCTTAATTTATCTTTATTTTTCATTTCTATTCCATTAGGTTTTTTTTTTGTTTTTTTTATTTTATTTTTTTTATCAAATCTTAAATCATATGAAAAAAAAAAGAATAAATAAGAAAATTTTAATTAAATTATAATAAAACCTAATAGAATAGAAATGAAGAAGAGGATATGGGATGTCAAAATTGCCCCACCCTACGCAAACTATGTTGTCCTACTTTGTCTCATATTGTTTTTCCTGCCATAGAGGGTTTCAGTTTTGCAGATTAGGATCCCTGGTGCAATTACCCTCTCTCCACTCACAAATTTTTTTTTTACCACTTTTACTTATATATATATATATATATATATATATATATAATTTAAACTTTTTTTCCTACATATCATATTTATATAAATATTTATAATTCTATTACCATCTCTTAAATACACTTCTTTACCATCTCTATGTCATCGGTACCATAGCCACCTAATTAAGAAGAGCAAAATGCATGCACCTTGTGCCCCACTATATATATATATATATATTTCTTTTTTCTCTCCCATGATGTTTACATACTCATATGCTTGGATATTTATGTGTTCATATGCTTATATGTTTACACGCTTGTATGCTTATGTATTTGCATACTCACCTGTTTATATGTTCTATCGCTCTCTTATGATCTTTATTCTGCCTTTGGTTATATGTTGATTCACATGACCTATAAATGAACTCTAGGCTTTAGACACAAGTGTGTATTCATGTGAGCTTAATTATTAGATAGATCCCATTTAATCTAAGATTTAGTAAAAACTTATGAACGTCAACTATGGCTAGGCAAGTTTGGGTGTCTAACATCTTCCCATCTTGTATCTTAACTCTGGTTTCAGTGGTGTGTAGACCTTCATGTAGTTATTTTTTGGTTTTTGGACCTATAACCAGGTGGCAACTCACTTGTCTATTTCTTAGGGACATTAGAGTACTTTCAAACTCGCTCTGGTTTTGAGTCCAAATTGCATTTAGGGAGATTGGGTATTGTGTACCTCGCCATCATAAAAAGGAACCAACATGACGTAATATCAAAGCCATTATAAGGTGTACCATATTGGACATTGTTTACCTGAGGAGTTATATCAAGTGAAAAGAGATTGATGGAGGAGAAGGCATCGGAATGGATGAATTTATGGCTTAATTAGTAGTAGACTATACCATGTAGGAAAATTAATGGGTGTAGGTCAAGTAGCAAAGATTGTGGCAAGATCGCAAAATGTTAAAGTCTTGGAGAGATAAAAGACTACCAGATGTCGTTAATTTATTAGGCAAGACTTTAGTTTTGTGCAAGAACTAACTGACAGAAAGATCAAGTTGCTTAAGGTTTTGGAGTTACATATGTGAAGGATTCGAGTGTTTGAAGTCGTTGCAAGAGAGGACTATAAGTACTAAATTGGTCTATATTATGTGTGATGCATTGAGGCCAACAACTAGAGGTATGATCTATTGAATATTAGTTTTAATATACTAAGTTGAACATGCTAGAATAAATGTAGAAGCAAAAATATAAGATAGAGAACACAAGAAGGTTCAGCCTAATGATCAACGTTCATAGAGGAAACCCTTAAAGGTTACATCTATATTGTATGAGAATGTAATATAAATCATGTGTTACAATTAACACAACATGGGTATATATAGAAGACTAAATCCTAAACTAACCATACACTATGGTTAATAGACTTATAGTATAAGTAGGAAATTTAGTTTGCACACAGGGTAAGATTGGGCTTGGGCCTATGCTATTGGGCTAATATATTTCTAAAATGATCTATTTAGATAGCGAGACAATGATCCTACTCATGAGAAGTTAATCTTAATGATTCCAAGCATCGTGGGCTAGAATTAGATTAGGATTTTATTCATTATTGGTTGTGATATTAGGAGGTAGACATGGAGTTGAGCCATCAATGAAGTCAACAAGTTTTTGGTCTCCAAGGTAAGGAATAAGTTGAGTTTTCCAATAAAGATAGTTGTTGTTAGTGAATTTAAGGGAAATGAAATGAGGGGCAATTGTGAGAGGAGGTGGTGAAGGATAGGTAAGAGATGAAGATACCAGGTTAATTAGAATAGAGAAATAATTTTATGTAATCTCTCATCATAAGAGAATTAGAAACCTCTTATTATTATAATATTATATATGTGAGATGTACACCAAATCAGTAATTCAAAATGCAATTAAAATACCATCAAGGTCTTGATAGTACACGTGATATTATTCATTATCATCACTTAGTGTGGGGTCAATAAGTCCACACTAGAGACCCCATTTTTTCATTTATTCAAAAAAAAAAAAAAACTATTTTGCATCCTTAAACACTACTTTATCTATTTTACCAACTCATTTTACAACTTACCTTACATCTTAGTTTTTATTTTTACATAAACCCAATAAAATAATATCAACTACCTAATAAAATAATATAAAGAACTCTTTCCTCCCACTATCTTTTTCTTTTCACACACAACCACTAGTTTAAATATTATTATTATTATTTACAACCTATGAATAGTAAGGTTGCATATATGCAACCTTACTATTCATAGGTTGCAAATTTTTTTAAGTATGCAAACCCAAATGGAGTGAGTTTTTACTGTCTTGAGTTGTAAAATAGCAACTGCAATGCTAGTGATCTTAAAATACAAATTCCAGAGGTGTATAATCTAATAATTTGGAAGTATAAAAAAAGGAATGGAGAGAAAGGTTATCATTTCCATTCTGGAAGGATCTTTTATTTTTTATTATTGAAAATTTAACGAATATCCTAAAGGCATTAGTTTAACAAACATTTTTAGAATTTTTTATTTATAGAAAAAGAAAAAAATAATTAATTGTTTTAACTAATTTTTATATTTTCCATGAAAATTGTATTAAAATTTTTCTAAATTAAAGTATTAACAATTATGGCATCCCTGTTAACATAACTTTTTTTTAAGGCAAGACTTAGATACGGTACTTATGTGCTGTTTCTTAGGTTCTTCTTTTAAAATTCTGTCATGTGGATTTTTGCTTATGAGATGGAAGTGTATTTTTTAGTTAAGTAGCCATATGATTGAATCTTAAAAAGGGAACCTAAGAACAATACCTAAGTTTTGTCATTTTTTTTAAGTGTCCAGTTAGGGCACACATTAACCATCAATTTTAGAAAAACTTTTATGAAAAATTAAAAAACTGTCAAAATAATAAATTATTTTTTCCTTTTTCCATAAAATTGTTTCTAAAATAGATTACTAAAATATACTCTGAGAACACAAGAAGAATCTTTTACGGTTTTATTTAAAAGATGGGGTTTGTGAGGGTACCATACGCTCTCACTATATATTATCTTTCCCATAAAGGATATCATTAATTACCTCCAAGTTCCACCATCCAAATGGTTGTACAGGCTTGTAAGGACGGTGGTCAAAGTAGATTTGTTGGTGTCTGGGGTAGCCTTACAAAATGAAGTCTTGTCCGTGTGGTAGTATTGAGAGTAGGTGCTTGGTGGTTCGGTCGGTGAGGGACAGCCCCACAGGAACGTGGCCTGTTAACCTATTTGCCTCATAGTTTCCTTTTCCGCACCTTGTTTGTTTTGTTTTGTTTGAGCTTAATTTATATTAAAACCCCATGGTCAGTCAAAATCTAATTACATGCCAATTTTGTGTTTCACCAGAATAGCAAAAAGGGTTTAATTAAGGTGATTTTACAGTTGGCCTATTAGATGGTGCATAGCTGTTAGTTGGTGTTGGACCACGATTTCCAATGCATTATACATAATAATGAAACTAGTTTAAGAGTTCGAATTGTGCATGCAAAAAAAAAAAAAAAAAAAGATTAAGACCCCAACAAACTGGGTAGTAGATTAATGAAAAACCATTAAGCTGCGTGCTAAAAGGAAAGAACAAAAAAAAAAGAATTCACATATACGGATCAAATTTTCTCTGTGTGCATGCCATGCATTCCATATTTCACCTAGTAATCAATTTTGCATGAACACTGCAGACCTGGCGCGCATTGGTCCAATTGAGGCTATGAAATATTGCCCAATGTAAAACTAAGGAACGTTAATAATATTGTCCTCAAAATAATGTTAGTTTTTAGCTTTTTTTTTTTTTTGGTTTTGTTTTGTTGATAGGCAATAATGTTAGTTTTAATTGGAAAGGATTTGTGATTTCTATATTTTTAGACGGTATTAGAGTAAGAAAAGACATGGTAGAGTAAGAGATTATAGGATGAGAGAGAGAGAGATAAAAAGAAAGACGCAAAAGTCAGTTTTTGGAACTTGAACCAGTAACAACTATGAGCCCTGCTCGACCTATTTATAAGTGATTTGCAGCTGAGCTCTCATTGGCTTATGGGATGTGTACATGTGTTAACGGTCTAATTTCTATAAGCCCACCCTAAAGCCATCCATCCATCTCTCGAGGTGTGCTTTGACGAGCTCTCTTTCAATACTCAGTAGCCTTAACCAAAATGAAGGTAAGAAAAATATTTTAATTCGGTGATTACAGATATAATGTAATACTATATGCTAGCTCTGATGTAGCTCTATAGTATACGAGGTTATTAGTATTATATATATATATATATATATATAGAAGGTTTAAACTTTTTTATTGCAGATTTTCACTTGGATGCAAAATAAGTTCAGTGGGAGACATGGGATAAAAAAACCAAGCCTCACAACAGGTAACAGTAACTAAGTTTTCATTTTATGTTTTCTCATACTTTTCTTCATCGGGTTTTATCAGCTGAAACGTGTATGGTTCTAATTTTAAAAACCATAGTGGTTTTGATTAGTCAAAGGTTATCAAGTTGTTGGGAGAGTTCTGACACATTTTCTCAGTCCAAGGTTCTAAGTTGTAGCACATTTTACTTTCGTTCTGTTTAGGAAATTCAATAATATAGAACTGTTGAATATAATGGTTGTGATTCACTACAAATGTTATATGGTTGATACTAATATAGAGAAGAGACTTTGTAATAATGCTTTGGGCTTCCTGTTAGACTAAATATAATGAAAAACATTAGGATTGTACTAATGCTTTAGGTTTCTGATTTTATTGTTCGTGTAACCACATCTAATTGAAAATTGTTTTCTGAATCAATAGATCAAATGCTACAAGAGCCTCAAAAAGAAGAACTCGGCGACTATCATCATGGATTGCTAGCAATTGGGACATTTGGGGAACACAATTTGAAAGATGATCAAGTGAGGAGAAATCTTGAAGGGCATTTATCTTCCTCCGAAGATCATCTACAAGATCTTACACTTGAAGAATTGGGAAAGCTTCTGAAGGATATGAACTTGTTATTGCATGAACAGGTTGAGTCAACTTGCTTTAAAGAATCGGAAGCAATTAATCTTCAATTGCTGGATAGAGAGTCAAGCTTGGAAGCTGGTCTAAAAGTAGATATAAACTCATATTATAATCAGTCAAAGAGCAAAGATAGTAGTCTCCAGCGTAGCACCAGCATAGTTCTGAAAAGAGGAAAAGATATTGGTTCGGATAATATTAAGGGTGCCATTGGCAAAAAATCATTGTCTTTTCTTCTTAAGAAAATATTTGTTTGCAGAAGTGGATTCTCACCTGCTCCAAGTTTAAGAGATCAACTCCCAGAATTAAGAATGGAGAAGGTAATGCGTAGATCATATACATATATATATATATAAAATAGGTCATTTTATGGAATATGCTTTTGTTTTCTTAACCAATTGAATAATACAATCTTTTATTCTGAATACAAATCTTCTCAAAAAATGGGATAGAAGATTTGTATTTATCTTATTTTAATAATAAAGATTAAAATTAAGTAGGTATGATACATTTAAAAAATATAAAAGCGCTCATTTTTTTAGTAGCTAGCTAGGGTGTGCTAGCTGTAGAATTCTCTATTATTATATAATATATCAAGTACCAATAATTCAAGGTATTACAAAATTTTACTATTTTAACTTTATAAATTGATGTGTCAACTTTTAAATAATAGACAAAAAAGTCAATAAGAGATTTTTTTTTTAAAATTATATTTTTTGTTGTGGTATCAATCACATTCTTTTTTATGTTAGCCTGTAAGCTCTTACAATAAAATTGATTGGAAAATGATAAAGTCATTGCTTGTTTTACTATTAAAACTTTACAAACTAATATGACAATAATTATGGTTAATTAGCGTCACTCAATAAAAATAAATAATAAATATCTTAATCACTTTTCTTTTTTTTTTTTTCCTTTTTTTTTTTTTTTTGTAATTATTGACCTAACAATTTGTATGGCTTAATAAATATCTTAAGCTATCACTCAAATTAATTGATAATAAATGTAATATTTCCATCATGTATTTAGATTGGCATGTATGATGTGTGTACTTTGAGACCATATGGATGCATTAGACATTAACAATGACATGCGTACTCATATATACATATACAATTCAGATCATGCTAACCCATTCCTTTATAGCTTTGAAGCAATGTGTGTTTTTTTTTTTTTTTTTGACATATGTTGATTTCTTTGTAAATTTTTTCCTCTTGGCTGGTTAAAGATTTTGAGGGCAATGCTTCACAAGAAGATATATCCCCAAAGTTCTAGCAAAGCACTGTCTATGAAGAAATACTTGGAGAATAGACATATGCCAAAGTCAGCCGCCGAGGATGAATTGAATGATAAGTCCAACAATGGAAGTAAATGGCTCAACACAGATTCTGAATGTGAGTTCTTTTATATGATATAATATTCAACACACATAAAGTCTTCAAAAAAATGAACACAAAAATAATATATATATTAGTTGGAAAATGTTGCGTGCCTCATGGCCAAGAATTCATGCAAGACTCATTTAAACCTTCTCTCTCTGGAGGTATTAATAAAAATTTTGATCGGTCATTTTTTTTCTTTTTATTGTAGATATTGTTCTAGAGATATAGATTTACTCTACTTTGGTCAGCAGTGAAGACCGAAGAATGATTGGTAAGATTAATTGTTACTATGTATTTTTTATAATTAATTTTTGCTGTTTAATTTTTTTTTATTTATAAAAAATCCTTTTTACTTGAAATCATATTCTTTATTATTACTTACTCATGCTAAAGTTATTTGTATATTGTTTCCCAAAAGAAAAAAAAGTTATTTGTATATAACCTGTCATGCGCAGTTAAGATGTTTCCCCAGTAGGAGCTCATGATCAAGATGTATGATTTCAAGAATGACCCAAGTGATCTAAAAGGTTTATAGCTACATGTGAATGCAATCTCACATAATGGCATCTTATGTTGCAAGAAATTTAGGTCTCGGAAGGAAGTCAGTAATGCGGCAACATTTCTCATCCATGTGGTATTTTGGCAAATTATGCTATCTATGTTTTCTATTGAAAATGGAATAAAATAAGGAAAAAGACTGAAACAGCTATATGTACGATATATGTTAGGTTTTCAGTTAGCGAATTTCATGACAATGTATTAAATCATGAATCTATAGTGTGGTTCAAGATTGAAGTGCAAAAAGGCAGCTCAAAGAAGACAGTTTGTACAGATCGATTGCTATTCGATCGTCTCTTGATCGGTTGAAATCTCCAAACTTGACAGCCTTTTTTATTGCAGCTCGATTGATAGGAAGTGGATTTTCAATCTCTCCAAAACTAAGCTCAACACATTTGTTTTCTATAAAAGGTTATCTTCTCTTCTCTTATCAGTTCGCTCTCTCTCTCTGATTGAAGCTTCAATAAAAAGAATAGAGGTTTGAGCTCTGAACATCTTGCTACTTCTATTGTTCCACATATGAAGTTGAAGATGATGATGATTCACGTTCACGCAGCCCCAACAGTAGCACCTTCCGTTCTTGATTTCTCTCTCTCTCTTTCTCTCCCTCAATCTATAAAAGAGTGACTATTATGAGTTTGATGAAATGATTTTGAGGAAAAAAAAAAAAAAAAAGAAGGATGGTGGATCAATCTAGGTCTGGTCTGATAAAGCGGGGGGATGATTATTGTTTCCTCTAAATTCATGCCATGTCGAAATAGATTTTTTAGTTGAAAAGGTCAAGAGAAGTTACACTTTACCATCTTAAACTATATCCTAAATTACACTTTACACCTTAAGTTTTTAGAATGCATGGTTAGCATTCTAAACTAAAACTCATGTTACACTTTTCACACTGCTGTTAATTTTGCTCTTATCTTGATCGACATTACATAAAAAGACCCAATTATCCCTCTTCCCAATCACGTAAAAACAAATAAGAAATTACACGTTATTACCCTAAATTAGACTCTTAATTACCCTTTGCATCATAAACTTTGGTTTTCCATCTAAGATAACAATAGAATTGATGGTGGGGCACAAAGTGTAACACGACTTATAGTTTAGGGTGCTAACTATGCATTCTAAAAGTTTAAGGTGCAAAGTGTAATTTGAGGTATAGTTTAGGGTGGTAAAGTGTAACTTAGAGCACCCCAAACTTAATACAACAGGCCCCAATCAGATTCAAAATGGAGAAACCACGTTTTCCCCCACTAAACTAAAACTTGAGACCAACCAAGTTCTACCCTCAGGCCTAAAACTTTAGAGTAAAAGCCCATTCAACCAACTAGCATTCTCACAATTCTAACGTTTAGGGGTAGAAATATGGGTACAGGAGAACCCTCCTTTTCTTCCTCACAACCTCTCTTGATTTCCTCTTCTCGCTGACTATGAGTCGAAGTTTTGGACCTGTGTACTTTTTCTGCATTTTCTTATATTTCAGTTATGGCATTTTCATTTTTCTCTTGTTAAAGTACCATTAGCCTTTTGTTCAATATACATTTGGAATTTTGGGCTTGATTCTCCACAAATAAACATTTCTAAAGAACCCAAGGTAAGATTTGGGCTAATCTTGCATTTTTTGCCCTTGTCGCAAAAACGTCCTCGACACCATGCAAATATGGTTATCTAGTTGTAGCACCTCCCTTTATATTTCTATCCAATTTACCACTAGAGGGTTGAGAAAATTCCAATCTGCTACCAACCCACCAAAGTTTAAATCCGGCGGATTGGTTACAAATATTGGTGGTTTCAACTTGGCGGGTTAGGTGGGTTGGGCGGGTTGGCATTAACAACATTAAAAAAAAAAATTATCACAAACTACAATTTTTTATTGAATAATCTCAAAACATAACTAATGCACAAAAAAAAAAAAAAAAAAAAAAAAAAACTGAAGGTAGATTTCTTGAATAATCTCAATTCAACATAAACATAGGAAATTAAAAGAGATATATCATCTCTAGCAAAAGTAGGCTCTGCCTTACAACTTAGGAAATTAAATCAACAAAAGTTTTAACATTTCCAAAGTCACATCAAGGATTAAAAAAAAAAAAAAAAATTAGACAAAGACAAAGAATTAGATGAACTATATTCTTATGTAATATATAACATATTTAACTTGAATATACAATGAACTACTTGAATATTCAATGAACCTGCTTGTCAGAATGGCTTTACTTGTAATATTATATCACATTTTATAATATATAAATGGATCAAATGACATAAACCGAAATAAAAAAGACAAAATATTTAAACAATAGAAGACAATAACGCAATTACGTACCTTTGTGATTGTCGATGAAGAATTGAAATGATAAGAAATAGGCTACAAAAAAGTTAAAGAAGACAGTAGAGGAAGGGAAAGATAGTAGCTGAAGGTGAAAGCCAAAAGTGAAAGGTAAGAAGAAAAAGTGAGACCTAGAGCCACAAAGTGTATACTATACATACGACTGAAGTAAATAGGATGAGTGGTAGGTAGAGGTGTTTAGGGTTTCAATGTTGACTTTTTAGATTTTGTTTAAGGAATTTTTTGAAGGCTAGTTCTGTTTAGGAAATTGATTATTGATTAATTGTAAAAATTTATTAGGTGAATTGATTAACTTTAAATATTTAACAATCTGAACTAATATTTTTTTATGTATGTATAATTAAGCGAGCGGGTCGGGTTGTAGCGGGTTGGCAATTTTTTAATCCATAACCCAATCCTATTTGCAATTTTGGGGGTCTAATCTGCCCAACCTAAATTGCCTAACTTAATGACCCTCATGGGGCGGGCGGGCGGGTTGGGTGCGAGTTGGGCGGGTTGGTGAGTTAAGCGGATATTTTGCACACCACTAATCTTGATATTTTTCTTTTCTGGTATTCTTGTGTGTGGTTTCTTATACAAAAAGTGCTACACACACAACATTTTTATCATACTTTCACAACAAATTATAGGTGTTATATTCATGACAAAAGAAATTGTCTCTCTGCTAATAATTGCCTAACAAATTCTTAAAAAAATAATATTAAATGCCTAATATTTGAGTATATATTTGGAATGTAACTTCTCCCTAGATTTAAATTTAGGGCCAAATTCATGTAATGTCGTAGTTATTTTCAATGAAATGTATATTTCATTCATATCAATAAAAATGATGTTTTATTTATATAATTTTCTTATTCTTCCATTTAATAAAATAAATGGGATTGTTGTAACTGGATCTAAGTCATCTAACCATACTAGTGATAGAGATATTTGGGATTTGTTTGGTGGAAGTGGGGGCAGGTTACGGTTTAGTTTGATTTGTGGAAGACCCATTTGAACTGGGCTCGGTTTGGTTTTAATTGGAATCAGGTTTGTTTTGGGTTTATCACAAGTCATTTGCTTTTTTATGTTGATGATGCACAGAAAATCAGTAGGTTGGATGCTCTGGGCTTTAATGAGCTAGTGATTACTTGGAAAGCTTGAAAGGAAAAAGACACAAGATCAAAGGTGACCGGAGTGAACCGGTCAAGAACCCTCCAATGGTTAAGTTAGTTTTTTTTCTCTAGAACTCAAGAATTCTAACTTTTAGGAATAGTGAAAACTTACCATCATTTGATGTGGATGAGTCCTTAACTTCCTCAATGTGTGGGGAAGTTAGAGGGTTTAGACTTAATTTCCACAACTGCTATAGAAGTTTGAATATTCAATCTTATCTTCTACAACTGCTATTGGAAGTTAAGTACTTAGTAAGAAGTTATAGCGATGAACAAGGATTTTGCTCATGTTTCAAAATAGTAGCATGTGGTCCAATTTACAAGATTTTGTAGATAAATCTATTTCTAGAAATTTCCTAAGTGTTGGGGGGTCGTCCAGGCGCTTGCCTGATTGACGACTCTCATGCCCATGGACGACCATCCTACGAGGGACGACATTCTTATGTTGGGATAACATTTTTGCTCTGGATGACTCTTATGGACGAATTGGAGTTGGTTCAATTTTTTAGTTCACCATCATATGTGTTAATAATTATGTGTAATTTTTAATGTTAAAAACATTAATGTTATGTTACCTAAAAAATATCATGTCATTGCTTTGTTAACTACATAGATATGAAACTAATGATAGTTAACAAAAAAAGACTAATAGCGCTCATTTTTTAAACTTCAATAATCAACAGCACTCATTTGAAATTTCAAAAATCAAAAGCACTTGCTCAATAAACTTCATGTTGAGTTCTATAATTTTCCCCCAAAAAATATTAATAGGGAAAAAAAAATCAAAAAAATATTCTATATGAATAATCCTCCACATAAACAAGAACACCTTTTAATACAATCCCAAAAAAAAAAAAAAAAAAAAAATCTGAATTTTATAGCAAGGTCAAAAGTCAAAAAAAATAGCAACTAGTTTTATTTTATTTTATTTTTTTTTGGTGTAGATGGAATTTTAACTTTAAATCTTTTATTCAATAAAAAAAAACTTGGTGTTTTTTTTTTCTGTTGAAAGATGAGACTTTACCCATATATATATATATATATATATATATATATATATATTCAAAGAGACTTTAGCCTTTTTTTTTTTTTTTTTCAAGGTAAGTCTCTTACCAATTTGGCTGGAATCTCAACACGTATATGAAATGTTTGTATTTTAGACCGTTGGTTTTTATTAGATGTAAGTCTGGAAAAACATTGATTGGGCCGATTTTGTTCTCAAGAAATTAGTGGTTGGGCCGATTAGCATAACTCTTCTTATGATTTTTATTAGATGAAGCGGTGAAAAAATTGGTTGGGCCTTTTTTGTTTTCAAAAAAATCAGTGGTTGGGCCGATTGTCACTAACTCTTCTTATGATTTTTATTAGACAGATGGGTAAAAAAACATTGATTGTTTGAGAAAGGAATGGGCCTTTTTGTTCTCTAGAAATTAGTGAATTGTCCGATTAGCATTAACCTGTTATTAAAACAAAACAAACCTGATTTAAAAAGAATATATATATATATATATATATATATATCTCTTTATGCCGCCGTTGAGTTTTTGACACTTGAAACTTATATTAGTTTGCCTTCTCAACGTTACTGGTAGGTTTTCTTTTTCTGTTAAGCCTTTATTCTTCATCTCTTTTCCTCTATTTTCTTTGTCTGTCTACTTTATAGAGTCTGTTCTAAGCGATTGGAATAGATTTTCCTCGAATAACAAAGAGGTAATTCAGGTCAATCTCGATGGAAGTAGCAGTAGTAGTAATTAAGGAGTTTGTTTTAGTGGCAAAGTTTCATTCTAACGAGGCGTGTTCTGAATATAGAGTCTATTGGCAGAACCTTCAGACCCCATCACTTTGTAGACCCAAATTGTTTTTTAGTCCATATGTCTTGTTCCGTAGGCTATGAATTTTATTTATTTAATGTCTGCCATGTATTTATGTATGCTTTTTCCGTAGCCTATTAGCCTTTTTTTTTTTTTTTCCAAGAAAAATTCTCTCTGCACGAAATTGTTTTCACCAGAAAACACAAACTGTTTTGGCTGCTGTTAACATGATGTATCTTTTTGATGTTTGCTAGCTAGCTGCGGATCGTAAGAGAATGAGTGACCGTATCAGTGAATTACCTGATGACATTCTCACCAACATTCTCTCCTCTCTAACTCTAAGAGATTCTGTCAAGGCAAGGTTACTGTCACCTAGATGGAGACATATTTCAGCACCCATCTCCACTCTTCAGTTTGATCTATTTACCATGTTTGGAATTGAATATGATGAAGACGAAGGCTACGTCGATACACTGCCTGCAAATATTGTAAATGAACTTAAGCCTAGGTTTCTCACAGCAGTTGATCAGTTTTTACAGCAATATAGGGCTCCAAAGATAGGAACACTCAAGATTCACTTCTGTCTTGGCAATGAGTATGCTTCTCATATAGATAATTGGGTTGCCTTCGCTGCTAGAATGGAGGCCAAGAAAATTGATTTTTACTTCTCTTCTTTCTACCAACGGAATGAAAACTATAGTTTCCCTTGTCATTTGCTTAACTCTCACTTGAAGCATTTGCGTCTAGGAGCATGCACATTCAGACCCTCTCCTGAGCACAGAAACCTATTAAGCTCTTTGGCTACCCTTGACTTGAATAATGTAATTTTAGATACAAATGATGACGTGGAGAGTATCCTTTCAGGTTGTTTGAACCTTGAGTGCTTGGTGCTGAGAAATTGTAGGCTGCCTATGAGACTCTGCATACATGGCCATCAACTCTTCAAGGTGAAGACATTGATTGTTCACCAGAATGTCCCCCATTTTCCATGGCATATTGAGCTTAATTCTATTGATCTTGAAACCTTTGAGTTCAGGGGTTTTCTGGCAACATTCACTTTTGTTGCTGTTCCATGTCTGGAAAAAGTTAATATGTTTTTTTTTCCAGAATCCTTTGATGTCTTGCATTCGGTCTTCAATGAGCTTCCAAGCAATCTTCCTCAGCTTCAGAATTTATCATTAACTCTTGGTTCTCAAAATATGAGAATATTATTACATATTTACATCCTTTTCCCTTCTTTCTTTATTAATTTTGTAACATTTTATTTTATTTATTTTTTTTAGGCACTGCCTATTCCTGAAATCATGCCTACATTCACCAGTCTGAAACAATTGGAACTGTCAGTTATGGTAACAACTAGTTTTGACCTCCTCCCAATCATTTTCATTTTAAATGCTTCTCCCATTCTAGAGAAATTCTATCTGAAGGTGAGCATTGTTATTCATTGAAATTTTATTAACTTTCATGTATTAAGCTTCCTAATTTACAATGTTTAGTACATCCAATAACATTTTTCAACTGTTTATTTATCTTTTAAGTCATTATTCAATGGTGGACAAGATATACTTCTTTGCTCTGGTTGCTTGCCACTCCCACTAAATTCCTTCACCATTTGCTTATTTTTCTTGCTTCTTTACTACAACCATAGTTTTCTATGGCAGAAACAAACTCCTTTGTCTTTCTCATTTAGCTCCCATCTTCACCATCCTCATTCCTCTTAAAGCCCTAGCCCAAACTCATATGCACACCTGACACCCCACCTTTCCCTTCTCTTTGTTTAACACAATAGTAGCACCCACATCCTTGGCCAATATGTGTGGTCATCATGGTTGTGCTGGACATTTTTTTTTTTTTTTGAGCAAATGTTGTGCTGGACTTTTGCACCAAAAATCAGGGCACCTCTTATCTTTCAAAGAATTTGTATTTCAGCGATTGATTTTGATCTTATTTTATGAAGAGTGTGTGTCACATGGGCTGTTGCTTTTGGAATTTGGCTATTAATTTGCCTTGACCTATTAAAAGTGAAACTATTACTTTTCTTACTGTTAAGTACGTTTCTATTGGCCCCATTGTCTTGTAATCAAATTGCTACCTCATTGTAAAATTTAATATAGAAATGTATGCGTTCATGCTACTAGATGAGGTATATAGCTTGGGGTTATTTTATGTTATGTTATTGCATGATGTGAGATCATTGAGTTGCAATTACCCTGTCAATCTGTGTCTGTCAATATTTCCTGTTGGATCTGCAATCCGAATTACAGTTTGTTTCTTTACCATGTGATCGCTTCAAAATTTTGTGTCAAAACAACATTTGTAGAATATAATGCGCAAGTGATTCAAGTAGGCTTCATCCCATTTTCTTGCATAACGTTTCTTTAGAAGCTAGTTTATAGGCTTGTACTTGACTACTTGTAGGTTAATTAATATATGAACCAGCTCATGTCTTGCACATTACTGAGAAACCCCCCCAAAATATCTATTTTGCTTTTGGCTGCTATGTTAAGGCATCGAAACCTTTGGTCCTATGGAGCCTGAAGGTCAAATTTCAAATTTCATGTGTATGAGTTTTCTGAGATTGATGGTGATTAGTTCTGTGATAGGGAGGTTGGTGTATGCATGAAATATGCAAGTGTTGCGAATTCAAGGTACTGTTCATGAGTGTGTAATTTATCCATAAAATGGACTCTCACCTATGGTAGGTTGTTTGATCCAACTAATAAGCATGTGTATACCGCAGTCATCCATGACCTTTGGCTAATAACCTTTGAACTAAATTATTAGCTATTTACCATGGTTTTTTTTTTTAACTTGCAAATTTCCATTTATGGACTAACATTACCCTCTTTTGTTGGCAGTTGCGTAGAATGAGTAGCAGCGGTCAAATTCAAACAAGAGAATGTTCTAATCGCCTACATTTACATTTAAAAGACATCAGAATATCTGGATTTTATGAACAATCAAATGTGATGGAGGTTGCTATTTATTTGCTGAAAAATGCTATTGCACTTGAGCGAATGGTTGTCGATGTAAAGGATGATCTCAAGACCAGAGAGAAAGTCTACGATTTGCTAATGAAGGAAAAGGTTAATTCAAGAGTAGAGCTAATAGTTAATTATCAAAACTAAAGAGAGTAGAGCTAATAGTCCTTTGATTACCCTTTATATATTTAGATAAACATAAAACCCATTACACACTTGTGTGGATGCACAATGTGTAATAAACATTGCTATACATATTTATGCCATACTATAAGAGGCCTTCATGAATTTACCAATGTTATCAGAGGCATTTTATTTTGAAGTATATGAATGACTTATAAATGTCTTTACATGCATGCAGAGAGTGCATATATTAATTTTAATTCTCTATGGGTTGAATTAAAATTACTCTTAGGGTAACTTTAAACAATGTTAAACTACCTAAGTAACTTTTTATGGGATAGTATGTCTAGATTTGTCATGTGAATAAAGCTGAGGACGCAACATTTTGTTGAGGTCCAAAATATTACAAGTATTGAAATCCAAAACTAATGAGCCCTCAAGGATAGAAAATGCTCAATCCGTGAGCTAAGGCCCATTTAAAATGGGTAAAAGGAAGCCTAGGCTCATGAATGAGTAAGTCTTGGGCCTTAGAGAAGGAAGAAAAAGCAAAGGAAGTTGGGCCTAAACTTTGTGAGAAGAACCCCCAAGGAGCCCAAAAAGAGACTAAACCAACATACCGAGAAGCTACCAGAACCAGGGAGGGGATCCTTAGGAAGTGCAGAAAAGAATCAGCTGGGAGTTGGATAGTTCAGGGAAGCATGCTCATGGGCACAAGGAACAAAGAAAGACATGTCCCTTCAGCTGCCTGCAACTCAAAAGAAAAGGCTTTGGAAACAGATAATGACTTAGGAACTATCACCTATAAAGGGAAGTCTGGTACCTCGGGAAGAGCAACAAGATGACCATGAAGTAAGGTGGCTAGGGATCTTTCAGCCCGACATGCGAAAATCTGCCTATTTAGAGAAAAAAGACAAATGATGAGGCAACCAAAAGGGAGGTTCTGAAAAGTCTCTCTAGAAGCCTTGGAAAAAGAGATTTAAAGTCAACCCCTAGGACCCCCCAAAAGAGAAAGGTTAGCTAGAGACTTTTTGGAAGGAAACCTCAAAAGAAGAATATAGTGAGAAAATGAGGAAATAACCAGCCACCAATGTTGCTGACACAACATTGGTTCTGGTATTTAGGGCAGCAAATGGAGGGAATCAATGATACACCAAAAACCCTAGGAAGGTACTATAAAAGGGGGCTCAAGTCATCAACAAAATTCATTCAGCAATAACTAATCAGAGTAAAAAGAAACTCATTTAAACCTCAAAAAAGAGAGAAATGAGGAAAATACTGTAAGGGATCCTGAGATAAGTGCTAGAGGATATACTTGGATTCAAAGGGATTCAAATCTCACAAGTCTTGGAAGCCTACAAAGAGCTATCCAATCTGTGACTTTTGAACTTATTTGAATCTTGTGGCATATCTCAACAAGGAATAGGACCCAATGTACTAAAAATTCAATATAATGACTTATCACTTTATTTTCTTAGGATCCCTAATGTCCCTACATACTTTTTATTTATTTTCTTACTGTTCTTTAGTCATTTATTTTACAATATGTATATATTTGCACACGTGGATATGTATGTGTTGTAGGGCCCATGTTTTGTGCACAACTTGGTTTGTAATCAGCCCAGCATAGCTGTGGTGAACCAAGCCCAGTCCACCAAACAACAAGTATAAAATTCTTTGGAGGCCCAAGATCTTTGTTTCCACTTGAGCTTGGTTCTGTCCAAAAAAGGAACCCACACATTTTTACAACAATTTCATAAAAAAGAGTATGTGATAAGCTATTGATGGTAGATAAACATGTGATGTTAGTAATCTGCTTAAATGAGAATCAATAACAATTTGCTACCTAACTTGCTTTCAAAGCTTTGTTGTGAAATTGTTGTACTCGTAGCATTATTATTACTATACTAATTGTAGACTCACGCGATGCATGAGAATAGATAATTATTTGGCTAAAACGCAAAACTGACCCTCTAACTTTCTCCATAATTCATTTCAGTCTTTTAACTCTCGTTCAATTTAGTTCTCTAAGTTTCAAGTTTATTCAATTAAGGCCTCTTTGTTGACTTTCATTATAAAATTTTGTAAACAAAATTCTTGAACATATTTTTCAATCATTAATTGGATTTTTTCAATTAAAAAATTTTGAAGAAAAAATTTAAAAAATTGGACAATTAATCACAACATATAACAAAATTTGATGAAAAAATCTTAATTAAATAAACTTAAATTTAGAGAATTGAAATGAATGAAAGCAAAGTTAGAGGACTGGAATTAATTTTGATGATATATAAATGGTGAGTTTGGCATTTTAGGCTAATTATTTCGTAATTGCAGTATAATGTATAATTTGTTTTCTAAATTTTGTGGAAATTAAACAATTTCTAAAATAATTTTCCATCTATCCATTTCTGCATGATACCATTTTATTATTTTGGACATGTTTGATTGATGTTAATTCATTTTTGAGGTTGTCTATATTTTTCTAAATTATGTAATGGTTCATTTTATTTTTATTTTTATGTACAACTAAACTCCTTAATTTTCAAATATATTGTTCAAATTTCACATTTTTTTAAAGAATACTACCATGATAATCAAAACTCATAATAAAACTACTTTTAATATTACTCAAATCGTTGACAGATACATTCAATACATAGCAAATATTGCATTTTGATATAAATTTAAATTCGCAATTCCCAAAACAACTAGGTATTATGTCAAATAAAAATAATAAACAAAAGTTAAAAGAGGGAGAGAGAAGGCTTATGGTGGAGAACTCAAAAAACACACTGCCAAATTGTATTAACCCCAAATAGTGTTATAAAAACACAATGATTTAGGGTCACCACCAAATTGCCCATATTACATAAATTGCGAAAATACTATTTTAGCTCCTATATTTTAAGGCCACAATCAATTTGGTCTCTATATTTTAGTAGCAGTCAATTATTGGAGCATGTTAATTTGATCCACTGCCACAATCAATTATTTTCAACTTGAAGTCAATTTGATCCTTACTATTAACTTACTAACGAAAAATGATTATATGACAAATAGTTTACACTATTGGTATGTTTAATATTAAAAAATTAAATGAGACGCTGACATGTCTAAATTTTAGTAGCTATATTAACATTTAGATGGTAAAAAATAGTCATTGTCAACTTGTAAAAATAGTTTTATTTTCTTAAGTCATGTTAACGGATGTCCTTAAGGTAATTTTTAATAAACTATTGGAGCATGTTAATATTAATTAATTAAAATGAATAAATATTACAATATAAATGTAAAGATGTGGGAGTGAATATGAAAGATGAGGAGTTGGTGAAAATGTTTAATCCCACATTGAAAAAGAGAAAAACTATTTTGTTCTTTTTAATTGTGGTGATTAATGAACTAATATGAATTGACTCAGATATTAGACTAGATACGTGCGCAAAGAGAAGGTGAAGGGAGGAGGTGTCAAAAATGGAAATGAATTAGATATTGGCCTTTTTTTTATATAAAAATGCTAAGGTGACTTTTTTAATGTTAATTAAAAATTTTTAATATAATTTTACAAGCCTCATAGCCTTTAAGAGTGCCAATAGTGAACACCATTTGTCACGTAGGTATATTCCGTTAAAGAATGTCCAAGTAGGCAATCCCTATTAAGGAGTTAACAGTATAAACTAAATTGACTACAGTTAAAAATAACAGAGACCAAATTAAGTACTACTAAAATATATGAATCAAAATTGTATTTTTGTATGCATGAAAACTATTTTTAAACTTTTTTTTTCATAGTAAATAAAAAGTAATTAATTCAATCTAATAATCAAATAATTGATTATCTATTTAACTAATAATGAATATAATACTATTTTTAAATAGTCAATTTAATAAATAAATAAATAAAACTCAAAAGTGGAGAATTTTATCCTAAACTCTTTAGAAAAGAGCCAACAGATTAATAAACAATAAGCATCTACGTGTATGAATCCCCCAATTTATGGCACACATGGCATTAGCATGTCATACGAGGTGCTCAACACTAGACAGATGGCAATCATTTTGCATGTGAAAAAACAAGGAGGATAAAAACTCGGTTAGGTTTAAGATGAAACCAAGCTTCTCCTTCATTTGGTGCTCACGTTAGTCCATATGGCATGGCAGAGTTACTCTCCCATTTTCTTTCCCTTCCACTCTCACTTCATCCAAACTCTTTTCCCTTTCATTTTTCTTTTCCCTTTTGACCTTTTCCATTCCTTCCTTTTCACTCCAACCAAACAGTGTAAGGGCCAAAAATGTACTTTGCTGTCCCCTACCCCACCTGGCTACACTCAGTTCATAGGTAAATTCAAGGTTCACAATATTTTGTATTAAGGCTCAAAATAACAGGCTCATTTCACACTAAAAATCCAAGATTGCATGTTATCTATTTCATCCATCAAATCAGAACTAGACATTACAGGCTCATTTCACACTAAAATCCAACTATTTACCAAGTTTGCATGTGATCTATTTCATCCATCAAATTAGAACTAGACATTAACACGTATGTAACTATTGTTTACTAGAAGTTTAGCCTCCTACAGTTTACCAAAAAAAAAATCCAGAAATTCAAGAATATCCCGTACAAACATCAAGAAAATCAACATCCAGGTGTCACATCATCCTTCAAATATTCATGGTCCAAGGCATCTTTTGCAGTTATTCTTTGACTCGGATTGATGCACAACATTTTCTGAAAAATGGAACAAAAGGTCATAATGAATTCAACAATAATTATGGTAAATAATATAAAGATCTTAATTTCTATATTTAACCATACCGAGAGAAGGTCAAGCCCTGCAGGATCCAATTCTGGTACTAAAGTTGTGATGTCCTGTATAGCAAGAAAATTCTAAGTAGAATATAAATTCAATGCAAGTATTTTAGTAAAATCACCAACATGACTAACCATTAAAAAAAGTCATATCACCTGAGGAGGAAACTTGGGAAATCCAAATGCAAATCCTGGTAATGAAGACACTCCAGGCCATGTTTGCTCATCGGGAGTACCCAGTTTACTTCGTTAAGATATATTGTCAAAAGTCAAAACATAGGAGCAATTGAAGTTCAAATACACAAAAATAACTTGGAATTGGAATCAATAACTACATTTTTCACTACTGCTATAAATTAAGAAAATAGTCATTCCAGATGTGAAAAAGCAAGCACCACATTCACTTACAGAGTGGTTCACTTAGAGTTTTACAAGTAACAAGAAAGCATGACATGCTTGACCTTATTCATTAAAATAAAATTTCAAAAAAAAAAAAAAAAATTTGACATGCTCGACCCAATATCAGCAGTGGATTGCCAATTAATAATATGATATGAGACAATATATGCCTCACCTTCTATAAGTTCACTTTTCTAAATGTGAACCAGTTCACTTTTGAGACATGCTCAAGGTAACACATACTTAGCATATTATAAATGATACATATTACAATATGATGAATGAACTTTCCAAAAACAAAAATAACAGACTGAATCGCAAAACACTAAAGCAAATATGTCAATGAATTCACAAGCTATAGCACCTGAAAATTTCTTGCAGCATATCAATTTCAGATTTCCCATCAAAGAGTTTCTTTTCTGGTTGCTTGTTTGCTACCAACATTTCAAAAAAAATGCAGCCAATTGACCAGATATCAATGGCTGCTGTGTAGTCCTCAGAACCTAGCAAGATCTCTGGTGCTCTGTATTGCAGTGTGTAAACCTAGAATATTGTCACAAATATGTTTAGAAATACAGCCACAATCCTACTTAAACATACACATGATCTTATATTTTAAGGGAAGAGAATACCTGAGGAGTGAGTGTGATAGTGGAATTAGGAAATACCCTAGCAGTACCAAGATCACCAATCTTCAATGCACCAGTTAAATCTATCAAAATGGTTTCAGGCTTCAAGTCCCTGTGAAAAACTTCCAAAGAGTGGCAGTAGGCGATACCACAAAGCAGGTCTTTCAAATATATCTGGAAAATAGTTAGACTAAATTATCTTTTGTGTGTCCTTGTTATTACACCATTTGCAGAGACTTAGTTTGGCTTAAAAAAATTCATTAGCAAACAACTACTTATGTATCTAAAAATGTATGACAATAAAAGAGTGAAATAGTCTCACTTTTATCTTCGTCTGGTCTTGGAACTCTTTTGGCCAGTAGCTCAAGCGAGTCCTCAAATCAGACATGATACCCTCTAGAACTAGAATTACGTGACCTTCATCGTAAAATATTCGCTTTAAGCTATCAAACAGAAAATCCACAAAGAAAAAAAGTTAGAGCCATTTTTTATTTTAAAAAAATTGTAACTATCAAAAATTAAGTTGTAAATGAACAACGAGTTCCACAAGCAACTTCTTTTTTCCCTACAATCCACAAGCATAAGTTGTAGGTCCAAAGTGAAAGTGTTTACCAAGAAAGTAATAATGTTTTACACAAAACAATATGCTCTGTGGCATAATTTTTTTTTCTCTTTAAATTAAAGAGCCATCAGATTCTGAAACACTTAATTAGCAAAAAGATTGAAGTCATACAAGTACCTGATAATATTTGGATGACGTGCCAGATTCAACATTACGCATTCAATTATGATCTCATGCACAAAATCCATGTCCATCAAAGGAATCTTTCTCAAAGTTACAGTCCGTTGAGTCACAGGATCCCAAGCCAAGTAATCTGTTGCATAATTCCCCTTTCGAACTATAGCACCACCCTCGTATCTCTCCATTGAGTATAGGATGATATTTTGATTTTGATTATCTAAATAACCATGAAATTCAACCAAATGAAAAGATGAAAATAAACAAAAGGTATTAGAAATAATTTATGTTGAATCTTTGAATTGAGCACATGCCTAATTAGCCATCTATAACAGAATGTGACCTGCCCATAGCTACCAAAACATCCTAGTACCTTACATCAATTCTTAGAACAATGCTAACAACAATCATCACAATACATATATGTTTGCCACAATCTTCCTTATTATTTGTCCAATTTCTAATTCTTTTTTTTTTTTTCCAAATCCTACATATTGTTTGGCTACCGAGAAAATAGCAACAAGGCATTAAAAAAAAAAAAAAAACAAAAATAGCTACATCAGTAACGATTGTAGCTCTCTTTTTTTTTTTTCTTTTCCCTAATCTTGTTTGGAAATAGCAATTGGCACAAAAGAAAATAAAAAATAGCTACAACCAACAAGAACAAATATGCTGTTTGGCAGCTAAGAAAATAGAGAGGAAAAGAAAAAAATAGCTACAACCTACAAGAACAAATATGCTGTTTGGCAGCTAAGAAAATAGAGAGGAAAAGAAATAGGCACAAAAAAATAGAAAATAGCTACAACCTACAAGAACAAATATGCTGTTTGGCAGCTAAGAAAATACAGAGGAAAAGAAATAGGCACAAAAAATGAAAAAAAGCAGAGAAGAAAAAAGAAAAACTAACCCGGAGAATTTTGTAGAATGGTGTGAGTCCTTTGGGTATTGAAGGGGGGTTTTATAGATGTCTTGGCGGGAGAGAAATAGAGAGTTCGAATGGGACAAAATATCGCGACAATATGGTAACAACCTATGATCAACTGTTGAGTTAAGAGACCTCCACATAAACAGTTAACAACAAACAAACTTAAATCAAAAGCAATGAGAGTAGAAAAAGTTGACTCAAACTTTTTAGCTGAAGCATGAAAACAAACTTTTGCATCCCCTACCACTATGGTTTTGCACTGATTTTCATAACTAGTACCCAAGTTTAAACCTTATAAAATTGCAACTGCTTCTGCTAGAGCATAATTCATGCATAATAAAAGTGGTATTAATAATAGATTTAGGTGAAAGTGATATTATATTATTACTCCAATCATAAAAGGCCATAAAAGTAGTTATGAAAAAAAATGTGAAAAATTATAAAATGCTAAAGGTACTACAAATAAAAAATTTATTAATTGATGTGGCAATAAATTTATTGGTGCTACTTAAGCAATATAATAAATTCATATTTGATATCTAGATGTGTGTGTTTTATGCTAGTATCTATGTTATGCTAGTATCACTCAAGCCCATATGCTCATACTCCTCTGGATAAACGGGGCGGGTTTGGAATTAAAAAAAAAAAAAATGTGATGGTTATGATAGCACTTGCAAGTCACGAGCTTGGTGCTTGGTTTATAATAAAAGTGTGTACATTACATTAGAATAAATAACACTAATTTGATTCTCAATTTTTTTTAAAATACTAATTTATCATATGAATTTAAGAACGATTAATCGTAATCAATAATGATAAATAGTGGATTATATATCCCCTTCAATTGTATTCCAAAACATTTTTAAACTCTTCCAAAGATATGAACCAAGCGTGAAAAATGTGCACATTCTTAACCATTGAAACTACACAAACCACTCTAAAGTCTAACAAACTTATAATGAAAAATCCTCTAAATGAAAGAATTATAAGTATAAACAATTGAAAACTAAAGGGTAATTCTTAAAAATACTAACAACTTGGCAAATTGCCTAATGCTTATCAACGAAGGGAACTCTCTCACGTAAATATATATTTGTAATCTCTACAGAGTCTACATGTACCACCTCACTCTATGTCGGCCTGTCAACCTCAACCACACACACACACACACACACCCAACTATCAATCTTTTTGCATACATACAAATTAGACAGACATTGTAACCGGACCTTGTACAGTTGTACCTTCCCTCCTATCCCTCAAAACTGTTCACTCATTCCCACACACTCACACTTATAAAAACCCCCATATATTAATTTCACGTTTCTCTTTGACGTCCATTTCAATTCATACTAATCCAACTCACCTCTCCTCTCAACTACCACTAACAAACAACCCCCATCCCCTCTCTCTCTCTCTCTCTCTCACAAAATACTAAGAACTTGTCTGTTCTTTTATCGTACTTGTGTTATACAATAACAACCAATCCTTGTGTTATACAATAACAACCAAAAATATCTTTACAATATGGTAACACCTATGATAGTGTACATGTGATCAAAGCGTACTAAAATAGAGGAATTTGTCATGTACTAAAAAAATCACAAGCTAAGTTAATTCCCATCTGTATAAATCAACTAAGTACATGTGAAACTTCTAACTTGACTAGTTTTATTTTGGTGTTTTTAATAAAGATGTTGAGCATTCAAATTCATATTTCCCACAAATTGAATTTTATATATATATATATATATAACTATTTTTCCAACTCTTGCCACATCTCACACTGTAACGAATTGTGAGCGATAGGGATATGAACCTATCACATTTTGTGACAAGTTGTAGTAAAAGATAAAAATTGTGAATTTAATTATGGTCCTAAAATTTTTTATGAGAAATCTTATATTTATATTATTTTTACAATAATTTCATAATAAATTTTATATAATAAATTATTATAAATTTAAATTTAAATTTATCTTTTTGTCAGCTCGTTGAAAAAACAAACCCCTTTTAGGGTTTTTATTTAATTTGGTTAGCTTTTGGAGCTTAAAATTCTAAAGGACGAACGTGAACCCCAAGGGTCAAGAAAAGACTGCAGTATTTTTTAAAAATTAAAAAAGGAAAAATAAATAAATAAAACAAAGGAAGTTTGGGAAAAAAAAATGAAGTATGTGTCATTGTGACAATTTTTTTATTTTTTTTTAAAGAATAATTTGTGACAAATTAAAATTAAAATTAAAAATTATATTTATTTTAAACACAAGTTTTTAACCCATATCTATCAAAACATTTTGTTCATACATGTTAAAAACCACTAACAAAACAACCTATCTTGTGATATGAAAATTCATTGGCATTGGCAGTGTTTACACTATTATTACTGTGTGTGGTTCCTCTTAGTGGCTAAGCTAGGATTTTTGTGTAGGGAACAAGATTATTGAAAGAAAACTACCTAAAAAAAAATCATGTAGCATGTTCTTAGGAAGGTTTGCAAAATCTTCCTTGATACAAATTTGTTTAGAATTCACTTCGAACTCATTTTTGCTTATGATTCTTCATAATCTCAATTAATTACAAGTATATATTTCTTATCAATAATATAAAGAAACAAAAATAATCAATTCATAGTTACTAACAACCAAAGTAAGTGATTAATATAATATGTAAAGTTTAAACATCTAATTTGATTCTTTAAAATAAATTGAGAAAATAAACTAATCTAAAAATGTTAAGAATATAGCAATATACCTATAAAGTTTGAAACAACGAAAAAGTTGAGAGATGGAGAAGAAAAAAAGATAGTAGAGAATTTAGACTTTTAGCATTGTGTGAAAAGAAAAAAAAAAAAAGGATAAGGGGAAAAATTGCATTGAATAGTGTAAAAACGTGTGACAAAAATAAGATTAGCTAGCTAAAAAAAGAGTTTGTTTGCTTCATAGGGAAACCCCTTTCCTTTTTTTTTTTTTTTTTTTTTTAAGTGTCTCAAGTTGGTTTTCTTAAAATGGAATAACTTTTTTATATTCTTATTTGTTTCTATGTTAGGTGTTTTGCTTTAACCGGCAATGAGATTACTAAACGAAGAATATAACATTTTTATTTATTTATTTATTTATTTATTTATTAGAAGGAGAGGGGAAAGTCACGCATTGGTCGTGTCTGTGAGTGTGAGTGTGAGAACCTCTGCTGCGTTGGGTGGGACCTTCACGCGTGGAAAACTAGGAAAAGTTTAGTTGGAGTTGGAATTTGGAAGTCCAAACTAGACAGCTGCCTAGTGTGTGTGACTTGACATTACTTAATTCACCAACCATGTCAAGGGGTGATGTTGAGACGAGTTCCAGGGTTATGTGATCGATAGGGAGGGCACATTAGGCTTCCAAAAAATGCTAAAGTGATGGACACTCCTATTCTAGAGAAATTATTCTGTGTTTTTGTTGTATGTTTCACATGCAACAGAAACAGGGTGAATTTTTCCCCTATCGTGGGTTATGATAATTGAAGTGTGATAGAAAATTTGTAATTTGACAAAACTTAGGTATGCATCTTTAGCTGTTCTATTTTAGGTTTTACAATTGAAATCAAATATATAATTGTATCGATTAGTATGAAAAAAGCCGTGGTATCTTTTATAAGGAAAATTAAACTCAACTCTGAGGCCTTTGGTCAATGCAATGATATTGTTGAATTTAAGGACACCTTGTAACTAAGTTTTACCCTTTGTAATTAATTATTTATTATTATATAAAGAGGAATAAAAATACTCCAAACCATTTGCTATGCTCCATTTCATGCTTCACAAATGATAATTAGCCATGTGTGCTTCTCTCCCTATTTTTTCTATTTACTAACGGAAGCAACGCTATTGATATTAACGAATAACGACTCAAGACTTCCTGTTAACCTTAAAAACAGTAAACAATGTTTTATTTTTCTGCTAAAAAAATTTAACAAAACGGTTGCTATAATTCTACAAACAAAAAGTTTCTTCATAGTACTGTGTGTAAAACATAGAAAGGAAATAGAAACACTCCATCGAAGTCAAATTTTACTGCGAGATCGATCTCAAATATATTTATTTAATTATTTTGCCTAAACGAAATTCAGCTACTTGATGAGGATAAACACGAATCCACTTGATTCAGCTATCACAAAACTCTCAAAGTCCAAGGACAGGATGGTAATTAGCTACAGTGCTCAACCAATTGGATGTAAAGAAATAGGATGTATTTGTGATGAAATTCGGAAATTTTAACAGGTTTTGGTACGTGAAATATTTGAAGGATTTTTTTCTTTTTTTTAATTAGACAAATCTTAAACCCGACCAGTTGCATATTTTTTTCTTTAAACAAATTTTATTTAAATTGTGCATATTTTTTTCTTTCTAAAAATTATCTAATTTGACTTTTTATTTTTTTTAATACATAATTATATATATATATATATATATCATATATAATTTTTTAAAATGTAAATTTTCAATTTATTCTACAGTTTCATTTCATGGAGAGGATGAAAGATGATAATCTTGAGTCATATATCAAACATCCAACAATAAAATTAAGAGAAATGTTATATCCACAACACTTTCACAATAAATTTCAAGTGATAAGAAAGTAATTTTAGTGATATGTTCATATTAAAACCAATAACAACATGCTACTTAAAATTTATTGTGAAAACTTATGAAAATATTATGAATATAGCACTTCTTTAAAATTAAAACATACATCTATTCTTTTTACTTACTACTAATGCAATATAAGTTTAAGGATACAACACTTTTTAATTTTTACCACTATTGTCATGTTTTGCTGTGACCATTGCATAATAAAAATAGTGTAAGCAGTGAACAAAAAGGGAAAATAATGTTGTTACAATTAGAAAGTGACATATTACTTTTATGATTAAAATGTGAATATATTGACTCTATTTTAGTACCTGTTTGCTTCAGCGTTTGAAGCCCAAAAGTTGCGTTTTCAAAAAAGCCAGCCCAAAAATAGTGTTTAGTTAGTATAAAATGCAACTTTTTGAAAAAAAATTGCATTTTATATTTGTGAAGAGAACGTGCGTTTGAGTTATGGAGCTCTGGAGGTCCATAAAGCTAAAAGTTCGTGGGGGTTTTGATATATCCATTGGGGTGAGTTGGCAATTACCAAATTACCATTCATCAGTTCTCAGTTCTCATGCCTGTTCTTCATTCCTCTCATCTCTTCTATCTGCTCTGCCCTCACCGTGTTGCTACAAACACAGCACCACCAGGTCTACCACCACAATCAACAAAACCCATTTCAACATTTGATAATCCAAACACCAAATCAACAAAACCAAACCAAAAATAACTCAAAATCAAGCACAAAACAACTTAAAATCAACACAAACCCCATTGGAAAACCCATCCCAAACCCAACTCAAAATCAACCCAAAACAAAATCAACTCAAAATCAAACCCAAAATCTATAGAAAATCAACTCAAAATTAAACCATTAACTGAAAACCCATAACCCAAACCCAAAATCAAAATCAAAATCAAATATAAACCCAATGTTTCAATCATCTTCATCTTCTTCATCATCATCATCATCATCTTCTCTCTTCCTCTTGGCTTTCGAATTGTCAAAAAAAAAAAAAAAAAGAGCTTAGCTGTGGAACGCTCTGGAGGAAGGGAAAGGGAAAAAGGGGACAGAATGAACAAAAAATGAAAAGTTCATCATCATCTTCTCTCTTCCTCTTGGCTTTCGAATTGTCAAAAAAAAAAAAGAGCTCAGCGGTGGACCATTTTGGAGGAAGTGAAAGGGAGAAAGGGGAAAGAATGAACAAAAAATGAAAAGTTGAATGTTCTAGAGGAAGCGGCAGGGAAAAAGGGGAAAGAAGGAAAAGAAAAGAAAATGGTACGTGTGTGGAGGAGAAAAAAAGAGGGGAAAAAAAAAAAAGAAATGTTATCACAATATTTTCACAATAAATTTTAAGGGGTAGGTTATTATTAGCTAATATTGGTGAGAAAAAAATAATTTTAATAGTACGTTAAAATTAAAATCAATATCAATTTTTATCACAATATTTTCACAATACTTTCACAATAAATCTTAAGTGGTAGGTTATTATTAGCTAATATTGGTGAGAAAAAAATAATTTTTTTAGAAAGAGAAAAATTGATTTAAGTATATGAAGTAGTTGATTTAAGTATGAAATAAACTCACATCCAAAAAAAAAAAGAGTATGAAATAAACTCTTTTATATATACATTGTCCTTTTTGGTAATTTATCCCTCAAACTGCTACTTTTATAAATGCTAGCCAAACACTTAACTTTTTCAAAAAACATTTTTTAACAGTTTTTACCAAACACTCAACTTTTTGAAAATGCACTTTTTCGTTATGCATTTTTTAAAAACTCAACTTTTTCATTATGCACTTTTACAAAAAATTGAACCAAACTCACCCTTAGCCTTGGGCCAAGTACATGCCAAAGTGCTTGGGCCTATCTTGCTAGACGTGACGTAAGTTAGTCTTTTGTTGTCTCTAAATTCTATGTGGCATCTTTTCTTTTAAAGGGAAATGCTAATGAGTGCCCTTAGGGCACTCATTAGTAATCCATTTAAAGAAAATTTTTATGGAAAATGAAAAAAAAGTAATTAATATTTTGACAGTTTTTTTCGTTTCTCATAAAAGTGGTATTAAAATTTTCCTAAAATGGATTATTAATGAGTGCCGTAAAGGCACTCGTTAGCATGACCCTTCTTTTAATGCAATGTTGTTGTAGTGTAATCACAATGTAAATGTTTGCAATCACTGATTATTGTAATGTTCAAACTCGATGGCTACCTTTATTAATTTCTCTATAGGTGTAGGAGTGTTTATGGCATTTCAGCATTAGTTTCATAAGTCTCAGAGATTTGTAAATACTTATAGAACCAATTTTTTTTATTTTATTTTTTATTTAAAAGAAAGTATGTTTTTGCACGAGTTTAAAGAAAAAAAAATGTATCATAGATTAGAATATGGAATTTATGAGTATCAAATTCTCAACTAATATTGCTCATGAAGGAAAAGTGATGAAGTTACCATGATTAGCTATTTCTTATAAGCAAGGCATCCATGTTGATTAAGGACTCTGATGACAAAGTTACTCTGATGACAGCAGGAAAAGCAGGATGCAGTGGCGGAATCGGGTTAGAGAGAACGAGATATTGGGGAAATAGGGTTAGAGAGAGAGAGAGAGAGAGAGAGAGAGAGAGAAGAGAGAGAGAGGAGAAGGAGGCAGATAGAGTTGCGTCTGAGAAAAATTTTTAATCTGTTTAGTTAATTTTGGGTTAAATACGGCTGTGGGTAGGTAGGGTTGAGTTTTTAATCTTGGTTTGATTTTCTAACCATAGTTAAGTTAATAGCTAGGTGGCATTTTTTAATTGGGTGGTAGGGAGATCCAAATAATTTCTCAACGGTAAGGATCTTTGCCGCGTTGGGTGGGACCATCAACTGTGGAAAACTAGGAAAAGTTTAGTTGTAGTTGGAGTTGGAGTTGGAATTTCGGTCCAAACTAGAATGCTGCCTAGTTGAAACTTTACATTAATTAATTTACATCCATGAAGCGGTGATGTCAAGTTAAGACGAGCTCCGTGGGCCCTCATTAGGCTTCCAAAAAAAGCTAAAGTGATGGATAGGGGGGGCCCTCATTCTCCTTGGTTATGGTAATTGTGATATTTTAGAGCATTTTCAGCAGATTTTTCAAATTTTTGTACTGTTTGGAAAATGAACAGTAACTTTTATCTTTAACTACCCACTTTTTCAAATATACTTTTCAACAGATTCTCTATCCCATTCTCTATCTCATTTAAATATTATTTCTTTATTTATTATTTATTCTTTTTTTAACGACTACACATCTTCCATCATTTTTTTATTCAATACTTGATTATTATAATAGAAAAAAACATTTGAAGGATAAGTAGTAAAGGCTACAGTGTTCTCTACTTATAGAGAAGCACTGTAACAACTCTACTCTAAAAAATAGAGATAGAGAAGCTGTTGGAGTAGGTTTTGAGGGTGTTGATGCTCTAAATTTGGCTTTAAAGAAGCCATTGGAGATGCTCTTAGTTTTGTGTCTACCCCGAATTTGGGGATGTATCTTGGAATCCCTATTAAGCAGTCAAATTTATCATCTCAGGAATTTAATTTTATCTTGGATAGGGTAAAGGGTAAATTAGCGAGGTGGAAGGCTAATCTTTTGTCGTTAGCTGGAAGAGCTGTGTTGGTCCAAACTTCGACCTCAACCATTCCATCTTATGCTATGCAATGCTCCTATCTTTCGGACCAGATCTTGCAAGGAGTAGATCGTGTGAACAAGAATTTTCTTTAGGGGTCAACTGACACGATGAAAAAGATGCATTGGGTTGGTTGGCACAAAGTCACTAAACCGAAATCTGAAAGAGGTCTAGGTTTGCAAACTGCTAAGGGAAGGAATATTGCCTTAATCGCTAAGCTAAATTGGCGGTTTCATACAGAGAGGGAGTCTCCCTGGGCTCGAGTGCTGAGAGCTAAATATTGCACTGCCCAAAGACTTCATTCTAGGAATGTGAGAAACCTTCCAGGCTCACAGGTATGGTTAGCATTTAAGAAAGGGGCTGATACTTTCAATAGGGGAGTCAAGTGGGTGGTTGGTAGCAATAGTAATCTCAGGTTTTGGTTTGATCATTGGACTTCTGAAGGGTCGGTTCGCCAAATGATTCAAGGCCCATTGTCTCTGGCAAATCAGCAGCTAAGAATAAAGGACATTTTCAAGGATGGAATTTGGGATTGGGGATGCCTCTCCTGTGAGATCACACAACACATCAAATATATTATTCAAGCCACTTCGTGTGTTCTTACATCTACGGGTGGGGATAGATTAGCGTGGTCTGCCTTGGCCCGGGGTAATTTTGATCTTAGAAGTTCCTACAAAATTGCTATAGGGGATTTACATGCTAAGGAGTTTCCAGGGAAGTGGATTTGGAAAGTGGATATCCTTCCTAGAATCAAAACTTTCATCTGGCAGTTTTGTCATAATAGCATCGGGTTCAATGATTGTTTAGTGAGAAGGGGTATGCTTGAAGATGGTGTCTGCCCCCTTTGTGGTAAAAATCTTGAAACAATTATTCATGCCCTGAGGGACTATAAGAGCATTAAACCCGTGTGGATCCAATTGGGAGTGCGATGGGCTGATCGAAGATTTTGGACAAATGAGATACATGAGTGGCTTGAGCTCAACAGAAAAGAGGGGAGCTGCCAAGAGTCCTAGGTTTCCCCATGGAGAACAATTTTTTTATTTGCTATCTGGCTCATATGGAAGAACAGGAACCAGGTCGTGTTTAATGGAAAATCTCAAAATCCTAGGTTAGCGACGGAGATTACTAACAAAGCCATGGAGTTCACTTTTTGTGCCTCTTCTTTTATCCAGCCTAATAGAATGATTATGAAGCAGGTTAGATGGGAAAAGCCTCAGGCTGGATGGGTTAAATTAAACACTGATGGTGCATCAGGGTTAGGTATGGATAGGACGGGATGTGGAGGCATCATTAGAGATGAACACAGGCAGTGAATCACGAGGTTCTCTAGGAGGATTGGAGCAGTGAATAGCTTCATTGCTGAGTTGTGGGGGTTGTGTGATGGATTACAACTTTGTTGCTGCAAGAAATTTGACTCATTAGAAGTAGAGATTGATGCTAAAGCTATTCTTGATGCTCTTCTTAATCCTGAGTATGTAAATAATATTGTTTCTCCCTTACTAGATGATTGTAGGACGTTGGCCACTCGATTCCACCGTATCTTTTTCAAGCACTGTTATCGTGAGGCGAATCGGTGTGCTGACAAGCTTGCTGGGTTAGGAGCAAGTCAATCTCTTGATTTTATTGTTTTCCAAAGTCCGCCTGTGGACATTTTTACTTCCCTTGAGGAAGATGCTAGTGGGTTGTATCGTTCCAGGCTTTGCCCTGTGAACTCTATTTCTTAGTGTAATGTTAATCCTCTGTTTACCAAAAAAAAAAAGATAGAAAATTTGTAATTTATAAAACTTAGGTCCACATGTTCTATTTTAGGTTTTACAATTGAAATCAAATATATAACTGTATCGATTAGTATAGAAAAGGTCGTGGTATCTTTTATAAGGAAAATTAAACTCAATTATGAAGCTTTTGGTCAATGCAATGATATTGTTGAATTTAAGAACACCTTTTAACTAAATTTTACCCTTTGTAATTAATAATTTATTGTTATATAAAGAGAAATAAAAATACTCCAAACCATTTTCGATGCTCCTTCCTTCCTATCACGTAAATTTAATTGTAATCTCTACGAAGTCTACATGTATGACTATGACCTCACTCTATGTCGGCCTGTCAACCTCAACCCCCACACACACACCCAACTATCAATCATTTTGCATACACACAAATTAGACATCATAACCGGACCTTGTACCTTCCTTCCTATCCCTCAAAACTGTTCACTCATTCCCACACACTCACACTTATAAAAACCGGATATATTTCATGTTTCTCTTTCACGTCCATTTCAATGCACACTAATCCAACTCACCTCTAGTCTCAACTACCACTCACAAACAACCCCCATCCCACCTCTCTCTCTCTCTCTCTCAAAATACTAAGAACTTTTTTTTGAGAAATTCAAAATTCTAAGAACTTGTCTGTTCTTTTATCGTACTTGTGTTATACAATAACAACCAATCCTTACTTGTTTTATACAATAACAACCAAAAATATCTTTACAATATGGTAACACCTATGATAGTGTACATGTGATCAAAGCGTACAAAAATAGAGGAATTTGTCATGTACTAAAAAAATCACAAGCTAAGTAAATTCCCATCTGTATAAATCAACGAAGTACATGTGAAACTTCTAACTCAACTAGTTTTATTTTGGTGTTTTTAATAAAGATGTTGAGCATTCAAATCCATATTTCCCACAAATTGAATTCACCATTCATGTCAAAGGGGTGATGTTAAGACAAGTTCCAGGCTTATTTCTGTGGTCGGGCGCCCTCATTAGGCTTCAAAAAAAGCTAAAGTGGTGGATAGGGGGGCCCTCATTAGGCTTCCAGAAAACCGAACCTCATTACGTCTCCAAAAAAGCCGAAGTGATGGAGTGTTTCTATCCTTGGTTATGATAATTGAGGTATGATACAAAATTTGTAATTTGACAAAACTTAGGTCCACATGTTCTATTTTAGGTTTTACAAATGAAATCAAATATATAATTGTATCGATTAGTATGAAAAAGCCGTGGTGTCTTTGTTGGGCTTTGTGGAGCCTAGTTTATTTTTGACCTAGCCCATTGTAACCCTATAAGTAGGATATAAAAGCCGCTTTTATAATTAGGGTTTGAGACTACTACTGTTGTTGTTGTGTTTTTTAGAGAGAGAGAAAAAACACTGTAGCCGCACTGTGTATTTTTCCTTGATAATAGTGATATCCCTGCAACTTCGTGGACATAGGCAAATTGTCGAACCACGTAAATACTGTCTTGTGCGTGTGATTGTTTTTTCTTTAACGTGTGTTTTCTCTATTTTTTGTTTCTCACAGGTTGGAATTTTGGTTAAATTCCCAACAACTGGTATCAGAGCCTAGGGTTAGGTTTGAGTGAGAGCAATGGCAGAGGAAGCAGGAAAGGCGTCTGGAATAGAAAAGTTTGATGGCACAAACTTCGCGTATTGGAGGATGCAGATTGAAGATTATCTCTATGGGAGGAAATTGCATCTGCCTCTTTTGGGGACAAAACCTGAGGCGATGAAGGCTGATGAATGGGCTCTTCTTGACAGACAGGTACTAGGAGTTATCAGGTTAACTCTGTCTAGGTTTGTTGCACATAATGTTGTAAAGGAGAAGACCACAGCAGATTTGATGAAAGCTTTGTCTGGTATGTATGAAAAGCCGTCAGCAAAAAATAAGGTGCATCTGATGAAGAAACTGTTCAATTTGAAGATGGCAGAGAATGCATCAGTAGCACAACATCTGAACGAATTTAATACTATCACAAAGCAATTGTCGTCTGTAGAAATTGATTTTGATGATGAGATTCGTGCTCTGATCGTCTTGGCTTCTTTGCCAAACAGTTGGGAGGCAATGGGGATGGCAGTAAGTAATTCTACAGGAAAGGAAAAACTCAAGTACAATGATATTCGAGATTTAATTCTGGCTGAGGAGATTCGCAGAAGAGATGCAGGTGAAACCTTAGGATCTGGTTCTGTCCTAAACCTTGAGACAAGATGCAGAGGTAATAACAGAAATTCAAATCGAGGCAGATCAAAATCCAGAAATACTAATCAGAACAGAAGTAAATCTAGATCAGGCGAACAAGTACAATGCTGGAATTGTGAGAAACTAGGTCACTTTAGGAACCAATGCAAAAGTCCTAAGAAGAAGAATGAAGATGATTCTACTAATGCTGTAACAGAAGAGGTACATGATGCATTACTTCTTGCAGTAGACAGTCCACTTGATGATTGGGTTTTGGATTCAGGAGCCTCGTTTCATACCACTCCACACCGAGAAATCATACAGAACTATGCTGCAGGTGATTTTGGTAAGGTGTATTTGGCTGATGGTTCAGCCCTGGATGTTGTGGGTATGGGAGATGTCCGGATATTGTTACCCAATGGGTCTGTTTGGTTACTGGAAAAGGTTCGACATATTCCTGACCTAAGGAGGAATCTGATTTCTGTTGGACAACTTGATGATGAAGGGCATGCAATACTATTTGTTGGTGGTACTTGGAAGGTTACAAAGGGAGCTAGAGTATTGGCTCGTGAAAAGAAGACTGACACTCTCTATATGACCTCAAGTCCAAGAGACACAATTGCAGTTGCTGATGCAAGTACTGATACAAGCCTATGGCACCGCAGGCTTGGTCACATGAGGGAGAAAGGGATGAAGATGCTGCTGTCAAAAGGAAAACTACCAGAATTGAAGTCCATTGATTTTGACATGTGTGAAAACTGCATCTTAGGAAAGCAGAAAAGGGTGAGCTTCTTGAAAACTGGCAGGACACTGAAGGTAGAAAAATTGGAGTTAGTACACACAGATTTGTGGGGGCCTTCTCCGATTGCATCCCTTGGAGGTTCAAGGTACTACATCACTTTCATTGATGATTCAAGCAGAAAGGTATGAGTTTATTTTCTGAAAAATAAATCTGATGTATTTGAAACTTTTAAGAAGTGGAAGGCCATGGTTGAGATAGAAACAGGTTTAAAACTAAAATGTTTGAGGTCTGATAATGGAGGAGAGTACATAGATGGAGGGTTCAATGAGTATTGTGCTGCACAGGGAATTAGGATGGAAAAGACCATTCCTGGGACACCACAGCAGAATGGTGTGGCTGAGCGCATGAACAGAACTCTTAATGAGCGTGCTAGGAGTATGAGGTTGCATGCTGGACTACGAAAAACTTTCTGGGCTGATGCTGTTAGCACTGCAGCTTACCTAATAAACAGAGGGCCATCAGTTCCCATGGAGTTCAAACTTCCTGAGGAGGTTTGGAGCAGTAAAGAGGTAAAGTTTTCCCATTTAAAAGTTTTTGGTTGTGCTTCTTATGTTCATATTGATTTTGATGCTCATAGTAAACTTGATGCTAAGTCTAAAATATGTTTTTTCATTGGCTATGGTGATGAGAAATTTGGCTATAGGTTTTGGGATGAACAAAACAGGAAAATCATCAAAAGTAGAAATGTGATATTTAATGAACATGTTATGTACAAGGACAGGTCAACTGTAGTATCAAATATTGCAGAGATAGATCAAAAGAAATCTGAGTTTGTCAACTTAGATGGATTGACTGAAAGTACTGTCCAGAAAATGGGTGAAGAAAATAAGGAGAATGCAGATTCACAGGTAGATCAGAGTACACCTGTAGCTGAAGTCCGCAAATCTTCCAGGAACATTAGACCTCCACAGCGTTATTCACCCGCTTTAAATTATCTACTATTGGCTGATGGTGGTGAGCCAGAGTGTTATGATGAAGCCTTGCAAGATGAAAATTCAAGCAAGTGGGAGTTAGCCATGAAGGATGAGATGGATTCCTTGTTGGGGAATCAGACATGGGAACTGACTAAATTGCCAGTAGGAAAGAAGGCTTTGCACAACAAGTGGGTATACAGAATAAAGAATGAGCATGATGGTAGCAAACGTTACAATGCTAGATTAGTTGTTAAAGGGTTCCAGCAGAAGGAAGGCATTGACTACACAGAGATATTTTCTCCAGTTGTGAAGATGTCAACAATTAGACTGGTGCTGGGAATGGTGGCTGCTGAAAACTTATATCTTGAGCAGTTAGATGTGAAGACAGTATTCCTTCATGGTGATTTGGAGGAAGACCTTTACATGATTCAGCCAGAAGGGTTTATTGTTCAGGGACAAGAGAATCTAGTCTGCAAACTGAGAAAGAGCTTGTATGGCCTAAAACAAGCTCCTAGACAGTGGTACAAGAAATTTGACAATTTTATGCATAAAATTGGGTTCAAGAAATGTGAAGCTGATCATTGTTGCTATGTTAAATTCTTTGACAATTCTTATATCATTTTACTGTTGTATGTGGATGATATGCTCATTGCAGGGTCTAGCATTGAGGAGATTAATAATCTGAAGAAGCAATTGTCAAAACAGTTTGCAATGAAGGATTTGGGAGCTGCAAAGCAAATCCTTGGTATGAGAATCATTAGAGACAAGGCTAATGGTACATTGAAGCTTTCACAGTCAGAGTATGTGAAGAAAGTTCTCAGCAGGTTCAACATGAATGAATCTAAACCAGTGAGCACACCCTTGGGTAGTCATTTCAAACTGAGCAAAGAACAGTCACCGAAAACAGAAGAAGAAAGGGACCATATGAGCAAGGTGCCCTATGTCTCAGCTATTGGCAGCTTGATGTATGCTATGGTGTGTACAAGGCCAGACATTGCACATGCAGTGGGAGTTGTGAGCAGATTCATGAGTAGGCCTGGAAAGCAGCATTGGGAGGCAGTCAAGTGGATTCTAAGATATCTGAAGGGTTCATCAGATACATGTCTTTGCTTCACAGGTGCAAGTTTGAAACTGCAGGGTTATGTAGATGCTGATTTTGCTGGCGATATTGATAGTAGAAAGAGTACTACTGGGTTTGTATTTACTCTGGGTGGTACAGCTATATCATGGGCTTCAAATTTACAAAAGATTGTTACTTTGTCTACTACAGAAGCTGAGTATGTTGCAGCAACTAAAGCTGGAAAAGAGATGATTTGGCTACATGGTTTCTTAGATGAATTGGGTAAGAAGCAGGAGATGGGCATTCTACACAGTGACAGTCAGAATGCAATCTTTCTTGCCAAAAATTCGGCTTTTCATTCAAAGTCGAAGCATATACAAACAAAATACCACTTTATCCGTTACCTTGTTGAAGATAAGTTGGTAACACTTGAGAAGATATGTGGATCTAAGAACCCAGCAGATATGTTGACTAAGGATGTCACTATTGAGAAGTTGAAGCTGTGTGCAGCTTCAATTGGTCTTCTAGCTTGAGGACAGGAGGATGAGTTGCAGGGATGAGGGATTGCTTTTGGAGGATAGCGGCTGATGTTGATGATTGAACTAGTCTCCAAGTGGGAGATTTGTTGGGCTTTGTGGAGCCTAGTTTATTTTTGGCCTAGCCCATTGTAACCCTATAAGTAGGATATAAAAGCCGCTTTTATAATTAGGGTTTGAGACTACTACTGTTGTTGTTGTGTTTTTTAGAGAGAGAAAAAAAATACTGTAGCCACACTTTGTATTTTTCCCTGATAATAGTGATATCCCTGCAACTCCGTGGACGTAGGCAAATTGCCGAACCACGTAAATACTGTCTTGTGCGTGTGATTGTTTTTTCTTTGACGTGTGTTTTTTCTATTTTTTGTTTCTCACAGGTTGGAATTTTGGTTAAATTCCCAACAGTCTTTTATAAGGAAAATTAAACTCAACTATGAGGCCTTTGGTCAATGCAATGACATTGTTGAATTTAAGGACACCGTGTAACTAAGTTTTACCCTTTATAATTAATTATTTATTATTATATAAAGAGGAATAAAAATACTCCAAACCATTTGCTATGCTCCATTTCATGCTTCACAAATGATAATTAGCCATGTGTGCTTCTCTCCCTATTTTTCCTATTTAATGACGGAAGCAACGCTATTGATATTAACGAATAACGACTCAAGACTTCCTGTTAACCTTAAAAACAGTAAACAATGTTTTATTTTCTTGCTAAAAAAAATTTAACAAAATGGTTGCTCTAATTCTACAAACAAAAAGTTTCTTCATAGTACTCTGTGTAAAACATAGAAAGGAAATAGAAACACTCCATCGAAGTCAAATTTTACTGCGAGATCGATCTCAAATATATTTATTTAATTATTTTGCCTAAACGAAATTCAGCTACTTGATGAGGATAAACAGGCATCTACTTGATTAAGCTATCACAAAACTCTCAAAGTCCAAGAGCAGGATGGTAATTAGCTACGGTGTTCAACAAATTGGATGCTTGATTTCACTCTTTTTATTATAGGTAAAGAAATAGGATGTATTTGTGATGAAATTTGGAAATTTTAAGGCTTTGGTACGTGAAATATTTGAAGGATTTGTTTGTTTGTTTGTTTTATTTTTTATTTTTTTATTAATTAGAATAATCTTAAACCCGAACAGTTGCATTTTTTTTCTTTAAACAAATTTTATTTAAATTATGCATATTTTTTTCTTTCTAAAAATTATCTAATTTGACTTTTTATTTTTTAATACATAATTAAATATACATCATATATAATTTTTTAAAATGTAAATTTTCAATTTATTCTACAATTTCATTTCATGGAGATGATGAAAGATGATAATCTTGAGTCATATATCAAACATCCAACAATAAAATTAAGAGAAATGTTATATTCACAACACTTTCACAATAAATTTCAATGATAAAAAAGTAATTTTAGTGATATGTTCATATTAAAACCAATAACAACTTGCTACTTAAAATTTATTGTGAAAACTTATGAAAATATTGTGAATATAGCACTTCTTTAAAATTAAAACATACCTCTATTCTTTTTACTTACTACTATACAATATAAGTTTAAGGATACAACACTTTTTAATTTTTACAGCTATTGTCATGTTTTGCTGTGATCGTTGCATAATAAAAATAGTGTAAGCAGTGAACAAAAAGGGAAAATAATGTTGTTGCAATTAGAAAGTGACATTTACTTTTATGATTAAAACTAGTCGTGGACCCGCTCATTGCGCGTGATAATTTTTTTTTATGATAATGATATATATATATATATATATATATATTGCAAGATTCATGGTGATTGGGGGGTTTTGGTCTTTGAATTAATTTTGTATTATTAAAGATTAGTATTTGGAATAGAATGAGAAAATTTTATTGTAGATTTTATTTTTGAAACATAATTTATACCATACTAGGTTGGCTAATTTATACATTTCCATGTCAATTGAGCACATTTTACATGTTACATGTAATTCTTTGTTTCCATAAGGGTAAGGGCATTCACGATCCCAATGACCCATTCTATTTTTCTTGCATGCTTGGTTATTTGGGATGCGAAATGTGTTTGTTTCAAAAGTTGTATGACGAAGGATTTGTTGATAGTTTTGCAGAAATAGTTTTTCATCTGGAATTATTTTTAAATAAAAAAAAAAAAAATCTTTGACATACCACTAACCTAACCACTTCATACATTAAAAAAAATTTAAGGCTCATTATTACTTCCGTTAATATATTATGGATATCTTAATTGATTGAGACTAAACTAGAGAAATGCTTTTCATATTTCCTTGAAAACTTAAAAGGAAAAAAAAAAAAAATCCCTTTGACATACCACTAGCATAACTACATCTATAACTATTTAAGCCATCCATGATATCTTTTTTTTATTAATAACCATAAAATTAACAGCTAGTAAGGGAACATACAAAGTAATAAAGAATAAATGAAAGAAGAAAAAAAGAAATGAAATCAAACATCAATTAATAATGGTTATTTGGAAAATAAAAAGGTGGTCAAGAGGAGTAAGAAATAAAATAGAGATAGCTACATAGTGGACATTGAAAACTTTATAGTGCAATAAAATCAACTATTACATTCACGTAATTAAATCAATAATCAACAATTAAATATAATAATACAAAATTTAAACTTAAAACTAATCAAACTCTAACTGGGGAAATTATATTTCCTATCATAACTAAAAATGAGATGTTCTTCAACAATTTAGAAATTATATTAGAAATAAAGTTGGAAAATTTTATAATCTCATTTTTTTACATTTCATTTAACCTTATATATATAATCATAATCTTCATACACCATGACTTATAAAATCTAATGAATAGTTCTACCTCTTATTTAATGTCTATGTTATGCGAATTATCAGTCAATAAATATATGATAATGGTAAAAATGTTATAGACAAGATTATGAAAAAAATAATAAAATTATTTAAAAAAAAAAAAACTTTTTATAAAGTCTAGGGACTAACCTAAAAAATTATCACATGCAATACACGGGCCTGCGACTAGTGAGATATTAATTGGGATGACTTTTTTGTTTTAGCTTACTTATTTACAAAGTAAGTTATGTAAAAGTTAAGTTTTGTATTGGGAAAAAAATTGTACCCAACAAGTGGGTTATAGTTAACTCATTATGTTGTAAAGTGTAGTGTCTCTTGACCTCATGAAAAAGAGTAAAAGACCAACCAACATGGGATAGAGGCCACAGATTTCAAATCCGTTTGTTTCTATATATAAAGACCCAACAAATTAAATAAGCAAAGTAAACCAAAATTAAGCTAAAAGCACCCGTCCAATCTAGCATTAGCATATGCACCCAAATAGGAGTTTCAAAAAAGCTACATTATTTAGTTGCCTGAATTCCGTGAAAGGTTGTGTGTTTGCTACACCAGAAAAGAAACGTAATGAGATTAAGAAGTACTACATTGATACAAATAAGATAATAATCAAAACATACATAAGCATATATACTTGGACAACTATGACATTTTAATTGGATATGCTACCTTCAATCTCCACCCTTTACACCAAACCATCCCAACATCTTTAAAGCATTAGGAATAAATCAATGTAATGAACTACTGACAGGTGATACAAATCCCAGCGAGTGCGCATGTAGGGAACTGTAGAAAAAAGTTCAGTACAGCTTCTCCATATTTAATTAACGAATGCTTCATGTAGAACTTTATAGCTGCATTCACACACGAACAACATAACAATGACATTTGCAATTTGCAAAATTTGCTGGCGTGTTTGATAAAGACGAGCAGTTCCATGAATAGAAAATTAACTTGCATAACGAGTTACAGTCAGCAAGCATTCATTTAGCTTTTGACTAAGAATAGACATATTGTTCTCACTTATATCACACTGATGATGGACAATTTCTTTCCATTAAGTATTAGATTCCAATAAGAAGAAAGGGATGCTTATTTGTCATGTCTGTCAGACTTTAATTTTATGATTCTTACCGCTTCTATGTATGATATGATTAACAGCAAAGAAAATTTGAGTGGCACAGAGCTCTCCTGTTCTCATAATGGTTAGTATTTAAATGAAAAGTAGAGTATTCATGAAACTCTTGAGGTCATATAATGATGTGTATCGTATAGTTATCAGCTTAGCAACTTATGAAGTAATCTCACATATGCAAAAGTTCTACCTATAGAAGTGGCAATAGAGGATTGAAATTTAAAAATGGATGCAAATTATTCTTTCTATTCCACCAGAATGCCAATTGAGAGATTGCACAACCTCAAACAGTCTTCTTACACACAGGTTTCTTGGAAGAAACAATAATTCAAGCCAGCAAATAATTTCCCTGGTAAAACAAAGCTGTCACAGGGAAGTTAGCTTTCTAGCATGCCAAAAACTCAACACATTTTCTGCTAGAAATGATATCATTGAAATTTAAAAAGGGGAAAGTTTTTGGTCAAGAGGTTACCGGAATTCTCAAGAGGCGATACCACTGCTTTCTATAAAGTTGTCTGTCACTTCGTACTTTATGAACATTCATGAGGAGTGACTTTTATCATGTACCTATTCAATTATTGAAAAAAGATTATTAGAATCCCTGTGCTTATGGAATGACTATATGATTCTTTCCTAGTATCTCAAAGATCAGCTTCAGAACTGACATCAAATCTATGAATACTAGTCTGACGAGAAGTCCTCTTTGTAGGAACAAGTGGATTGTTCTCTTCTTCATCAATGGCTACTGGTATATCCAACTTGCTGCCCTTGAAAACTGGGTGTATATAAGCATCCTGAATATAGGTTTTCAGGTCAAATTTGGCTCAGTAGCCCTTTCAAGCCTATCCTTCACCATAGCCTCCTGTAAAAAAATGTTATACAAAATCTTTTCAAAAAATTATGGCCAAGGAAAAAGGACAAGAGTCGACTTCCTGTACATTTTTCATCAGTAGCTCATACTAAGGTGGTACGCTGTACATTGTTCAAGAGACATTCTCTTTATGAGGGCACCATGAGCAAACCATCAGGTGTATCAGGGTAAATGGCATTCATAAGAAATATAGTGATTTTTGAACGCATACCACCCATTCTATTTAGTATTGAAAGTACATATATGTTTCCCCTAAGTACAATGCAGAAAGTTCTCTGTCCATGTGTGATGTGTCTCGACATGTAAGGGTTATTTGTATGGGTTGGGATTGTGTCCAGTGCATTAGTTGCTTTGGACACGTTAGGATGCAGACATTTGTCCAGTTTTGGACAAGCGTCCGTATCCCAACGTGTCTAGTGCACTAATGCACTGGACACAAGCCATGTCCTATTTGTATAAATTGAAGTTTATTTGAGTTGGGGTAGCTTGTGCCTGTAATAGTATGTAGAATTGTCTAAGAAGTTGTGTAGCATAAATAGTCTTGTATTTGGAACACAATGAACTCTTTTATGGGTAGTTGTGAATAGGAGGTCACAACATTTGGCAATCTTCCATCTATGTTCTGTGTTATCACTATCTGACAAAGTACAGAAGAAGTTTGGAATACAAAACAGTTAATAGGAGGATTGGGCTTTCCTCAAACCATGACTTCTTTCCACAGCTGGTCCTAAAAAGAAAAAAACATGTGAAAGAATGCTGGTTTTGATTTTAGCATCTAATTTAATAAAAAATTAGAAGAATGGTCCTTTTTGCAAATACAAAAACTTAAAGAAACCATAATAAAGCTGACACCTCAACTTCAGGATATGACAATGATCCCATAAAAAATCCATTACTAAAATTTTGCCATAATTTTATGAATCCACTAATCTCATAAAGATGGAAGACAAATACAGCTTAACATATAAAAGTAGCTCTTCACCAAATGTGTTCCTCACTAACCTGCAATGGAAATCTCACAAAAGCAGATTCAAAACGCCCCTTGCAAAATATATAAAACCAGAGTGTCAAAATCGGCTGTGCAATGAGGCATGGTGTTGTTGATTTGTCAGCACCTGAAGCACTCAACAATCCCATATGAATAACTTGAGCTATTATCAAGCCAATAATTATGCGCCGATGAAAATCTGGCCAAAAGGATGCCTCACTTTCATACTTCTGGTCATACACATTGATAATCTTGCAAAAAGAAATCAAAAGCCGTAACACCAATCAGATAATGAGGTTTCTGCAGGACATTTTGTCTATTGAGTTTTACCAACTCAAGGTCCAAGAAAATTAAAATATAAATAGTGAAAATGTGCAAAAGAAAATTTACAGAACTGAAAGAACATTTCACAGCTAAGTTGTCATTGCATGTGTATCACTCATTTCAAGGTTCGTGGAATGCATAATTTAAGAATTACACTTACAACTTGACTAATGTGGCACTGCCACATAGGGAGCCACAACATTTTCTGTTTTTTTTTTTTTTAATAGTATGTTAGAACTCATAACATATAAAGAATTATTCTATTAGGTATAATGTTGATTAATTAGAATAAATATAGAAATTTATGTTATAGCTTGAAACCGCAAGAGAGACATGTCAGTTGCCAGGGGTTAAGTGAAAATAAATACGAACTCTTAACTGTGAACATATTGCACTAACTCTCAATACACATTCATTTGATTTTTTTTTTTTTTTTTTTTTTTTAATCTCTTTTATGTTCTCCACATCCTTGCTTCTATCTGATGCATTTATGCACGTGTTAAAACGTTTAAAGATGACAGCCAACCCTATTTCTTGATGTACCTGATGAAGGAATATGAAAAAGGAAAAGGCAAAGAAGGCAACTATGAATGGAAGAAGTACGGGTGTGATGACAGAATAAACAAGCCCCAGCAAGATATACAACTGTATCCGAGGTTCAGAAGTAGCAAGCTTAAAAAGCCAGGATCCATTGCCTGCTCCCTATCTCACTCTATCTTAACCAAAAATGTGTTCTTAAGGTGGAATCTAACTAATGGAACCATTCTGAGGATATCTGCAGCAATCCCAGCCCATCCATCGACCATTATATAGGTGATGAAGAACGTCACTTTCATTGGGACAGACATACCAATGGTTTTGGCAAACCTGCATGAGCAGCAGAACCTTTGATGTTAGATATTCTCATTTTCAGTAGGACTGTAATGATATGGCACAAGAAAAGGAACACTAGAAAGAATCCCAGGACTTCAAAATGCGAGCATAAAGTACTCATATTTTTCAATAAATATTTCTTATTGTAATTAACACATTGCATCATAAATAAATCCAGATATGAATATTATGAACACAAGCGTGCTCTGCAGTTTGGAGAGAGCAGGTCCTGAGTTTAGCTCTTTGGAAAGTATAATCAATCACATTAATTCAGGGTAGTGTATGATTTATTTCTCTGAAAATGTTTCAAATGGAAATTGAGGATTGAAGGGATCTTCTTGACACAAAATATTGAACTCAACTATGCTTTGCCAAACAAAATATTATGTTCTGTCCTTTTCCTATTGCGTTGATGGAAAAGACTAAAAAGTAACATATGATGTACTTGTTCTTAGACCATTTTTACAAATGAGCAAATAAAGGAGCAACAAACTCTCCAGCAGGGGCGTCGATAAACTGATGAAGTTGCTGAAGTGCTGTTCCTGTGACAACACTTCCAATAAACACATTAACTGGTATGAAGAGATGATATTTTTGAGCAGATCTCCTCTCCAATGATGAGAGTGATGTAAATCCTTCTATTTTGGACATAGTCATAAGAATTCTTGACATATAATGATATAACAAAATGTGCTAATAATAACAGTAAAAAAGAATAAAGTACTTAACAGAAAAATAAAAAGCCTACAAGAAATAGGACACTAAATGTTAAAAAAGAATCTAGAAGGATGACACTAAACCTCATTTGCCAGATCAAAATCAAGACTTACTTCTTCACTCAACTTTGCAATCTCATCAGTGTAATGGTCAATAGCATCCACTCTACTTCCCCAAAGTCCCCAGAAACCTGTCTATATATAAATGGATGTGAGATGAACTCAAGAGTCTTAAATCACTATGAAATTTATTATCATTTTCATTTTATGCAAGTAAGACAAGGGGCTCAATTAGAAAAGTATCTAATTCAACAAGAACAAAAGCCAAATTTTACCATTCGGAGAGAAGTACCTTTATAGTAGGCTTATTCACAGGATTTCTCTCATACTTATTTTGGTAGTAGACAAGCCAGTTTTGAAAGCTATTCTTTTTTTCAACCAATTTTGCAAGCTTAACTGCATTGTGTACAACCTACAAAATTTAAAATACATGGAGCTTCACATAACTATATGTTATTGCCTGAACCAGTCAAACTGTTGACAGAATTTGATGCAGTTACTCACTTGATGTGTCAGATAATGATCAGGATGATTTACACAAAAGAAATGTTCAATGTGTTCATTGACTGATTCATCCGGATTTGGGGGAACATTTCTCACGAGAACCTGCAAAAGGACTTAAGGTCAATATTACAAACAGAAGGCTAAAATGAAATTCGTATATAAGAAAATGCTAATGGGAGCAACAAATGGACACACATACACATTTTTCTTCAGAGATGCTAGTGGCAAGAATATAGAATGACTATTAAATTACCAATTCTTTCAAAAGTTTAAGCTATTAGGAAATGATAAAGTTAATCATTTAAACATTATTCTAACACTCTCCTTCACGTATGGGCCCAAACTCTCCCTAAATAAATGGGCCCCAAAAAATGGAATTTTTAACTTTTATATTGGGAGGTAGAGTGGAGAGAGGGTTTAAACTTAGGGCCACTTGCTTTGATACATGATAAATTCTCAATAGTCCCAAAACCTTAAGCTGTTAGGAAATAGTGAATTTAATCACTTAACCATTATTCTAACATATACCAAATTAGGAGCATATTTGTCACCAATAAATAAATTGGTTGGCCAGCTATATGTGAAGGTATATGATGAAGTTTTCACAACAAGTTTTGAAGTGTATGGTATACAAATGCAACATGTTAATGAAACTCTTTGATAGTTGAGATTGCATTAAACAAAATTTCACAAGGTATGGTTTAATATAGGTAAAACAAGGGCTATATGCTACAAATTAATGAACAAGTATGTGCACATGCATGAGAGAGAGTTATGTAAGTGTCTGCAAGTTTTCATGAATTCTAATTCAAATGGAGCACTAAATTAAATCAGGCAAAATTATTATTATTATTTTTTAATCCTGTCATTAAATTGGAGTTATATGCCATACATGCAGAAGATTGATATCTGGAACCAAAACAATGATGACAAATAATTTTTTTCTTTAAATCTTTAGATGCGTTATTAGTAGTCTGTAGTCTTACGTGTAACTTTTTACTGTTTGACTGAATAATTTAAAAAAAAAAAAAAAAAGACGGTATAAATTCATGGAGAGATAATATGATACAGGAAAGCAGAAACACTTCCTTTTTTTTTTTTTTTTTACAAGATAAAATTTCTACTCTAGCCTAATCTAAGTGTATATGTGTGTGAAGCTCTCTTCTAAATACTTGAACTTCGGCCCTTGGCCTCCACACCCCACAAGCACTTATACTTATGGAGTGACTACCGCACCAAGGGTGCGTGATGGTAAGTAGAAAAACATTCTAATCACTTGTGAATAACTCCATTTGAATAATATGGTATTTCACTTTATAAAGACTGGCACTTTTTATTCATGTGTTGGAGTGTAGGTTTCAGATAAGCCCTCAACTTTTGAAGCATTATGAGGGTAATTTAAAGAACTATTAATAAAAAGCAAGAGATTAGTTTATCTGATATCATTGTGCACAAGTGAATGTTTCTCTATAAAATTCTACGTTTTCCACAATAGAATAACATGGATAAGTCCCATAATTAGATAAAGATTGAACTTGGATTGAAGGTTTAGCATTTCCTAACATTCATCTATGATAAGAGGCTATAGTATCTCTCCTATTAATTAGCATTTCCATACATGTAATTATTCTATGAATCATAGTACTTGATTATTCGATTAATCATAATTTGCTCCTTATAGAATATGTCTACAAGCCTGAAGAAACAGATAAACCATAACGTAAGACAAGTTTCTAAAAATTTACAGTGAATTGATCTGGACAACGACATTCAGATGCCAGAAATTCCAACCTCATAGTAGCTATTTTCTTGTATTCCTTGTAAAGAACATAGAATGTCCAAAATGAGCAGACATATGACATTACAAGATGAGCCCAAAACCTGGAAGAGAATAACACAAAATTTCTTAGCAGTATGGACCAACATTTCCAAATTGGACTATGTAAAAAAAAAAAGAACATATTTTTCAAAGAAATCAACGAGACAAACTCAAGTGTAAATTGAGAAAATCCAAGATTATGCTAAAAATTAGGATAAGAGCTGTTAATAATGTTTTTTACCATTCATGAGAAATCAACATTCAAGAAGGTTCCTCCAGGGTACCATATTTCAATATGGAAACTTAAATTATGAACAAATCTATGATTTCAATCTTCAATAAGTTTTTCCATCAGTAGTGACGACAAGTAGTACAAGTAATGTAGGTGTAAAGTTTGAGATATTTCAAACTATGTCAAACTTAGCAGAAATAGCATTCTAAATCATATAATTCCATTCAATTTAGATTTAATATTGAAAAGAATTATGCGCCTTTATTCCACTGAACCATAATGAAATTATCACTTTTAGCCCTTTGTGCTTGAAGAAAAATAATGTCAAGAAAATTTACTTATCAAAAATAAGAAAATAAAAAATCTGCAAGAGAGAGAATTGTTACACAGCTTTACAAAATAACCGGAAAAAGCTTATAAGCCTATAAGAAAAAAATATACAAATTGAGAATCTAAACTGAATATATACATGTTTGTGGAACTAAATCATTTCTCACCTTTTCGATCCTGTAGGTATATTGGATATTGAAAGCTTGTCAATATTGCTAAATGTAAGATTCTTAAACTGTGCTAATTCTAGTGTCTTCCCAGTCCAGTGTACAGGTACCAAAACCACAAGAGTAAGAATGGTTATAGGGAAAAGAATTTTCAAACTGCAAAAAAAAAAAAAAAAAAAAAAAAAAAAAAAAAGAAGGAAAGGAGGCTTCAAATTAGTTGATCCATCAAAAGTAAAGAACAAAATCAATAAGTAATAGCGCAATCATTTGTTAATATGTGTCTGCTTTAAAATGCATAACTGTTAGGTTCTAAAAAGTTAGGAACTTATGTATTTAGAACTCTAATTTGTATTGTTGGCAAACCATGATCAAAACAGGTTGTTTAGTCTTATTTAGGCTTGCTCAAAGTATGTTTATTTGTAAAACTGGAATAGAGTGATTGCAGATTTATTGGACTAAATCTGTAAGGCTCGATCAATCGAAAATTAGACTCGATCGATCGAACCATGTATAGATTTATTTTTCTGCAGAGTTCCAGTTCAGCCCAAACTCTATTTAAACGTCTTGGGGATCAAGTAAAACACTCCTATATATAAGGAAAACCCTAGAACGTTTTTGAGACTTTTGAAGAGAGAGATTAGAGTGCCTCTTGTGCCTCCTTTTATTTTTTAGGGTTTTGTACCCAATCCTCTCTAAGTCTTTGTTGCTCATACATTGCTGTTTTGTGTAAATCTCTTGTGAGATCTAGAGGATCTTTCCTTTACACAAAGTTTAGGGTTTTCAAGGTAGGGATATTATCTATATCTTGATGATCAACAAGGTTGCTGCCATTAGAGCTTAAAGAAAAACAAGCGTAGGTGCTTATACTTGATTGAAGAATCCAAGAAAGAAAGAAGGAGTCTGTGGATTCGGAGCTTGCACGTGGTCGTGTCAGTAAATTCTACTGGTGGGTAGCATTAGGAAGTCAAGCAGGGAGCTTGTAAGTCCTTTTGTATGAACTTCGATTCTTTCATAGTGGATTCAGGTTTACCTTGAGGATAGCTAGGTCAAATCCTCTCCAGGTTTTTACCGTGTGGTTTCCTGGGTGATCATATCACTGTGTCTTTTATTTTTCCGCTGCTTTATATTCTTGATATGATTGTTAGATTGTTTTAACCTAGAATTGCATAATTTGACTAAGTAACAACTTGGCTAATTAACTAGGCTAACAAATCTGGTTGTTTTAAGGGGTCTAAATTTCCAACAATAACCCATCAAGAATTTAAACACACACACAAAACTAAGTCAGCTCTGTATCAGTGGATGTAATATGTTACTATATGTGTCTCTATTTGTTGCAGTTCCAAAACCTTTCAAAAATCTTGATTGATGTCTCAATATCAGCTAGTAAAGAAAAGTGACAACATAATTAAAAGGAAAAAAAGAGTAGTCACAAGGATTAGGATACCATGCACAGTGGAAAATATAGAAATACAAATTCACAGGAACTGTAAACTATAAACTCACCCAAGAAGGTAGATCCTAATATATACAGCAGAATCAAGCCCTGCATGTTCAACAAGCTCAGGTTCTGGCATCTTCAATGCGGCAGGCATCCAATTCAAAAACTTCATGTACATTTGAAGTCCAAGTTGACGAATCTGCCTAAGGCCGCAGAGCTCTTTGGGCTGCTTCTTATACCCTTGAGATACCATTTTGGGAAGTAAACTCTATCATTGACGGGTTGTAGCCGCAATATTGCAAACGCCACAAGAAATGCAAATGCAGACAGAATATTAATAGCAGCTGCAACACAAATATCTTGAAGGGTGGCCATCTGTTTCCTTGAAAATTATTGATCTGCAAGATTCAGCATAAACAAAAAAGGAACATCTCAGTTGCTAACTACCAAGGAGCTATAGTTGTGAGATATATGGTACTAAGATAACACATATTAGATTTTCCTATCTAAAATTTATTCAAACCCAATGCCACAATGCATGTTTCAGTGAGTTTTTACTTTGATACCAAAAGTTATTATGTAAGAGTTGATATCCTCCAAGGTATATTACTCAAGTAATTATGCAAGAGTTACTATCCAAACTCCAAACTAAAATTTTTCAAAGCTCATTCTTCTCACAACAACCAGAGAAGCAGAACTATCGAAATTACCGTTTGAAAATCAATAGATCAAGTGCTACAAGAGCCTCAAAAAGAAGAACTCAGCGACTATCATCATGGAATGCTAGCAATTGGGACATTTGGGGAACACAATTTGAAAGATGATCAAGTGAGGAGAAATCTTGAAGGGAATTTATCTTCCTCCGAAGATCATCTACAAGACGGAAAATTATTAGGTACTCCCGGAATATCATAAATACGTACTCCCTCCTCTCACATGAATGGTGGGTCCCACTATGAATTTAATTAGTGGGACCCACCATTTATGTGAGAGGAGGTAGTACGCATTTATGGTACTCCGGGAGTACACAATAATTTCCCCTACAAGACTTTATCATTTTCCAATATGACAATAATTATGGTTAATTATGGTTAATTAGTGTCACTCAATAAAAATAAATAATAAATATCTTAATCACTTTTCTTTTATTTATTTTTTTGTAATTAGTGACCTAACAATTTGTATGGCTTAATAAATATCTTAATCTATCACTCAAATTAATTGATAATAAATGTAATATTTCCATCATGTATTTAGATTGGCATGTATAATGTGTGTACTTTGAGACCATATGGATGCATTAGACATTAACAAGACATGCGTACTCATTTATACATGTACATTTCAGATCATGCTAACCCATCCCTTTATAGCTTTGAAGCAATGTTTTTTTTTTTTTTTTTTTTTTTTTTTTTTAACATATGTTGATTTCTTTGTAAATTTTTTCCTCTTGGCTGGTTAAAGATTTTGAGGGCAATGCTTCACAAGAAGATCTATCCCCAAAGTTCTAGCAAAGCACTGTCTATGAAGAAATACTTGGAGAATAAGACATATGCCAAAGTCAGCTGCCGATGATGAATTGAATGATAAGTCCAACAATGGAAGTAAATGGCTCAACACAGATTCTGAATGTGAGTTCTTTTATATGATATAATATTCAAAACATAAAGACGTCTTCTAAAAAAATGAACACAAAAATAATATATATATTAGTTGGAAAATGTTGCGTGCCTCATGGCCAAGAATTCATGCAAGACTCATTTAAACCTTCTCTCTCTGGAGGTATTAATAGAAATTTTGATCGGTCATTTTTTTCTTTTTATTGTAGATATTGTTCTAGAGATATAGATTTACTCTACTTTGGTCAGCAGTGAAGACCGAAGAATGATTGGTAAGATTAATTGTTACTATGTCTGTTTGATAATTAATTTTTACTGTTTTATTAATTTTTTTTTTTTATACCTTTTACTTTTTTTTTTTTTTTTTTTTTGAGGGAGATTTAAACCTTTTACTTGAAATCATGTTCTTAATTATTAATTACTCATGCTAAAGTTATTTGTATAAAACCTGTCATGCGCAGTTAAGATGTTTCACCAGTAGGAGCTCACCAGTCATGCGCAATTAATTACTAATTTTTGCTGTTTAGTTTTTTTTATTTAAAAAAAAAAAAAAAAAAAACCTTTTTACTTGAAATCATATTCTTAATTATTACTTACTCATGCTAAAGTTATTTGTATATTGTTTACCAAAAAAAAAAAAGTTATTTGTATATAACCTGTCATGCGCAGTTAAGATGTTTCACCAGTAGGAGCTCATGATCAAGATGTGTCAATATTGCCAAAGTGATGATTTCAAGAATGACCCAAGTGATCTAAAAGGTTTATATCTACATGTGAATGCAATCTCACATAATGGCATCTCTTATGTTGCAAGAAATTTAGGTCTCCGAAGCAAGTCAGTAATGCGGCAACATTTCTCATCTATGTGGTATTTTGGCAAATTCTGCTATCTATGTTTTCTATTGAAAAAGGAATAAAATAAGGAAAAAGATGAAACAGCTATATGTACTATATATGTTAGGTTTTCAGTTATGGCCCGTTTTGATTGAATGAGAGAAATGAGGAGTAGAGTAGAGTAAAGTAGATTTAGTTCAAAATTAAGTCTATTTTAAACCAACTTACTCTATTCTCCTCCACTCCCTCTCCTTCTCCCCTCTATCCAAACGGGCCATTAGCGAATTTCATGACAATGTATTAAATCATGAATCTATAGTGTGGTTCAAGATTGAAGTGCAAAAAAGCAGCTCAAAGAAGACAGTTTGTATATATTTTGATTGCTATTCAATCGTCTCTTGATCGATTGAAATCTCCAAACTTGACAGCCTTTTTTATTGCAGCTCGATTGCTAGAAAGTGGATTTTCAATCTCTCCAATACTAAGCTCTACACATTTGTTTTCTATAAAAAGTAATCTTCTCTTCTCTTATCTATTTGCTCTCTCTCTCTCTTTCTCTCTCTCTCTGATTGAAGATTCAATTAAAAGAATAGAGATTTGAGCTTTGAACAGCAATCTTAACTCTTGCTATTGCTATTGCTCCAGATATGAAGTAGAAGATGATGATGATACACATTCACCCAACCCCAACAGTAGCACCTTCCGTTCTTGATTTCTCTCTCTTTCTCTTTCTCTCCCTCAATCTATAAACTAATGACCATGAGTTTGATAAAATGATTTTAAGAAAAAAAAAATGGATGGTGGATTAATCTAGGTCTGGACTAATAAAGTGGGGGAATGATTAATGTTTCCTCTAAATTCATTCCATGTTGAAATAGATTTTTTCGTTGAAAAGATCAGGAGAAGTTACACTTTACCATCTTAAACTATACCTTAAATTACACTTTATACCTTAAGCTTTTAGAATGCATGGTTAGCATTCTAAACTAAAACTCATGTTACCCTTTGCATACCGCCGTTAATTTTGCTCTTATCTTGATCGACATTATGTAAAAAGACCCAATTGTCCCTCTTCCTAATCAATTAAAAACAAATGAGAAATTACACGTTACTACCCTAAATTAGACTCTTAATTACCCTTTGCATAATAAACTTTGGTTTTCCATCCAAGATAACAATAGAATTGATGGTGGGGCACAAAGTGTAACACGACTTATAGTTTGGGGTGCTAACTATGCATTCTGAAAGTTTAAGGTGTAAAGTGTAATTTGAGGTATAGTTTAGGGTGGTAAAGTGTAATTACCCCGAAAGGTTGAAATCGATTAAATGGCCAGTTTTGTTTAAAATGGTCTAGTATTTAAACCAAGACGAAATAGGACTCTATGTAACAATTTGGGTACAAGAACAAAAAATCTGGTCATTTTAGCTGCTATAGAACAAATTTTAAAACATTGTTAAAGGCTTTAGGGCTCTAATAAAGATATTTTTTAATCAATATTATACTAATTACTCAATTCTATACTTAATATTCAAATTAAAATTGGATAAAATAATATTTGTTTATATGAATGGGTTCATGTCAAAATGGGCAACTTATCTTAAAATGGATGATGAATTGAGTTATTATGGGTTTCAATTAGCTCAACCAATTAAGTTTATTGTCATCAAATAAGAGATTTGGGGGGTTCAATCCATGCTTACGTCAAAAAATCAATTGCTGTTTTCGTATGATAATAAATAGTGACCATGAAAAGCAAACACATAAGTTGAAACTCAATTATATCTATAATTAAAAAAAGAAAAGAAAAGAAAAAAGAATGGTGAATGGGTCTTTTTTTTTTTTTTTGGTTAAATAGAGTTGTGAGGGAGTAGGCTGAATCTACCCCGAAGACCTTAACCTAAAGAGAGCATCCCAAAAAGCCCTATCTACGGAACAGGCTCGGCCCATGTGCCAACATGAGATGACCGAGCCCCCTATCAAGAAGAGATCATTTGGTCTCATTACCGAGATAATTCGAGAAACCCATCTTCTTGAGGAAACATAGCCCAACCAAGAAGCAATTATTTGTTTAGCTGAGAACACCCTTTTCGCCTATTTGCTCTGGGAAACAAATTAAAGAAAACGCAAAGCGTAATGTAACAGCCACTTCTACATTAATGAACTTTCCTTACCTAATGTCATCCACACTGACCTGAATAGTAGAAACACATCTAAAAGTCTTTCTTCATGATCAAGAAGTGGTAGGAGAAGATACTGATGGGACAAGTATCCTCCTAAATCCAACTAACAGCGAGTAGCTAGAAGAGGAGGAGAATGGCTATAAAAGAAGAAGGCGGATAACAAGAAAGGGGATCCAGAAAAAAACGTGAGGAAGAACAAGAGAGAGAAAGTGGGAGTATTCCTAACTTGTATCTCCCCTCCAGGGCTTCTATACACACCTCAAGAAATCGATTTTTCATCAATACAAGAGTCCATTACTATTGTCTTAGTTTCCAATCATTTGTCTAATCTTCCCATTGTGGAATTTTACCCCTCCTAGTAAGAAATTAATTGTGTTGATAAAAAAATCCTAAGCCAGTTCAGTTTGCTACGTGTTTTAACCCCCACAAGAGTCATTTGAATTAATAGCTGTTTAAGCATATTATTAACATAAAATTGACTCTTTTATTAATGGTGTAAAAGAGAGTTGAATTTTTTGACCTGTTTTGACACAAACCTATTAATACTAAATATTTTTGTTGCCAATATTAATGCAATTATATGGTATAGAAGATTTGTAGCAGCAATTTCATTGACATGCCATCCTCTGATTGAACTTTTTTTTTTGAGAATCTTCTCTGATTGAACTTGAATACTGCAAGACTATTAATAAATAATATTTCCTTAAATCTTATAATAATATTCATGTCTACCATCGAGATTTTTTGTTTTGTTTTTTTTGTGAGAGAAATATCATCGAGTATAAATGTATATCAAGAATCGATTGATTGGTCCACCAACCGTGTTAATTGAATTCAACAACGCTATAAAAACAAAAATAATAATTATAATATGCATCCACCAAGACAACCAAAAGTCACCCACCGTAATAGCGAAAAGACAATACCTAAATAGCCAGGAGTCGACATTTAATTGATAGTCACACGGTGCTTGATATTTGTTGGGGAGATGGAATTTCCCTTCTTTTTTTTTTCTTTTTTTTTTTTCTTTTAGTGTTATGCTTACAATATTTTTATAATAAATTTTAAGTAATAAATTGTTACTACTTCTAAATTTAAATTCACTATTTTTTTTTTGTCTATTTGTAATAATTAATAACGACCTGCTTCTTAGAATTTATTGTAAAAATGTTGCAGAGACTAAAACGGAGCTTATTTTCGTCTTGGCACAAACCTCTATGATTTGAAAGTAATCCAATGGTCCACAACTAGTTAGACATAATAATAGAGGATAAAAGGTTTCTCATTTCCAAGTAAGATTGTTGTAGGGTGAAATTTAATTTCAATCTTGTAGTTTTGTTTGTTTGTTTGTTTGTTTTGTTTTTTTAAATGGTTAAAAAATATATATATATACTAGCATGTTGCACCCCTGTGCGGGTTGAACCAGGGCCCTCCTACTCCCCCATGCATTTGATCTTAAAATTTGGACCGAATGAAATTATCATTTTGTCCAAAAATCATTTAAAGATTTCATTTTAGTTCAAATTCTAAGAGGACAAAATATATTACTTAAAATTTTTTATGAAACTAAATTTTGATAAGATGGTAAAAGTTTTATAATTTAATTGACATATTTTAGAATTTTCAACTTAGCGGCTAAGATTTAAAATCCCCACTACAGTCCAGCATAGCTATTAAATTATAACCAACAAAATTGTGATAAAATAAAAATATAATTATAAAAATTTCGTGTACAAAATGTAAAATCAATTAATCTAGACCGAATGGAAAGATTTAATTTAAGGGAAATGATATATTTACGTGTACTTTCATAATTTTAAATATGTATATATTTTTGTTTTTTTAAAATAAAACGTGCATCAAAATATTAATTTTGAATATTTTATAAAATGGTGAATATAACATGAATATAAATAAATAAAAAAGAATATTTCCTTGATTTATGACCAAAAATATTTAGGAAGTGAACCTTCTCAAAAAAAAACTTTAGGAAGTGAAATGTACTAAAACGTGGCAAGATTTTTATTTTATTTATTTTATGGGAAAATAGTTGGCAAGATTCATTAAACCGAGTAAATGGTAATTTCGATATTATTTTTTTTTTGAGAATTGGTAATTTCGATATTATAATTCTGAATTCACTGTACCCTCTAAAAATGTACTATATTATATATTCCCAAAGGTCAAAGGAGCAAGCTTTATTTATGTTTTTACAGTGTCAGAGAGAAAGAGAGTGTGTGCGTTTGAAAAAGGTGAAATCTTTGGGCAAAGGCCGGTGATGAAAGGTCCAAACCTAACTTTTCTCAAGCTCAAGTGTGACAAGACTTTAATCTGAGAGTTGGGTTTGTGTTGAATTTGGGTGTGTGGTTGTGGTGGGTTTTTTTGTGGAGGTTCGAGTTTCGTTTCGTGTTTGCGAGTGTGTGAGACTTTTTGAGGGGTTGGTTTTGGGAAGCCAATGCAATTTGAGGAGTCTTTGGAATTGGAAGAGTATTGGGTATTTGTTCAAGTCATAGAAACAGAGTGAGTGAAGAAGCTCCATGTCGTGGGCTGGCCCTGATGATGTCTTGCTCTCCACCTCTCTTGCTAGCTATCTTGACAGTAATCTATCTTTTTCCTTCTTTTTCTCTCTCTGGGTTTGTGTGAATATGTGTTTGAAGGTTGAATTTGAAGCCAAATGCAAATGGGTTGCTTGATGATTTGCCACTAACATTTGTTTTGTATGTATTTCTGGAAATTTGATATCTTTATAAAGTTTTTTCCTTTAATTATTATTTACATGCTTGCAGTTTGCTTTATAGAATTCAATGAAATATGTTTATGTATTTAGTTACTGTTAGATTTAGAGATTCTTTTATTTATTTATTTTTATAACTAAATTTTGGATATGAGGGGGCTGTGATATGTTTTGTGGTTGATTAAGATATCATTTAACTTTGAATTCCTTTCTCTTTTTCTTTTTCCATTAATGAAAGCCTCGTTTTTGGAGTGTCTGTATAGCAGTTATAGCAATTTTGAGTTTTCGAAGTAGTTCTAAAACCATGAACAATTGTGGTATAGGTCTGACATCTCTATCAGTGTTTTAACTTTGGAAAAAGAGTCCCCCCCTCCCCTTCTCCCCTTTGTGTGTGTGTAGGCAAGCGTTGAATTTAGTCACTTTTTTTTTAATGAATGGATCCATTATAGATATTGGAGTGTCCCTATACATGTGGCGGACCCGTTTAGTCTGTTGAGGATTCATAACGGACCCAAAAGTTTTGGGACTAAGGCATTGTTATATAACTCCTGAATTCAAAGATTTAGACATAACTTCCTTCTATAATTCAACTAATAACATTAAAACTATCACCTTCAACATAATGCAACAATAATTCAAGGATGGTTGCTTCATTTGTTGTAGACTTCCTTTTATAATTCAGCTAATGACATTAAAATTATGACCTTAAACATAATAAAAAATTAATTCAAGGATGATTGCTTAAGCCCATTGAAAGCACTCGTAACCTCATTTGGTGGTATGCTATTTCTATAATTGAAAAACCTGCAGAGTATGAATATGAAGCAACTTTAACTACTTCTGATAATTCTACTCAGTAGTAATTGACCTGGACCTGGACCTAGATGCCTTAGTAGCATCTACACTTAGTCAAGCTTAACAAATTTTAACTCTCGGAATCTATTTCCCTCAAACAGACATTGAGGGCTCCACTACACAGTAGTTTGTGATTGGTGCTATGATAGGCTCTTCTTTAACGTTTGCCAATGTCTAAACCTCTTTTATGATAAAATTCTATTGCCCAATGTTGAAATTCTTGCACATTCACTGCTTTTGTTTCAATGCAACCCATACAAGCACTGTTGTTTCTATGTGAGCTGCCCCTCCCCCCCCTTTCCTCTTCTTTTTCATTGGTATGAAATCAAACAATTGTACAAATAAGGCATTTTGCAACTGCATCATCTAGAATTCATCATAGATTCAATCTAATTGATATCAGACAATCTCTTTGTTATAAATTATTTTGCTTCTTAAACTTCAAATATCTTGCAGAAAAACTTCTTGTCTTGTTGAGAGATGGTCGAAAGCTCATGGGGATACTACGTTCTTTTGATCAATTTGGTAAAATATCCAAATAGCATGCTAAGTTCTAATGCTTTTTATGCTTTCTGTTTCTTTTTGAGCCTTAATTTACTCTAGTACTCTTCCATATTCACAGCTAATGTTGTTCTTCAAGATGCATGTGATAGAGTTATTGTTGGCGAACTTTATTGTGACATCCCCTTGGGTCTATATGTAATCCGTGGGGAGAATGTTGTCTTAATTGGAGAGCTGGTATAATGTTTTCTTTATTACACTGTGAGACTTGTCTGTTGTTAACAACTACTGCAAAATTTAGCCTCTGATTTTCTTAAATTATATCTCATTCTTTAGGACTTGGATAAGGAAGAGCTTCCCCCAAATATGACTCGTGTGTCAGAAGCAGAGATAAAAAGGGTAAGTTCCTGGTAGTATATTGTGTTTGGTTGCTTTGAAAACTGAACATAAATTCCAATCTATACACATTAACCCTGTGTACGTATAATTAATTCATTGTTTTCTTGTAAAATTGCCTTCACCATAATCCAATAATAAGATAATGAGAATTTTTCATATTTTGTAAAGATATGCAGCAGCAGAACAGCAATACATATGGTCAGTCTTGGCAGTAATTCACTTGAGTCAAAAGTCTCCAATTACAAATGTTGAAACCACTTTACATAATTTTTCACCTATAAGCCCCCGCAATGCATATGTGTGTGTGTGTCTATATATATATATATATATATATATATATATATTTATAAAAGTGTTGATGTGGTTAAAGAGCGGAATCCTTTAACTGCACTACTAAGATTAGTTGATTGAGAATTCATTGCTTTTGTGTTTTGCACTTTCAAATAACTTAAGTGCATGTTCTCTCTCCAGGCTCAGAAAGCAGAAAGGGATGCTACAGATCTGAAGGGCTCCATGAGAAAAAGAATGGAGTTCCTTGATTTTGATTGACTGATACTGCCATGGTGTGAGGTCATGCTTGCCCGCAAATATTAGTGCGGCTGTGACCTAAATATGAACGATGCAGGTTAAGCTTACCAGATTTACACCGTCTTTTTGGAGGGGGCAGCAAAAGAACAGTTGCGACTGTTATGAGGACCTAATTCGCCAAGGCTAGGAGGGAAGTCAAGTTTTGGATCTCTTAGAGGCAATGATGCTTCATCTCCCCCCTATTTGGTTTCTTGTAGTCCTTACATTTGGTTTTTCTTATCTATCGAACACAATTTGTCTGAAATTATTAAGAGTTGCTCATTTGGCACCGCGTTTTTTATGGTGTCATCATTTCACTTCATGTGTAAGATGGTTATTCTTGTTATTCACATTATAATTTCATGCAGCTGGTTCTTTATGTAACTATTGCTGCTATGCGCTATTTTGGCATGCACGATATTCTTGTCATTTCCAATGTTTAAGGTGTAGGATTTTCCAGTCCAAGAGACACTGCTGTTCATTAGTTCAATGTTCAATGTCGTGGAAACAATTAAGTCATAACTTATAAGCTTTATTGCTGTCCCCCTTAGTTAATTATAGAACGCACAGTTGAGTCCTGTACTGATATTTTCTCACTTAATGATCAATGGTAAGATGTGGAAAATTATTAGGAAAACCCAGAATAAAATTAGTGCCCTTTTTTTATATATATTAAATGACATGCACCTATTGGCGAGGAGTACCACACCAGCTATACTTTGACAATACCTAATAATTACTCATAATGGTTAATTGTTTTGATAGCATCGTAGAGTTGCAGATATCTTGATGGTGAAATAAGATGCTTATGGGTTTTATTTAATCAGATTTGAGTGAGAAACAATCTAGCTAGTGCTTCTTTGGGAGCTTGTTGCAGATAGGATATCACTGCTATGTTAGACATGGAATTTAGTGTTGGCTACCAGTTTTGTGTAGGGTGTGAATTTTGTGGATCCTTTGTGGATGGCTTTTTGATTATTTTTTCTTACAGGAAAATGCATTGTATGCAATCAAGTTTTAAGTTTTTTAACACGAGATTTAACCAGAAAAATAATTCAGAAAACTTAGTGTGTTTGGCTCCAAATTAAAAAATCAGTTTATTTCATTATTCAGTTTATTTTTGTTACTATTCATAAGTCTCATTGCACTTTTTGATATTATTTATGGGTCCTATTGTACTATTTCAGCTAACGTTTACCCTTATCTACGGTACTTTTAGTAAAAAAATTCAGTTTCAGCAAAATAAGCAGATCTTAAACAAACCCTTAGTATTGTTAACTTTTATTATGATTTGGTACAGCATACACCAAATCTTGAAAGTTGCACAGAAGAGGATCATGAGAAATCAGCTCTGATCATTATTTAAACATGGCATTGCATGTGAAGTGCAAGCCTAATGTTTCCATGTCACTGAAAATCGAACTCACCTCCCCTTCATTCAAGGAATGTAAGCAAAGAGGTGAGGACCTCACTGAGCGATTTGCCAGTTCAAAGTCCTGAAACTGAAAGGCAGGTGCACAAGTGCAGCCCATGAGAAAGAAGTGATTCTCAAAATCCCTTGGAGGTGCTTTAAGCATCGTCCCATCTTGGGAAATGCTGATGTCCTTTGTTGTAGAGGTCCCGAACCAAACCACACATTTGGGGGCACTGTGTACTGCAGTTGCTGATTGTCAAGCAGATTGGGTCCAAGGCAAGTTAGTTGGACCTGCCCATCTTTGCCATTCAATTCCACTATCTGAAAGAAAATATCAATGGTGGTGGAAAAAGATGTTACAAAAGAAACAGAGTAATTACAGTGGGAAGGAGGGCTACAAGATTGAAAATTGTATAGATTTTCTTTTAGTTTTAGGCGTTTAAGCATAGTTCATTCTAACTTGCTACTTTATGCAAAACAAGTTGTAAATGAAACAAGCTGAATCAAACCAAGTTTTAAAAGTTTGGAATTGTTCATTAATTTTATTTCAAACACAAGTTGAGTTAAAGTTTAGCACCAAACTAGATTATATATTCAAGTTTAGTTCATTTTTTTGTTTAACAAGCTCGAACTTGCTCACAAACTACTTGATTAACTTATTCTTTTTTCATATATAGTACTAAATTTTGTTATCCCTTCACAAATCTATGCTAACAAGTAATAACTAAATTATTTTTGAAATTATATTATTTGAGTTAATAAGATAAAATGTTTTTCATTAATCAACTTATAAAAATTAGATCCACCTATTAGGCTATGTGGAGTTTGGTTTTGTGTTCAATCTAGTTTGTGACCCGACCCGACATGGAAGCATTACAGATTTAAATGAAATTTTGGTGAGGCCTAGTTCATAGAGCGAAGGCTTGGGCCGATACTTTAGCTATACTTCAAGAATGCCTAATAATTACTCATAACATGTTTATGATGGTATAATTGTTTTGACAGCATTCTTGAGTTACCAACGTCTTTGGTTAAATAAGATGCTTATGATTATGGGTTTTATTTAAACAGATTTGAGTGAGAAACGATCTAAGTGGTGCTTCTTTGGGAGCTTGCTGCAGATAGCTCACCACTACTTTGTTAGACGTGAAATTTAGTGTTGGCTACCGGGTTTCTGCAGAGTGTAAATTTCTTGATCCTTAGTGTCCGGCTACTTGGCCCTTCTTTCTGATTGAAAATAGCATTGAATATTTGTATGCAATGAAGTTTTAAGTTCTTACCACATGAGATTTAACCAGATAAAGAAAATTTAAGAAACTAAGCATGTTAACTTTTATTATGATTTAATAAAACACACATAAAAGTTGAACAAAGAGGTTCATAAAACATCTGCTCAGATTAACATTCAAAGCATTGCATGTGAAGTGCAAGCCTAATGTTTCCATGTTACAGTGAAAATCGGACTTGACCTATCTTCATTCAGGGAATGTGAGCAAAGAGATGAGGGCCTCACTATTCGGAAAGAGTGAAACAAGTTCTGAGCGTTTTGCCAGTTCAAAGTCCTGAAATTGGAAGGCAGGTGCACAAGTGCAGCCCACAAGAGAGAAGTGAGTCTCACCATCCCTTGGAGGTGCTTTGAGCACTGTCCCATCTGGGGAAATGCTGATGTCCTTTGTTGGAAAAGAACCAAACCACACATTTGAAGGCACTGTGTACTGCGGTTGCTGATTGTCAAGAAGATTGGGTCCAAGGCAGGTTAGTTTCACTTGCCCATCTTTGTCATTCAATTCCACTACCTGGAAGAAAATATCAATATGGTGGTGGAAAAAAATGTTAAAAAAGAAAAAGAGTAATTACATTGGGAAGGAGGGTTGCATGACTGAAAGTTGTACAGATTTTCTATTAGTACTAGGTGTTTAAGCAAAACATGTGATCAATCTTGAAATGCAATCCTTCAACTAAGAGATGAACTAAACACAACTTTATGAGTACTTTTCATGTTTCAGTCGTTTTCAATGACAATTTTATGAAGACCATGCTAAAACACATCTACATATACAAGAACAAAAGAAAGAACAAGGGATCTCATGACATCAGTGCTTTGAGTGTTTCATATGCATTTTCTGCAACCAAAGCAGTTATACAAATTTGCACTACAATACCACAGAATGCACATAATGCGCATTTGCTTCACACAGGTAAATATGCACATAGATATATAGTGCAGTTTGTGACACGTTTAATATTACTGTGTAATCTTTCACATGATCAATCAAAACTATCTAAAGCTAGGAAACAATGCAAGCTTTCATATATAAAACCTAGGGGTGGATCCAATAATGGAGCATAATATGATTCAATAGAGGATATCAATTAGTCATCCTTGACTGAATCAAAATTTCTAAGATTCCTCTCCTGTCTCCACATCATCCATACATGATGGAAGGCTATGGGTCAGCTTATGTTCAAGTTCAATGAACAGTCCAATTTGTCAGCTGTTTCTGCATTGAAGCAACCCACATTGGACTAATCAAATCCCTCTGGAAATGCCGGTAAAGATGGGTTATTGCCCATGAGTGTCTTACAACTTTCCTTGTATTTCCTGAATCCTGTATCATGGGATGTCATGTCTATTGCTACCCCTCATTGTAGTAATTTATATTTATTTACAAGACTTGGCTCAAGTCCAATGCATTGGACCCATTACATGGCGACACTTATCAAAAGTAGACATGTTATCATCACAATGGGTCCAGTGCACTGAGCACTAGACCCAATCTTTGCCCTTTATTTATATTTTTCGGTACCAATCAATCACAACAATCGTCAATTTATAATCATTTTGCAGTAAAACTAGTAGTAAATTTAGCATTTTTTTTCTTTCTTTATGCATTGGTATTAATAAATGTGTAACACAAGGGTGGGTGAGTGCGTACCGTAATAGGTTCTCCCACATAAAAATGCCATGTTTCTGCACATGGTATACGGTGGAGGCTAGACACATTCCCAGACGGTAGAAAAAAGTAAATGCACGAACTCACTGCGCGTTCCACCTTGTCTGAAATCATTATAAGAACACAAAAGTTATATAGAAAAACAACATAGGATTCATCATCATCATCATCATCATCACATATAAATATATGTTCTTTTATTGTAACTTACACTGAGGGGGAAGCTGAGACTTGGAGAGAACGATAGAGTTATCTCTGAAAGTTTCAGAGTAAAACCCACCTTCTGGGTTGGCAGCCAGATTCAACTTGGCTACAATCTCTGATGCTGAACCCATGTTTGCTTTACTTTGTTTAGCCTTAACCTAGTTATATATTATTAAGCCCCAACTGACTAGTATATACTATATACTCTTTATCTTGAATATACTGTACACCGCTTGATGCGAAAGTCGTCGCCTGCCTGCTACCAAATTTTTTTGTATTTTTTTATATTATAAGTCCATAATTTGGAGCAGTTGAATTTTGAAAGATGTATGTCTTCGTTGAAACAGGAGAAGCAGATGTATTACGGAGAACAACTTACGAAGACTACGCTATTATTTGAAGAAAGTTTTGATACCAATTATTAAAAAAATTAACGAGTTTTCTATTTCTTTTTTCATTTTTTTTTTTTTTGGAGAGAATTTCAACTTTTGGTATAGGCGGAGATTGAACCTCAGATCTCTTATATAACCATCAGAGACTTTACCAATTGAGCTAACTGGAACCTACATAATTTTTTTTTATTAAAATAGCTTCTAATCAAGTTTATTACCTTCCCAGCATTTATTAACTATTAGCGTGTAAGTCCATGTATATGCACAAGTACATTTAAAACGAATCACAATATATATATATATATGATTGCAAATCTAATTGGATCTAGATTTTTCGGTTTTGCACCCAATAATTCACTTGCCATAAAAATTAAAAAAATTAAATGAGGCACATGGCAAAATATTGAGCTTCAATTAAAATTCAATTTAAAATTTAATTGAATTTAGACTCTTTGATTTTTACACCTAATAATTCACTTGACCCAAAAATTAAAAAATTAGATGAGACACTTGGCACAAAATTATACATGATTTAGAATTTAAATGGATCTAGATTCTTCGATTTTTGCACCTAATAATTCACTTCCTACAAAAATTAAAAATTAGGTGAGGCACATGACACAAAATTGAACTTCAATTAAAATTCAATTTAGAATCTAATTAAATTTAGACTCTTTGATTTTTACACCTAATAATTCACTTGACACATAAATTTAAAATTAGATAAGACATATAGCACAAAATTAAACTTAAATTTAGAATTTAATTGTATTTTCTCTTAGTTTCACCTATTATTATATATATATATATAGATTACTCCAACTCCTAACTCTAAAAATACATTATGGATCTATTTGGAAACAGTTTATTTAATTAAACTTGAAAACTTTTAGTTGTAAATACTATAGATAAAGGTAAAAGTTAGCTGAAATAGTACAATGAGACCTATGAAGAATACCAAAACGTATAGTAGGATCTATGAATAGTACTAAAAAGTGCAATTGGATGCATAAATAGTAACAAAAATAAGCTAAGTAGTAGAATAAGTTAACTTTAGACTCTAATCCAAACGCAACCTACACTTACCATTGCCTCCTGTTTTGATGTTAAGTTGAACATAATTTAGCATTGAAAATACCAATTAACCCATTTGCCATCTACTTTGGAAATGAGTAAATTAGTCTTTCAATGTTAAATTTTGTCATGTTTAACAACAAAAGAGGAGATGTTGAAACAAAGTTAAACTTTAGACAGACAATCGTGCATTTTAATAATTCAAGGGGTTTGCATGTAATCGGGGTGAAAGACAATGGTAAAAAAATATAATTTGCTTTTTATTTATTTTTTTTAATTGCAAATTAATTCAATCTAGAATGGTCATTTTGAATTTCACTTTTTTTTTATTGCTTAGTTAGATACGCATCCATTAGGTCTTTAACCTACAACCTCACCCTCCAATCAATTATTACGAGAGAAGTACTAATTGAGTTATAACTCATTGGCACGATTTTAAATCACAAATTTTCAATTGTCATATTTGATCCTTTAAACGATTTTATTTAAAACCAAACTTTGAGGTCAAAATATAGCAATAGTTTGTTTGAATATGTCATAGACCAAAGTTGTAGCTGAAGCCAAGACATCATTAGTCTGATGGCACCTCCAGTTCAATACCAAGGGCCGGGGTAGAGTAGATTTAGGATTTCTAACCAGGATAAAAATAAAAGTTGTGGCTGAAAGTGTGTTCACAAAAATACAAAATCTATTAATTTAGATGGAATCTTAATCATTTGTAATCCAAATTTTAAGGAGTGAAATGTGGTAATTGAAATTTTGTGAATAAAATTATATGATGGATTTTATAAAATTAAAAAAAAAAATTATATGATGCATTTTATAAAATAAAAAAATATATATATGTTTGGTAAACCAGCTATCTGAGATATCCTCTTACAATAAAGAGTATTCTGGTGCGTTTTTTAATTTGACAATTTACAGCGAAAGAAACACTACTATTTATAGTTTCACGACTTCCCCTTTTCTTTTTGTTCTTTCTTTCTTTTCTTTTCTTTTTTTCGTCTTTGCCCTCTCTTCCAAGTATTGCATTCAAAGTCTAATTCGCATGATGATCTATACCGCCTATATGTCTTATAGACAGTTTTAGTCTTTGATACTCCTAATGAGGGGCTTAAGTCCTTTAAGTGTGCAAGCAAAAGGGGATCAATGTCAATGTATATCTATATATATGTCACTGCTCATTATCTTTATTGACTTGAGGGTGAAAATTGACTATACGTTTTTATTTTATTTTTTGAAATAGGACTATACATTATTGAGAGAGAGAGAGATAGAAAATGTTAGAGATATATTAGACATATTAGTCCAATGTAATAAGTCCAAGCCCACTCTTACTTGTACTAGTAGTCTAGGGTTTAGTGATCTATATATACTCATGTTATAATTCATTGTAACATAGGTATTGTACCATATTCTTACATAATAAAGATGTAGCCCTTAAGAAGTTCCTTCATAGTCATAGGCCGACAAGCCTGAACCACGTAACCTTGGTGTTGTCATTATGTTTTTCCTTCCGCATCCACTCTAGTAGATACAACAAATTATAACACATTGCATTACTAATATATTTAACACAAGACAGGATATTTCGTTATTCAGAAATATTTCATGTGGACAATAGAAGAACCTGACTCCATGTAGTCTTCCTTAGTTATCCACATCTGCAACATAACCTCAATACCAACTATCAGTAATAAACAATGTAGACTTCCCCTAATAAATATAAAAATATATCAAGATGTCCTAATGTGCTTATTGTTGATTACAGAGGAAGCATGATGCTAGCTAACTATATCTTGAGAAAATAGAGTCTATATGCAATACTTGATTGATCAAAATTATAGGAAAAGTTAAATTGTGGATAACAAAGAAAGGCACCTGCTAAAAAGTGCTTAATGAAGCTAGAATGGAGCCACCAATCCAAACACTGTACTTTCTTTCTGGGGGTGCAACCATACTCTTACCCTAGGAGGTGCCAGTGAGCTCACCTCCTTAGCCAATCTATCAGCAAGGCCTGGTATCATAGTGGTGCCCCCACTAAGCACCAAATTACCAAACATCTCTCTCCTGATTGACCTCAGTACAATCTCATGGACACCACCGGACTCCATTCCCACTCTTCTTGGATCAAACAGGATTTCTGGGCACTTGAACTGCCCTGCTCCAATTGTTAGAACTTGCCCATCAGGCAATTCATATAGCTTCTCCAGCTCGGAGGTCTCCTTTGACACGCCAAATTCTTTCTCGAAATCCATTGCAAAATAAGAAAGTTTCTCCTTTATATCCCTGACAATCTCTCTTTCTACTGATGTTGTGAATATGTAGCCTTCTTCTGCTAGGATCTTGGTGAGGTAGTCTGTGAGGTCTTTGCCAGCTAAATCAAGCCTCTGGATGGCATGTGGAAGTGCATAACCCTCATAGATTGGGACTGCATGTGTCATCCCTCCAGAATCCACTACCATTCCTATAAAAGGTCCTTAAAATGTGTAATTGGAACATAAACTCCGACAAGGTGCTACCAGGTGCATGTGTGCAGTTGTAATAATATAGCAAGCGAATCTTGAATGATATAGAAACCTAAAGTCATTCCTAATGGCCAAACTAATCACTTCTACATTTCTTGAAAGATTACTATAAACATGAGATTGTCAAAGATGGGTTATGGTATGAAAATCACAATAACCTTCCTTGAGGGGTAAGTTTTACATACCTGTGGTTCGTCCACTGGCATACAAGGACAGCACAGCTTGAATGGCTATGAAAGTGGCTGGGATTGCAAAGGCTTCAAACATGATTTCTACCATTTTCTCTCTGTTGGTTTTGGGATTCATAGGGGCTTCCATTAAGAGGACGGGGTGTTCTTCTATGTTGACTCTGAGCTCCTTGTCAAATGCATGCTCTCAAAGTCTCTCCATAGCTTCCCAATCTCTCACTATTCCATGCTCAATGGGATAGCTTAAACTGAGGATCCCACGCCTTGCTTGTGCTTCATCTCCAAAGTATATAGCCTTCTGTACAATGCCAATCATTGCATGCCTGTTTCTTCGCCGACCTATTATGCTAGGAAAAAGTACACATGGAGCATCATCGCCAGCAAACCCAGCCTGCATTAGGGGAAGTCATACTGTTAGTACATAATTAATGAAGATTTGCGGTGGGGAAAAAATTGCTGGACTGACTAACCTTGACAGAGCCTGTTCCATTGTCACAAACGATTGGACGATTTTCATCAAAATCCATGCCTCTTTTGCTTAATTAGAAGCTTTCCAAGAAGTGGATTGAAAGGGAAGAGTAGTGGGAGGCTGGCATATACAGGCTATGTAAATAAAGATAGGGAAGCTGAAAAAGGAGGAGAATAATGTTTTACTTTCGCTTTGACATGAATTTTAGCATTACTCTCTTTCGGTTGCTTTTGTGCATGTCAAAGCATATTGAATATGGTGGTGGAAAAGAATGTTACAAAAGAAAAGAGTAATTACAGTGGGAAGAAGGGCTGCAAGACTGAAAATTGTATAGATTTTCTATTAGTATTAGGCGTTTAAGCATAATTTATTCTAACTTGCTACTTTATGCAAAACAAGTTGCAAATGAAGCGAGTTGAATCAAACCAAGTTTTAAAAGTTTAGAATTGTTCATAAATTTTATTTCAAACACAAGTTGAGTTTAGCACCAAACTAGATTATATATTCAAGTTTGGTTCATTTTCTTGTTTAACAAGCTCAAACTTGTTCACGAACTACTTGATTAACTTTTTTTTTTTCATATATAGTACTAAATTTTGTTATCCCTTCACAAATCTATGCTAACAAGTAATAACTAAATTATTTATGAAATTATATTATTTGAGTTAATAAGATAAAATCTTTTTCATTCATGAACTTATGAACTTATAAAAATTAGATCCACCTACCGGGCTATGTGAAGTTTGGTTTTGTGTTCAATCGGGTTTGTGACCCGACTCGACATGGAAGTGTTACAGATTCAAATGATATTTTTGGTGAGGCCTAGTTCATAGAGCGAAGGCTTGGGCCGATATTTTAGCCATACTTCAAGAATACCTAATAATTACTCATAACATGTTCATGATGGTATAATTGTTTTGACAGCATTCTTGAGTTACCAACTTCTTTGGTTAAATAAGATGCTTATGATTATGGGTTTTAATTAAACAGATTTGAGTGAGAAACGGTCTAGGTGATGCTTCTTTGGGAGCTTGCTGCAGTTCACCACTGCTTTGTTAGACGTGAAATTTTGTGTTGGCTACCAGGTTTCTGCAGGGTGTAAATTTCTTAATCCTTAGTGCCCGGCTTCTTGGCCCTTTTTTCTGACTGAAAATAGCACTGAACATTTGTACGCAATGAAGTTTTAAGTTCTTACCACATGAGATTTAACCAGATAAAGAAAATTCAAGAAATTGAGCTTGTTAACCTTTATTATGATTTAATACAACACACACAAAAGTTGAACAAAGAGGTTCATAAAACATCTGCTCAGATTATTATTCAAAGCATTGCATGTGAAGTGCAAGCCTAATGTTTCCATGTTACAATGAAAATCAGACTTGACCTCTCTTCATTCAGGGAAGGTGAGCAAAGAGATGAGGGCCTCACTATTCGGAAAGCATGAAACAAGTTCTGAGCGTTTTGCCAGTTCAAAGTCCTGAAATTGGAAGGCAGGTGCACAAGTGCAACCCACAAGAGAGAAGTGAGCCTCACAATCTCTAGGAGGTGCTTTGAGCACTGTCCCATCTGGGGAAATGCTGATGTACTTTGTTGGAAAAGAACCAAACCACACATTTGGAGGCACTGTGTACTGCGGTTGCTGATTGTCAAGAAGATTGGGTCCAAGGCAGGTTAGTTTCACTTGCCCATCTTTGTCATTCAATTCCACTACCTGAAATAAAATATCAATATGGTGGTGGAAAAGAACGTTAAAAAAGAAAAAGAGTAATCCTTCAACTAAAAGATGAACAATGCAAAACATATTTTCCGTTAGTACTAGGTGTTTAAGCAAAACATGTGATCAATCTTGAGATGCAATCCTTCAACTAAGAGATGAACTAAACACAACTTTATGAGTACTTTTCATGTTTCAGTCATTTTCAATGACAATTTTATGAAGACCATGCTAAAACACAACATCTACATATACAAGAACAAAAGAAAGAACAAGGGATCTCATGACATGAGTGCTTTGAGTGTTTCATATGCATTTTCAGCAACCAAAGCAGTTATACAATTTTGCACTACAATACCACAGAATACACATAATGAGACATTTTGCCTCACACAGGTATATATATGCACATGGATATATAGTGCAGTTAGTGACACGTTTAATATTACTGTGTAATCTTTCACATGATCAATCAAAACCATCAATACCTAAAGGAACAATGCAAGCTTTCATATATAAAACCTAGGGGTGGATCCAATAATGGAGCATAACATGATTCAACAGAGAATATCAATTAGCCATCCTTGACTGAATCAAAATTTCTAAGATGCCTCTCCAGTCTCCACATCATCCATACATGATTGAAGGTTATGATTCAGCTTATGTTCAATTTCAATGAACAGCCCAACTGGTTAGCTGTTTCTGCATTGAAGCAACCCACATTGAACTAATCAAATCCCCCTGAAAACGTTGGTAAAGATGGGTTGGGTTACACCACATTGTACTAATTTATATTTATTTATAGGACTTGACTCAGGTCCAGTGTATTGGACCCTTTGCAATGGCGACACCTAACCAAAAGTAGACATATTATCATCACAACGGGTCTAGTGCACTGAGCACTAGACCAATCTTTACCCTTATTTATATTTTTCAGTACCAGTCAATCACAATTGTGGGAGGAAAAGAATCTGAGAATATGGACAGATGGGCCAAGGACAATGCCAGGAGTGCAGACCTTGGAAAGCACTGATAGTAAATCCTCGGGACAAAATGAGCAACTCTCTACAGGTACAAGGAGACTATAACGCCCGAGGACCCCGAGGATACCAACATGTACTCGGGGGGCCGAGAACCAATGCTAATGGCCGTCGGGCACAAACCGAGGTTAAGAAGGAGGATTTGTCATCAAGCTAGGAAGGAAAGTAGACAGATAAAGCATCTATCACCACCGCATTCAATGCTCTGAATCCACTTAGCTGGTCACATCAATGAGAAAATGATCCCTAAATAGTGTCAACACTCCTCATAGCCTAGTGCAAAAGCCTTCTAGTAAAGCCTTGATGAGACAAGTATCAAGGGAATTGAACTCTGACCCTCCAAATGAAGGGCTAAGATACAACTTAGATGACTATATAAGACAAAGAAGCCCCTCGGCAAAGGGAGAAAAAGATTCACTCTTGTAACCTAAGAACAATTGTAATCACTATCTCAGACTAAACCCGAGGAGCTCAATAGTCAATACAAGCCATTTGAGGCTATCTTTCACCAACACTCGCATAATTACACTTAATGTTAATTTAATCAATTCCAGTCAATTTCTTCTCATCTAAATAAGGGTACTAAAGGTTGATTGGCATCCCACCTCTACAATTAATTAATTGCGCGAGCAAAAGTAGCAATTTTGACACGTTTTTGCCTTGACTTATTTTTGCCCACCACAACAACAATCGTCAATTTACAATATTTTGCAGTAAAACTGGTAGTAAATTTAACACTTTTTTTTTCTTTTCTTTATGCATTGGTTTAGGGTGAGTGCATACCGTGATAGGTTCTCCCACATAAAAATGCCATGTTTCTGCACATGGTATACAGTGGAGGTTAGACACATTCCCAGACGGTAGCAGAAAGTAAATGCACGAACTCACTGCACGTTCCACCTTGTCTGAAATCATTATAAGAACACAAAATTTATATAGAAAACAACATAGGATTCATCATCATCACATATAAATATATGTTCTTTTATTGTAACTTACACTGAGGCTGAGGGGGAAGCTGAGACTTGGAGAGAACGATAGAGTTATCTCTGAAAGTTTCAGAGTAAAACCCACCTTCTGGGTCGGCAGCCAGATTCAACTTGGCTACAATCTCCGATGCCGAACCCATGTTTGCTTTCCTTTGTTTTGCCTTAATCGCACTCTTTCACCTGATCAAATCACAATTCAGATCAACCTAACCTTATATAATATTAAGCCCCAACTGACTAGTATATACTCTTTATCTTGAATATACTGTACACCGGTTGTTGCGAAAGTCGTAGCCTAGCTGCTACCAAACTTTTTTGTATTTTTTATATTATAATTCCATAATTTAGAGTAGTTAGAATTTTGAAAAATGTATGTCTTCGTTGAAACAGAAGTTGCAGATGTATTACGGAGTCCAACTTACGAGTTGGGCCCATTTGGTACATATGATTGAACTAAAAAAAATTATCATCCAAACAAAAAGAAGTACAGAAAAAATTAGTATGACTGAACTAATGACAAGGTTTACTTACATTGTTTTTTGGCTCATTTTCTCTTCTAATTATGCATATCAAGTTTTATTTTGTGGTTCTGGTCAAGAGGCTTGTTGCTTTGCTAAGAGAGTTGCAACTCTTTTTTGCTTGCTTTGCATGTTTTTTCACTAGTTTATGAGCTACTTGACTTGTTTGTAATTTTGTTTTGTTTTGAGAAATTTTCTTGCTCGTTTAGAAAAAAAAATTTTCATTTCTTTTCTTGTTTCGAGAAAAAATATATAACAGTGGAACATGTTGGATTGTCCATAGCAATTTTAAAATACAACAAATATACAAATAGTAATGAAAAGTGTGTCACAAAATTGAATTGAACCTTTTTTTTTTTTTGGGAAGAAAATCTAAACTCCGACAGCAAGCAAAGATTGAAGGTAATGTACCATTGCGTTTCTACATGTTGTTCCAGGGGTATTGGGAAAAAAAAAATTATCTATATATAAAATATTTTTTTACTAGTTTAATTTTATCTTAGAAATATTTTTGCACACCCTTATTTAAATCCTGAACACCCTAATCACATATTAGCCCAATCCAAAATCAAGCAACAACATAGATTTGCCCATCCCAAAACCAAACAACATAGGTCATAAATCTCTCTCTCTTTCTCTTTGATCTGATCTTTGATCTTAGTATCATGAATCTTATCTAATCTTATCTCTCTTCTCTATTTGACTATCTCGGTATCTCCAGCTTTAAAAGTAAAGAGTGAGTGTTTGTGAGTTGTGAGTATTTCTTTCTTTATTATAAATTTATAGTATATATGTGTGAGTTTGTCTTTAATACTGATTGTGTATTGATAGTGTGCATTATTTTTCAATTTTTTTTTTTTTTTTTTTTTTTGTAATAATGTTATTTGTGTGAATTGTGTGTTTATAATATAAATATAATATAACTTTATATAGTTTAATAATTAGGAAATACGTATAAATATAATATAACTTTATATAATTTAATAATTAGGAAAATACAGTGTTTGTTATGTGTGTATGTATTGTTATTGTTATTATGTTATAGTAACGTTTCATTATAAAGTTAGATTCAAGAAAAATAATAGTAAAGTTAGTGATTGACTGATTGTTTAAGCATTTGATTGGTTAAGTAGAGACTTCATGTATTATTTATGTATGGATGAGTGTGGCTATGTGGATTAACAAAAAATAGAGTGCCAATGGGTTTAGTTTTGTCATTTAGTTTAAAATATGTTTATAAAAACAATAACAAATAGATAATGACAATTGCATAAAATAAAAATAGTATACAAACTTGCTACACCTACCCGCATTAACAATAGATAATAACAATTGAGATTGGACAAGCAAGAAATCTCTAAGAACCAAAGCAAATATATATATTGAATTATCCATAGCAATTTTAAAAGACAACAAATATACAAACAGTAATGACAAGAGTGTCAAAAAATTGAATTGAACCTTTTTTTTGGGAGAAAAATAGAAGAATATCTGAATACCAACAGCAAGCAAAGATTGAAGGTAAATGTACCATTGTACTGTCCATCGAAGGCATAATGGGTTTAGTTTACTGCAAGCATACATTAGAGTAATGCATATATTAATATCCATATTAAAATCCAAATACAATTTGATAAGATAAGAAATGTAAAAAAAACCATTTAAAAAAAAAAAGAAAAAAAGGGGGAGAAAGCTACCTTTATAAATAAATTTTTTTTTGAAGCGTGTTAACATTGCCATCTCAGCGTTGACCAACTTAGCAACATTTCAGTTTTCGTAGCGATCCCCAACCCGTCGAAGTCGATGATGGTATCTCTGAATCAGAAATGATCTCAACGTTGGGGATGTGAGATATTTTATGCCAATCCTCTCCACTGTCTTTCTTGCACCGCTTCTCCAGATGTGGACATCCTCCAATTCTCAATGTTTTGAGTGCCGTAAGATTCTGTAGCTCGTCTGGTATAGACATTAGATTAGGGCAGTTCTGAATATCCAAATATGAAAGCGATGTGAGGCATCCAATCTGCTTCGGCAGAGAAGATAAGTCTTCACAACTCCAGATGTACAGATAACGGAGAGCAGTTAGATGTTGAATACCCTCTGGCAATGAAATTAACTTAGGACAGCTGTCAATATCTAAATCCTCAAGTGCAATTAAATATTGAATTCCCTCAGACAAAGAGCAGAATTTGTTGCATCTCTCAATGGATAAACTCCGTAGTGAAGATAAGCCCTGCAAACCATTCATTGGTAAGGACAAAAGATTATTACACCCCCCTATGTTCAGTGTCCGTAATGAATGTAAGTTCTGGAGTCCTTCTGGAAGACTTTCGATCTTGTCACAAAATACAAGACGAAATACATTCAACGCAGAAAGATTATCCAACTGATTAGTCAGTGACTTGAGATTGGGCATTCTGGAAATCTCCAACGTTTCAAGCATCTTATGATTTTGCAATAGTCCATCTGGAAGAATTGTCAATTCATCCATGTCATCAATCTCAAGGGAAGAAAGTGAAGTGAGATTCATCACTGACCTAATTAACATTGCATTGTTTCTGCTCATAGTCAAATCTGTAATGGAAGGAATAATAGGAATTTCAACTAACTTTAGGCAATCCATGATATCTAATGTGCTTAGGCAAGGAAAATTTTCTCCTCCAGTCATTGTTCTCCATTCCTCCAAATCACGCATCTTATGGAGCCTAAATTTCTTCAATGAGGGGAATGAAATTGCACCGTCTCCATGGAACTCATCGCCAATATATTTCACAGCATCCCAGCCAGTTATATTAAGAACCTTGAGGAATGGTAGTTTGCCAAGAGCTGGCAAATGTTCACATCTTTCCCAACAATCTAGCGAAATTTCAACCAAATTCCAAAGAACTGAATTTCGAATCCATGTTGGAATTTTTGAACCATGATAGTTGTATATAGATAGTTCTTTCAGATTTGAATGAGGTTGGAGACCATCAAGAACATCTTCAACATGGTCCGGTACATGGCTTTTTTTGTCACTCTGCCAAACCAAACTTAGCGAATGAAGATTTTTTTTTCCAATCAAATTTGCACTTTTGGCCTCCTCTGAATTTTTGACATTATCAAGTTCCTTTATTGTCAACTTGTTCCGAAGGTTTAGCCCTTTCAACTCACTTACATGATAACCATTTTTGTTGCCAACAATGAAGAAGCTCAATGATTGGAGGCAAGTTAATTGTCCCATTCCTTCAGGCATACGAGTAAGAGAATCACAACCAGCGATGCCAAGATACATAAGGCTTTTCATGTGCTTCATACCTTCGGGTAACTCACAAAGATTGCCACAGTCGTCAAGTTTCAGAGTTTGTAGGTTCAAGAGGCAGGTTGTTGATATAGGTAAAACTTTGATAGTAGACCTAGACATGTCAAGATACCTCAAATGTTTTAAATTGTTGATTGATCTCGGTACTTCCTGATCCCAAAATTTAAAATTCAATACCCGAAGATACTTTTGTTTTAAGAAGAATGGCGGAAAAGCATTACGATTAGCTTCAACAGATGTAACAAGGCACGAGCGTAGAGATCGAACTTTACATAGGTCCTCATTCAAAAAAATGTCTTGTGATGAGGTCATGCCAAAAAACATATGAAAAATCCTGCCTTCAACCTTCACAGCTTTATCAGATTCCACTGCGATGCATTCATGCCTCATAATAGATTGAGCAAGGTCATGCATAAGGTCATGCATTTTACACGTTATATAGCCTGGATACCACTCCTTGACATCTTGAAAGAAAGACCTCCGTACTAATTCATTAAAGATATCAACACCAAAATCATACAACTCCGATGGTCCTTTTAAGGGAATAAAACCATTAGCCATCCACAGTTGTATCAAGTTATTCATCTCAAGCTCACGATCTTTGGGAAATACACAGCAATAAGCAAAACATTGCCTTAGGTGTGGGGATAGATGGTGATAGCTCAACATGAGGGCAGGCAGGATGAAATTCTCACTTTTCGGTAAATTCCAAATCTGACTTTCTTTCACAATTAACCATTCACTTTTAGTTCTTTTTGAGTACACAAGGCTTCCAAGAGCATTTATTGCTAGAGGTACTCCTCCACACTTCTTCACTATTTCCTTGCCAATTGATTCCAATTCTGATCTTTCTTCTACCCTTTCCATCCCAAATGCACGTCCTTTAAATAAGGACCAAGATTCATCCTCTGACAAGCATCCAATGTGGTGTATAGGAAGTACTGTGGCCATCATCAGTGCAATTTTTTCAATCCGAGTTGTCACTATAAGCATACTACCTTTTTCTCCACACATCAACGTATGTTTTAGGCGGTCCCATTCCTCTTGGTTCTCATTCCAGACATCGTCCAAGACAAGCAAGAATTTTCTCCCACGCAATTTTTCTTGCAACTGTTTCTGTATTGGATCCAACTCTGAAAGACTAGATGCACTATTATCAATGGATTCTATGATTGCCCTTACTAACCTTCTTATCTGGAAATCAACTGATACACACACCCAAATTCTCAATTCAAAATGCCTCTCCACCCTTGCATCATTGCAGACTAACTGTGCAAGCGTTGTTTTACCCAAGCCCCCCATGCCGCATACAGCATAAATGGCCAGATTATCTTGATCATCAGACACATTAGTGAGCAACACTTCAATGATCTTTTCTTTTTCCTCATCTCTTCCATAAATCTTACTTTCATTCACAAATGAGCTAGTTTGTCTTTTTTCTACATCAAAAGCTTCCATGTTTATATCTCCCTCTCCCAAGTGGAATCCAGATTTCTCCCTAGAAATGGCATCCAGTCTATCCCTCACATTCTTCAATTTACTTGCCATTTTCATGCGAAATATAAGTCTGTTTGGAAGAGAAAAGAATCTACTTACTTGGCTTGTCGCACCTTTCTCTCTCTCCACCTTTCGCATTAGAGCTTCAGTTGCAAACTCGTCCAGAACATTATCCGCATCACAAGCTACATCTTTGAGCTTTCCCAGCCAATCCGTGATAACTTCATTGTTCCACTGCTTCTCCTCTGCATATTTGACAGCGGATCGGATGGCAGACATCGTGCTCTTAAGATTGTCAAGCTCAGCTCCCAAGCCCCAAGCAACTCCAAATTCTTGAAGTGCAGAAGTATTCAAGTTCCCCACCATAGTGCTCACCAAGGCAGAAAGAAGTAAGTCCGCCATATGATCTCTCTTTCACTCACTCTAGTAATAAATTGCTATATGAATATACAGGATAGTTGAAGAGAAGTGAATTGCCAGAAGGGAAATGCTTAATCAGCTAGTATTTTGCTTCAAGGCCTAATTTACCTGTAAGTCTACTTTTGGCTCCACCGGGCGTGGACTTAAGTTGACTTAGCATATTCTCTTTTGGATGGTATATTCCTAGTGGGATTTTAAATTTTTAATTAATTTTTCCGTCTTTCTTTCCTTGTCACTTTAGCAAGCATTGATTAGTGATTTTCACATCTGGCTCCACACGGTTTTGACTAAACTATCCATTAGTGGATTCCACATCTACTCCAGCTCATTAGTGATTGCTCCTTTGTTGCTTTATAACCCAGTAATTTCCCCGAAGGATCAATCAACTGCTCTACCAATTCTGTCCCATTGGAAAAGCATGATCATTTACAACATATTTGATTAATGACTTTAAACACATGTTTTCAATTTTTAAACAACACTAATCACATGCTCACATATTGTGTGTGATAATTTTTTTAAGATGGTCTCATTAAATATTTTATTAATACTATAATTTTAGTTATTAAACTTTAGTTTTTTATTAGTTTTTAAGTTAATATAAACCTTAAATATACATTTTTTTAACCTTTATAGAATTGTTCATAAATTTTATTTCAAACACAAGTTGAGTTTAGCACCAAACTAGATTATATATTCAAGTTTGGTTCATTTTCTTGTTTAACAAGCTCAAACTTGTTCACAAAGTACTCGATTAACTTTTTTTTTTTTTTCATATATAGTACTAAATTTTGTTATCCCTTCACAAATCTATGCTAACAAGTAATAACTAAATTATTTATGAAATTATATTATTTGAGTTAATAAGATAAAATCTTTTTCATTCATGAACTTATAAAAATTAGATCCACCTACCGGGCTATGTGAAGTTTGGTTTTGTGTTCAATTGGGTTTGTGACCCGACTCGACATGGAAGTGTTACAGATTCAAATGATATTTTTGGTGAGGCCTAGTTCATAGAGTGAAGGCTTGGGCCGATATTTTAGCCATACTTCAAGAATACCTAATAATTACTCATAACATGTTCATGATGGTATAGTTGTTTTGACAGCATTCTTGAGTTACCAACTTCTTTGGTTAAATAAGATGCTTATGATTATGGGTTTTAATTAAACAGATTTGAGTGAGAAACGGTCTAGGTGATGCTTCTTTGGGAGCTTGCTGCAGTTCACCACTGCTTTGTTAGACGTGAAATTTTGTGTTGGCTACCAGGTTTCTGCAGGGTGTAAATTTCTTAATCCTTAGTGCCCGGCTTCTTGGCCCTTTTTTCTGACTGAAAATAGCATTGAACATTTGTACGCAATGAAGTTTTAAGTTCTTACCACATGAGATTTAACCAGATAAAGAAAATTCAAGAAATTGAGCTTGTTAACCTTTATTATGATTTAATACAACACACACAAAAGTTGAACAAAGAGGTTCATAAAACATCTGCTCAGATTATTATTCAAAGCATTGCATGTGAAGTGCAAGCCTAATGTTTCCATGTTACAGTGAAAATCAGACTTGACCTCTCTTCATTCAGGGAAGGTGAGCAAAGAGATGAGGGCCTCACTATTCGGAAAGCATGAAACAAGTTCTAAGCGTTTTGCCAGTTCAAAGTCCTGAAATTGGAAGGCAGGTGCACAAGTGCAACCCATAAGAGAGAAGTGAGTCTCACCATCTCTAGGAGGTGCTTTGAGCACTGTCCCATCTGGGGAAATGCTGATGTCCTTTGTTGGAAAAGAACCAAACCACACATTTGGAGGCACTGTGTACTGCGGTTGCTGATTGTCAAGAAGATTGGGTCCAAGGCAGGTTAGTTTCACTTGCCCATCTTTGTCATTCAATTCCACTACCTGAAATAAAATATCAATATGGTGGTGGAAAAAAACGTTAAAAAAGAAAGAGTAATCCTTCAACTAAAAGATGAACAATGCAAAACATATTTTCTGTTAGTACTAGGTGTTTAAGCAAAACATGTGATCAATCTTGAGATGCAATCCTTCAACTAAGAGATGAACTAAACACAACTTTATGAGTACTTTTCATGTTTCAGTCATTTTCAATGACAATTTTATGAAGACCATGCTAAAACACAACATCTACATATACAAGAACAAAAGAAAGAACAAGGGATCTCATGACATGAGTGCTTTGAGTGTTTCATATGCATTTTCAGCAACCAAAGCAGTTATACAATTTTGCACTACAATACCACAGAATACACATAATGCGACATTTTGCCTAACACAGGTATATATATGCACATGGATATATAGTGCAGTTAATGACACGTTTAATATTACTGTGTAATCTTTCACATGATCAATCAAAACCATCTATAGCTAAGGAACAATGCAAGCTTTCATATATAAAACCTAGGGGTGGATCCAATAATGGAGCATAACATGATTCAACAGAGAATATCAATTAGCCATCCTTGACTGAATCAAAATTTCTAAGATGCCTCTCCAGTCTCCACATCATCCATACATGATTGAAGGTTATGATTCAGCTTATGTTCAATTTCAATGAACAGCCCAACTGGTTAGCTGTTTCTGCATTGAAGCAACCCAAATTGAACTAATCAAATCCCCCTGAAAACGTTGGTAAAGATGGGTTGGGTTACACCACATTGTACTAATTTATATTTATTTATAGGACTTGACTCAGGTCCAGTGTATTGGACCCCTTGCAATGGCGACACCTAACCAAAAGTAGACATGTTATCATCACAACGGGTCTAGTGCACTAAGCACTAGACCAATCTTTACCCTTATTTATATTTTTCAGTACCAGTCAATCACAATTGTGGGAGGAAAAGAATCTGAGAATATGGACAGATGGGCCAAGGACAATGCCAGGAGTGCGGACCTTGGAAAGCACTGATAGTAAATCCTCGGGACAAAATGAGCAACTCTCTGCAGGTACAGGGAGACTATAACGCCCGAGGACCCTGAGGATACCAACATGTCCTCGGGGGGCCGAGAACCAATGCTAATGGCCGTCGGGCACAAACCGAGGTTAAGAAGGAGGATTTGTCACCAAGCTAGGAAGGAAAGTAGACAGATAAAGCATCCATCACCTCCGCATTCAATGCTCTGAATCCACTTAGCTGGTCGCATTAATGAGAAAATAATCCCTGAATAGTGTCAACATTGCTCATAGCCTAGTGTAGAAGCCTTCTAGTAAAGCCTTGATGAGACAAGTATCAAGGGAATTGAACTCTGACCCTCCAAATGGAGGGCTAAGATACAACTTAGATGACTATATAAGACAAAAAAGCCCCTCGGCAAAGGGAGAAAAAGATTCACTCTTGTAACCTAAGAACAATTGTAATCACTATCTCAGACTAAACCTGAGGAGCTCAATAGTCAATACAAGCCATTTGAGGCTATCTTTCACCAACACTTGCATAATTACACTTAATGTTAATTTAATCAATTCCAGTCAATTTCTTCTCATCTAAATAAGGGTATTAAAGGTTGATTGGCATCCCACCTCTACAATTAATTAATTGTGCGAGCAAAAGTAGCAATTTTGACACGTTTTTGCCTTAACTTATTTTTGCCCACCACAACAACAATCGTCAATTTACAATATTTTGCAGTATAACTGGTAGTAAATTTAGCACTTTTTTTTTTCTTTTCTTTATGCATTGGTTTAGGGTGAGTGCATACCGTGATAGGTTCTCCCACATAAAAATGCCATGTTTCTGCATGGTATACAGTGGAGGTTAGACACATTCCCAGACGGTAGCAGAAAGTAAATGCACGAACTCACTGCGCGTTCCACCTTGTCTGAAATCATTATAAGAACACAAAATTTATATAGAAAACAACATAGGATTCATCATCATCACATATAAATATATGTTCTTTTATTGTAACTTACACTAAGGGGGAAGCTGAGACTTGGAGAGAACGATAGAGTTATCTCTGAAAGTTTCAGAGTAAAACCCACCTTCTGGGTGGGCAGCCAGATTCAACTTGGCTACAATCTCTGATGCCGAACCCATGTTTGCTTTCCTTTGTTTTGCCTTAATCGCACTCTTTCACCTGATCAAATCACAATTCAGATCAACCTAACCTTATATAATATTAAGCCCCAACTGACTAGTATATACTCTTTATCTTGAATATACTGTACACCGGTTGTTGCGAAAGTCATAGCCTAGCTGCTACCAAACTTTTTTGTATTTTTTATATTATAATTCCATAATTTAGAGTAGTTAGAATTTTGAAAAATGTATGTCTTCGTTGAAACAGGAGTTGCAGATGTATTACGGAGTCCAACTTACGAGTTGGGCCCATTTGGCACATATGATTGAACTAAAAAAAATTATCATCTAAACAAAAAGAAGTACAGAAAAAATTAGTATGACTGAACTAATGACAAGGTTTACTTGCATTGTTTTTTGGCTCATTTTCTCTTCTAATTATGCATATCAAGTTTTATTTTGTGGTTCTGATCAAGAGGCTTGTTGCTTTGCTAAGAGAGTTGCAACTCTTTTTTGCTTGCTTTGCATGTTTTTTCACTAGTTTATGAGCTACTTGACTTGTTTGTAATTTTGTTTTGTTTTGAGAAATTTTCTTGCTTGTTTAGAAAAAAAAATTTTCATTTCTTTTCTTGTTTTGAGAAAAAATATATAACAGTGGAACATGTTGGATTGTCCATAGCAATTTTAAAATACAAAAAATATACAAATAGTAATGAAAAGTGTGTCACAAAATTGAATTGAACCTTTTTTTTTTTTGGGAAGAAAATCTAAACTCCGACAGCAAGCAAAGATTGAAGGTAATGTACCATTGCGTTTCTACATGTTGTTCAAGGGGTATTGGGAAAAAAAATTTATCTATATATAAAATATTTTTTTACTAGTTTAATTTTATCTTAGAAATATTTTTGCACACCCTTATTTAAATCTTGCACACCCTAATCACATATTAGCCCAACCCAAAATCAAGCAACAACATAGATTTGCCCATCCCAAAACCAAACAACATAGGTCATAAATCTCTCTCTCTTTCTCTTTGATCTGATCTTTGATCTTAGTATCATGAATCTTATCTAATCTTATCTCTCTTCTCTATTTGACTATCTCGGTATCTCCGGCTTTAAAAGTAAAGAGCGAGTGTTTGTGAGTTGTGAGTATTTCTTTCTTTATTATAAATTTATAGTATATATGTGTGAGGTTGTCTTTAATACTGATTGTGTATTGATAGTGTGCATTATTTTTCAAATTTTTTTTTTTTGGTAATAATGTTATTTGTGTGAATTGTGTGTTTATAATATAAATATAATATAACTTTATATAGTTTAATAATTAGGAAATACGTATAAATATAATATAACTTTATATAATTTAATAATTAGGAAAATACAGTGTTTGTTACGTGTGTATGTATTGTTATTGTTATTATGTTATAGTAACGTTTCATTATAAAGTTAGATTCAAGAAAAATAATAGTAAAGTTAGTGATTGACTGATTGTTTAAGCATTTGATTGGTTAAGTAGAGACTTCATGTATTATTTATGTATGGATGAGTGTGGCTATGTGGATTAACAAAAAATAGAGTGCCAATGGGTTTAGTTTTGTCATTTAGTTTAAAATATGTTTATAAAAACAATAACAAATAGATAATGACAATTGCATAAAATAAAAATAGTATACAAACTTGCTACACCTACCCGCATTAACAATAGATAATAACAATTGAGATTGGACAAGCAAGAAATCTCTAAGAACCAAAGCAAATATATATATATATATATATATATTGAATTATCCATAGCAATTTTAAAATACAACAAATATACAAACAGTAATGACAAGAGTGTCAAAAAATTGAATTGAACCTTTTTTTTGGGAGAAAAATAGAAGAATATCTGAATACCAACAGCAAGCAAAGATTGAAGGTAAATGTACCATTGTACTGTCCACCGAAGGCATAATGGGTTTAGTTTACTGCAAGCATACATTAGAGTAATGCATATATTAATATCCATATTAAAATCCAAATACAATTTGATAAGATAAGAAATGTAAAAAAAACCATTTAAAAAAAAAAAAAAAAGGGGGGTAGAAAGCTACCTTTATAAATAAACTTTTTTTTGAAGCGTGTTAACATTGCCATCTCAGCGTTGACCAACTTAGCAACATTTCAGTTTTCGTAGCGATCCCCAACCCGTCGAAGTCGATGATGTTATCTCTGAATCAAAATACCGAGGATAGATGTTGGGGATGTGAGATATTTTATGCCAATCCTCTCCACTGTCTTTCTTGCACCGCTTCTCCAGATGTGGACATCCTTCAATTCTCAATGCTTTGAGTGCCGTAAGATTCTGTAGCTCGTCTGGTATAGACATTAGATTAGGGCAGTTCCAAAATTCCAAATATGAAAGCGATGTGAGGCATCCAATCTGCTTCGGCAGAGAAGATAAGTCTTCACAGTACCAGAAGTGCAGAGAACGGAGAGCAGTTAGATGTTGAATACCCTCTGGCAATGAAATTAACTTCGGACACCGTTTGATATATAAAACCTCAAGTGCAATTAAATATTGAATTCCCTCAGACAAAGAGCAGAATTTGTTGCAGCTCTCAATGGTTAAACTCCATAGTGAAGATAAGCCCTGCAAACCATTCATTGGTAAGGACAAAAGATTATTACACTCCCATATGTGCAGTAGCCATAATGAATGTAAGTTCTGGAGTCCTTCTGGAAGACTTTCGATCTTGTCACAATCTTGAAGAAAAAATTGATTCAACGCAGAAAGATTATCCAACTGATTAGTCAGTGACTTGAGATTGGGCATTCTGGAAATACTCAACTTTTCAAGCATCTTATGATTTTGCAACAGTCCATCTGGAAGAATTGTCAATTCATCCATGTCATCAATCATAAGGGAAGAAAGTGAAGTGAGATTCATCACTGACCTAATTAACATTGCATTGTTTCTGCTCATAGTCAAATCTGTAATGGAAGGAATAATAGGAATTTCAACTAACTTTAGGCAATCCGTGATACCTAATGTGCTTAGGCAAGGAAAATTTTCTCCTCCAGTCATTGTTCTCCATTCCTCCAAATCACGCATCTTACGGAGCCTAAATATCTTCAATGAGGGGAATGAAATTGCACCGTCTCCATGGAACTCATTGCCAATATATTTCACAGCATCCCAGCCAGTTATATTAAGAACCTTGAGGAATGGTAGTTTGCCAAGAGGTGGCAAATGTTCACATCTTTCCCAACAATCTAGCGAAATTTCAACCAAATTACAAAGAACTGAATTTTGAATCCATGTTGGAATTTTTGAACCATGATAGTTGTATATAGATAGTTCTTTCAGATTTGAATGAGGTTGGAGACCATCAAGAACATCTTCAACATGGTCCGGTACATGGCTTTTTTTGTCACTCTGCCAAACCAAACTTAGCGAAAGAAGATTTTTTTTTCCAATCAAATTTGCACTTTTGGCCTCCTCTGAATTTTTGACATTATCAAGTTCCTTTATTGTCAACTCGTTCCGAAGGTTTAGCCCTTTCAACTCACTTACATGATAACCATTTTTGTTGCCAACAATGAAGAAGTTCAATGATTGGAGGCAAGTTAATTGTCCCATTCCTTCAGGCATACGAGTAAGAGAATCACAACCAGCGATGCCAAGATACATAAGGCTTTTCATGTGCTTCATACCTTTGGGTAACTCACAAAGATCATAACAGCTGTCTAGTTTCAGAGTTTGTAGGTTCAAGAGGCAGGTTGTTGATTTAGGTAAAACTTTGATAGTAGACCTAGACATGTCAAGATACCTCAAATGTTTTAAATTGTTGATTGATCTTGGTACTCCCCGACCCCGAAAATCAAAATCCAATACCCGAAGATACTTTTGTTTCAAGAAGAATGGCAGAGAAGCTTCACAATGAAATGCACCAATGCATGAGCGTAGAGATCGAACTTTACATAGGCCCTCATTCAAAGAAATTTCTTCTGATGAGAACATGCCAAAAAACATATGAAAAATCCTGCCTTCAACCTTCACATCTTTACCGGATTCCACTGCAATGCATTCATGCCTCATAATAGATTGAGCAAGGTCATGCATAAGGTCATGCATTTTACATGTTATATAGCTGGGATTCCACTCCTTGACATCTTGAAAGAAAGACCTCCGTACTAATTCATTGAAGATATCTACGCCAAAATCATACAACTCAGATGGTCCTTTGGAGGGAATAAAACCATTAGCCATCCATAGTTGTATCAACTTATCCATCTCAAGCTCATGATCTTTGGGAAATACACAGCAATAAGCAAAACATTGCCTTAAGTGTGGGGATAGATGGTGATAGCTCAACATGAGGGCAGGCAGGATGAAATTCTCACTTTTCGGTAAATTCCAAATCTGACTTTCTTTCACAATTAACCATTCACTTTTAGTTCTTTTTGAGTACACAAGGCTTCCAAGAGCATTTATTGCTAGAGGTACGCCTCCACACTTCTTCACTATTTCCTTGCCAATTGATTCCAATTCTAATCTTTCTTCTACCCTTTCTAACCCAAATGCACGTCCTTTAAATAAGGACCAAGATTCATCCTCTGACAAGCATCCAATGTGGTGTATAGGAAGTACTGTGGCCATCATCAGTGCAATTTTTTCAATCCGAGTTGTCACTATAAGCATACTACCTTTCGCTCCACACATCAACGTATGTTTTAGGCGGTCCCATTCCTCTTGGTTCTCATTCCAGACATCGTCCAAGACAAGCAAGAATTTTCTCCCACGCAATTTTTCTTGCAACTGTTTCTGTAGTGGATCCAACTCTGAAAGACTACATGTACTACCATCAATGGATTCTATGATTGCCCTTACTAACCTTCTTATCTGGAAATCAACTGATACACACACCCAAATTCTCAATTCAAAATGCCTCTCCACCGTTGCATCATTGTAGACTAACTGTGCAAGCGTTGTTTTACCCAAGCCCCCCATGCCCCATACAGCATAAATGGCCAGATTATCTTGATCATCAGACACATTAGTGAGCAACACTTCAATGATCTTTTCTTTTTCCTCATCTCTTCCATAAATCTTACTTTCATTCACAAGTGAGCCAGTTTGTCTTTTTTCTACATCAAAAGCTTCCATGTTTATATCTCCCTCTCCCAAGTGAAAAGATCTCTCCCTAGAAATGGCATCCAGTCTATCCCTCACATTCTTCAATTTACTTGCCATTTTCATGCGAAATATAAGTCTGTTTGGAAGAGAAAAGAAGCTACTTACTTGGCTTGTCGCACCTTTCTCTCTCTCCACCTTTCGCATTAGAGCTTCAGTTGCAAACTCGTCCAGAACATTATCAGCATCACAAGCTACATCTTTGAGCTTTCCCAGCCAATCCATGATAACTTCATTGTCCCACTGCTTCTCCTCTGCATATCTGACAACGGATCGGATGGCAGACATCGTGCTCTTAAGATTGTTGAGCTCAGCTCCCAAGCCCCAAGCAACTCCAAATTCTTGAAGTACAGAAGTATTCAGGTTCCCCACCACAGTGCTCACCAAGGCAGAAAGAAGTAAGTCCGCCATATGATCTCTCTTTCACTCACTCTAGTAATAAATTGCTATACGAATACAGGACAGTTGAAGAGAACTAGAGAAGTGAATTGCCAGAAGGGAAATGCTTAATCAGCTTGTATTTTGCTTCAAGGCCTAATTTACCTGTAAATCTTTCTACTTTTGGCTCCACAGGGCGTGGACTTGAGTTGACTATAGCATATTCTCTTTTAAATGGTATATTCCTAGTGGGATTTTAATTGATTTTTACGTCTTACTTTCCTTGTCACTTTAGCAAGCTTTGATTGGTGATTTTCACATCTGGCTCCGCACGGTTTTGAGGCTCCACACGGTTTTGACTAGACTATCCATTAGTGGATTCCACGTCTACTCCAGCTCATTAGTGATTACTCCTTGCTTTATAACCCGGTAATTTCTCCGAAGGATCAATCAATTGCCCTACCAATTCTGTCGCACTGGAAAAGCATGATCATTTACACCACGTTTGATACATTTGTTTAAACACGTGATTTAAGTATTTAAACAACACTAGTCACATACCCACATGTTACGTATGATAATTTTGTTAAGATAGTCTCATTAAATATTTTATTAATACTATTATTTTAGTTATTAAGCATTAGATTTTCATTAGTTTTTAAGTTAATATAAACCTTAAATATACATTTTTTTACTTTTATATACACATATATAGTGAATCTTTATCCATACCTTTATGAAAACTCTATATATTCCATTTTGTTGGATGCGTATAATTATAGGTTATTACAATATTACTCCATAATAATAGTAGCTAATTAATTTTATATATATTTTTAATGATCTCATTTATAACGCTTCTTACCATTATCATATATTTACTAATTGATGATTTGCATAACAAAGACAATAAATGAGAGATAGCATTATTCATTAGATTTTCGAAAGTAAGTGTATGAAAATTACACACATATATATATATATATATATATATTATAAATAAGGTTAAATGAAATATCAAAAAATGGATTTTTAAATTTTCTAACTTTATTTCTTATGTAATTTCTACTACTATCAGAGAACCTCTCTTTTTTAATTATGATTTATATGGTTTCCATAGTTAGAGTTTGATTAGTTTTAAATTTAAATTTAGTATTATAATTGCATTTAATTGTTGATTTAATTTTTTAAGTGAATTTAACAGTTTATGTTACTACACTGTAAAGTTTTTAATGTTCTCCACACGGTAATCTCTATTTTATTTTTTACTTCTCCTTACAACCTCTTTGTTTTCCAATCAACGATTACTAATTGACGTTTGGTTTTTTTTTTCCTTTATCTACTCTTTATTACTTTGTATTGGTTTTTTTTTTCTTAATCTACTCTTTATTACTTTGTATTGGTTTTTTTCTATACCCTCTCTCTCTCTCTCTCTCTCTCTCTCCATTGGCAACCTATCGTTTTTCAAAATTTGATGATGAATCTATGACATTAAATATGCATTATTACTTCTTCTTTTTTTAATTTAGTGTTTCTAACTTGATTTGTTTTGTATTTCATTCTTCATTTGATGCATTGGGTGTGAGAATGAGTGTTTCCCTAGCATTACTCCACTTAATGTGGACAATTTTATTTATTTAATTTAGGCAAAATATTATATTTTAAAATAAAAAAGGATTGGAAATATAAATAATTTAATGATATATATGGGGGATGTGGCTAAAAAAGTAAAAATAAATTATATAACAATAACCACAAACTTATCCAAATAATTCTATGTAATATAATAATAGTACATTCTTATATACTATTTTTAATTATTTATAATGCAATATGATAATATTTAACAATCAAAGTCATTAAAAAAAATAATAAATAAATAAATAACTTAAAACACAAAACTAAATCCCATCAGCCAAAATAGAGTTCTAAAGAATACAAAACTTTATCAAGCTAAAATAGAGATGCAAGAAAAATAAAAATAAAAATCCACCAAAAACTTGAGGAAGAAAGAGTGGGAAATAACCACTTTTTTGTGAGAGAAAATTATGTAAAGAATGGAAGAGTGAATGGCAAATTTATACTAAGAGGATGATAATAAAAAGAAACAAAATAAAGGAAGATAAAAGGAAAGAGGAAGAGTGATATCAAAATAGAATGTTTGGGGAGATAAAAAAGTAAAGAGAAGGAGAAAGTGTAAATGTTAAAAAAAATGAGTACAATTTGATGAACACAATTTTCTTTTATTTGAATTTAAGTAAAATATTACATTTTTTTATTTTTTTAAAACAAAAAGAGAGAGAAAATATAAATAATTTAATGATAAGGAGGATGTGGTTGAATTTCAATATTGAGTAAAATAGAAGAGAAGAAAAAAATAAGAAAAATTAAAAGATATAACAATAAACACTAAATTATCCAAATTATGCTATATAATGAAATACTATTTTATTTTTATCTACTATCTTTAATTTTTTATAATGTAATCGGATAAAATTTAACAATCAAAGAGCAAAATAATAATAATAATAATAATAAACACAAAACTAATTCATATCAACCTAAATTAGAGTTCTTAAAAATACAAACATTTATCAACCTAAAGCGGAGATGCAATAAAAAATAAAAATCCACCAAAACATTGAGAAAGAGAGAAAAAAAACCTTTTTGTGAGAAAAAACTATGCAAAGAATGAAAAAGAGTGACAAATTTATGATAAGAGAGAAGGGATAATAAGAGACAAATAAAGGAAAATGAAGGGAAAGATGAATATCAATATTAAAGTAGAGGGTAGTGGGGAGATGAAAATGTAAGTGAAGAAGAAAGGTTAAAGAAAATGTAAATATTTAAAAAATAAGTGAATGTAAAAAAAAATTATAGGAAAATTGGAAATAAAAAGAAATATATAAAGATATTAATAAAACCGACAAATATGAATATGTAAAGTCAATAATTTTTTTTTTTTGTAAAAAAAAAATAAGAATAAATAATAATTATGTGACGAATGACGTGGTAATGAGGTGATGCAACAAAAGATCAGCAGCAATAAATGACATGCTTTAGCTTTTAGTAATATATAGATATAGATTACATGTATTTTCACACATTTTTTCACTCACACATATTTCTAAAAAATACAAATAACGTTACTAGAACAATGTTACCAAATGGCCTCTTAGCCTCTGTTTGGATAATAATGAAAAATGAAAATTATCTTACTATTCAGCTTATTTTTACTAATATTTATAGGCCCCATTGCACTTTTTGATATTATTCATGAATCTCACTGTATTATATCAGCTAACTTTTACTTTTATCTACAGTACTTTCAGTAATAAGTTTTCAGTTTTAGCAAAATAAGCGGTATCCAAACAGACCTTTAACTATTATTTTAAGGAAGTTTTGATACCAATTTTTATAGGGAATATAAAAAATTATTTTAAAAAAATTAATAAGATTTTTATTTATTTTTTCATAAAATTTTTATTAAAATAGCTTCTAATCAAGTTTATTACCTTTTCGGGCATTTATTAATTATTACTCCAACTCCTAACTCTAAAAATACATTACGGATTTGTTTGAGAATAATTTATTTAATAAAAACTGAAAACTTTTTGTTATAAATACTATAAATAAATGTAAAAACTAACTAAAATACTACAGTGGGATCTATGAATAGTACCAAAAAGTGTAGTAGGACTCATAAATAGTAATAAAAATAAACTGAATAGTAGCAAAAATAAACTAAATAGTAGAATAAGCTGACTTTAAGGGTGCGTTTGGACACCGCTTATTTTGCTGAAAACTGAAAACAATAAAAAATGATTTTTCGGTTACTATTTATAAATGAATTTACTGTTCATTTGCCTACTTGCACTATTCGTGTCCCATGAACAGTGCAATAGACACTGGTTTTATAAATAAATAAAAAAAAAATGGTTGAAACGCAGACGCACTGCATTTCAGCTGAACCCAAACGCAACCTAAATTGTAATCCCAAACGCAACCTACACTTACCATTGCCTCCTGAAGAGAAGTGAATTGCCAGAAGGGAAAGGCTTTAATCAGCTACTATTTTGCTTCAAGGCCTATAATTTACCTGTAAGTCTTTCTTTTGGCTCCACAGGGCGTGGCCTTGAGTTGACTATAGCATATTCTCTTTTGGATGGTATATTCCTAGTGGGATTTTAATTAATATTTCCGTCTTACTTTCCTTGTCACTTTAGCAAGCTTTGATTGGTGATTTTCACATCTGGCTCCGCACGGTTTTGAGGCTCCGCACGGTTTTGACTAAACTATCCATTAGTGGATTCCACATCTACTCCAACTCATTAGTGATTGCTCCTTTGTTGCTTTATGACCCAGTAATTTCCCCGAAGGATCAATCAACTGCTCTACCAATTCTGTCCCATTGGAAAAGCATGATCATTTATGCACTTGTTTGATACATGTATTTAAATATATATTTTTAGTTTTTAAACAATACTAGTCACATACTCATATGTTGCGTGTGATAATTTTTTTAGGATGGTCTCATTAAATATTTTATTAATACTATAATTTTAGTTATTAAGCATTAGTTTTTCATTAGTTTTTAAGTTAATATAAACCTTAAATATACATTTTTTTACCTTTATACACACACGACACATATATAGTGAATCTTTACACATACCTTTAAGAAAATTTTATATATTCCATTTGTTTAGATGCGTAAAATTATAGACTATTACTCCATAATAATAGTGGCTAATTAATTTTTTTTTTTTTTTTAGTGATCTCATTTGTAACGCTTCTTACCATTATCATATATTTACTAATTGATGATTTGCATAACAAAGACAATAAATGAGAGATAGCATTATTCATTAGATTTTCGAAAGTAAGTGTATGAAAATTACACATATATATATATATATATATTATAAATAAGGTTAAATGAAATATCAAAAAATGGATTTTTAAATTTTCTAACTTTATTTCTTATGTAATTTCTACTACTATCAGAGAACCTCTCTTTTTTAATTATGATTTATATGGTTTCCATAGTTAGAGTTTGATTAGTTTTAAATTTAAATTTAGTATTATAATTGCATTTAATTGTTGATTTAATTTTTTAAGTGAATTTAACCATTTATGTTACTACACTGTAAAGTTTTTAATGTTCTCCACACGGTAATCTCTATTTTATTTTTTACTTCTCCTTACAACCTCTTTATTTTCCAAAAAACAATTACTAATTGACGTTTGGTTTTTTTTTTTTTTTCTTTATCTACTTTTTATTACTTTGTATTGGTTTTTTTCTATACCATCTCTCTCTCTCTCTCTCTCTCTCTCTCTCCATTGGCAACCTATCGTTTTCCAAAATTTGATGATGAATCTATGACATTAAATATGCATTATTACTTTTTTTTTTTTAATTTAGTGTTTCTATCTTGATTTGTTTTGTATTTCATTCTTCCTTTGATGCATTGGGTGTGAGAATGAGTGTTTCCCTAGCATTACTCCACTTGATGCGGACAATTTTATTTATTTAATTTTGGCAAAATATTATATTTTAAATTTTTTATAATAAAAAAGAAGTGGAAATATAAATAATTTAATGATATATATGGGGGATGTGGCTGAAAAAATAAAAATAAAATATATAACAATAACCACTAACTTATCCAAATAATTTTATGTAATATAATAATAGTACATTCTTATATACTATTTTTAATTATTTATAATGCAATATGATAATATTTAACAATCAAAGTCATAAAAAAATAAAAAATAAAAACTTTAAACACAAAACACAAAACTAAATCCCATCAACCAAAATAGAGTTCTAAAGAATACAAAACTTTATCAAACTAAAATAGAGATGCAAGAAAAATAAAAATAAAAATCCACCAAAAAATTAAGGGAGAAAGAGTGGGAAATAACCATTTTTTTTGTGAGAGAAAATTATGTAAAGAATGGAAGAGTGAATGACAAATTTATACTAAGAGGATGATAATAAAAAGAAACAAAATAAAGGAAAATAAAAGGAAAGAGGAAGAGTTATATCAAGGTAGAATGTTTGGGGAGATGAAAATGTAAAGAGAATGAAAAAGGTTGGAGAAAGTGAAAATGTTAAAAAAAAAAATGAGTACAATTTGATAAACACAATTTTCTTTTATTTGAATTTAATTAAAATATTACATTTTTTTATTTTTTAAAACAAAAAGAAAGAAAAAATATAAATAATTTAATGATAAGGAGGATGTGGTTGAATTTCAATATTGAGTAAAATAGAAGAGAAGAAAAAAAATAAGAAAAATTAAAAGATATAACTATAAACACTAAATTATCCAAATTATGCTATGTAATGGAATACTATTTTATTTTTATCTACTATCTTTAATTTTTTATGATGTAATCGGATAAAATTTAACAATCAAAGAGCAAAATAATAATAATAATAACTTAAAACACAAAACTAATTTGTATCAACCTAAATTAGAGTTCTTAAAAACACAAAAATTTATCAACCTAAAGCGGAGATTTAATAAAAAATAAAAATCCACCAAAACATTAAGAGAGAGAGAGAGAGAGAGAGAGAACATTTTTGTGAGAGAAAACTATGCAAAGTGACAAATTTATGATAAGAGGGAAGTGATAAGAAGAGACAAATAAAGGAAGATGAAGAGAAAGATGAATAGTAATATTAAAGTAGAGGGTAGTGGGGAGAAGAAAATGTAAGAGAAGAAAAAAGGTTAAAGAAAGTGTAAATATTTAAAAAATAAGTGAATTTAAAAAAAATTATAGGAAAATTGGAAATAAAAAAGAAACATATAAAGATGTTAAAATCGACAAAGATAAATATGTAAAGTCAATAATCTATTTATATATTTTTTTTTGTAAAAAAAATAGGAATAAATAATAAATAATAATTATATGGCGAATAACGTGGCGATGAGGTGGTGCAACAGAAGATCAGCAGCAATAAATGTCACGCTTCAACTTTTAGTAATATATAGATTTAGATTACACGTATTTTCAGACATTTTTTCACCCACATATATTTCTAAAAAATACAAATAACGTTACTAGAACAACGTTACCAAACGGCATCTTAGCCTCCGTTTGGATATCAATGAAAAGTGAAAATAATTTTACTATTCAACTTATTTTTCCTACTATTTATGGGCCCATTACACTTTTTGGTATTATTCATAAACCCCATTATACTATTTCAGTTAACTTTTACCTTTATCTACAATACATTTAGCAATAAGTTTTCAGTTTCAGCAAAATAAGTGGTATCCAAACAGACCTTTAGCTATTATTTTAAGGAAGTTGTGAATCTTGTGATACTAATTTTTACAGGGAATATAAAAAATTATTTTAAAAAAATTAATAAGTTTTTTATTTCTTTTTTCATAAAATTTTTCTTAAAATAGCTTCTAATCAAGTTTATTACCTTTTGGGCATTTATTACCTATTACTCCAACTCCTAACTCTAAAAATACATTACAGGTTTGTTTTTCCCTCTTTTTCTCTCTCTGGGTTTGTGTGAATATGTGTTTGAAGGTTGAATTTGAAGCCAAATGCAAATGGGTTGCTTGATGATTTGCTACTAACATTTGTTTTGTATGTATTTGTGGAAATTTGATATCTTTATAAAGTTTTTTCCTTCAATTATTATTTATACTAATCGCTAACCCGTGCGATGCACGAGAAAGTTATTGTGTATGAAAATTTAAACAATTCTTTGTTTCTTCCTCTTTGATTGTACATTGAATTCTAGTCTCAAAAATTCCTACTTTTGATACGAAACATTAATTTACTAAGTCAAAAATATCAATGAAACTTAAATTACAATTAACAAAAACACAATCCGTAAACTTAAATTAAATCCAAACACAAACAAACGAACAAAAAAGAAGTCTCATATTTACAATGACAATTCAAATATATTATGAATTGAATTTTTATAGAATAACACTAATCTTTTAATTAAGGAATTGAATTTTTGTTATTGAGTATAAAGCTTGATTGGTATTGGTTACTAAACAATTAATATTGAAAAGGGTGCACGTTCAGCTATCACAAAAATATCCTATTCCTTGATAATGAATATAAGATAACCAAAAAAGAAGTCTCATATTTACAATGACAATTCAAATATATTATGAATTGAATTTTTATAGAATAACACTAATCTTTTAATTAAGGAATTGAATTTTTGTTATTGAGTATAAAGCTTGATTGGTATTGGTTACTAAACAATTAATATTGAAAAGGGTGCACGTTCAGCTATCACGAAAATATCCTATTCCTTGATAATGAATATAAGATAACCAAAAAATTAAATAAAAACTTATTCTTCACCATGACACCAAACCCCCTAGCCCCAATCATGGTTCTCGCAATTTAATTCCCATTATCCATGACAAAGTATCCCCATTACTCACTCACCTATATTAGTGCGTCCATATTCTCTTTTCATTAATAACTTACAACTGCTGCATGTTGCCTCAACAGATGAACTTTAAAGTTTAAAGAAATGATAACTTCAACATGTGGCATTTTGCTAGGCCACACATTTATCTAGCTATTGTTATTTATCAATACAAAGGCAGGGAAATGAACAATTTTATGGTACAAACAACTTTACAACACAGCCTGAGTCCTCAAACAAAGCATACAATATTGATAGACATTATAATGAGTAGAAACTGCACTTGATGTGGCTCACTGCATAAGTAACAACATATTAACGCCTGTCCAAATCAAGCTTCAATGCTGTTTCTTCTGCTTGCTTAAACTGAAAACCATGTCCATTTGCAATCAGTTAGTCTTAGCGCATAAAAACTTGGTAGAAAGTCAATAAATAAGCCAGACAAAATAATAAAAAAAGAATCTTAACTGCTCTGGAGTTTCAATCTTGTCTCTCCCACTGCATATCATATCAAATCCTCCCTAATAAAAAGAAAATGCAAGCAAATTAAAAAAAAAAAAAAAACTTGAAATAGAACTTATATTTAAAATGACATATATAAAGAGACAAATTAATGAGCAGAATATTGTAAAATACCTAAGGTGGTGTGGCACATAGGAGGTAAAAGCAATGGTATTTTCTTTCAAAATTGGTAATCTAACAAACAGGCGGACTTTCTAGCAGATTCATTCTAATTTATGCCCAACTATATCTACATAATAATGTCACTATGACATTTTCAAAAAAAAAATGTCACTATGACATGAAAGAGACATTATAATGAGAAGTTCAAATAGATATACCTAAAACATATGCATAATTAAGAAATATATATGTAGTATGTATAATTGAAATGAAAGAAATAAAAGTGTAAAGATAGTCTTCCTTCAAAAGCAAACCATGGAAAACTAATAAAAACCTTAAGTTGTTTCGAATTGTTTTGGCATTGCCAAAGGCCTCAAGAACTGGATTGGACTGTGATATTAAAGATCAATGTGGACATAAACCTTGATTCTTACTTAATTCTTTTGATAATATGCCAAGCATATACTCATTTAGGAAAATTTGAAATCCAACTGTGCGTCCTTCTACTCCAGATTGCCCGCCTAAGCGTGCAAGATATCTCATGAGCATCTTTGTTGTCTCAATTTTACCAGCACCTCTATCTCCACGAACCAAAATTGAATTATCTTTTCCTTCACTAATCATTGCCCTATTTTCTTAAACAACACATCAAATAAGAAACTACCACCAGGAAGTGATATGAATTGCATACATTTGAAAGGTAATTAACTTGACCTAGGTATTTAGGAAAGATGCGGGCCATTAATAGGAGTATGAGGTCTAAGAATGGCTACATATAATTAGATGTAATTTTTTGTTTCACTTTACCGCAATTAATTTATAAAACATGCCTATCTAGATGATTTCAATCAAATTTAAAGTTGTAGTTGTTTAGTTATATACATATATTAATAAAGCAAGTATAGTCCAGAATTCATTCCTATTTAAGAAGATTATTAAATTTTCTAATGTTGCAACTTGGGTTTTGATGATGGAAAGTTCTAGTGTACATAGTACTAAATTGCCACTTATGTTGATGACATAGTATGCCTAAATGCACATTAGAAAAAATGCAATGACCAATGGCAACTAAAATCAACAGGCACAAACCATGAAGTGGATATAAACTAATGCAAGAGTAAGTAAGACATTTTGTCAAACACATGGTATGCACAAAATTTCAACATTAGAATGTACCATAAAACCGATAATGAACAATCCTAAGTGTGGGATGAGCACATCAAATAGTTCAAACAATCAAAGCCAAGTCAGAAATCCACACCTCGTGTATCAATGTCTAAGATATAGGATTTTTTTTTTCTTCTGAATAATGTCTAAGATATTAACAATTTTTATTATAAATAAAAGAAATTAATAGTTTAAAACAGAGATATACAACTTATTTACACATTGAACAGTTCCTGTAACACAACAAACAACAACAATAACATAACAAATAGACAGAACAAACAAATTGAAGACTATCAAATATACAAAACTACAAAACTAATTAAATTATTCCATGAACAGTGTAAAGCCAAAAACCCAACTCTTCCATGGCTTTTATATCATAAGAAAGCACATGATATCTGTCTTAATTGATGTTAAACCTTCCAATTTGCAAAATAAAATATAGAACCTAGAATTCAAAATAATACTGTTGGTTTTTTGGGACAGTGAGAAACCAACCAGCAAGTGGAAAAATAAGATTAATAAGAAAGATGACAGATTTAATATATAGATTCAATATAGCTAGAAAATCAAAATGAACATACCCAAAAGAAGCAATGCTCCAATGGCAACTAAAACCAACAGGCACAAACCATGAAGTGGATATAAGCTAATGCAAGAGTAAGACATTTTGTCAAACATATGGTGTGCACAAAATTTCAACATTAGAATGTACCATAAAACCGATAATGAACAATCCTAACTGTGGGATTGTTCATTATTGGTTTTTTGGGATAGTGAGAAACCAACCAGCAAGTGGAAAAATAAGATTAATAAGAAAGATGACAGATTTAATATATAGATTCAATATAGCTAGAAAATCAATATGAACATACCCAAAAGAAGCAGTGCTCCAATTAAGTAACCCAGCAGTAACAAATTCAACACCCTAGGCAGAAACAAACGTAGAAAGAAAAAAAAAAAAAAAAAAACCATCAAACAAAAGAATAGAGCATAGCACGAAATAGTAAAAGGTGACAGATTTAATATATAGATTCAATATAGCTAGAAAATCATAATGAACATACCCAAAAGAAGCAGTGCTCCAATTAAATAACCCAACAGTAACAAATTCAACACCCTAGGCAGAAACAAACATCGAAAGGAAAAAAAAAACCATCAAGCAAAAGAATAGAGCACAAAAGAAATTGGAATGGAGGGATACCTCAACTGAACCACCCCGCTTACGTCAGTATTTATATAGATGTGAAGAGAGGAAGGAAGGAAGGAAGATAGAACAAAAGCTGAAACGGTTTCATCTTCCTGAAACCGTAGATCAGGAAGATGAAATAGTGAGTGAAACAGTAGAACAAAAGCTGAAACCGTGAGAATCAAAACGTGGGGAATGGACTAAACCTGAAACAATGAAACAAAACGTGGGACTGGGAGATAGAAAGTTGTAACTGTGAAAAAATATCAGGGATTTATTTGAAAAGGCTTTGGGTGTGGGCTTGGGTTTTATAGTGGAATTAAATGTATAAGAAGTGGACTTTAAAGTAGAAATAGGGCTAGAAATAATTTTATTTTTTATTAGTATTTTAAAATTGGTAAAATCTATTTTAAAATTAAATTAAAAATTCAGAAAAGAGGATAGAAATGACGTGATTGCTGACGTGGCTCAATGTGAGTGTAGTAACATTAAATGCTACGCTTCAACTTTTTAGTAATATATAGATATAGATGGGTGCAGTTTGCTTTATAGAATTCAATGAAATATGTTTATGTATTTAGTTACTGTTAGATTTAGAGATTCTTTTTTATTTATTTTTATAACTAAATTTTGGATATAGGGGGCTGTGATAATGTTTTGTGATTGATTAAGATGTCATTTAACTTTGAATTCATTTTTCTTTTTCTTTTTCTTTTTCCATTAATGAAAGCCTCGTTTTTGGAGTGTCTGTATAGTAGTTATAGCAATTTTGAGTTTTCGAAGTAGTACTAAAACCATGAACAATTGTGGTATAGGTCTGACATCTCTATCAGTGATTTAATTTCAGAGAAACAGTCCCCCCCTCCCTTTCTCCCCTTTGTGTGTGTGTGTAGGCAAGCATCGAATTTAGTCACCTTTTTTTAATGAATGGATCCATTATAGATATTGGAGACTTGGAGTGTCCCTATACATGTGGTGGACCTGTTTAGTCGGTTGAGGATTCACAACGGACCCCAAAAGTTTTGGGACTAAGGCATTGTTATATAACTCCTGAATTCAAAGATTTGGACATAACTTCCTTCTATCATTCAACTAATAACGTTAGAACTGTCACCTTCAACATAATGCAACAATAATTCAAGGATGGTTGCTTCACTTGTTGTTGACTTCCTTTTATAATTCAACTAATGACATTAAAATTATGACCTTCTACATAATGAAAAAATAATTCAAGGATGATTGCTTAAGCCCATTGAAAGCACTCTTTACCTAATTTGGTGGTATACTATTTCTTCTTCTTTTTTTGATAGGTAATATAAGAATTATTATTGATGAAAATGGAAAAAGAAACATACAATGTGTTCATTAGAATGAACACAGCAAAGTACAAAACAGAACTGGTGGTATACGATTTCTATAATTGAAAAACCTGCAGAGTATGAATATGAAGAAACTTTAACTACTTCTCATAATTCTACTCAGTAGTAATTGACCTGGACCTGGATGCCTTAGGAGCATCTACACTTGGTCAAGCTTAACAAATTTTAACTCTTGGAATCTATTTCCCTCAAACAGACATTGAGGGCTCCACTAGCCTGTGATTGGTGCTATGGTAGGCTTTTCTTTAACGTTTGCCAATGTCTAAACTCACCACTTTTTTATAATAAAATTCTATTGCCCAATGTTGAAATTCTTGCACATTCACTGCTTTTGTTTCAATGCAACCCATGCAAGCACTGTTGTTTCTATGTGAGCCGCCCCTTCTCCCCTCCCCCCCCCCCCCCCCCCCCTTCTTTTTCATTGGTATGCAATCAAACAATTGTACAAATAAGGCATTTTGTAACTGCATAATCTAAAATTCATCATAGATTCAATCTAATTGATATCAGAAAATCTCTTTGTTATAAATTATTTTGCTTCTTAAACTTCAAATATCTTGCAGAAAAACTTCTTGTCTTGTAGAGAGATGGTCGAAAGCTCATGGCGATACTACGTTCTTTTGATCAATTTGGTAAAATATCCAAATAGCATGCTAAGTTCTAATGCTTTTTATGCTTTCTGTTTCTTTTTGAGCCTTAATTTACTCTAGTACTCTTCCATATTCACAGCTAATGTTGTTCTTCAAGATGCATGTGATAGAGTTATTGTTGGCGAATTTAATTGTGACATCCCCTTGGGTCTATATGTAATCCGTGGGGAGAATGTTGTCTTAATTGGAGAGCTGGTATAATGTTTTCTTTATTACGCTGTGAGACTTGTCTGTTGTTAACAACTACTGCAAAATTTAGCCTCTGATTTTCTTAATTTACATCTCATTCTTTAGGACTTGGATAAGGAAGAGCTTCCCCCTAATATGACTCGTGTGTCAGAAGCAGAGATAAAAAGGGTAAGTTCCTGGTAGTATATTGTGTTTGGTTGCCTTGAAAACTGAACATTGATTCCAATCTATACACATTAGCCCTGTGTACGTGTAATAATTCATTGTTTCTTGTTAAATTGCCTTCATCATAATCCAATAATAAGATAATGAGAATTTTGCATATTTTGTAAAGATATGCAGCAGCAGAACAGCAATACATATGGTCAGTCTTGGCAGTAATCCACTTGAGTCAAAAGTCTCCAATTACAAATGTTGAAACCACTTTACAATAATTTTCACCTATAAGCCCCCGCAATGCATATGTATATATATATTTTTATGAAAGTGTTGATGTGGTTAAAGAGTGGAATCCTTTAACTGCACTACTAAGATTAGTTGGTTGAGAATTCATTGCTTTTGTGTTTTGCACTTTCAAATAACTCCAGTGCATGTTCTCTCTCCAGGCTCAGAAAGCAGAAAGGGATGCTACAGATCTGAAGGGCTCCATGAGAAAAAGAATGGAGTTCCTTGATTTTGACTGACTGATCCTGCCATGGTATGAGGTCATGCCTTGTCCGCAAATATTAGTGCGGCTGTGACCTAAATATGAACTATGCAGGGTAAGCTTACCAGATTTACACCATCTTTCTGGAGGGGGCAGCAAAAGAACAGTTGCATCTGTTATGAGGACCTAATTCGCCAAGGCTAGGAGGTAAGTCAAGTTTTGGATCTCTTAGAGGCAATGATGCTTCATCTCCCCCCTATTTGGTCTCTTGTAGTCCTTACATTTGGTTTTTCTTATCTATCGAACACAATTTGTCTGAAATTATTAAGAGTTGCTGATTTGGCACCTCGTTTTTTATGGTGTCATCATTTCACTTCATGTGTAAGATGGTTATTCTTGTTATTCACATTATAATTGCATGCAGCCGGTTCTTTATGTAACTATTGCTTCTATGCGCTATCTTGGCATGCCCAATTTTCTTGTCATTTCCAATGTTTTAGATATAGGATTTTCCAGTCCAAGAGACACTGCTGTTCATTGGTCCAATGTCGTGGAAACAATCAAGTTATAAGCTTTATTGCTGCCCTCCTTAATTAATTATAGAACGTATAGTTGAGTCCTATACTGATATTTTCTCAATGATCAATGGTAAGATGTGGAAAATTATTAGGTAAACCCAGAATACAATTAATCTGCCATTATATATATATATATATATTAAATGACTTGAACGTATTGTCTTGGAGTACCACAGCAGCTATACTTCGACAGTACCTATTAATTACTCATAATGGTTAATTGTTTTGATAGCATTGTAGAGTTGCAGATATCTTGATGGAGAAATAAGATGCTTATGAGTCTTATTTAATCAGATTTGAGTGAGAAACAATCTAGCTAGTGCTTCTTTGGGAGCTTGTTGCAAATAGGACACCACTGTTTTGTTAGACACATGGAATTTAGTGTTGGCTACCAGGTTTGTGTAGGGTGTGAATTTTGTGGATCCTTTGTGGATGGCTTTTTGATCCTCTTTCTTACAGAAAAATGCCATTGTATGCAATCAAATTTTAAGTTTTTTAACACTTGAGATTTAACCAGAAAAATAATTCAGAAAACTTAGTATTGTAAACTTTTTTTATGATTTGTTACAACATACACCAAATCTCGAAAGTTGCACAGAAGAGGTTCATGAGAAATCAGCTCTGATCGTTATTTAAACATGGCATTGCATGTGAAGTGCAAGCCTAATGTTTCCATGTCACACTGAAAATCGGACTCACCTCCCCTTCATTCAAGGAATGTAAGCAAAGAGATAAGGACCTCACTGAGCGTTTTGCCAGTTCAAAGTCCTGAAACTGAAAGGCAGGTGCACAAGTGCAGCCCACGAGAAAGAAGTGATTCTCAACATTCCTTGGAGGTGCTTTAAGCATCGTCCCACCTGGGGAAATGCTGATGTCCTTTTTGTTGGAAAGGACCCGAACCAAACCACACATTTGGGGGCACTGTGTACTGCAATTGCTGATTGTCAAGCAGATTGGGTCTAAGGCAAGTTAGTTTGACCTGCCCATCTTTGTCATTCAATTCCACTATCTGAAAGAAAATATCAATGGTGGTGGAAAAAAATGTTACAAAAGAAAAGAGTAATTACAGTGGGAAGGAGGGCTGCAATACTGAAAATTGTATAGATTTTCTATTAGTTTTAGGCGTTTAAGCATAGTTCATTCTAACTTGCTACGTTATGCAAAACAAGTTGTAAATGAAACAAGCTGAATCAAACCAAGTTTTGAAAGTTTGGAATTGTTCATTAATTTTTTTTCAAACACAAGTTGAGTTAAAGTTTAGCACCAAACTAGATTATATATTCAAGTTTGGTTTATTTTTTTGTTTAACAAGCTCAAACTTGCTGTGTGGGTTCCAATTAACTCAATTAGTAAAGTCTCTGATGGTTGAATAAGAGATCTGGGATTCAATCCCCACCTATACCAAAACCTAATTGGTGTTTTGATCTGATAAGAAAGAGCTATTATCAGGAGCGGACGCCATGAGTTGAAACTCTCAAAAAAAAAAAAAAAAACACGAACTTGCTCACAAACTACTTGATTAACTTATTCTTTTTTCATATATAGTACTAAATTTTGTAATCACTTCACAAATCTATGCTAACAAGTAATAAATAAATTATTTTTGAAATTATATTATTTGAGTTAATAAGATAAAATGTTTTTCATTAATGAACTTATAAAAATTAGATCCACCTATTCGGCTATGTGGAGTTTGGTTTTGTGTTTGATCTAGTTTATGACCCGACCTGACCTGACCCAACATGGAAGCATTACAGATTTAAATGAAATTTTGGTGAGGCCTAGTTCATAGAGCGAAGGCTTGGGCTGATATTTTAGCTATACTTCAAGAATGCCTAATAATTACTCATAACATGTTTATGATGGTATAATTGTTTTGACAGCATTCTTGAGTTACCGACATCTTTTGTTAAATAAGATGCTTATGATTATGGGTTTTAATTAAACAGATTTGAGTGAGAAACGGTCTAGGTGATGCTTCTTTGGGAGCTTGCTACAGATTGCTCACCACTGCTTTGTTAGACGTGAAATTTTGTGTTGGCTACCAGGTTTCTGCAGGGTGTAAATTTCTTAATCCTTAGTGCCCAGCTTCTTGGCCCTTTTTTCTGACTGAAAATAGCATTGAACATTTGTATGCAATGAAGTTTTAAGTTCTTACCACATGAGATTTAACCAGATAAAGAAAATCCAAGAAACTGAGCTTGTTAACTTTTATTATGATTTAATACAACACACACAAAAGTTGAACAAAGAGGTTCATAAAACATCTGCTCAGACTATCATTCAAAGCATTGCATGTGAAGTGCAAGCCTAATGTTTCCATATTACAATGAAAATCAGACTTGACCTCTCTTCATTCAGGGAAGGTGAGCAAAGAGATGAGGGCCTCACTATTCGGAAAGCATGAAACAAGTTCTGAGCGTTTTGCCAGTTCAAAGTCCTGAAATTGGAAGGCAGGTGCACAAGTGCAACCCACAAGAGAGAAGTGAGTCTCACCATCCCTAGGAGGTGCTTTGAGCACTGTCCCATCTGGGGAAAGGCTGATGTCCTTTGTTGGAAAAGAACCAAACCACACATTTGGAGGCACTGTGTACTGCGGTTGCTGATTGTCAAGTAGATTGGGTCCAAGGCAGGTTAGTTTCACTTGCCCATCTTTGTCATTCAATTCCACTACCTGAAAGAAAATATCAAAATGGTGGTGGAAAAGAACGTTAAAAAAGGAAAAGAGTAATTACATTGGGAAGGAGGGTTGCATGACTGAAAGTTGTACAGATTTTCTATTAGTACTAGGTGTTTAAGCAAAACATGTGATTAATCTTGAAATGCAATCCTTCAACTAAGAGATGAACTAAACACAACTTTATGAGTACTTTTCATGTTTCAGTCGTTTTCAATGACAATTTTATGAAAACCATGCTAAAACACATCTACATATACAAGAACAAAAGAAAGAACAAGGGATCTCATGACATCAGTGCTTTGAGTGTTTCATATGCATTTTCTGCAACCAAAGCAGTTATACAAATTTGCACTACAATACCACAGAATACACATAATGCGACATTTGCTTCACACAGGTAAATATGCACATAGATATATAGTGCAGTTTGTGACACGTTTAATATTAATATGTAATCTTTCACATGATCAATCAAAACCATCTAAAGCTAGGGAACAATGCAAGCTTTCATATATAAAACCTAGGGGTGGATCCAATAATGGAACATAATATGATTCAACAAAGGATATCAATTAGTCATCCTTGACTAAATCAAAATTTCTAAGATGCCTCTCCTGTCTCCACATCATCCATTCATGATTGAAGGCTATGAGTCAGCTTATGTTCAAGTTCAATGAACAGTCCAATTTGTCAGCTGTTTCTGCATTGAAGCAACCCACATTGGACTAATCAAATCCCTCTGGAAATGTTGGTAAAAATGGGTTATTGCCCATGAGTGTCTTACAACTTTCATTGTATTTCTTGAATCCTGTATCATGGGATGTCATGTCTATTGCTACCCTTCATTGTACTAATTTATATTTATTTACACGACTTGGCTCAGGTCCAATGCATTGGACCCATTACATGGCGACACTTGACCAAAAGTAGACATGTTATCATCACAACGAGTCCAGTGCACTGAGCACTAGACCAATCTTTGCCCTTTATTTATATTTTTCGGTACCAATCAATCACAACAATCGTCAATTTATAATCATTTTGCAGTAAAACTAGTAGTAAATTTAGCATTTTTTTTCTTTCTTTATGCATTGGTATTAATAAATGTGTAACACAAGGGTGGGTGACTGCGTACCGTAATAGGTTCTCCCACATAAAAATGCCATGTTTCTGCACATGGTATACGGTGGAGGCTAGACACATTCCCAGACGGTAGAAAAAAGTAAATGCACGAACTCACTGCGCGTTCCACCTTGTCTGAAATCATTATAAGAACACAAAAGTTATATAGAAAAACAACATAGGATTCATCATCATCATCATCATCACATATAAATATATGTTCTTTTATTGTAACTTACACTGAGGGGGAAGCTGAGACTTGGAGAGAACGATAGAGTTATCTCTGAAAGTTTCAGAGTAAAACCCACCTTCTGGGTTGGCAGCCAGATTCAACTTGGCTACAATCTCTGATGCTGAACCAATGTTTGCTTTACTTTGTTTAGCCTTAACCCAGTTATATAATATTAAGCCCCAACTGACTAGTATATACTATATACTCTTTATCTTGAATATACTGTACACCGCTTGATGCGAAAGTCGTCGCCTGCCTGCTACCAAATTTTTTTGTATTTTTTTATATTATAATTCCATAATTTGGAGCAAAAAAATTAATGAGTTTTCTATTTCTTTTTTCGTAAATTTTTTTTTTTTTTAAGAGAGTTTCAACCTATGGCGTCCGCTCCTGATGATAGCTCTTTATCATCAGACCAAGACACCAATCAATTTTTGGTGTAGGCGGGGATTGACCCCCAGATCTCTTATACAACCATCAGAGACTTTACCAGTTGAGCTAACTGGGACCTACATAATTTTTTTTATTAAAATAGCTTCTAATCAAGTTTATTACCTTCCCAGCATTTATTAACTATTAGCGTGTAAGTCCATGTATATGCACAAGTACATTTAAAACGAATCACAATATATATATATATATATATGATTGCAAATCTAATTGGATCTAGATTTTTCGGTTTTGCACCCAATAATTCACTTGCCATAAAAATTAAAAAAATTAAATGAGGCACATGGCACAAAATTGAGCTTCAATTAAAATTCAATTTAAAATCTAGGAAAAATTACACTTTACCCACCTGTAGTTTGCTCAAAAAACAGTTTACCCACTTATGGTTTAAAAAATGGCACTTTGCCTACCTGTGGTCTAATCTGTTAACCAAACGTTTACCCACCTTTGTCCTACTGTTACTCTAACACTATTCCACTCAAGAAAACAATAGCAATTGAATCAAAACACTTTTCAGAGGAAAAAAAAAAAAGCTTCCTTTTACCTGTACACCCCTGTTCGAGATTGTGATCCACTCCATCAAGATCAACCTGTGAAAATTTCAGCATCAAGAGAAGAAGGCAATCCTATCAAAACCAATGTGAAGGATATTGAAGATTTTCTCTCTTGATTTAAACGACAGATATGATTTTGATAGTTAGGGTTCTTGATTTCTTTTTCAAAAATTGCTGGTAGAGTCTTGAGAATGGTTACTTCATGCAAATGTCTTTGGTGATTGGGAGTTTATCTTTTCAAAGATCCTGCTTGGTAGGACCAACTTTGGGTATTGGGCATTTATTCTATCTATTAATCTCATAGTAGAGGGATAATGTTTAAATTTATATGTCTGGAGGTTTATTGATGCAAATTTTGCTTTTGCATATTATCAGAAATCCAGTGGTAGTGCATTGCTTTTGCATATTTTTCTCTAAAAGTGATCATGATCTAGGTTGGCTTTTACAGGGGTTGGTGCAGACACAGGCTTTTGTAACAATGCTGATAAAAATAGGGAACTGTCTTCGTGTCCAAAACGAGGATATGGGATCTAAAGGACCCAAGGCAGTCACCATTCATGTAACTAGATTTAAGAAGTTCCAAGGGGTTAGCAATCTGAAGGATTTCGTTGAAAATAGAGCGTTGCCACCTGGTGCTACTCGAACAGGGGTGTATGGGTAAAAGGAAGCTTTTTATTTTCTCAGGAAAGTGTTTTGATTCAATTGCTATTATTTTTTTGAGTGGAATAGTGTTAGAGTAATTGTAGGACAGAAGTAGGTAAACGTTTGGTTAACAAATTAGACCACTGGTAGGCAAAGTGCCATTTTTTAAATCACAGGTAGGTAAAGTGTTTTTTTAGCAAACCACAGGTGGGTAAAGTGTAATTTCCCCTAAAATCTAATTGAATTTAGACTCTTTGATTTTTACACCTAATAATTCACTTGACACAAAAATTAAAAAATTAGATGAGACACTTGGCGCAAAATTAGACATGATTTAAAATTTAAATGGATCTAGACTCTTCGGTTTTTGCACCTAATAATTCACTTCCCACAAAAATTAAAAATTAGATGGGGCACATGACACAAAATTGAACTTCAATTAAAATTCAATTTAAAATCTAATTGAATTTAGACTCTTTGATTTCTACACCTAATAATTCACTTGACACATAAATTTAAAATTAGATAAGACACATAGCACAAAATTAAACTTAAATTTAGAATTTAATTGTATTTTCTCTCAGTTTCACCTATTATTATAAATATAGATATAGATTACTCCAACTCCTAACTCTAAAAATACATTATGGGTCTATTTGGAAACAGTTTATTTAGTTAAACTTGAAAACTTTTTTTTTTTTTTTTTTTTGAGAAACCAAACTTGAAAACTTTTAGTTGTAAATACTATAAATAAATGTAAAAGTTAGCTGAAATAGTACAATGAGACCTATGAATAATACCAAAACGTATAGTAGGATCCATGAATAGTACTAAAAAGTGCAATGAGACGCATAAATAGTAGCAAAAATAAGCTAAGTAGTAGAATAAGTTAACCTTAGACTCTAATCCAAACGCAACCTACACTTACCATTGCCTCCTGTTTTGATGTTAAGTTGAACATAATTTAGCATTGAAAATACCAATTAACCCATTTGCCATCTACTTTGGAAATGGGTAAATTAGTCTTTCAATGTTAAATTTTGTCATGTTTAACAACAAAAGAGGAGATGTTGAAACAAAGTAAAACTTTAGACAGACAATCGTGCATTTTAATAATTCAAGGGGTTTGCATGTAATCGGGGTGAAAGACTATGGTAAAAAAATATAATTTGCTTTTTATTTATTTTTTTTTAATTGCAAATTAATTCAATCTAGAATGGTCATTTTCAATTTCACATTTTTTTTTTAATTGTTTAGTTAGATACGCATCCATTAGGTCTTTAACCTACAACCTCACCCTCCAATCAATTATTACGAGAGAAGTACTAATTGAGTTATAACTCATTGGCACGATTTTAAATCACAAATTTTCAATTGTCATATTTGATCCTTTAAACGATTTTATTTAAAACCAAACTTTGAGGTCAAAATATAGCAATAGTTTGTTTGAATATGTCATAGACCAAAGTTGTAGCTGAAGCCAAGACATCATTAGTCTGATGGCACCTCCAGTTCAATACCAAGGGCCGGGGTAGAGTAGATTTAGGATTTCTAACCAGGATAAAAATAAAAGTTGTGGCTGAAAGTGTGTTCACAAAAATACAAAATCTATTAATTTAGATGGAATCTTAATCATTTGTAATCCAAATTTTGAGTAAAATGTGGTAATTGAAATTTTGTGAATAAAATTATATGATGCATTTTATAAAATAAAAAAAATTATATGTTTGGTAAACCTGCTATCTGAGATATCCTCTTACAATAAAGAGCATTCTGGTGTGTTTTTTAATTTGACAATTTACAACGAAAGAAACACTATTATTTATAGTTTCACGACTTCCCCTTTTCTTTTTGTTCTTTCTTTCTTCTTTTTTTGTTTTTTTTCGTCTTTGCCCTCTCTTCCAAGTATTGCATTCAAAGTCTAATTCGCATGATGATCTATACCGCCTATATGTCTTATAGACAGTTTTAGTCTTTGATACTCCTAATGAGGGGCTTAAGTCCTTTAAGTGTGCAAGCAAAAGGGGATCAATGTCAATGTATATCTATATATATGTCACTGCTCATTATCTTTATTGACTTGAGGGTGAAAATTGACTATACGTTTTTATTTTATTTTTTGAAATAGGACTATACATTATTGAGAGAGAGAGAGATAGAAAATGTTAGAGATATATTAGACATATTAGCCCAATGTAATAAGTCCAAGCCCACTCTTACTTGTACTAGTAGTCTAGGGTTTAGTGATCTATATATACTCATGTTATAATTCATTGTAACATAGGTATTGTACCATATTCTTACATAATAAAGATGTATCCCTTAAGAAGTTCCTTCATAGTCGTAGGCCGACAAGCCCAGCCTGCATTAGGGGAAGTCATACTGTTAGTACATAATTAATGAAGATTTGCGGGGGGGGGGGGGGGGGGGGGGGAAATTGCTGTACTGACTAACCTTGACAGAGCCTGTTCCATTGTCACAAACAATTGGAAAATTTTCATCAAAATCCATGCCTCTTTTGCTTAATTAGAAGCTTTCCAAGAAGTGGATTGAAAGGGAAGAGTAGTGGGAGGCTGGCATATACAGGCTATGTAAATAAAGATAGGGAAGCTGAAAAAGGAGGAGAATAATGTTTTACTTTCGCTTTGACATGAATTTTAGCATTACTCTCTTTCGGTTGCTTTTGTGCATGTCAAAGCATATTGAATATGGTGGTGGAAAAAAAATGTTACAAAAGAAAAGAGTAATTACAGTGGGAAGAAGGGCTGCAAGACTGAAAATTGTATAGATTTTCTATTAGTATAAGGCGTTTAAGCATAATGTATTCTAACTTGCTACTTTATGCAAAACAAGTTGTAAATGAAGCGAGTTGAATCAAACCAAGTTTCAAAAGTTTAGAATTGTTCATAAATTTTATTTCAAACACAAGTTGAGTTTAGCACCAAACTAGATTATATATTCAAGTTTGGTTCATTTTCTTGTTTAACAAGCTCAAACTTGTTCACGAAATACTTGATTAACTTATTTTTTTTTTCATATATAGTACTAAATTTTGTTATACCTTCACAAATATATGCTAACAAGTAATAACTAAATTATTTATGAAATTATATTATTTGAGTTAATAAGATAAAATCTTTTTCATTCATGAACTTATGAACTTATAAAAATTAGATCCACCTACCGGGCTATGTGAAGTTTGGTTTTGTGTTCAATCGGGTTTGTGACCCGACTCGACATGGAAGTGTTACAAATTCAAATGATATTTTTGGTGAGGCCTAGTTCATAGAGCGAAGGCTTGGGTTGATATTTTAGCCATACTTCAAGAATACCTAATAATTACTCATAACATGTTCATGATGGTATAATTGTTTTGACACCATTCTTGAGTTACCAACTTCTTTGGTTAAATAAGATGCTTATGATTATGGGTTTTAATTAAACAGATTTGAGTGAGAAACGGTCTAGGTGATGCTTCTTTGGGAGCTTGCTGCAGTTCTCCACACGGTAATCTCTATTTTATTTTTTACTTCTCCTTACAACCTCTTTGTTTTCCAATCAACAATTACTAATTGACGTTTGGTTTTTTTTTTTTTTTTCTTTATCTACTTTTTATTACTTTGTATTGGTTTTTTTCTATACCATCTCTCTCTCTCTCTCTCCATTGGCAACCTATCGTTTTCCAAAATTTGATGATGAATCTATGACATTAAATATGCATTATTACTTTTTATTTATTTATTTAGTGTTTCTAACTTGATTTGTTTTGTATTTCATTCTTCCTTTGATGCATTGGGTGTGAAGAAGTGGAAATATAAATAATTTAATGATATATGTAGGTGGTCGGGATTTAGTGTAGGGTGTCAAGCCAATATCGGCTAAGCGCCTGTGGTGAAAATCCCGACCACCTACATTAACCAAACTAGTGGTACTCTAATGCCATTGGTTCATACCTTATAAGGTGCTAAGAGGAAGGAAACCCTCCAATATGGGACAAAAGCAAAAATTTGCCTAAGGAGTACTCATAAGTTTCCTTGAAGCAAAAAATGCCCCCACAATATATATGGGGGATGTGGCTGAAAAAATAAAAATAAAATATATAACGATAACCACTAACCTATCCAAATAATTTTATGTAATATAATAATAGTACATTCTTATATACTATTTTTAATTATTTATAATGCAATATGATAATATTTAACAATCAAAGTCATAAAAAAATAAAAAATAAAAACTTAAAACACAAAACTAAATCCCATCAACCAAAATAGAGTTCTAAAGAATACAAAACCTTATCAAACTAAAATAGAGATGCAAGAAAAATAAAAAATAAAAATCCACCAGAAAATTGAGGGAGAAAGAGTGGGAAATAACCATTTTTTTGTGAGAGAAAATTATGTAAAGAATGGAAGAGTGAATGACAAATTTATACTAAGAGGATGATAATAAAAAGAAACAAAATAAAGGAAAATAAAAAGAAAGAGGAAGAGTTATATCAAGGTAGAATGTTTGGGGAGATGAAAATGTAAAGAGAATGAAAAAGGTTGGAGAAAGTGAAAATGTTAAAAAAAAATAAGTACAATTTGATGAACACAATTTTCTTTTATTTGAATTTAATTAAAATATTACATTTTTTATTTTTTAAAACAAAAAGAAAGAAAAAATATAAATAATTTAATGATAAGGAGGATGTGGTTGAATTTCAATATTGAGTACAATAGAAGGGAAGAAAAAAAATAAGAAAAATTAAAAGATATAACAATAAACACTAAATTATCCAAATTATGCTATGTAATGGAATACTATTTTATTTTTATCTACTATCTTTAATTTTTTATGATGTAATCGGATAAAATTTAACAATCAAAGAACAAAATAATAATAATAATAACTTAAAACACAAAACTAATTTGTATCAACCTAAATTAGAGTTCTTAAAAATACAAAAATTTATCAACCTAAAGCGGAGATTTAATAAAAAATAAAAATCCACCAAAACATTGAGAGAGAGAGAGAGAGAGAGAGAGAGAGAGAGAGAGAGAGAACATTTTTGTGAGAGAAAACTATGCAGAGTGACAAATTTATGATAAGAGGGAAGAGATAAGAAGAGACAAATAAAGGAAGATGAAGGGAAAGATGAATAATAATATTAAAGTAGAGGGTAGTGGGGAGATGAAAATGTAAGAGAAGAAAAAAGGTTGAAGAAAGTGTAAATATTTAAAAAATAAGTGAATTTAAAAAAAAATTATAGGAAAATTGGAAATAAAAAAGAAATATATAAGGATGTTAAAATCGACAAAGATAAATATGTAAAGTCAATAATCTATTTTTTTATATATATATATATATTTGTAAAAAAAATAGGAATAAATAATAAATAATAATTATGTGGCGAATAACGTGACGATGAGGTGATGCAATAGAAGATCAGCAGCAATAAATGTCACGCTTCAGTTTTTGAATATGTGTTTGAAGGTTGAATTTGAAGCCAAATGCAAATGGGTTGCTTGATGATTTGCTACTAACATTTGTTTTGTATGTATTTGTGGAAATTTGATATCTTTATAAAGTTTTTTCCTTCAATTATTATTTATATGGGTGCAGTTTGCTTTATAGAATTCAATGAAATATGTTTATGTATTTAGTTACTGTTAGATTTAGAGATTCTTTTTTATTTATTTTTACAACTAAATTTTGGATATAAGGGGGCTGTGATAATGTTTTGTGGTTGATTAAGATGTCATTTAACTTTGAATTCCTTTTTCTTTTTCTTTTTCCATTAATGAAAGCCTCGTTTTTGGAGTGTCTGTATAGTAGTTATAGCAATTTTGAGTTTTCGAAGTAGTACTAAAACCATGAACAATTGTGGTATAGGTCTGACATCTCTATCAGTGTTTTAATTTCAGAAAAAGAGTCCCCCCTCCCTTCCTCCCCTTTGTGTGTGTGTGTAGGCAAGCATCGAATTTAGTCACCTTTTTCTAATGAATGGATCCATTATAGATATTGGAGTGTCCCTATACATGTGGTGGACCTATTTAGTCTGTTGAGGATTCACAACGGACCCCTAAAGTTTTGGGACTAAAGCATTGTTATATAACTCCTGAATTCAAAGATTTAGACACAACTTCCTTCTATCATTCAACTAATAACGTTAGAACTGTCACCTTCAACATAATGCAACAATAATTCAAGGATGGTTGCTTCATTTGTTGTTGACTTCCTTTTATAATTCAACTAATGACATTAAAATTATGACCTTCTACATAATGAAAAAATAATTCAAGGATGATTGCTTAAGCCCATTGAAAGCACTCTTTACCTCATTTGGTGGTATACTATTTCTTCTTCTTTTTTTGATAGGTAATATAAGAATTATTATTGATGAAAATGGAAAAAGAAACATACAATGTGTTCATGAGAATGAACACAGCAAAGTACAAAACAGAACTGGTGGTATACGATTTCTATAATTGAAAAACCTGCAGAGTATGAATATGAAGAAACTTTAACTACTTCTCATAATTCTACTCAGTAGTAATTGACCTGGACCTGGATGCCTTAGGAGCATCTACACTTGGTCAAGCTTAACAAATTTTAACTCTTGGAATCTATTTCCCTCAAACAGACATTGAGGGCTCCACTACACAGAAGCCTGTGATTGGTGCTACGGTAGGCTCTTCTTTAATGTTTGCCAATGTCTAATAAAATTCTATTGCCCAATGTTGAAATTCTTGCACATTCACTGCTTTTGTTTCAATGCAACCCATGCAAGCACTGTTGTTTCTATGTGAGCCGCCCCTTCTACGCGCGCCCCCCCCCCCCCCCCCCCCCCCCCCCCGGTTTTCTTTTTCATTTGTATGAAATCAAACAATTGTACAAATAAGGCATTTTGTAACTGCATCATCTAGAATTCATCATAGATTCAATCTAATTGATATCAGAAAATCTCTTTGTTATAAATTATTTTGCTTCTTAAACTTCAAATATCTTGCAGAAAAACTTCTTGTCTTGTTGAGAGATGGTCGAAAGCTCATGGGGATACTACGTTCTTTTGATCAATTTGGTAAAATATCCAAATAGCATGCTAAGTTCTAATGCTTTTTATGCTTTCTGTTTCTTTTTGAGCCTTAATTTACTCTAGTACTCTTCCATATTCACAGCTAATGTTGTTCTTCAAGATGCATGTGATAGAGTTATTGTTGGCGAACTTTATTGTGACATCCCCTTGGGTCTATATGTAATCTGTGGGGAGAATGTTGTCTTAATTGGAGAGCTGGTATAATGTTTTCTTTATTACGCTGGTGAGACTTGTCTGTTGTTAACAACTACTGCAAAATTTAGCCTCTGATTTTCTTAATTTACATCTCATTCTTTAGGACTTGGATAAGGAAGAGCTTCCCCCTAATATGACTCGTGTGTCAGAAGCAGAGATAAAAAGGGTAAGTTCCTGGTAGTATATTGTGTTCGGTTGCTTTGAAAACTGAACATTGATTCCAATCTATACACATTAGCCCTGTGTACGTGTAATTAATTCATTGTTTTCTTGTGAAATTGCCTTCACCATAATCCAATAATAAGATAATGAGAATTTTGCATATTTTGTAAAGATATGCAGCAGCAGAACAGCACTACATATGGTCAGTCTTGGCAGTAATCCACTTGAGTCAAAAGTCTCCAATTACAAATGTTGAAACCACTTTACAATAATTTTTACCTATAAGCCCCCGCAATGCATATGTATATATATATATTTTTATAGAAGTGTTGATGTGGTTAAAGAGTGGAATCCTTTAACTGCACTACTAAGATTAGTTGGTTGAGAATTCATTGCTTTTTTGTTTTGCACTTTCAAATAACTCCAGTGCATGTTCTCTCTGCAGGCTCAGAAAGCAGAAAGGGACGCTACAGATCTGAAGGGCTCCATGAGAAAAAGAATGGAGTTCCTTGATTTTAATCAATCCCAGTCAGTTTCTTCTCATCTAAATAAGGGTATTAAAGGTTGATTGGCATCCCACCTCTTCAAATTAATTGTGTGAGCAAAAGTAGCAACTTTGACACGTTTTTGCCTTGACTTATTTTTGCCCGCCACAACAACAATCGTCAATTTACAATATTTTGCAGTAAAACTGGTAGTAAATTTAGCACTTTTTTTTTTCTTTATGCATTGGTTTAGGGTGAGTGAGTGCATACCGTGATAGGTTCTCCCACATAAAAATGCCATGTTTCTGCACATGGTATACGGTGGAGGTTAGACACATTCCCAGACGGTAGCAGAAAGTAAATGCACGAACTCACTGTGCGTTCCACCTTGTCTGAAATCATTATAAGAACAACAAAATTTATATACAAAACAACATAGGATTCATCATCATCACATATAAATATATGTTCTTCTATCGTAACTTACACTGAGGGGGAAGCTGAGACTTGGAGAGAACTATAGAGTTATCTCTGAAAGTTTCAGGGTGAAACCCACCTTCTGGGTGGGCAGCCAGATTCAACTTGGCTACAATCTCTGATGCCGAACCCATGTTTGCTTTCCTTTGTTTTGCCTTAATCGCACTCTTTCACCTGATCAAATCACAATTCAGATCAACCTAACCTTATATAATATTAAGCCCCAATTGACTACTTATATACTCTTTATCTTGAATATACTGCACACCGCTTGTTGCGAAAGTCGTAGCCTAGCTGCCAGCAAACTTTTTTGTATTTTATAATTCCATAATTTAAGTAGTTGAATTTTGAAAAATGTATGTCTTCGTTGAAACAGGAGTTGCAGACGTATTACGGAGTACAACTTACGAGTTGGGCCAATTAGTTTTTCAAACAACACTCGGTTAAATTCTCCCATTAGAGCATTTTCAGCATAGTAGCCAAATTTTTATATTGTTTGACTAATGAACAGTGATATTTAGTTTTTGCCTATCAATCTTTTTAAATACACTTTCAACAAATTCTTTATTTCATTCTCTATCTTCTTTAAATATTATTTCTTCATTCATTGTTTATTCTTTTTTTAATTATCATTTATTCTTTTTTTAACAACTATATTTTTTAATGAGAAGTGTTATGTTCACAACATTTTACGTAATATTTTCACAACAAAATTTACGTGAAAAGTTGTTACTAGTTCTAATTTGAACCCACCACTGAAATTATTTTTTTACTCGCCAATATTAATTAATAACAATCTGTTACTTAAAATTTATTATAAAAATATTATAAAAATATTGTGATAATATTTTTCAATTAGAATTTTTTTTATTTTTTATATTATTTTTCTTCCAACCATTTCATTTTCATCCACGTTTCCTTTCATTTTTTCTTTTTCTTGTTTTTCTCCTCCACACAAGTGTCTAGCTCCCTTCTTTTTATTTTCTTTTTCACTTCATCAAGAACATTCCAGCATCTCTTTGCTTCACATCAGAGAAAAGAGAAAGAGAGAGAGAGGAGAGATCGGCCTGTTGTCCTCCAGCCGCCGCTCTAGGGCTGCTCCAGCCACCGCTCCAGCGCTACTCCAGCCGTCGCTCCAACGCCGCTCCAGCCGCTGCTCCAGCATCTCCATTGCCGCTGGGTCAGATCGGGTTGTTCTTTCTTTCTTTTTTTTCTTTTTATTTTTTCATATTTGCTTATTCTGATTCAACTTTATTTTAAGAATTAGATTTTGTTTTGTGTTTTGTGTTTGGATTAATTCTTTTGCTCATGAACATGTCTCTCTCTTTTCTCTTTTTTCTTTTTTTTTTTTCCTTTTTTTTTTCTGATTTCATTTGGTTTATGAGAAAAAAAGAAGTAACAGCAACATAGTGAATGAGAGAATGAGAGGAAAAAAAAAAAAAAAAAAAGAAGCAACGGAGAGAATGAGAAAGAAAAAGAAATCTGGAGGAGAGAGAAAGAATTAATATAAAAAGGAGTGGGTATAATATTTTATTCCAGAATTCAATGGCTAATGAACAGTAGCCCATCAGACTTTATGGGCTACTGTTCATAAGCCAAAAAAAAAAAAAAAAATTGGGTATGCCTAATCCGCTGGAGTTGGTTTTTTTGCTCACATTCTCTATTATAGCTAAGATTTGGGGGATGCATTAACCACTGGAGATGCTCTTAGTTATTAGCTTAAGATTTTGGCGTAAATTAGTAATTGATTATGGTATTAACTACTTATTGAGGGAAAATTTAGGCTCACACATAAGGAGGTGATAGAATAATGGTTAAATTATTAAATTTTCTATTTCCTTTTCAATTTAAAGATGTACAATGTTCAAGCTTTTTTGGGTGATTTTGCATTGCTAATGTTCAATATTTTCTTGTGACTTGATTTCATAATGATTTTTATTTGCCAAGAGTTTTATAACTCAATTGACTCATTCTAGTAATTTTAATAAAAATATTTAGAGCTCAAATTCCTCATCTTCATTGTAATTATTAAATTATCAAAAGTGAATTAGTTATTAGTGTATTTATTTGGTAATGTAAAGCTTTTTTAGAAGGGAGGGAATGGTTGTACGAGAATTAAAAATAATAAAAGAAAAAGAAAATAACTGTTATCTTAAGTGATAGCTCAATTGTTATGGCATTCTTTTGTGCTCCGTACATGTGGTTTGAATTTTATTTTTCATACTCTCACTATTTATCATCTAAACAAAAAAAAAGTATAGAAAAAATTAGTATGATTGAACTAATGACAAGGTTGACTTACATTGTTTTTTGGCCCATTTTCTCTTCTATATATGAGATGGAAAACGCTGCTTCTAATTATGCTTCTCAAGTTTTATTTTGTGGTTCTGGTCAAGAGGCTAGTTGCTTTGCTAAGAGAGTTGCAACTCTTTTTTGCTTGCTTTGCATGTTTTTTCACTAGTTTATGAGCTACTTGACTTGTTTGTAATTTTGTTTTGTTTTGAGAAATTTTCTTGCTTGTTTAGAAAAAAAAAAATTCATTTCTTTTCTTGTTTTGAGAAAAAATATATAACAGTGGAACATGTTAGATTGTCCATAGCAATTTTAAAATACAACAAATATACAAATAGTAATGAAAAGTGTGTCACAAAATTGAATTGAACCTTCTTCTTTTTTTGGAGAAAAAGAGAAGAAAATCTGAACTCCGACAGCAAATAAAGATTGAAGGTAATGTAGCGTTGCGTTTCTACATGTTGTTCAATGGGTATTGGGGGGAAAAAAAATTATCTATATATAAAATATTTTTTTACTAGTTTAATTTTATCTTAGAAATACTTTTGCACACCCTGATTTAAATCTTGCACACCCTAATCACATATTAGCCCAACCCAAAATCAAGCAACAACATAGATTTGCCCATCCCAAAACCAAACAACATAGGTCATAAATCTCTCTCTCTCTTTCTCTTTGATCTGATCTTTGATCTTAGTATCATAAATCTTATCTAATCTTATCTCTCTTCTCTATTTGACTATCTCGATATCTCCGGCTTTAAAAGTAAAGAGTGTTTGTGAGTTGTGAGTATTTCTTTCTTTATTATAAATTTATAGTATATATGTGTGAGTTTGTGTTTAATTGTGTATTGATAGTGTGCATTATTTTTTCGATTTTTTTTTTTTTTTGGGCAATAATGTTATTTGTGTGAATTGTGTGTTTATAGTATAAATATAATATAACTTTATATAGTTTAATAATTAGGAAATACGTATAAATATAATATAATTTTATATAATTTAATAATTAGAAAAAATACAGTGTTTGTTACGTGTGTATGTATTGTTATTGTTATTATGTTATAGTATCGTTTCATTATAAAGTTATATTCAAGAAAAAGAATAGTAAAGTTAGTGATTGACTGATTGTTTGAGCATTTGATTGGTTAAGTAGAGACTTCATGTATTATTTATATATGGATGAGTGTGGCTGTGTGAATCAACAAAAAATAGAGTGCCAATGGGTTTAGTTTTGTCATTTAGTTTAAAATATGTTTATAAAAACAATGACAAATAGATAATGACAATTACATAAAATAAAAACATTATACAAACTTGCTACACCTACCCGCATTAACAATAGATAATAGCAATTGAGATTGGACAAGGAAGAAATCTCTAAGAACCAAAGCAAATATATATATATATATATATATATATATATTGAATTGTTCATAGCAATTTTAAAATACAACAAATATACAAACAGTAATGACAAGAGTGTCAAAAAATTGAATTGAACCTTTTTTTTTTGGGAGAAAAATAGAAGAATATCTGAATACCAACAGCAAGCAAAGATTGAAAGTAAATGTATCATTGTACTGTCCACCGAAGGCATAATGGGTTTAGTCTGCAAGCATACATTAGAGTAATGCATATATTAATATCCATATTAAAATCCAAATACAATTTGATAAGATAAGAAATGTAAAAAAAACCATTTAAAAAAAAAAAAAAAAAGGGGGGGGAGAAAGCTACCTTTATAAATAAACTTTTTTTTGAAGCGTGTTAACATTGCCATCTCAGCGTTGACCAACTTAGCAACATTTCAGTTTTCGTAGCGATCCCCAACCCGTCGAAGTCGATGATGGTATCTCTGAATCAGAAATGATCTCAACGTTGGGGATGTGAGATATTTTATGCCAATCCTCTCCACTGTCTTTCTTGCACCGCTTCTCCAGATGTGGACATCCTTCAATTTCAAGTGTTTTGAGTGCCGTAAGATTCTGTAGCTCGTCTGGTATAGACATTAGATTAGGGCACTTCCAAATTAGCAAAATTGAAAGCGATATGAGGCATCCAATCTGCTTCGGCAGAGAAGATAAGTCTTCACAGCTCCAGATGTACAGATAACGGAGAGCAGTTAGATGTTGAATACCCTCTGGCAATGAAATTAACTTAGGACAGCTGTCAATATATAAATCCTCAAGTGCAATTAAATATTGAATTCCCTCAGACAAAGAGCAGAATTTGTTGCACCCCCGAATGTATAAACTCCATAGTGAAGATAAGCCCTGCAAACCATTCATTGGTAAGGACAAAAGATTATTACACCCCCATATCCACAGTTTCCGTAATGAATGTAAGTTCTGGAGTCCTTCTGGAAGACTTTCGATCTTGTCACAACATTCAAGACGAAATTCATTCAACGCAGAAAGATTATCCAACTGATTAGTCAGTGACTTGAGATTGGGCATTCTGGAAATCCTCAACGTTTCAAGCATCTTATGATTTTGCAACAGTCCATCTGGAAGAATTGTCAATTCATCCATGTCATCAATCAGAAGGGAAGAAAGTGAAGTGAGATTCATCACTGACCTAATTAACATTGCATTGTTTCTTCTCATAGTCAAATCTGTAATGGAAGGAATAATAGGAATTTCAACCAACTTTAGGCAATCCGTGATATCTAATGTGCTTAGGCAAGGAAAATTTTCTCCTCCAGTCATTGTTCTCCATTCCTCCAAATCACGCATCCTATAGAGCCTAAAGTTCTTCAATGAGGGGAATGAAATTGCACCGTCTCCATGGAACTCATTGCCAATATATTTCACAGCATCCCAGCCAGTTATATTAAGAACCTCGAGGAATGGTAGTTTGCCAAGAGGTGGCAAATGTTCACGTCTTTCCCAACAATCTAGCGAAATTTCAACCAAATTACAAAGAACTGAATTTTGAATCCATGTTGGAATTTTTGAACCATGATAGTTGCATATAGATAGTTCTTTCAGATTTGAATGAGGTTGGAGACCATCAAGAACATCTTCAACATGGTCCGGTACATGGCTTTTATTGTTAATCTGCCAAACCAAACTTAGCGAATGAAGATTTTTTTTTCCAATCAAATTTGCACTTTTGGCCTCCTCTGAATTTTTGACATTATCAAGTTCCTTTATTGTCAACTTGTTCCGAAGGTTTAGCCCTTTCAACTCACTTACATGATAACCATTTTTGTTGCCAACAATGAAGAAGCTCAATGATTGGAGGCAAGTTAATTGTCCCATTCCTTCAGGCAAACGAGTAAGAGAATCACAACCAGCGATGCCAAGATACATAAGGCTTTTCATGTGCTTCATACCTTTGGGTAACTCACAAAGATCATAACAGTAGTCTAGTTTCAGAGTTTGTAGGTTCAAGAGGCAGGTTGTTGATATAGGTAAAACTTTGATAGTAGACCTAGACATGTCAAGATACCTCAAATGTTTTAAATTTTTGATTGATCTCGGTACTTCCTGATACCAAAATTGAAAATTCAATACCCGAAGATACTTTTGTTTTAAGAAGAATGGCAGAGAAGCTTTAAGATCAGATGCACCAAGGCACGAGCGTAGAGATCGAACTTTACATAGGTCCTCATTCAAAGAAATGTCTTGTGATGAGGTCATGCCAAAAAACATATGAAAAATCCTGCCTTCAACCTTCACAGCTTTATCGGATTCCACTGCAATACATTCATGCCTCATAATAGATTGAGCAAGGTCATGCATAAGGTCATGCATTTTACATGTTATATAGCTGCGATACCCCTCCTTGACATCTTGAAAAAAAGACCTCCGTACTAATTCATTGAAGATATCTACACCAAAATCATACAACTCTGATGGTCCTTTGGAGGGAATAAAACCATTAGCCATCCATAGTTGTATCAACATATCCATCTCAAGCTCATGATCTTTGGGAAATACACAGCAATAAGCAAAACATTGCCTTAGATGTGGGGATAGATGGTGATAGCTCAACATGAGGGCAGGCAGGATGGAATTCTCACTTTCTGGTAAATTCCAAATCTGACTTTCTTTCACAAATAACCATTCACGTTTGCTTCTTTTTGAGTACACAAGGCTTCCAAGAGCATTTATTGCTAGAGGTACGCCTCCACACTTCTTCACTATTTCCTTGCCAATTGATTCCAATTCTGATCTTTCTTCTACCCTTTCCAACCCAAATGCACGTCCTTTAAATAAGGACCAAGATTCATCCTCTGACAAGCATCCAATCTGGTGTATAGGATGTACTGTGGCCATCATCAGTGCAATTTTTTCATTCCGAGTTGTCACTATAAGCATGCTACCTTTCGCTCCACGCATCAACGAATGTTTTAGGCGGTCCCATTCTTCTTGGTTCTCGTTCCAGACATCGTCCAAGACAAGCAAGAATTTTCTCCCACGCAATTTTTCTTGCAACTGTTTCTGTAGTGGATCCAACTCTGAAAGACTACATGCACTACCATCAATGGATTCTATGATTGCCTTTACTAACCTTCTTATCTGGAAATCAACTGATACACACACCCAAATTCTCAATTCAAAATGCCTCTCCACCCTTGCATCATTGTAGACTAACTGTGCAAGCGTTGTTTTACCCAAGCCCCCCATGCCCCATACAGCATAAATGGCCAGATTATCTTGATCATCAGACACGTTAGTGAGCAACACTTCAATGGTCTTTTCTTTTTCCTCATCTCTTCCATAAATCTTACTTTCATTCACAAGTGAGCCAGTTTGTCTTTTTTCTACATCAAAAGCTTCCATGTTTATATCTCCCTCTCCCAAGTGAAAAGATCTCTCCCTAGAAATGACATGCAGTCTATCCCTCACATTCTTCAATTTATGTGCCATTTTCATGCGAAACATAAGTCTGTTTGGAAGAGAAAAGAATCTACTTACTTGGCTTGATACACCTTTCTCTCTCTCCACCTTTCGCATTAGAGCTTCAGTTGCAAACTCGTCCAGAACATTATCCGCATCACAAGCTACATCTTTGAGCTTTCCCAGCCAATCCGTTATAACTTCATTGTTCCACTGCTTCTCCTCTGCATATTTGACAGCGGATCGGATGGCAGACATCGTGCTCTTAAGATTGTCAAGCTCAGCTCCCAAGCCCCAAGCAACTCCAAATTCTTGAAGTGCAGAAGTATTCAGGTTCCCCACCACAGTGCTCACCAAGGCAGAAAGAAGTAAGTCCGCCATATGATCTCTCTTTCACTCACTCTAGTAATAAATTGCTATACGAATACAGGATAGTTGAAGAGAAGTGAATTGCCAGAAGGGAAATGCTTAATCAGCTACTATTTTGCTTCAAGGCCTAATTTACCTGTAAGTCTACTTTTGGCTCCACTGGGCGTGGACTTAAGTTGACTTAGCATATTCTCTTTTGGATGGCATATTCCTAGTGGGATTTTAAATTTTTAATTAATTTTTCCGTCTTTCTTTCCTTGTCACTTTAGCAAGCATTGATTAGTGATTTTCACATCTGGCTCCACACGGTTTTGACTAAACTATCCATTAGTGGATTCCACATCTACTCCAGCTCATTAGTGATTGCTCCTTTGTTGCTTTATAACCCAGTAATTTCCCCGAAGGATCAATCAACTGCTCTACCAATTCTGTCCCATTGGAAAAGCATGATCATTTACAACATGTTTGATTAATGGGTTTAAACACATGTTTTCAGTTTCTAAACAACACTAATCACATACTCGCATGTTGTGTGTGATAATTTTTTTAAGATAGTCTCATTAAATATTTTATTAATACTATAATTTTAGTTATTAAGCATTAGTTTTTTTATTAGTTTTTAAGTTAATATAAACCTTAAATATACATTTTTTTTTACCTTTATACACTTTTTTTCTCTCTCCGGGTTTGTGTGAATATGTGTTTGAAGGTTGAATTTGAAGCCAAATGCAAATGGGTTGCTTGATGATTTGCTACTAACATTTGTTTTGTATGTATTTGTGGAAATATGATATCTTTATAAAGTTTTTTCCTTCAATTATTATTTATATGGGTGCAGTTTGCTTTATAGAATTCAATGAAATATGTTTATGTATTTTGTTACTGTTAGATTTAGAGATTCTTTTTTATTTATTTTTATAACTAAATTTTGGATATAAGGGGGCAGTGATAATGTTTTGTGGTTGATTAAGATGTCATTTAACTTTGAATTCCTTTTTCTTTTTCTTTTTCCATTAATGAAAGCCTCGTTTTTGGAGTGTCTGTATAGTAGTTATAGCAATTTTGAGTTTTCGAAGTAGTACTAAAACCATGAACAATTGTGGTATAGGTCTGGTGTTTTAATTTTAGAAAAGAGTCCCCCCTCCCTTTCCCCCCTTTGTGTGTGTGTAGGCAAGCATCGAATTTAGTCACCTTTTTTTAATGAATGGATCCATTATAGATATTGGAGTGTCCCTATATATGTGGTGGACCTGTTTAGTCTGTTAAGGATTCACAATGGACCTCAAAAGTTTTGAGACTAAGGCATTGTTATATAACTCCTGAATTCAAAGATTTAGACATAACTTCCTTCTATCATTCAACTAATAACGTTAGAACTGTCACCTTCAACATAATGCAAAAATAATTCAAGGATGGTTGCTTCATTTGTTGTTGACTTCCTTTTATAATTCAACTAATGACATTAAAATTATGACCTTCTACATAATGAAAAAATAATTCAAGGATGATTGCTTAAGCCCATTGAAAGCACTCTTTACCTCATTTGGTGGTATACTATTTCTTCTTCTTTTTTTGATAGGTAATATAAGAATTATTATTGATTAAAATGGAAAAAGAAACATACAATGTGTTCATGAGAATGAACACAGCAAAATACAAAATAGAACTGGCGGTATACGATTTCTATAATTGAAAAACCTGCAGAGTATGAATATGAAGAAACTTTAACTACTTCTCATAATTCTACTCAGTAGTAATTGACCTGGACCGGGACCTGGATGCCTTAGGAGCATCTACATTTGGTCAAGCTTAACAAATTTTAACTCTTGGAATCTATTTCCCTCAAACAGACATTGAGGGCTCCACTACACAGAAGCCTGTGATTGGTGCTATGGTAGGCTCTTCTTTAACGTTTGCCAATGTCTAAACTCACCACTTTTTTATAATAAAATTCTATTGCCCAATGTTGAAATTCTTGCACATTCACTGCTTTTGTTTCAATGCAACCCATGCAAGCACTGTTGTTTCTATGTGAGCCGCCCCTTCTACCCCCCCCCCCCCCCCTTCTTTTTCATTGGTATGAAATCAAACAATTGTACAAATAAGGCATTTTGTAACTGCATAATCTAGAATTCATCATAGATTCAATCTAATTGATATCAGAAAATCTCTTTGTTATAAATTATTTTGCTTCTTAAACTTCAAATATCTTGCAGAAAAACTTCTTGTCTTGTTGAGAGATGGTCGAAAGCTCATGGGGATACTACGTTCTTTTGATCAATTTGGTAAAATATCCAAATAGCATGCTAAGTTCTAGTACTCTTCCATATTCACAGCTAATGTTGTTCTTCAAGATGCATGTGATAGAGTTACTGTTGGCGAATTTAATTGTGACATCCCCTTGGGTGTAATCCGTGGGGAGAATGTTGTCTTAATTGGAGAGCTGGTATAATGTTTTGTTTATTACGCTGTGAGACTTGTCTGTTGTTAACAACTACTGAAAAATTTAGCCTCTGATTTTCTTAATTTACATCTCATTCTTTAGGACTTGGATAAGGAAGAGCTTCCCACTAATATGACTGGTGTGTTAGAAGCAGAGATAAAAAGGGTAAGTTCCTGGTAGTATATTGTGTTTGGTTGCTTTAAAAACTGAACATTGATTCCAATCTATACACATTAGCCCTGTGTACGTGTAATTAATTCATTGTTTTCTTGTGAAACTGCCTTCACCAGAATCCAATAATAAGATAATGAGAATTTTGCATATTTTGTAAAGATATGCAGCAGCAGAACAGCAATACATATGGTCAGTCTTGGCAGTAATCCACTTGAGTCAAAAGTCTCCAATTACAAATGTTGAAACCACTTTACAATAATTTTCACCTATAAGCCCCCGCAATGCCTATGTATATATATATATATATATATATATATATATATATATATTTATAAAAGTGTTGATGTGGTTAAAGAATGGAATCCTTTAACTGCACTACTAAGATTAGTTGGTTGAGAATTCATTGCTTTTGTGTTTTGCACTTTCAAATAACTCAAGTGCATGTTCTCTCTCCAGGCTCAGAAAGCAGAAAGGGATGCTACAGATCTGAAGGGCTCCATGAGAAAAAGAATGGAGTTCCTTGATTTTGACTGACTGATCCTGCCATGGTATGAGGTCATGCCTTGTCCGCAAATATTAGTGCAGCTGTGACCTAAATATGAACTATGCAGGGTAAGCTTACCAGATTTACACCATCTTTCTGGAGGGGGCAGCAAAAGAACAGTTGCATCTGTTATGAGGACCTAATTCGCCAAGGCTAGGAGGGAAGTCAAGTTTTGGATCTCTTAGAGGCAATGATGCTTCATCTCCCCCCTATTTGGTCTCTTGTAGTCCTTACATTTGGTTTTTCTTATCTATCGAACACAATTTGTCTGAAATTATTAAGAGTTGCTAATTTGGCACCTCGTTTTTTATGGTGTCATCATTTCACTTCATGTGTAAGATGGTTATTCTTGTTATTCACATTATAATTGCATGCAGCCGGTTCTTTATGTAACTATTGCTTCTATGCGCTATCTTGGCATGCCCAATTTTCTTGTCATTTCCAATGTTTTAGATATAGGATTTTCCAGTCCAAGAGACACTGCTGTTCATTGGTCCAATGTCGTGGAAACAATCAAGTTACAAGCTTTATTGCTGCCCTCCTTAATTAATTATAGAACGCATAGTTGAGTCCTATACTGATATTTTCTCAATGATCAATGGTAAGATGTGGAAAATTATTAGATAAACCCAGAATACAATTAATCTGCCATTATATATATATATATATATATATATATTAAATGACTTGCACGTATTGTCTTGGAGTACCACAGCAGCTATACTTCGACAGTACCTATTAATTACTCATAATGGTTAATTGTTTTTATAGCATTGTAGAGTTGCAGATATCTTGATGGAGAAATAAGATGCTTATGGGTCTTATTTAATCAGATTTGAGTGAGAAACAATCTAGCTAGTGCTTCTTTGGGAGCTTGTTGCAGATAGGACACCACTGTTTTGTTAGACATGGAATTTGGTGTTGGCTACCAGGTTTGTGTAGGGTGTGAATTTTGTGGATCCTTTGTGGATGGCTTTTTGATCCTCTTTCTTACAGAAAAATGCCATTGTATGCAATCAAGTTTTAAATTTTTTAACACTTGAGATTTAACCAGAAAAATAATTCAGAAAACTTAGTATTGTATACTTTTATTATGATTTGTTACAACATACACCAAATCTCAAAAGTTGCACAGAAGAGGTTCATGAGAAATCAGCTCTGATCATTATTTAAACATGGCATTGCATGTAAAGTGCAAGCCTAATGTTTCCATGTCACACTGAAAATCGGACTCACCTCCCCTTCATTCAGGGAATGTAAGCAAAGAGATAAGGACCTCACTAAGCGTTTTGCCAGTTCAAAGTCCTGAAACTGAAAGGCAGGTGCACAAGTGCAGCCCACGAGAAAGATGTGATTCTCAACATCCCTTGGAGGTGCTTTAAGCATCGTCCCATCTAGAGAAATGTTGATGTCCTTTGTTGGAAAGGACCCGAACCAAACCACACATTTGGGGGCACTGGGTACTGCAGTTGCTGATTGTTAAGCAGATTGGGTCCAAGGCAAGTTAGTTTGACCTGCCCATCTTTGTCATTCAATTCCACTATCTGAAAGAAAATATTAATGGTGGTGGAAAAAAATGTTACATAATTACAGTGGGAAGGAGGGCTGCAAGACTTAAAATTGTATAGATTTTCTATTAGTTTTAGGCGTTTAAGCATAGTTCATTCTAACTGGCTACTTTATGCAAAAAAAGTCGTAAATGAAACAAGCTGAATCAAACCAAGTTTTAAAAGATTGGAATTGTTCATTAATTTTATTTCAAACACAAGTTGAGTTAAAGTTTAGCACCAAACTAGATTATATATTCAAGTTTGGTTCATTTTTTTGTTTAACAAGCTCGAACTTGCTCACAAACTACTTGATTAACTTATTCTTTTTTCATATGTAGTACTAAATTTTGTAATCCCTTCACAAATCTATGCTAACAAGTAATAACTAAATTATTTTTGAAATTATATTATTTGAGTTAATAAGATAAAATGTTTTTCATTAATGAACTTATAAAAATTAGATCCACCTTTTGGGCTATGTGGAGATTGGTTTTGTGTTTGATCTAGTTTGTGACCCAACCCGACTTGACATGAAAGCGTTATAGATTTAAATGAAATTTTGGTGAGGCCTAGTTCATAGAGCGAATGCTTGGGCCAATATTTTAGCTATACTTTAAGAATGCCTAATAATTACCCATAACATGTTTATGATGGTATAATTGTTTTGACAGCATTCTTGAGTTACCGACGTCTTTAGTTAAATAAGATGCTTTTGATTATGGGTTTTATTTAAACAGATTTGAGTGAGAAACGGTCTAGGTGGTGCTTCTTTGGGAGCTTGCTGCAGATAGCTCACCACTGCTTTAGACGTGAAATTTAGTGTTGGCTACCGGGTTTTTGCAGGGTGTAAATTTCTTGATCCTTAGTGCCCAGTTTCTTGGCCCTTTTTCCTGACTGAAAATAGCATTGAATATTACTATGCAATGAAGTTTTAAGTTCTTACCACATGAGATTTAACCAGATAAAGAAAATTCAAGAAACTAAGCATGTTAACTTTTATTATGATTTAATACAACACACAAAAGTTGAACAAAGAGGTTCATAAAACATCTGCTCAAATTATCATTCAAAGCATTGAATGTATAGTGCAAGCCTAATGTTTCCATGTTGCAGTGAAAATCGGACTTGACCTCTCTTCATTCAGGGAAGGTGAGCAAGGAGATGAGGGCCTCACTATTCGGAAAGAGTGAAATAAGTTCTGAGCGTTTTGCCAGTTCAAAGTCCTGAAATTGGAAGGCAGGTGCACAAGTGCAGCCCACAAGAGAGAAGTGAGTCTCACTATCCCTTGGAGGTGCTTTGAGCACTGTCCCATCTGGGGAAAGGCTGATGTCCTTCGTTGGAAAAGAACCAAACCACACATTTGGAGGCACTGTGTACTGCGGTTGCTGATTGTCAAGAAGATTGGGTCCAAGGCAGGTTAGTTTCACTTGCCCATCTTTGTCATTCAATTCCGCTACCTGAAAGAAAATGTCAATATGGTGGTGGAAAAGAATGTTAAAAAAGAAAAAGAGTAATTACATTGGGAAGGAGGGTTGCATGACTGAAAGTCGTACAGATTTTCTATTAATACTAGGTGTTTAAGCAAAACATGTGATCAATCTTGAAATGTAATCCTTCAACTAAGAGATGAACTAAACACAACTTTATGAGTACTTTTCATGTTTCAGTCGTTTTCAATGACAATTTTATGAAGACCATGCTAAAACACAACATCTACATATACAAGAACAAAAGAAAGAACAAGGGATCTCATGACATGAGTGCTTTGAGTGTTTCATATGCATTTTCTGCAACCAAAGCAGTTATACAATTTTGCACTACAATACCACAGAATACACATAATGCGACATTTGCCTCACACAGGTAAATATGCACATAGATATATAGTGCAGTTTGTGACACGTTTAATATTACTGTGTAATCTTTCACATGATCAATCAAAACCGTCTAAAGCTAGGGAACAATGCAAGCTTTCATATATAAAACCTACGGGTGGATCCAATAATGGAGCATAATATGATTCAACAGAGGATATCAATTAGTCATCCTTGACTGAATCAAAATTTCTTAGATGCCTCTCCAGTCTCCACATCATCCACACACGATTGAAGGTTATGATTCAGCTTATGTTCAAGTTCAATGTACAGTCCAACTTGTCAGTTGTTTCTGCATTGAAGCTACTCACATTGGACTAATCAAATCCCTCTGGAAATGTTGGTAAAGATGGGTTATTGCCCATGAGTACAACTTTCCTTGTATTTCCTGAATCCTGTATCATGGGATGTCATGTCTATTGCTACCCCTCATTGTACTAATTTATATTTATTTACAGGACTTGGCTCAGGTCCAGTGCATTGGGCCCATTACATGGCGACACTTGACCAAAAGTAGTCATGTTATCATCACAACGGTCCAGTGCACTGAGAACTAGACCCAATCTTTGCCCTTTACTTATACTTTTCGGTACCAATAAATCACAACAATCGTCAATTTATAATCATTTTGCAGTAAAACTAGTAGTAAATTTAGCATTTTTTTCTTCTTTATGCATTGGTATTAATAAATGTGTAAGTGCGTACCGTAATAGGTTCTCCCACATAAAAATGCCATGTTTCTGCACATGGTATACGGTGGAGGTTAGACACATTCCCAGACGGCAGCAAAAAGTAAATGCACGAACTCACTGCGCGTTCCACCTTGTCTGAAATCATTATAAGAACACAAAATTTTTATATAGAAAACAACATGGGATTCATCATCATCATCATCATCATCATCACATATAAAATATATGTTCTTGTATCGTAACTTACACTGAGGGGGAAGCTGAGACTTGGAGAGAACGATAGAGTTATCTCTGAAAGTTTCAGAGTAAAAACCACCTTCTGGGTGGGCAGCCAGATTCAACTTGGCTACAATCTGTGATGCTGAACCCATGTTTGCTTTCCTTTGTTTTGCCTTAATCGCACTCTTTGATCTGATCAGATCACAATTCAGAGCAACCTAACCTTATACTCCAACTTTAAAGCCCCAACTGACTATTAGTACTATTATCTACTCTTTATCTTGAATAAACTGTACACCCCTCTAAAAAAAATATATATATATATATATATATATATATACTGTACACCGGTTGTTGCGAAAGTCGTAGCCTGGCTGCTACCAAACTTTTTTGTATTTTTTATATTATAATTCCATAATTTTGAGTAGTTGAATTTTGAAAAATGTATGTCTTTGTTGAAACAGGAGTAGCAGATGTATTACGGAGTACAACTTACGAGCCTTCCTTTTTTTTTTATAAAAGTTTTTATACCAATTTTTATAGGGAATATAAAAAATTATTTTAAAAAAATTAATGAGTTTTTTTTTTTCTATAAAAAGTTTATTAAAATAGCCTCTAATCAAGTTTATTACCTTTCGGGCGTTTATTAACTTTTCTCTTAAACTATTACTTCGAACCCCAACTCTAAAAATATATTATGAGTCTATTTGGAAACAGATTATCTATATATTACTAAAAGTTGAAACGTAGCGTTTAATGCTGCTGCTCTCATGTTGCGCCACATCAGCTGCCACGTCATTTTTAAAATATATATATATAATTTGTCCTACAATTTTAAAATGTTTTTTACAATTTTCAGCCTTTTAAATACAGTTCTACTTATTTATTTACTTCCACTATCACCCTATAATAAATCCAGCCCACTACTTATTTATTTACTTCCACTATTACTATATAATAAATCTGTATAATTAACCTAGCCCACCTCTTATTTATTTAGTTCCACTATCAAGTCCAACTCAAAACCTTTTCAGTTCAACTTTAGGGTTTTGTGTGAGCTTTTTCAGCTTAAAAGAAAAAAAAAATATAAAAAAAATATAAAAAAAAAAAAGTTGAAGCCTTTCAAGCTTTAGGTTTTTTATTATTATTATTTTTTTTCAATCTATATATTACTAAAAGCTGAAGCGTAGCGTTTAATGCTGCTGCTCTCATGTTACGCCACATCAGCTGCCACGTCATTTTTAAAATATATATATAATTTGTCCTACAATTTTAAAATGTTTTTTACAATTTTCAGCCTTATAAATACAGTTCTACTTATTTATTTACTTCCACTATCACCCTATAATAAATCCAGCCCATTACTTATTTATTTACTTCCACTATTACTATATAATAAATCTGTATAATTAACCTAGCCCACCTCTTATTTATTTAGTTCCACTATCAAGTCCAACTCAAAACCTTTTCAGTTCAACTTTAGGGTTTTGTGTGAGTTTTTTCAGCTTAAAAGAAAAAATTAAAATTAAAAAAAATTAAAAAAAAAAAAAAAAACGTTGAAGCCTTTCAAGCTTTAGGTTTTTTTATTTTATTTTTTTTTTCAATTTTCCTATAATTGTTTTTAACATTTATTTTTTTAATATGTACATTTCTCTAACCTTTTTCCCTCCCTTACCATTTCATCTCCCCACTACTTCTTCAATCTTTCTCCTTCCTTTACCTTTTCATCTCCCCACTACCCTCTACATTAATATTATTCTTCATTTTTCCCTTCATCTTCCTTTATTTTTGTCTCTTCTTATTCACACCCTCTTACTATAAATTTGTCACTATCTCTTCTATTCTATGCATAGTTTTTCCTCACAAAAAAAAGGTACTCTCTCTCTCTCTCTCTCTAAAATTTTTGGTGGATTTTTTTTATTTTTATTGCATCTCTACTTTAGGTTGATAATTTTTTATATTCTTTAAAACTCTGTTTTGGGTTAATGCAATTTAGTTTTGTTTTTTAAATTTTTGTTGTTGTTTTTTATTTTATTTTTTATTTTCTTTGATTGTTAAATGTTATCCTATTGCGATCTAAAGAATTAAATATAGCATATAAAAATATAATATTATTCTATTACATAGCATGATTTGGATAATTTGGTATTTATTTTGTTACATAGCATGATTTTTTATAGTGCTCAATTAGGATGTTAAACTATGAGACTTTACTAATTTTTGTTTATTTTCTAATCCTTTGTGGTGGACAAAGTACTTTTAATAGTTGTATTAGAAGTACTCTATAATGCCATTCATTTAAAGAAAAGCAAAGGTTAGTCAAACGAAAATAATTGGATATGTGACAAATTGCAAAAGTTAAAATTTGTATATATACAATAATTGTTTATTTGATAATATGTTTTGGGTGGCCGAAATTATAATTTCTACAAAGAAAATAACCTTAATAGATTATCAAAAACAAAATTTTATCCTAATATTGGTTCAATTAATCATTGTTAAGTTTTATTAATTTTTTTTAGTTTACATTTTTTTGGTGTTTTAGATTGTTCTTATGTTACATATATGATTGTTCCTATAATAAATAAAAATATAATTACGAAATGCATTACTCATTATTAGATTAGTTTAAATTGTAAAAAAAATAATAATAATAAAATCACCATAAAAATAATTATCACGCGCAACGCGTGGGTCTGCGACTAGTTTAGTTAAAATTAAAAGCTTTTTGTTAAAAGTACTACAAATAAAGATAAAAATTAACTGAAATAATATAGTGAAACTCATAAATAGTATCAAAAAGTGTAGTAGGACCTATAAATAATAGCAAAAATAAACTTAATAGTAACAAACATAAACTAAATAGTAGAATAATTTGACTTTAAACTCTAATCTCAAACACAACTTACACTTACCATTGCCTCCTGTTTTGATGTTAAGTTGAACATAATTTAGCATTGAAAATACCAATTAACCCCTTTGCCATCTACTTTGGAAATGGGTAAATTAGTCTTTTAATGTTAAATTTTGTCATATTTAACACCAAAAAAGGAGATATTGAAACAAAGTTAAACTTTCGATAGACAATCGTGCATTTTAATAATTTAAGGGGTTTGCATGTAATCAGGGTAAAAGATTATGGTAGGAAAATATAATTTGCCTTTTATTTATTTATTTAGTTTTTTAATTGCAAATTAATTCAATCTAGAATGGCCATTTTGCATTTCACTTTTTTTTATTATTATTATTGGTTAGTTAGATACGCGTCCATTAGGTCTTTAACCCACAACCTCACCCTCCAATCAATTATTACGAGAGAAGTACTAATTGAGTTAAAACTCATTGGCACGATTTTAAATCACAAATTTTCAATTGTCATATTAGATCCTTTTAATGATTTTATTTAAAACCAAACTTTTTTTTTTTTTTTTTTAAGAAACAAACACACACACATAGGGGAAAGGGAAAGGGGTTATAACATAAAGGTACACCACAACTCCACCAAACTTTGAGATCAAAATATAGCAATAGTTTGTTTAAATTTTCATAGACCAAAGTTGTAGCTGAAGCCAAGACATCATTAGTCAGATGGCACCTCCAGTTCAAGACCAAGGGCCCAGGTAGAGTAGATTTAGGATTTCTAACCAAAAAAAAAAAGTTGTAACTGAAAGTGTGGTCACAAAAATACAAAATCTATTAATTTAGATTGGAATCTTAATCATTTGTAATCCAAATTTTAAGGTGTTAAATGTGGTAATTAAAAATTTGTGAATAAAATTATATGATGGATTAAGCCCTAGGTTAGTTGAGTTTCATTATTCTTGATTTGATGGTGCAACCAGCCCCAACATGAGAGTCCATATGGCTTGAGCAATTGGGTTTGAGTATTCCTTAATTATTGTAAAAGCATTTTTGGGAATGTTTGGAAAACCTGCTATCTGAGATATCCTCTTACAATAAAGGGCATTTTGGTGCTTTTTTTAATTTGACAATTTACAGCCAAAGAAACACTATTATTTATAGTTTCACAACTTCCCTCTTTTTTTCTTTTTTCTTTTTTCTCGTCTTTACCCTCTCTTCCAAGTATTGCATTCAAAGTATAACTCGCATGATGATCCATACCTCCTATATGTCTTATAGACAGTTTTAGTCTTGGTACTCCAAATGAGGGGCTTAAGTCCTTTGAGTGTGCAAGCAAAAGGGGATCAATGTCAATGTATATCTATATATATGTCACTGCTCAGCATCTTTATTGACTTGAGGGTGAAAAATTGACTACACGTTTTTATTTTATTTTTTGAAATAGGACTATACATTATTGAGAGATAGAGAGAGAAAATGTTAGAGATATATTAGACATATTAGCCCAGTGTAATAGGCCTAAACCTACTCTTCTTTGTACTCGTAGTCTAGGGTTTAGTTGTCTATATATACTCATCTTATAATTCATTGTAACACAAGTATTGTACTACACTTTTACATAATAAAGATGTAGCCCTTAAGAGATTATGTTTCCCTTACCGCATCCACTCATCGCGTTGCTAATATATTTAACAGAAGACGGGGTATTTCGTTATTCAGAAACATTTCATGTGGACAATAGAAGAACCTGACTCCATGTAGTCTTCCTTAGTTATCCACATCTGCAACACAAGCTCAATACCAGCTATCAGTAATAAACAATGTAAACTTCTCCTAATAAATATAAAAATATATCAAGATGTCCTAATGTGCTTATTGTTGATTACAGAGGAAGCATGATGCTAGCTAACTATATCTTGAGAAAATAGAGTCTTTATGCAATACTTAGATTGATCAAAATTAAAGGAAAAATCAATATGTGAATGACAATGAAAGGCACCTGCTGAAAAGTGCTTAATGAAGCCAGAATGGAGCCACCAATCCAAACACTGTACTTTCTTTCTGGGGGTGCAACCACTCTCACTCTTACCCCAGGAGGTGCCAGTGAGCTCAGCTCCTTAGCCAACCTATCAGCAAGGCCTGGTATCATAGTGGTGCCCCCACTAAGCACCAAATTACCAAACATCTCTCTCCTGATGTCCATATCACACCTTCTGATTGACCTCAGCACAATCTCATGGACACCACCGGACTCCATTCCCACTATACTTGGATCAAACAGGACTTCTGGGCACTTGAACTGCCCTGCTCCAATTGTTATAACTTGCCCATCAGGCAATTCATATAGCTTCTCCAGCTCAGAGCTCTCCTTTGACACGCCAAGTTCTTTCTCAAAATCCACTGCAACAGAAGAAAGTTTCTCCTTTATATCTCTAACAATCTCTCTTTCTGCTGATGTTGTGAATATGTAGCCTTCTTCTGCTAGGATCTTGGTGAGGTAGTCTGTGAGGTCTTTGCCAGCTAAATCAAGCCTCTGGATGGCATGTGGAAGTGCATAACCCTCATAGATTGGGACTGCATGTGTCACTCCTTCTCCAGAATCCATTACCATTCCTGTAAAAGGTCCTTAAAATGCGTAATTGGAACATAAACTCCCACAAGGTGCTACCAGGCCTAAAGTCATTCCTAATGGCCAAACTAATCACTTCTACCTTTCTTGAAAGATTACTATAAACATGAGTTTAATATCAGTTGCCAATTGTCAAAGATGGGTTATGGTATGAAAATCACAATAACCTTCCTTGAGGGGTGAGTTTTACGTACCTGTGGTTCGTCCACTGGCATACAAGGACATCACAGCTTGAATGGCTATGAAAGTGGCTGGGATTGCAAAGGCTTCAAACATGATTTCTACCATTTTCTCTCTGTTGGTTTTGGGATTCAAAGGGGCTTCCGTTAAGAGGACGGGGTGTTCTTCTATGTTGACTCTGAGCTCCTTGTCAAATGTATGCTCCCAAAGTCTCTCCATAGCTTCCCAATCTCCCACTATTCCATGCTCAATGGGATAGCTTAAACTGAGGATCCCACGCCTTGCTTGTGCTTCATCTCCAAAGTAGATAGCCTTCTGTCCAGTGCCAATCATTGCATGCCTGTTTCTTGGCCGACCTATTATGCTAGGAAAAAGTACACATGGAGCATCATCACCAGCAAACCCAGCCTGCATTAAGGGAAGTCAAACTGTTAGTACATAATTAATGAAGACTTGCGGCAGGGGGGGTGGGGAATTGCTGGATTGACTAACCTTGACAGAGCCTGTTCCATTGTCACAAACAATTGGACGATTTTCATCAAAATCCATGCCTCTTGTGCTTAATTAGAAGCTTTCCAAGAAGTGGATTGAAAGGGAAGAGTTGTGGGAGGCTGGCATATTCAGGCTATGTAAATAAAGATAGGGAAGCTGAAAAAGTGAGGAATAATGTTTAAGTTTCGCTTTGACATGAATTTTAGCATTACTCTCTTTCGGTTGCTTTTGTGCATGCCAAAGCATATTGAATATGCCTTATTTATACAAATCCTTTTCCATTCTGATAAGGCATCGAGTATGCTGCCCTTTCTTCATTTGCAGGTTTCTAAAAGATATGGTCTAATATTCGAAAGCCTTTTTAAATTGTCTACACTTTTTAGCTGAATTAAAAATGTATACACTTTTTTCTTAGGGATATTTGTTTTTGTTTTTGTTTTTTTTTTTTCCTTCGCAGAGTATAACTCTTTGAAATCAATGCAAGCATAAACTACTAAAAACGGTTTGCTACTTTGTTGAAATCATATTATTAATCAACATAATCACATGCCAAAATAATTCACTTGATAAGCAAAAGCAAATGCTAAAACTGAAGGTGAAGGTGAAGGATTTTTTTTTTTTAAATGCATATTCGTATTGGAATTGAAGGATTTTTTTTTTTTTTTTTTTTTTTAAAGCAAGGTCAATGCCACACGTCGTACATATGATCAAACCCGAATCAACCAAAATTTACCTTATAGTACATCTTACATCATTCATCATTGTAACATATGCTTTTTGATATACAATATATAGACATATCTTATGTAAATGCAAGCGTGTCATAAAATAAAAATAAAATAAAACTATCTTCCACGTATAAACGGTAATTGTGCATATTGAAATAGTTATCCATGAACTCTCTCACTTTTATTTCTACCTTCTCTAATGCCAGATAGGATAACATACTACCGTTATTTACAGAACTGTGGAAAAATCCACCACAGGAAATCAAATTTTAACGGTAATAGATTTAAATGTTCTTCAAATTCCAGCCTCTAAAGGTTTTGTGCCAATCAACAAAGAATTTGGACAAATAAACCATTGAAGATAATTCGTAGGACCATCCAAAGTATCACCAACACAGCATATCTTCCAACATACAATCCTTCATGAGTGGCAATCAGGTGAAAAAAGTACACTTCAATCTTGAGACCTTCCCCAAGTGACTTAGTGCCTGGTGCTTTTCATAGATTTCTTCTAAACCATCTAGCATTCATCCTCGAAAAGCTCTCTTAACAAATCCTTGCAAAGAGCTCCCCATTCCAGCACCAACAGCTTCTGCAAAATACTGAGCCTGCAAAAAACTCGCCGCAATGAAGAGTTTTGTACAATGCCAACATCCCCAAATGGTCATATAAAAACCCAAAACAAGAAAGGAAACAAGAGAAAATACCTCTTGGATGGTCTTCTTCAGATCAAAAGCATCTTTCACACGACCATTCAAGAAAGACCATGTATCACGAAAATCTGTAAGAAAATGTCAAGCAACTGAGTAAAATGTTATTTATGGTATGCATTCACCATGGCACTAAAAAAATGTCTGTTTTTACCGACACTGCACAATGCAAGAATCCAAAAAGGGTTCATACCATATGAAAAATTCCCTCCCCCCCCCCCCCCCCAACCCCCAAATATATATATATATATATATATATATATATAATTCTCCAGATATTGATTTTAGGGAGAAGAGGTGGGGGGGTGGGGGTGACCTTTGCTCACCTTGGTATTGGGAGCTTTTTGCATCATCATTGTTTTGGTTACCCATAATTTGATCAAGGCGGACAAGCATTGTAGCAATCATCTTTTCTTTTTCTTTTTTTTAATTTAAAAAAAGAGTCAAGTTTGAAGACCAAAGTCAAGTTTGAAGACCAAAGTAAAGAACATAAACCTGGGGAACTATCAGTCAGCATGTAAATCTCGGTTGTTGAGTATATTCCCCCAAGGACAGTACGCTTTACATACCAATCAATATCAGAGGCCTCATCACCGACAGCATGCCAGATCTCATCTATAAGCATTGCCCTCTGCTTAAAACTCGTTGGAACATTCAATGGTTGTGCCTGCAGAAAAAATTGATAATAGATATTTTCCATGGTTCAGATTTATGAATGCAAGTCATAGCTTTAACAAGACAATTGGCTGCACAGGATAATACCTGGATGCTAAGAGCTTGAGGCCATTTTGAGATGTATGGAGCTTGCATTTCCAGGCGAAACCTAATAAGTTTGGAGATGTGATCACTAGGTATCTTGCTTTTTAAGTCCTCTCCAGAGTCAATTCTATCAATGAGCCTTTGCAAGCAATCATCCATGAAAAACTGAAAAGTGAAAAAAATACCACCAGCTCAGTACACACATAGAGAGGAAAGTAAGTTTTGTTGGCTAAACAGAAGTGCATCACTAAGCATGTGTTACACTGCAACAAGAGTAATTGCACTAGACCCCAAAAAAAGTTATAACAAAATGCAACCACAGATCAATTAGTAATATCTGATTCCAACCTCAAAAGAGATTATTGTTAGCAAGTCAATACTAAAGTGTTAATAGAAGTATAAAACACTGTAGATGGTTAGAGGATGATCTGCAAAAGTAGTGCACAAAAGTTTTAAATCACTGAAACCCATCAAAAAGCCACCTGAATTGAAATCCCTCCCTTTTTAACTACTGCCAGAAACACACTAGCTGTTCGAGACAATTCGTGTCAACAATGATGGCTATCTCACATCCACATGTATTGTAATATGACACCATGAAGAAAATAGAAAACAATGGAAAGTCATGGATACAAATCGACCTAAATCAAATTCAATCACAAATCACAGTGTTATATTATTACCAACATTCTTTTTAATTAAAAAGTTTCATATGCACCCAATGGGTCTTAAAAAGCCACAACCTTGCTTAAATGACATTTGAGCTAAAAACTTACCAAAAACATTTGGGGGGAACAAAGCCCCATTATCAAAATGTGTTAGAATATTAAGTAAGTGATTATATTCGCTAGGTTCTATCAACTTAAGCTTTTGGGGCAGCTGATAATTTATCAAAATGTGCTGAATTTGGGGGAAAAAATCAAAATTTTACACACTATCACAAAATTCAGGGACTTAAAAACAATAATGAACATGACCCAATTGCTAGCATCCTGAATATAACTGAGTTGGAAAAACAAAAGTTAAATTGATGCTAAACCGGTGAAGAAAAGTACCTCGACGAGCGCGGCTTCTTTCCTTGGGAAAGAACCAATGATAGAAGGAGAAACACCAACTGCCCTGGCACCAGCAATCATAGCCGCTTCAGTCCATCCCAACTTCACCTGCAATTACAAAATGGGCATTCTTCAGTCTTAGCAAAAGTTCATTGTGTTCTCTTTGACAATTTATCAAACACATTGTGGGCATAAATAAAAAAGAGTGCAGTACGGACCACGTGGGGAAGCGAGGCTTGAAGCACTCGAGCTTGCTCGTCTTGGTACTCGACGTACCGCCGTTTCCTCTGAGTCTCTTGGGGTCCAGCTTCCTCGGCCGTTGAGGTTGACGCGGGGTCAGAATGATTACTCGTAGAGTGTTGATTTGGGTTTGGATTAAAGGTTTGGTTAGGCGATGATTGAGGAATTTCAGAAGTGGAGGAGAAACGACAAGTGTTGTTATCAATATTTTGATGATGATGAGGAAGAAGAAAAGGGAAACGGAGACGGGCTTTGATATTGATATTGCTACCAGAAGGTGCACGGAGGAGGAGCAGACGCTTCGTCGCCGTTCGGTACATTTCCGGTCACTGCTACAACTCCACGGAGAACAAAGGGGCAGAGAAGAAGAGAAGGGTTTACTGTTTAGGATTGTTTGTTAATATTCGTTTGGAGTATATAATAATAAAAAATTGTTTGACAAGAGATTTTGAGGTTCCACGTTGTAGTGTGTGGTGCTGCCAAGTGTCATAGGGCTCTGCCAAGAGCAAAGTTTTGGCAAATTGCCCCCATTTTTTTAGCGTAGTTTGTGTCTAGTAGTCAGTATCATTAGACACATTGTGATATGGACATGTATTCAAAATAGGAGAGAGGAGATAAAAAATACATTTTTTCGCTTTGTTTATTTTGATGAAAAATCTTGTATAAAGATAATTTTTTGTATTTTCTAGAATTTGATAGCATAAAAAAAAAAAAAAGTCAATGAAAAACTATCTTTCGTCAACATACTCCCATTTTTTACCTCCCCTCCCCTCCAATTGACTTTTTTTATTTCTTTTGAGAGATAGAGAGGAGAGGAAAAATACATTTTCTCGCTTGTGTTGTTTCGATGAAAATCCTTATGTAAAGATAGTTTTCCATATTTTCTAGTATTTGAGAGCATAAAAAAAAATTAGTGAATAGAAAACTATCTTTGGTCAACATAAAATGTATGGCTTAATTTTAGAGATTGTTATTCACTTATTTTTTTTTGGAAAACAACTCTATCTTACAGCTAGCTAAATAAGGGGAGTTTGAAAATTGTTTTTTAACTCATTTAAAGTTGTTACCAAACTAAATTGTGGCTAATGCTCTAGCAAAAAAGGCTAAATGTTGTACAGGGCTGCAAGTGTGGTTGGAAGACCTCCCTAAGGATATTGCCCATTTAGTCTTATTTGATGTTCATTGAGTTTTATGAATAAAGTCCCAGACTGTTCCTAATCTGGTTTCTCAAAAAAAAAAAAAAAAAGTTGCTACTAAATATAGGAAAAAAAATATAGTTTTATAAAAAATACTTTTGGAAAATGACTTATTTTCTAAAAAATATTATCGTCGAAACAAACAAAAAAGTTAGTCCTCTCATAATAGTTGGATGCCTATTTTAGACTCTTCAATAGATGAGATAATGCCCCCGAGATGACTCCCACACAGTAGTACTCACAAATATGAGGTGACTCCCACACAGTGGTACAGAAGGGTCCCCGAGATCGAGCTACCCCGCCCGAGGCCACTGACTCCCTGCCCGGGGGTGTAATATGACCAGAAAGACCCCTTTTTTTCCTTTCTCAAAAAAAAAAAAAAAAAAGATGAGATAATGCATATTTCACCAATTTTTAAATTCCTTTATTATGCTTTTTTTTACTGTTGGTTAGTTTTCTAAATATATTAGTTACGTGGCTGATTTTAAAACATTTTTATTATGTGAAAAATTCAGGTTTTTGAAACTCGAATTCCACTAGAAACTTAAAAATATATATTATCAAATGATTTTCTTTAAAGACCTTGAGTTCCAAAAATGGTCACATAACAAAAATGTTTCAAAATTGATCACATAATTAATATGTTTGGGAAATTAGCCTAACGGGCAATTTATCATATTTCTGACAATTATTGGTTTACATTATACTACTGCACTTTTTTATTATTTTAATTTTAATTTAAGTTATAGTCAAGCCAATGTTGGGCAATCCTCCAACAAATGCCTAGTAAGACCACCCGAGTCAATCAAGACCCTTATGGTCGGTAAGAGCATCCGCAGCCCAAATGGCATATGCCATATTTTGCTTCAATTTAACATATAAGCACAAAATAACCTCTGCATCTGGACTTGTATAATACAACTATTGCAAAAAAATTTAGAATTGTGCTACAGTGCAATTCTACATGTAGAATTGCACTGTAGCACAATTTTAAAACAAAAACTATTATTTTATTATCTTTCTCTCTCATCTGAAGGCCTGACTCTCCCACTCTCTCAGTTTCCCACATCTCTCTCTCTCAAACTTCTCCCTCTCCCTTTGCTCTCCCTCAGGCCACTGTTGGCCACCATCGCCTAGCAACGCGAAGCCCAGGCCGCCGTTGGCCACTATCTCACCCGGCGTGGTCTGATCGTGGAGATCATGGTCTAATTGTGGAGATCGTAGCAAATCGTAGTTCAGGTGGTGGGATCGTACTTGGGTTCGAGGAGATTGGGTTTGAGTTCGTGGGGTTCGTGGGGTACGAGAAGATCGAGTATTTGATTTGGAGTGGGATCGATGGCTTGGGTTGCCATTTTGGGTTTTGGTATTGCGTTTTCTGGGTTCTGGTTTTTTTTTTTTTTTTTTTTTTTTTTTTAATATGGGTTTTTGCTCCGATGGGTTTTGCACATTTAAGATTTTAGGTTGAAGAACAGATCGGTGGCTTGTGTTGCCGTTCTGGGTTCTGGTTCTGCGTTTTCTGGGTTTTTTTTTTTTTTTTTTTCGTTCTGTTGTGAGTTGTGACGCTGGGTTTTTTTTTTTTTTAATATGGGTTTTTGCTCCGATGGGAATTTGGTGGGCAGTGGTGGCATGGTGGGCATGGTGGAGGCGCAGTGGTGGTGACTGGGCAATGGAGGCCCGGTGATAGAGGTTGAGGGAAGGTGGAGGGGAAAATTGGGAAAAAAACAAAAAAGAAAAAATATATTTTTTATTGTATAGAAATATTATTTTAATGAGTAGAATAGGAAAATAAAAGTTGGGATGCTGGAGGTAGTGTAAAATGGTATGGTATAATTGATAAAGTAACTTTTTAAGATGGTAAAATAAGATGAGATATAAAATCCGGATGTGGATGCTCTAAGGCTCTCTTTGTTTTACCTAATCCAAATTAGCATCAAAATTGGGCTTTTAGACTTAATGGTCCATCCTACCACTATTATGGGCCTTTTATTTTATGTAAGGAAATGAAAGGTTTTTCTTATTTGAAAAATGTTCCAAGCAGTGGTCATGATAATTGATTAATTGTGATGTTTGGTTCCAAATATATCGTGCGGCCTAGGTGTAAACCATAGATGTCAATTCATGGCCCTTTTGCTCTTCTTTCTTTTTTCTTTAGGTTTCGGCCCCATCTTATTTAGCTCCCCTACCTCTTTTGCAAGAGCATCATTATGGGCCATGGGTCCTTCAAGTTCATGCGAGGCCCATGTTTTAGTTCTCTATGCTTGAACTATTCCTTCAATTATTGGCTGTCAACAAATGGACATCTACAAATTTTCCAGTTATAAACAAAAGGCTTAACTACTTTTTGACTATGCATACTTTCAAAGCTAACAAAATGCTATCACGTATCTGACTACAATATTCTCTATATACACTGTACTTTGCATAGCTGGAAAGAATACAAAGAATAGAACAATAAGTGTCGCTAATAGATATTTATGCCGGGGTGATATGTCACATGCATGAAATAATTATTTAATTTTAAGGAGATTTAGTGAGGAGTATTGTAAAATGCATCTTGTGGGATCGAATAAACTTATTAATTACCTAAAAATGAGGGGGATAGGGGATTCAACCAACAAGGGAAAGAATTTGGCTCTCCTAGTAAAGCTTAATTGAGGCTTGTGCTAGGCTATAGTGAGTTGTTATAACATTAGGTTTTTGTTTGACAGATGGCTTGGTTGTTGAAAATGAGGAAGGGATAGAAAAGTGAAGAGATAGAAGAAATTTTAATTTCCTTCATTTGTGTCTCTAGTTAGAGAGTGAAAAAGTGGAATGATAGAAAATAGAATTTGCATAAACTTACTCTCGTGCCTTTGTTACGTAACTTTTTTATATAATTTTTTATATAAATATTTTATAAAGCAAAAATTAAAAGCAAAAATGGTTCAATGTAAAATGGTTAAGGAGCAAAAAACTCAGAAAAAGAAAAAGAAAAAAAAAAGTTTAAACGTGTAAAACAATTACTCACATTACACAACTTTCTTCTATCTTCTTCTAGAGAGAGAGAGAGAGAGAGAGAGGGGAATGGAGGAGCGACCGGTTAGAGTATATGCGGATGGAATCTATGATCTCTTCCACTTCGGCCACGCCCGTGCTCTCAAGCAAGCCAAGAAACTGTCTGTATTTACTCTCTTTATTTTCTGTTTGTTTCCCGGGAAAACTAAAAAGAAAACAGCTTTTCCGGGGAATTTGTTGGTTTTTTTTTAATGGGTTTCATTAATATTGGAATCTGATATATTTTTCAGACAATTGGGTTGCTTAAGTTTCATTAGGTTTTGCATAATATATAAGAGATTTCTCTATGTGTGTATGTGTGTGTGTTAATGAATTGTAAGTTTGTTATGGGCTCAGTAATTTTGATGCTAAATGTTGAGTTGTAGTTGAATTGCTCCATACTCATTGTGTTCTATTTCTATGTGCAAATTTGGACATTAATATGATATGATTGTCAATAAGAGTAGCAAAGATCCCTGAAAAAAATTATATATGTATAATAAAAATAAAAAGGTTCAACATGACACCAAAGAATCTAGGAAAAAAAGAGTTTTAGAGTAGCAAAGAATAAAAAAAAGTGTTTTACCGTTGAATTTACTTTGGGGAGGAGAAGGGGTAGATAAGTCATTTTTACCGAACCACTTCTCCTTCCCATTTTTTCTCCAATTTGGGGGCTGAAAAATGGTGAGCTCAAAGCTCGATAAAAAAATAGTTGGTCTCCACCATTTTCTCTCCTCCAAAATCACTCCAACCAAACACCCTTTCCACTCAAAATCTCTCGAGTAATGCTACAATTACAAATTATTTTACAAACAGTTGTTGTGACCAGTTTTTTACTAGTTTTCATCTAAACCCACCACTAATATTACTTTTTCATTTATCAATAAAGCAGTTTATAAAAAAACTCGTATCTCTAGCATTACTCAAATCTCTCATATTTTCTCTCCTTCATTTTTCATCCTTCCTATTTTCACTCAAACCAAATGTAGCCTTAAATAAAGGAGAGAGAAGATTATGGATAAATCTTGTTACACACTCCTTATTGTATACCTAAGAACACTTCCACTCTGAAATTATGTTTTGAAAATACAATTTCAGTTATAACTGTGAAATGGTGTCACAATTTTAACTGAAATCCTATTTTTAACACACAATTTCAACTAACTTGACATCGGCATGTAACTATTACCACCAAGTTTTTTTGGTCTTTGATAGGGTGAGGGTGGAATCTTGACTTGATTTCCTTTGCCTTGCTTCTTGTTCTTGAAGTGAGTCATCAAATCTACACCTATTTAATTGGGGGCTCACGGGGAAGACTCCCTTGCTAGGCTTATGCAACAAATGGGAATTTTTGAATTGAGTGCTAATAAGCTTGCAAATAGCCAGGATCAGGTAACTAAGGGCAATATTCATGGTGCTCGACTGTGAAAATTTGAAACTATACCTCAGAATAATGTATTTCCTATTGCCATTTGGACTCTTGGTTGCATAGTAACCGTGTCATCTTTCAGCACACAAAACTAAACTTAGAGCTTCATGAAAGCTGTTTCTAGAAGTCAGTGGAGTACTTCATTTTAGCTCGTGGATAGAAACAAACCTGATCTTTTGAGATTATCAGAGTCAAATGGGTTAAACTTCTTCAAGGAAACTAGATTAAAGGGTTTTCACGAGTACTTTGATACGCAAGTTGATGTTGTTGTTGATGTTGTTTCTGATTATCGTATTCTAATGAAGTCTTTATTGGGGGAAAAAAAACACTAGACTTATATTTTCTGCTGACTTCTTGCATTGGTATCTCACAGATGGAATCAAATTTTGTAAGAAGACCACCTATGCAAGTTTGTTTGATTTGTCAAGTGACCTATTTCCATATGAAGGGACCCTGTCATGTTCTTAGACATGTCAAGATACACTAGTGAACTTGAGCAAATGGTATCGATTTGCATACTAAGAAATGGACACGCAAATTTGGTTACCAAATTAGTACCAACCTATTGGAAAGACTAGCTGAAAGAATAAAAATTAAGCATACCACTACTTGAGAGTTGAGAGACAAACTTTTACCCAAAATATAAAATATTTGCAAATTGTAATGATCATTATTTAAAAGCAGCCACAAGGACTTTCGATTGATTGGATGAACTTCCCTATCCATAAGTTCGTAAATGAAATACATGTCCTACTCCTATGAATCTGCAACATAAAATCCTTGAAGATAATCACATTCTCATGCGAAATATGTCTAAGAAGTTTCAATTCTCGGCATAGTCAGTGTTTGATGTACTTTGTGTTGGTCTCAAACAACGTTTGCCACATTGAGTAATAATGCTTCCCTCATTGTCTAATCAGGCTCATGTCATGAACAAGGTTTCTTGGATTAAATTGTCCATGCTTGATAATGTCACTTATAGACGTTGTTTTGAAAGAGAAATAGGATTGGAGAATTGGAATTAAGACTTCTCTTTTCTTTCCTTCAAAAAGAAAAAATATAAGATAACTCTTGATGTGTCATGAACATCTTTGCATTCTCATAGATATTACCAACAGAAATGCAACAACTTTTCAGGATGGTATAAAGTAAGATTTGGAACTACTAACCCTTAGAGACGTGTATGTATGTGTAGTCTAATATAAATAAAAAATTTCTTGAAAAGATTGAAACTTTAATGAGCAATTTTCGTTAAGACACTTTACAAAAGTCCAACAGGAAAAAAGCAGTAAATAGATTTATCAACAAAGGAGATCAAAAACCTGCAAATAATAAAGCAATTAACGCTGTTGTGGAAACCATTTTATCATCTTTCAAATTTAAGTCATGCCCCCAACTTACCACTAACTAGCTTCACCAAAATCCATCAGAATTAAGTGAGCGTCTCTGAAGACTTTTCATTTAAAGGAATGGCAAGCACAACGCACCCTGCATTTTGAAAGGAATACACAAAGCCAACCCACATTGCACCCAAAAAAAAAAAAAAATGTTAAGATTACTCTGTAGGAGTTGACATCGTGCTCTATTCAAAAGGTTTTAAAAAAAAAAACATCACTACAGCTCCAGCTTAGCATTTTCAAATTTTTGGTATCTGTTTTTTTTTTCCCCTAATTGGCTAGTTTAAAATGTGAGAATGTGAAATGCTATGCACAACCGTTTCATTGGGTAGTAATGAAGTGCCAAAGACAAATCTATCACCATATAGATCCATTACCAGAACTGGTTTTCAAAGCTTTCTCTAGTCTTGAAGGAAAGAGCTAGCTCGCAAAATATTGAGTCATGAACGTTGAAGTTGAAGCACGGTTTTAAGATGATGTTGGCGACCTCTTCTACCCCTTTTTCCTAACAAATTAAGCCAAAATGTATTGAACTAGTACATTGTCACAGCATGGCATGCCTTAAATTTGTACCTCTTCTATCCTCCTAATGGCTTCCCTCATGTCGAGCCGTTGCTCAGAATTACTTTCAGTGCAAGCAGCCCCAATTCGGAGGAGTTGCAAAATCTGATTGCGCGAATTAGTATAGCTCAATAGCTCCGGATCGATCAATTCATCCTCTCTCCTTTCATACATTGAGGTTAGAACCCATTGCACAACATCAATCCCACCCTTGCCATTGCTAAGATATTGAGAGGGGAATTTGCCAGTAAGGATTTCAAGAATGACAATTCCAAGGCAATAAACATCTGACTTGGGAGAGACTTCTTGGTATTGTATGAATTCTGGGGATTTATAGGCAAACATTGATTGCACGGCATTGGTTGTGTTGATTAGTGGATGAAAGCCATAGTCACTTAGGAGTGGCTCATAATTATCACCTAGAAGAACATTGCTGGACTTGAGGTTTCCATGAGGTAACTCATAAGAAGAAAATTCAGCATGGAGGAACCCCATTCCACGTGCCATTCCCTGGATAATCTTCAGACGAATAGGCCAATTCAGCTCAGCATGAGAAATTCCACGATCACCTGCACACAAGTCAATAACATGTTTTAAGGGTGTGTTTGGATACAGCTAATTTTGCTGAAAACTGAAAATAATGTAGCGAAATAATTTTTAAATGTGTGAATAATGTCGTGAGACCCATTTTTAATGAAAGTTTTAATGAAAAAAAAGGTTTGTGAATCCCATGAATCAATGCATGGGAACCTTTGGAAAAGCATGAAACACTTCTCATAAAAAAAAAAAAAAAAGAAGGTGAAACACAGATGCTGGACTTGGCCGCGATACTAAAGCCGAATCATAAAATGGATCCATTTCAAATAAAAATAATTCCAGGAATAGAGCCTGCCATGCAGAGAAGAGGCTTAAGATGGCAATGGAGATCAAAGTCACAATACATACCATGTAAGACATACAACAGGCTGCCTTTAGGAATGTATTCAGACACCAACAGCTTCTCCTCTCTTCGAAAATGGTAAGCCAAAGGCGTTAAGATATTCCGGTGCCTTAGTCTTCCGAACCGCCTCATCTCGGCATCAAACCCTTCTCTCTGTAACCTATTCATCTCCCTCAACCTCTTCACCACGACGGACAACCCAGTGGCCATCACAGCCTTATAGGCAGACCCCAACCCGCCATTCCCTAACACCTCCGCCGCGGCCTTCATCAAATCCTGCAACCCAAATGCACCCCTGTCGTCATTCAGCATTACAAGATCAGACATCCCGTTCTTTCCATGGGTTGAACCCTTTCTCGAGCTGCCTTTCCGGCTCGTCTCTGATGCCCTGCTGTTGCTGCGGTGAGAAGTAGAACTTGGCACATGCACTTCAACCACAGAGACAGTGTCTGGAACTTTTTCTCTATCAAGAATACCAAAGTGGTCCTCCTCGTCACTGCGCCGCTTGCTAGTGATTAAAAATGCAAATGCGACAAAAACAAGGGCTGCAATGCCAAGTACCACGACCACCACGAAGTTGTTGGTCTTTTTTTCAGGTGGTACTTGATCGGGAACATTAGTATTATTATTAGTTTTATTGTTGCCCATGCAAACCTTGCCCAGCGGCTTCCCACAAAGGCCTTCGTTTCCTTTAAACGTGTCCACGCTAAAAATGGACAAGCTCTCAGGGATTTCACCTTCCAACTTGTTGTTGGACAAATCGAGTTGTTTCAAGGTAGTTATATTCATAGGAGGGATAGGTCCTGAAAAATGGTTGTGCTCAAGGTGGAGTTCTAGGATATGGGATAGTTGTGTCACAGATTCAGGTATGGTACCATTGAATTGGTTATAAGAAATCCAGAATTTCTTCAAAGAAGTAATATGGGCAAAGAAATCTTTAGGTATTTCACCAGAGAACTGGTTTCCTGTTAATAAGAGAGACTTCAAAGCACCAACCCTGTGAAAGTCAGGGATTGGACCTGAGAAGGAGTTGTTAACCAAACTGATAGTTCGAAGGCCATGAAGTGCATTTAAAGCTTCAATGTCTATCTTCCCGGAGATGTCTAAACCTGTGAGATGAAGGCCTGTGACAGTGCCATTAAAGCAAATAATTCCAACCCACTTGGCTGAGCAAGGAGAGGAGTCAGGAAGCCATGAACCTAACCTGTCTGCACGGGTGAAGGATTGTTTGAGTTTGAGAAGAGCCTCATGTTCGGACAAGGAAAAAGAGAGAGGAGGGAGGAGGAGGAGAAGGAAGAAAAGGAGAACACGAACAGCGGCCATTGCTGACCCGGAAATGAGGCAGGTCCCAGTAGAAACCAGCCGCTGTTCGGAGGAGAGAGGATTAATGTGTGGTTCTTCTCTGAGCTTTTTTTGTTTGGTGGTGTTCCTTTTTTGGTTCTGTTGATGAGTTTGGGTTTGGGTTTGGGAGGGAAGCGTGTCATGTTGGGTGTGAGGTGTGAGTTGCATTGATGAGAGGGAAATTGGTGAATAGGTAGGAAGTGCCAGATTTACGTTAAAACTCTCTAAGAATAGCTAGCTAGCTAGGGACTTCTGGAAAGAGAGGTTTTGAGGCCTGTAGATTTTTAGTGTGGGGTTGAGAGGAAGAGAGAGAGATGTGCAAATTTTATGTTGACCTAGTCAGTTTCATTCGTTAATGAAGTGGCAGATTAAACTCCATTTTCGGATTACTCCATCAATTTTTACAAACAGTATGGGATTTATTTTCTGTCTCTTCAAGCTCACCTTTTATTTGGACGGTCCATCTATATAGAATGTTGAGGGCTCTCAGCTCTGGCATGCATTTTCTAAACCTGGTACAAATAACTGTGGACACAGCCTAGAGTTACATTACTAAATTTTCCTAAAATTATAACAAGTGGATATGTTATCCAAGAATAAAAGGTCTATCTTTCATCTGAACCAATGGAAACGCACAAATTCCGAACTTTCAGTTTTAGAAGGTAGATTAGAATTTAGAGCACTCAAGAAGAATACCATTACAGCAAATTTTTTAACTAATCTCAAGTAAAACTATTCCGCATTTATCTCCAGTCCTTTAAAATTATAAACCATTCCTTTCTCGAAACCCATTTCAGGTACTGCAGATTTGGTTTGAAATTTCCCCAAATTTCCTTGCTTTATGATTCAATTTTTCATCAAATTTGCTTGATGATGGATGGGTATATGATGCCCGATTGAGTGCCATATATATGCGAGCAGGTGGGAGCATGTGGGATTTTTGTTGCTCAAAGTTATCATTTTTCTTGATTTAATTGTATTCATATTTTTGGATTTTGAAACAGAAAGTTCAGTGTTTTTTTTATGTATCTGGCTCAGTAGTTAATACAATTTGTTAAATCATTTGTTAGTGGTTGTTCATTAGTTTTTCTTCCCATGATGTTGATGTTGATGACTTGAACTTTGTCATAAGTGGCTTGCTCTTCTCATCTTGCTAATATGAAATTGCTGCATTTCAATTCAGGTGCCTGTGGTCCTCTACTTGTTTTGAAGTGATTCTGGCAGTCTGATATATAAAGTCTCTGTAAGTACTTTGCTTGGGATTATGCAGCTGTATGTTGACTGCTATGGTTGGATGATGTTCTTCCAGTTGCTTATCTCTATCTAGGCTCCTGGTGATAGTTAGCATTGTCTTGGTGATGTGGTTTTAGTTGGTACATATATGTGAGTTAATTGATGATGTTTGGAAAGTAGCTGGAGTCATTGTGGAATGGTTGGCTGTGAGGTTGGGTTCTCTTGGTTGAGTGAGGCTGTTTAGCCCAGTTGCTTGTAAATCAGTTGTAATTGGTTGAACTTGTATAGTTGTATTCTTTGTTTCTTCTTAATATAATTTCTGATTCATCAAAAAAAGAACATGAACTTAATTAGTTTGGAAGCTCCTGAGAATGGGTCTAAAGCAACAGCATCCAACGAGTTTGGGATTGGATTAATTTTCTGAAGTCGAAGTGCTCCATGATACCTTGAATTGCATTATCATACAAGTTCCTGTCCAAGCTTTTGTTTTGGTCTAAAAACTATGTAGTTAGTATGGACAAGTTACTACTTTGAAATATAATGATCTTCAATGACAATTTAAACAGAAAATTTTATCATCAGAAGGATAGAATTGTTTTCTTTCTAGATGTTGTAATGACATTCATTGAGACCTATGGCTATTTTCCCAATGAGAATGATAAATGAAATCACTTTTTTTGTCATTATTTTGCAGAAAAACCATGTTATATGGTCTGTAAGTGAAGTCATTCTGATGGTTGCAGTAGACATTTCTCCACTTGTTCTGTTGTTCAGATTTGTCAATTTCGCACTCTAAATTCAGTGATCCAATTTGCTTTTACTTCATTTCTGATAATTTGTTCTGTTTTGCCCAATCTCATTCAATCTCTGAAATCTTCTGTGCAATATGTCAAAAGGGCTTAAATTTTCTTACCCTCTGAAATTGTAAAAATAACATCTTAAAATTTTCATTCATATATGAATCTAAGTTAGCCATGCCATTTCATCTATAATTAAATTTCTAAAATCCATGGCTACTTGCTGTGCATTTTCTAGAGAATGGGAGGTGCAAGTTAGTGTGCTTGTTTAGTTTAAATACTTGGATACACTATGGTTAAGAAAAGAGATCAGGTGGGACATCCGTTGAAGATATTTATCAATACCAGGTTTGGAATACTCCATGTTGTTTTATTGGCTTGGTAATTGATTGAAATAAGAACTTAAAGCTTGAGGTTTGATTGTTTAGGTTTATTATGTTATTGTTAATATTTATTATATATTAGGGAATGGATTTGCAAATGCCAGTGACTCGAACTTCACATAGCTCTTACAAAAAGATTCTAACATGAATAATGAATTCATAATGGAATCCCTACAAAATGAAGTACATACCCAACAGTCTCCACTTGAAGTTCGGATAATTGTTAAGAAGACATAACAGAGTGGTAATTTCATGGTAGGAGAAGACTGTCTCATTGTATTGGCATTGCTCAATAATTTCCATGGATGCAATACAAGGAAATGAGCAAGTGCACAAAACATATTGGAATAGAGTTTGGAACTACTTCCATAAAGAGAGGACATATTGTTTGTTTATATATTCATTGATATTGCAAAGAAAAATAGAGGTGATACAAGACATTGAAATTACAAAATTATGTAAAATTACGATAATTTTTTTTTTCTTTTTTATAAAAATATGATTGTTGGGGGGTTGGAAAACGTGAGCATTTAAAATATGTGACCATTACATAGATAAATAAAGAAAAAATAATATTTAAATGAAATAGGGATAAAGTATTGAGGTTGATGTAGTTGTTTGTGAATAGTAGACTAACTAAAATAATAAAAGGGGAGTTTTTAGGATTAATTTAGGTAAAATTGGATTGAGCTTGATGCTAACGCTCTTAGCACTGAAACAAACAGGTGATTAGTGTCATTTAATTAAGTTGACAATAACAAGTCCATGGACAACAATTTAATCAACTATTAGCAAAAAATCAAAGTCCAGATGTTTCTTTGGCTTCTTGATATGTTCAATTAATTCTCACCTCTGATAACAAACAGCTAGCAGATGATTTTACAAGAATTACAGAGGAGCTTCCTGCCTGACTGGCTGTTGGTGCCACCAAATTTTGCATGTCTTTCATAAACTGGTTCTCAAATTCAAAACTTCAACGTAACGTGAAAGCCTGCAAGTACGAAATTAATATTTGTTATCATCTTTTGTTTCAACATTTAATTGCACATTTCAAGTGCAAAGTCATATATATTTCACTGAAATTTTACAAAGAGTGGTAATAGTTACGCATCGAAAAACAGTTGAAACATGATTTCTGTTACAATTATGATTTCACCATTTCATTATTATAACTAAAATAATTGTACAATGTTGTACACACTCTAACTCAAAACATGATTTCAACTTGAGTGTGTACGACAATGTATAACTTAGCCTATGCAATAATAATTAGCCTTCTCTTTATAAATTACTAGGTCCATTTTGATGATTGGAGAAGTAGAGCATTACCGAAAAAATGTTGCAGTGACCAGGATCTGCAACATGACACATCAAGTTGTCAATGGGGCTTTGTCCTGTATAAATGGCTTGGAACCAGAAGCCCACAAAAGCAAGCATAGCAAGACGCCCATTCTTAATCTCCTTAGTCCTCAACACCATCACAGGCTCTGGGGAACCTCTACCCCACATCACGGGGTCAAACCATAGCCCACCTGGGTAACCAACATCAGGCTTTGGGTTCTTCTTATGTGGTACTTTAGGTTCAATGTCAACACACCCTGGATTTATCATATCAGCCCATCTTCTTCCCTCTACCCAACCCATCAAGGCTAATTGCACCACAAATAAGGTTGTTTTGTCTGTAAAGTATTCTCTAGCACCAGCATCATACCATGAAAATTTATCAATGAAACCTATTCTTCCAAGCCATTCTGGAATCAGAATTCCAGCCACTGCAAGCATTGCCCATCTGCCATGCATTAGCTCCGCTTGTGCAAACCATTTAAGTGACTCTGGATCAGACCCTATCACATACAAAATGGAGGATATCAATACTGCAAGTCTAGTCTAGAACCATCTTTAAGATGTTTTTGCAGAGCAACTTCAATCGAAATAAATACCAAATGATATGTTATAGTCCATTTCATGTCTATTACAAAAAGAAAGAAAGGTTAGCCAGGGAATAAAAATCCTTTGTCATATTGCTTAAGCATGCAGGTACATGGCTGTTGATCTAATTTTCCTTGCCACATTTCAGGACATAGAATATTTTTTTTTTTGGTTTAGTAAACATAAAGAATATACAAATTAACACATACCTAATCCAAGTGGGTCGAAGCCAAAATCGCCAGGAAGACTGCAATTAACAGAAAAAGAAAGAAATGATGTTTTCATGATGCCATAACACTCGCTCTATAATTTAAATTAACAATGAAAGTTCCAATACAGATTTTTGGAGTAGTGATGAAAATTTTGATACCTGCCATCAAGCCACTCAGGAGGTGAACTGCCAGGGAACCACAGTGGCCTATCCGGAGGAAGTGGTTCACATACACTTGATACTCCTTTTTTTGCATCTAAATGGCTAGTCCTCCTCCCAGGTAAGCAAGTTGTGAATTTTCCTAGAGAAATTTTTTTATGCAATTCCCTGTTTCACATTTTAAAAAACATCAAAAAATGAAGATAAAGTACTGTACATGTATAAGCAAGCAATAAAATCTATCTGAATGCTAAGCCTGGAGTTTTTAAAAAAAAAATGTTGACCTTGTTGGGAGGCTTGACAATGCAGTAGAAGCAATGGCTAGTGCCATGGATGACAAAATGTTCCTGCAAAAGCTGTGCAACTCTGTGGCTTTTTGCAGGCTGCTTTGTCTGATGATTTATCTAGTCCGTGAAGAATGGATAATATTCATGATGGTGTAGCATAACTTGGCACAAAACGGACCATAAGAGCTAATGGTTACTGAACTTGGCACGTGTTTTGGATATGGGAATTGGACTTGGGAGAATGAATTTGGTATGACTTATGGGCTTGCATAGTAGTGAGTTTGGTCTTGTGATAATATTAGTCTGCGTTACTTATCTGGTTGACCCAACCCAATCCTTAGTTCACCCAGCTCAATTTGGAATCCAAAGTGATTGGGCCTAAGCTGATATCCAGTTCTCTCATTGGGAGCCCAACTTCAACAATAGGGCCAAGATCTCTGCTACAGCTTATGCTGTTGTTCCACCCAAGAAAAATAGGATGCTTTGATTTGTGTTAATTAAACTAATTGAAAAAATCTCTAGATGTCATATGTAAGATCTTGGATCAAGATATGAAGTTTAAAAACCCATTATAATTAGCTATATAAAAAATAAATAGGTATCTCATGTATCTAATATATATAACATCCCTCTCACAACATATGAGTCTCATACAGTTGTGGAGCTCATATATTGTGAGAGAAATGTTACGTATACCAGATGTGTATGATACTTATTTATTATAAACAAATTTATCAAAGAAATAACCATGAATTTTAACTTTTAAGGCTTAATTTTGCTCTAGTGACATATACATAAACCACTATTTTGAAATTCCGACAATACCACATGACAATTGTCATCTAGCTCACTTGTTGTACCTAGTTCTTTCCTTCCTGTTATAATTGAAAATGAATTCTCTATATATTTAAGTGTATGTAAAACCGATCCATACAAAGGACTCTCTATATATATGTAGACATATGAATTATGTATAAGTAAAAGGAGTGTGCTACAAGACTACAAGTACAATGAGCTTAGGACTCATTTGGCTTGTATTCCAATAGCCCCTTAAAACTTAAGGGGAGGATGGGAGACCAATTTGAGTTTGGAAACTACATCACAAAAACATCCTAAACAGTATGACATTACAAAAGATATCAACAAGATATCTTAGGAGACAACATAAATTAGCTAGATGGAACCTGGAGGAGGTGAGGCTAAATAAGATGATAATCAATCTCAATATGATTGGTCTATTTGTGGAATTCACAATAGAAAAGAGTGAAAGAGGAAATGTGCACACTAAAATGTTGTGTTGTTCTTGTACAGCCTTTTTATTGATATAGGTTACAGGTGAGGTCAATTCCCATTTCCCAAAAACAGCTTAAGTATGGTGTATAGAACACATTTTTTATATTTTGATTCGTATATTATTGTGCTGATATTTGAGCAAGACAATTTTTATGTACCTTTCAAAAATATGGGTTTGATGCGTATATTGAAATGACAAAAAGACAGGTAGTTCAATGACTTGAATCCGATTCGAGACATTCATTATTCATATTGCTACAATGCTACCTGCGGGCACTTTGCCCTGATCTGCTTCACTGCTTGCTTGAGTTGAGTAAGTAGGTTAGGTAGTGGTAGCTCATCAACTGCTTTCGCAATGACCTATTGGACTGATTGTAACATCTCACCAGTTCACCTAACCAATATGTTGTGCAATCATACCTCACAGTTTCTCAAAAAAAGACATATGGTTTGCATTCTATTTTGTATTATGAATCCCAGATTCGAATTTTGAAATGCCCTCAGAAATTAATCTTACAAAATTATCTGATACTTAAAAAAAAAAAAAAAAAAAAAATTATGCAAGAATACGAGGAGAAGGTGTTACGTTTAACTCTTGAGAGTTTTTTTTTTTTTTTTTTTTTTTTTTTTTTAAAGAGAGTTTTCAATTTATGGCGTCCACTCTTAACCAAGACACCAATTGGTTTTTTTGTATAGGCAGAGATGGAATCCCAGATCTCTTACTCAACCATCAAAGATTTTACCAGTTGAGTTAACTGAAACCCACAAGAGTAGTTAAAAATTCATGCAAGTAACAGTTGGGAACTTGGGATCTCAATTATTATCGTACGTGTTTGCATAAATCTTATTAGCGTGAATGATGTGAAATGTCAAAATAGCATGAATTATGTAATCCAGTACCATTTGTATCGAGTGTCTACCATCTAGAGGAGTTTCTGTTCTATCTTACTTGAATCATTATTTGGTAACTACACTAAAAATAAATAAAGAACGAACCTAAGCTAAACATAATTATAACAAAACTAGTCAGCATTCCGATTTCCAAACTATACAAGAACGAACAAGTATAGCAATACAATTGCATTTCAACTTGAAAACAACACTTATTTTTCACTCCCTCAAATCAAGTTAAAAAAAATAAAAACTAACAATTGAAACACAAACAATTACTAACAAGCTTTGTTGTGATTGTTGCAAAATAAAAGATGTCTATGATGAACTTAGCTGAAAATAATGTTCCTCCAATCACAAATAGTCATATCAGTGATTGTGAAAATATGAAACATATTGCATCTGTATAAGTACAACAAAATCTCACAATATTTTCACAATAATCTTGTTTTGAGTTGTAACGAGTTCTTATGTAATATTTTTATTTTACACCGAATTGTGGTGAGTTAATATCTTATGAGATTTTGTTGTGGTAATAGAAGAACTCTTTTGATTGATTTTGTAAGAAGAAAAAAAAAAAAAGATAAAAATGTGTCAAATTGTGAATTGTGATTCGTACAATAGACACTCAAACGGTTTATCGGTATACTTCCTATTTTATTAAAAAAAATAAAAATAGGTCCAAATCTATGAACTTTTATTGTAAGATTTTGGTAATTAGTAATATCTCATGCAATCTTAGAGTCTGTTTGAATACTACTTATTGCTGAAAATTGAAAATTGAAAATACCGTAGCAAAATAATTTTTAAGGGTACGTTTGGTACACTGAATGAGGATTACGACAGGAATTGTAATCTTTATTACTATGAATAAAATGTGTTGTAATGTAATAACTAAATATATTCATTAGTTTGGTTATGAGTTATAACATTAGAATGAAACTTAACATTTATTTTAGGAAATATTTTACTTATGCAATTTTATCTCCTTAAAAATTGTTATTTTTAAATTTAAGAGAGATATGTGTTATTTTTTATAATTTTTTATTTTTATAACTGTTAGATATATATGAAAATTTTGTTTATTTGGAAATATATTAAGTTTTGACATTATTGCACTTACTAAGGAATAACTAATACAACATTTTAAAGATGAATAGTTATTCCTCATTTTGAAAAATAGCTATTTATAAAGAATGACTATTCCTTATAATAAAAATATAATCAAACTAAACAATAACTAAACTATAGGAATAATTATTAGATTACAACATCTATTACAATCTACTAAACATACCCTAAATGTGTGAATAGTATAGTGAGACCCAATTTTAAAAAAAAAATTGTTGAAATCCGTACTTGCAGGTCCCATACATTGTTCACGGGACCCACACAAAAATTGCTAGCAACGTTGCTATCCAAACCCAGCCTTAAAAGCAAAAGTTTCTTTGAGGTTTTCTTTGAGGTTTTCTTTGAAGTTTTCTTTGAGATTGATTCAAAGAAATGTCATGTAATCTAAATAAAATTGGGCATAAGATAAGCATTAGAGAAAGAAATTAAATAATGTAGTTAGTAAGGAATAAATGTAGTTTTCTTTCCTTAAAATATACTCAATAGTCATTTGCCGTACTTACTAAATTTCCAAACCAAACTTCAAAAAAAAAAAAAAAAAAACGAAGAAAACAAAATCGGAAATCCCCACATACACCCGACTCTGAATGAAAACACTTTACATTATAAACATTAACATCTCAACCAACCCAAAAAAAACCATAACCAAAACCAAGTACTAGAACTAGGCACTAGCCCATGATAACCAAATCGAAATCGAATAACTCACACTTGAAACAACAACAACAACAATGGTGGAGAGTTTAACAGCGACACTAGGACGGTTACAGCACCAGAGGGCACTGGTATCTCTGTTCACATCGCACAGAACGCTGTTCGTGGTGCTGTGGATCGTTGCGTTCGCTTCGGTTTTCGTTTGGCAGAGGAACATCGTTGATGGGTTTTTCGCGTTCGGTCGCGGCGTTAGCCGAGGGAAGCCGTTGCCGAGGCTGAGACCCGTGGCGTTTAACCTCACGGATTTTGGAGCTGTGGGCGATGGGGTCACTGTGAACACGGAGGCCTTTGAGAGAGCGATTTCGGCAATTTCTGAGTTGGGAAAGAGAGGCGGTGCACAGCTTAATGTCCCTCCTGGTCGTTGGCTTACGGCGCCGTTTAATCTCACTAGTCATATGACTTTGTTCCTCGCTCAAGATGCTGAAATACTTGGAATTCAGGTTTGATTTCTTTTTCTTTCTTGAACGTGAAGTTCCTTTGGATTTGTTTTTACTATGATCTGTTTGTTGTGGTCGAAATGATCATGGGATTTCAACTGGGTATTCATAGTTGGTTAATTGAGAACTTGGAAGTGGCTGGCATGACGTTTGTGCTTAGGTCCCTGAGATTTGATAGTAATGTTAAAGTTGGGTTTTTTTTTTTTTTTTTTTAATTATAATTTTGACAAGACTAGGGTGGATGTTTAAGGTTTTTTGGGATGCTTTAGTGATTTGGGTTTCACATGGATTGTGATTTTAGGATATGAAACGAAATGCAACAATAATTTGATTAGTCTGAGGGCTTTGTTGAAGACTAGGCTGTTCTTGTTTTGTTTTGTTACATACTTTGGAACATTCTTATGTTGTAATACTGGGATACCAACAATTTCTGTATGGTGAGTATGAAAAGGTTAATTGTAAATCATGGGAGTCCGTATTTTAAACTAATTTGGTTTTGTAACAGTATGTAATCTATATGAGGTACTGAGTGGAAATCTTTCTTATTCATAAGATGGGTACTGAGTGGAAGGTTCTATTTGGTTGTGTGCACAAAAGATTTTCTGGAATATCTGGAGGAAGTCTTACGATCAATGAGAGTAAATATGAAAACGATCAATGCAAATAGGGTTAATATCCATTGTGAAAACCTGGTTCATGTAGGTTTTTGATGAAGCACATCTTATAATTGGTGGAACGCTGACTAATCACCTGCTATAATATTGTGTTAGACCATGGAATTGATAATGGCTTTTAACTTCCACAATCTTAAGAATAAAGATGGCTGTTGTTGTTTAGCAACCAAAAAAAAAAAAAAAAGATGGTTGTGTATCCCAGAGTGTGGTAATACCTGTCAGTAGATAGGGTGAAAAAAAAAACAAGAAGAAGAAGAAAAAAAAGGTCAAAATTCAGGCAATAGATGATCAATGAAACGAGACATCTTTGTGCCTAGAGACGTAGGTATGATTTATGTAGCTTTCATCTTGAAGTTACTGAAAGTAGGGATGAGCTACATCTTGCTGTAATGATCCAGATTTAGATGTTGTAAAAGGTACACCTTTTACTTTGGAGTTCTCAACGTTTTCAGCTTGAGCATGATTCTGATTTATATTTAACCGGATTGAGGATGCACCCCTTACTAGAAAGGGACAACGAAGCTGCTTCAGCCCTTTCGATTATTAATCGGGGCTCACATCCAACTTTGCTGTTGTATATTCTGTTTTTCTTGGGGAACCATTTTTTTGGCCTCCATGACATCTCAGTCCTCAGTTACAATGAGGAGTACTTGTTAAGTATATGTATGTTGAACATAGGGTCAATGTAAGTCCTAATACTTTTTATCAAACTATGTAACGATGTTGCTGACTGGTCACTATGGGTATCCAACAAAACTTATAAGTTTGATGGAATTTAAGAACTCTTGGGTGAGGGAACCAATGTGAGGATCTGAGAAACCAGAATTCTCAATATCAAAAGGATATACATCAAGTAGAGATATATTTGATAAGTTCATCTCATGCCTATCATAGAACTTCAATTAGAGCCCATCGTCATAATAATTTATTGTATTTATATTTAATTACTTTATACAAAGGTGATTATGTATATCCGTATACGTGGTTTCTTCATATTGGGCACATATTAATTCATAGATATGTTAAAATTAAGACTGTATTGGAGGTATGGTGAATTGATTAAATGATGAAACTCATTAACCAGCTAAGCATATATCCCCCCCTCTCGCACCTGTTGTCGCAATTGAATTATCACACACACACACATATATATATGGCAGATCATAACATGTGAGAATCAGGTTAAAATCTATGCACAAAATGGGGAGGTTGTTTTAGACAATCAGGGTAAACTTGACTGAACAAAACTTAGCTAGTTCATCAGCACACTGTTAAGATCTTACACTGTACTACCTATCAAAAAAAAAAAAGATCTTATGCTATGCTACAATATTTAATAACTAGCAAATGGTTGACAGCTTTTCAACAGCCGTGAAATCCTCACCCAAATTACCACTAAAAGTGATGATCCCATTGATAAAATATCAGAATTTGACAATTTGATAATCTCAGTACCAAAATAGATGCGAGTTTGCAAATGGCTTGCATTTTTAATGAAACAAAATAACATTTCAATCTTCTTAAAGTGCCCTTGGGGTGGGCCAAGACAGGTAGCTCAAATTTAAGAATAATATAGAAAGCTAAATGGATAAATGCTTTCTTTTTTTTAAAACTCTCATATATTTTGGACAGCCCAAAAAGGAAAGGACCCCATCTCTTTTTGGAAAAAGAGAGTATAATGTAATTTAAACCTCTGGTTTCTAGAAGTCCCTCCCTCCCTCCCTCTCTCTCTCTCTCTCTCCCCCCCTATCCGTGTATTTGTTTTTGTTTATGTGTGTGTGTGTGGGTGTTTTGGGGGGGGAAATAAGTCTGCATCAGGCCATTGTTATAAAAATGTGCTTCCATTTTTGCATATGTATCATTTGGTTGCATCATGTTTAGTCACTTTAAACAGATTGATATGTCAGAAATTGCATTTTACTTGGTTTAGATAACATGCCTTGCGTGGTTGCTGAATAAGGATACATATAATGGCTGAACCAAAATTAATCTAATTGGTTATCTCTTTTGGTTATGGCCACTGAACTCTCTCTCTTGACTAAAGTTTTGTATTTTACCATATGTCGTCTTATGTGATGTATAACAGGATGAGAAGTATTGGCCACTAATGCCTCCTTTGCCTTCATATGGTTATGGGAGAGAGCATCCTGGACCTCGGTATGGGAGTTTGATTCATGGTCAAAATCTCAAAGATGTTGTTATTACAGGTCATATTTTTCATCCTCTCATTTGGTGAAGCTATTATAAATTTTATATTCATGGCAAAGACATTGACCTAAGAGGTGACTAAAATAATATGCAAATACGCCTTGATTTTAGAAAAGATACCGAGTGTAAGACCCACTCAAGTTCCTTGAGTCAATTTAAATATTACATGACCTTTTGAGCAAGTTTCCTTGTGAAAACCCATGCAAGTATCCCTATTTTCTGTAGCCCTATTTACATTTTGCAATTTACCGTTTGAGAAATTTTTAACCAACCAACCATGACATTAACTGAACTATGGTGGATTTGTGGAGACTGTATATGAAACCTACAAGGCTACAACTGTTCAAATTTTTTTATTTTTTTGGGATGATGAGGAGCCTCTTTAAGGTAGGGCCAGGTCACTTCATGTACCCACCCCTGTTAAGTAAACCCTGGATACACAACCCCGCTTGCAAGAACCGTGTATTGGATAATCCCGGGACTCGAATTGAGCTAACCTTTGCAGGTTACAACTGTCCAATTTACCATAGATGGAACTTACAATCCCTTAATTTTCATAGATGGAACTTACTTCTTAAGCACTCATAACAGAAACTAATTGGTAAAGCAACCAAATTGTCAGGAAGTGGGGCAAGGATGTATAATAAGCACTCACACAAACACGTAGATGCCTTACCTCACCCCCAAATGTGCTGCTACAGAAAGATATTGTTCAGAACAAATGTTACACATTAACCTGGTGATCACTGTGGGGACTCCATGTGTTACTTAACACACACACACACACACACACAAAACGGTGTTCTTTTCGGTGGAATTGGCCACTAATCAATGATAGTGATTTAATCGTAAATATGCAGTTTTGATATTGTTTCTTTGGACAACTGAGTGGCTGTTGACAAACCAGGGAATTTGTCTACGTGCGGTTGCAGTGGGTTAAGAAGATTTCTGGATTTTGATTTGAAGTTGTTGAAGAAAGGATTCTGTTTTTGTGTTAGGAATTAAAAAGTGGTTTGATGAGTTTTTTTATGACTATTTGGTAGAAGAAAATGTGGGAATTTAGTGTTTTGATAGGTAAAAGAAAGGGCTTGATTTGGGGGTTGTAAGGAAGAAGAAAAAGAGAGGGTGTTATGATGTTTAGGGGTTGTATGAACAGTACTATAAGAAAGAGAAGAAGAAGAAAAGAGAGAAAACATCAAACAAAGGCCAACATGCCTCAATGCTCGATATACCCAATAATTCTATTAATCAACTCCCATCTCCTTTTAATATATTAAGCACAATATATATATATATATATATATATATATGTATGTATGTATATATTCTTGTACGGGTAGTATTAGGACTTCTAATTTGACTAGTAAAACTAAAACCTAATAAAAGATTAACTTGCACCCAAAGAAAATAAACCCTAAGATACTTGCACTCCGTATGGGGAAAGGAATAGAATGAAAAGAATCATTTTGGAATATTCCATCCATTCCCTTATTTTGGAGTTTTAATAGAGGAAATAAAATGATCATTCATTTGTTTGAGAGTTTAATTGGGAGGGAATGGAATGGGTAGGATGAAACGCTTATTCCTCTTTTTTCCCTCTGAATCTCAAATTTTCATTCCCCCCAAAATTGGGAGGAATCAAAGAGAATGGAATTAGGTTTTATGGTTTTATGAAATTCAGCCCTTTATTCTAAAATAGGAATATGATAGTAATGTTATTATAAAAAGATTATGTTCCATTCCTTCTAATGTTAACCCCAAATACCCAAACAAGATTACATACATTTCATTCCTTTCCATTGCTTTATTTTAAAACATCCAAACAATATTACCTAATTTCATTTAATTCCTTTCCTTTCTACTCATTTCCATTACATAAATACATTACATTCCATTCTTAATGGCCCCTTACCACTAAAAAAAGCTTACAAAAAGAAATTGCTTCTGCTTGATACCTCTCCTACTGAAGCAAAATCTTCTGTAGAATTATCCTGGAATTGTAAAAATTATGACTTAAACGACCCACTACCTGCATATCAGGTTCAAATGTTGTCCAAGTATTTTGTGATTTAACAGTAGCTGAACTAATTGTTTCTAGCAAATAAGGACTCTTAACTTGCTCTCTTAGCTCTGTACATAATATGTAAAGACACATTAAAAGAATGTCCTTCAAATTTCTCTTTTGCCACATTGACTGGAGCAGTTGATTATCGTTTCATATTACAATGAAATATCCACTGCTAGTCTGCAATTCATTTTTTTGATAGGCAAATCATACTTATCAAACTATCACACAATGGATAGCTTTTGTGCCCGCTAGCCATATAGGTTTCATAAGTTGATTGGTTTTAAACTCTTGTATGATTTGCTTATGTACCTATCATCTTGATGAACTGTTAATTTCTAACTTGTTCTAGTTTGTGTTATTGGTCATCAACAGGGCATAATGGTACCATAAATGGACAGGGTCAAACATGGTGGAAGAAGTATCGCCAGAAACTCCTTAACAACACTAGGGGCCCACTTGTTCAGATTATGTGGTCAAGTGACATTGTGATCACTAATATTACTTTGCGTGATTCTCCTTTTTGGACTCTTCATCCATATGACTGCAAGAATGTAACCATCAGAAATGTTACAATCTTAGCTCCCATATTTGAAGCTCCAAACACCGATGGAATAGATCCGGGTAAGTGTTTTCTCGTAAGTTATCATTACACACACACTCATTAATGTGTGACCACTTGATAGGTGCTGCCCTGTCATGATATATTCTGTTGAGGTGGACATCATTACTAACTATTGATTCTTTGGATTGATTCTTGGTAGAACCATAGAAGGGTCTTATGCATGTAGGAAAATTACTAGGTGGAAATACCATTTTGGTCCCTACATTTTGGAGTTATAGTCAATTTGATTCCTACATTTTGATAGTAGTCAATTTGGTCCCTACCATTAACTCACTAACGGAAAATGCTTACATGGCAAACGGAAATAATAAAAAAAATATATTTAATTGCTATCTAAGAAAACCACATCAACAATTTTAAGAATAAAAAAACACCCACATCATAAAAACAAAACAAAAAATTTTAAAGGATGAGTTTAAAAAAAATTCCCCAGATTTTCTTGGAGTTTCTTGACAGCCAAACATAGCAACCCACACATACAACAATAAAATTCAACCCAAAAAATTCACTGCAAACTCCAAGCCACTACAACGAACACAGCAACACCACCACAAACTCCAGCAAGCAGCAGTACCATCAAATCCGGTGAGTGCATGCCATCTAGGTGGTGGACCTTGAACCCAGATCTGGGCAAGCACAACCCAGATCTGAAAGAGAGAATATATATGGACTTGAGAGAGAGAAAGAGAGAGCACTTGAGTTGTGTACTGAAGAATCAAATTTGTAAGCTAGTTGGTGGTCAGAAAAATTCAAACTGCATAGCCACATTGCTTGCATAGCACCACTTTCCAATACCACCTTGATAAACTCCTCCACTAACAAGCTCAAACTTCAATCCAAAACATGACAACACCGTCCTTCTACTTCTTCAACTCACTCTCTGCAATTGCAATTCCTTGTTGCCAAAACAAGAATAGAAAATGCCTGTTGAGCTAACCTGCTTTCATAGTGTAATAATTATCAGTATCACTTTCATTCTTCTACTATCTTCTTCTCTAACCCCAGACAGTCTCACTCTCATAGCTCTCAAAGCCACCATAGACTCCAACCCAACCCCATGCCACTGGCATGGCATGGTGAATTTTTTTGGTTGAGTTTGGGTTGCTTTTTGGGTTGTGTTTGGCTATCAAGAAACTCCAAGAAAATTTGGGAATTTTTTTTAATGGTTTTTTTTATTCTTGCTGATGTGGGTTTCTTAGATAGCAATTAAAAATATATATATATATATATATATATATTTTATAAATTTTATTAGCCATGTATGTGTCAGCTGTGCACATCGTTTGCCATGTAAGCATTTTCCGTTAGTAAGTTAACAGTAGGGATCAAATTGACTATAAGTTGAATGTAACAATGTCCAAATTAACTACTACCAAATTGACTGTGGCCCCAAAATGCAAGGACTAAAATGGTATTTTAGCCAAATTACAATAGAAGGCCAAGGTTATCTAAAGTGTACTCAAATGTCAGATATATCCTCAAAAAATGTACACCAATTTTGTTTGATCTGGGGCCCTCAGGGGTCAATACGCACCCGAATCATCAACATAACTAACATGGTAGATCAGGCTCCACACACCTCCCATCATGATTGATTTGATGTTGCATGGGTGTTTGAAATTTGAAAATCATGTGAGCTAGGAACAATAAAACTTGGAATTTTGCATCTATTTGAGCAAGATGTACTTTTATTTTTATTTTCATGTTTGCCTTCAATCTGGTAGTTCTTCACCCTCCCACCTTTCCTCAACCCACAAACACATGGTGTACAATGTAGTATGTATATACATAAATTATACACTGTGGCCTAAGAGAATTCGGTATGCCTGGGACCCTAACAAGAAATTGTTTAGTGCGTTCGAATATTAGCTTGAAATAGAACATATCAGAGAGTTCTTCTACATTTGCTTGTGGTGGGTTATGGTTTAGGAGGATTTGTGGATCTAGGGTTTAGAACTTTTTTAAAGGGTTTTGTAGGGAAGAGAAAATTATAATTTAGGGTTGAAAAGAGGCAAAAAAAAAAAAAATGAAATAGTAATTGAATTTCTCCACAATCCATGAATACAAATGAACAATGCACGTCAAGAGAGTCTATGAATGGTACTATGAACAATGACAATATATCAAGAAGAAAGAAAAAGAGAGTGAGAAGAGGAGGGAAGAACAATAAGGTCAATGTGTCTCAATACTTTACTTTTTCAATTCCATTTTTTTAGTACATTGGGCACAAATATATATATATATATGTATATAAGGACTTGTTTTTGAACTCTAGTAGTTTTAAGACGTCTAATTTGATTCATAATATAAAATAAAATAAAACAAAAAACAAAACAAAACAAAAAGAAGAAGAGTTGTAATTTGACAAGTAAACTAAAACCTAATAAGGTAATAAATAATAAAAGACTAACTTCAAATCAAAGAAAATAAAACCTTAGATACTTGGGATCTACTTGAAAATTCTAGACTCAACTAAACTACCAAGATATCCTTCATTCACATGGGTTCCAAAAATTATAGCTTTACCTTTAAATACAAAATTGAACATAACTTGCTAAACTAAAACCCAAACTAAAAATTGTTTTAACCTCTAAAACCACACAGCTGTTACTTAAATTGGACTTCACACATGGCCCTCATAAAATAAGTTTAATCTTCCATGGCTGCATCATAACCTTGTGACGCAGGGTCACCTCCCAGTATCATTTAAGTGCAGCCCATTGGTTTGGTCTAGGGCTTTTTATAAAAATAAAAAATAAATAAAAATTTATTCAGTTGCTCTAGTAATTTAAGTTTATGAGTTAATCACTCATTCATTTGGGGGTTGTACAATAATAACCAACAAAGTTTTGTTTTTGTGTTTTTTTTTTTTTTTTTGTATGTGTGGTACAAACAGATTCATGTGAGGATATGGTGATTGAAGACTGTTATATAAGCGTTGGGGATGATGGAATTGCGATTAAGAGTGGCTGGGATCAGTATGGCATTGCTTATGGACGGCCTTCAACGAATATACTCATTCGAAACCTAGTTGTTCGCTCTATGGTCAGGTAAAACTTTTATACATCATGCTTCTAACTTATGGTGCTTCATTTCATTGCATCCAAATATTACCGTCATGCATCTGCAGATAAAAAGAAATCAATAGATGAAAATTCTGGATGTATGTGTCTGTTCATGTTTGCCCTTGAGCTGCAAATATGATTGTATTCATGAATGAATTTGACCTGTAATGTAGAGTGTCTTTTTGTCTAAGGTTTTGTGTTGATTTTACTTCCAGATATCTATTGGAAAATCTGGAATAGATTTGCTTTTACCACCCGTCTAGTACTGTGTAATAGATGTAAATTTCTTTCATTTTGTTTATATATTTTAGTAATTCAAAAGTAGAATGATTTGAATATAGCTGGCTATAATCAATTTGGTTCTGTTTATGTAACTGCAACTCATGTTTATGGTTTGTAGATTGTAGAAACCCAAACTGTATTAAATGCCTCAGATGATAAAATTTGTAGCAGAATTGCAGTCATGGTCGGAGTGCATTTGGTTCCTTATAAATTCATACTAGTATTTTGTAAAATAAGCAAAACTCAATTTTATATCACAACCTTCTGAAATTTTGCATTAAACCAATTTGAGCTTTTGTTATAAGAATAAGCAAAAGCCAATTTGTTGCAAGAAATTTGTAACTCATCAAAAAAAAAAAAAAAAAAATTGTTGCAAGATACTTGTAAGCCTTACAAGCTTCCAAGTAGGATGTGAGAAGTCACATTTAATAAAAATAAAATAAAAAAGATAAAAGGAAGGAATCACTTTTAGTAGTGGGATAAGGCCTAGTATAAATAATTTGTTGCGTTCGTCAACCTTGAGTGAAGACTGTAAAGAAATTTTACCAATGTGGCTTTTGGGTCCTGCATTGTGTATTATATTGCTGTGAATGAGGCTAACCTTCAGTAAATTCTCATCCTTGGGGAAATATGGGATTTGACTGTATGCCTATACAAACTCAGTAGACTATACTAGTTAAATCAGCTGCTACCTTTGCTTTGTTGTAGTTGGTTAATTGACATGCATTCCCTATTGTCCTAAAATACAGTAGGGAAATGGTTATTTCAATTACTTCACTCCTAGATTTCTTTGCATGTGGTAGTTTACATGTATAGGTAGTAACTGAGATCCACTTTGGCTGAAATGCAACAGTGCTGGCATATCAATAGGCAGTGAAATGTCTGGTGGTGTATCCCATGTCACTGTGGAAAACCTCCTTGTTTGGGGTTCAAGGCGTGCTGTCCGTATCAAGACTGCCCCTGGTAGAGGTGGATATGTGAAACACATAACTTACAGAAATCTTACATTTGACAATGTCCGTGTTGGAATTGTCATCAAGACAGACTACAATGAACACCCTGACGAAGGGTATGATCGAAAGGCTCTCCCAGTGCTTGAGGACATAAGTTTCACTAGTGTCCATGGCCAGGGAGTTCGTGTCCCTGTCAGGATCCATGGGAGTGAAGAAATTCCAGTAAGAAATGTGACTTTCCGAGACATGTCGATAGGGATAACATACAAGAAGAAGCATATATTCCAGTGTGCCTTCGTTGAAGGCCGTGTAATAGGCACCATCTTCCCTGCTCCTTGTGAAAACCTTGATCGGTACAATGAGCAAGAACAGCTTGTTAAACGCTCATCCTCCCAGAATATAACAGATATAGATTATGATTTTTGAGAAGGTGGTTTGCAGAGGTCAATGACTGCAATTTATGTCTATAAGAAATGGTTTAGGCGGTTATGGTTCGGGGTTGGAAGCAGATGATGCTATTGTTCTTTCTTTATGAATTTTTTTATATTTCATTTTTATAGCTTTCTTATTTCATGGAGTTGTATATACAAAAAAAATTCATTCACGGGATTACTGATACTCATAGGAACCATTTTGTACCATGTCCAAATCCTTTCGGTGAGAACTTCTCTGATTCTCAATCTTCAAATATCAATTTTTTTTTAAATTTCCAAATGGTCTGAATTTGCTCAAAATTAAGGCATTAACACCAACTCGATGATATGGATTGTAGAGGTTTGATTTAGTAGATATTACATTTTACTTCAATTATCTATACTTTACACAGGGCAGTGCAAGTCTAGAATGTAATTTTACCTTTTCTGGATGAATAAGGATGACAACAATGTTCTCTTAAAGTACAATGTTTTAGAACACCCATTGTGGGGCATTTAGTGCTGAATAATTTTTAGGCATGGAGTGGAGGGTAGATTCCCTAGACCCCCCATGTGGTCTTTTGACTCTCAATGTGTCGTCAAACCAATGAAAATGTTTTGGGAAAAAGTGGAGTGGGAATAAGTGAAGAAAAGAGGTTGAGATTGTAACACGGTGTCCTAGTGGAAGACATGTAGGAATATTATGTCTTTCTAATGGGGATTTTGGAAGCATATTGAGACTAGGTGCCACAATTAAAGCCCTTTTTTGAGACAATTATTCTTGACCTTAAAAACTCAACAATGCTTCATAAATGATCATTTTTGGGGCTACCTAAAATTCTTGATCTTTTTGGATGTCCCAGACCCTGGTTGCTGCAATCTATTATCACTGCCTGATAAGGGGGTCCATAGTTTCTTACAAAGACAAATCAGGGTCTTGGGAATATGCAGCGTGACACACTTGTCGCACTGCAAATCTGCATCAGTCATTAGCACTACTACGTGCTTCAACCTCCCAGGAACCGATTTCCTAAACCATGATGATTCCATTTTTTGAATAGCCACTAGCCAGAAACAAAGTCATTGGACTAAAATCTATTGGTATCTTATAAACAACAAAGAACTGCATGTATCTCAGGACTACAGACTTTCAAATTGAAAATTTTTAACTTTTTTAGTACTTTAAAGTTTAAATTGGTTGCAATTTTATTTTCAATGTCTTTAACATATTTTGTGTTTACTAATTACAACTATCAACCACCATACAATTTCTTATAAATTTAAAATAAAAGTTTGCATAATGAAACAGTATCATAGACACACCCTTATCTTTTATTCTTAGAAACGTGTTACGTCCATAACATTTTTACAACATTTTTACAACAAATTATAGGTAATTAATTGTTATTAATTCAAATGGTCTACTTATTTATGGTAAACTTCTAATGTATTATTATAAAGGTTGTGTTTACAGGCACACAAGATGGCCGTTAACAACTTTTTTGACAATTTTTTGTCATTTTCACAGTTTTATCTCATTTTTTCAGCTATATAAGTACCGCTTGGTATCTTTTTTTTTTTTTTTTTTTTTTTTTTTTGGGCGGTGTTTGTTAACATTTCCCTATTATTATTATTATAACATTCCCTCAAACTTAAGGATGGAAACTTGAAAACACCTTCAGTTTGGAATATAAACTCATGAAGGAAACTTTGACCAGGAATGTAGAATGGATCGAGCTAACATGAATTGGAACATGCGAGATAGCAGTGAACTACAATTGTTGGTGATGGATGGACGTTAGAAGACAACTACTGTGGTCGCAGGGCAGCTACCCCAGTGACTAGAGGACAACTACTATGGTTGAATAATGGCTGTACCAATAGCCTGGGGGATATCAGCAAAAGAATGGTTACTGGGGGATGGCATAAACAAGATAGATGCTAGCAATAGCGTTGTTCGAAAATGAATAGTAGCCTAAGGACAATGACACCAATGAACATTGTAGAGCAACACCATTGGTCTGAAGACATCGACTGAAGAAAGTGCTATAGGAGTGAGAAGACATTAGTAGAGGATAGTGTCGTGGTGAAGTGTGAAAATGTGTTAAGTGTTCTTTGGGGAAACAAGATACAAACCTAGATCTAATACCATGTTAAAATAGAAAGAAGAAAAGTAAAATAATGTAGAGAGAAAGAGAGTAAAATAAAGAGAATTAATGTGGATTTAACTAGATGACGTGGAAAGCCTAAGAGAGATTATATCGTTGTTACATTTGAATTTTCTGTTATAATGAATTAATGTAGGGTATATATAAAAATACATTAGGCTTAGTATGATACATTTTTTTTTTTTTGAGGGTGAGTATAATACACTTAAACCACAGTAACCCATGGTATTACAAAATCATAATAACCCATGATATTCTAAAAAGAAATTAAATTCTATAAGAATGTAGTATAAAACCCAAGTTTTACACTCTCCAATACCAACGTGTCACATTATTTTATTACATATTAAGAATAAACACAACCACACCCAATCAATTTTAATATTTATCTAAAAATCCAACCAAATTGAGGGTTTATTGAAATGTTATTAAGTGTAGTAAAATATATTAAATTTTAAGTAAAAAAAATTGATATGATAAAATCTTATTGAACGGTATTAAACATGAGTTTAACTCCCAATCCTAACTAAATTCAAATTCTTCTTCAAAACCGTGTTCTACACTTCTACTTACAATGATATCTTAATATATTCTATGTTGGTTGTTGAGGTGTTTTTTGGGCCCCTGTGATGGTGGGGCTGAGTTTTCCTTTGTATTTAAACTCCTCTGCCAAACCCTTTTTGTATTTCTTTTTTGGGTCACGCTAATAGGTGTCCTTAGGTTATTCATTAATAATCTAATTTAGAAAAATTTTAATACCACTTTTATGAGAAATAAAAAAAAACTGTCAAAATATTAATTACTTTTTTTTCATTTTCCATAAAAATTTTCTTTAAATAAATTATTAAACAGTACCTTAAGGACACTCGTTAACATTTTCCTTTTTTTTTTTTATATCAATATACTTCTATCACTTCAGTCAAAAAAATATATTCTATCAAAGTCTAGTGCTGTGAAAACGCTGAATTGATAGAACTTCCATGCTTTTACTGGCACTGAAAATTAGACCGTTCAAAAATTTTATCAAACCTACCCCCACGAATCTAAAAAGTACCATTTGTTAACTTTGATTGATCTGGGAGAAAGAAAAAGGATATAACGAAAAGATTTTTTTTTTATTTAAGGGTATTTCATCTATTACCTTTTTTGGGAGTATACAATATAGTAGGGATCAAAAGGGCCCTTATGAGGACCATTCGTTCCTTTAATGAGATTGAGGTAAAATAAATAAATATATATATATATATATATATATATATTACCTCTATCTTTAAAGATAAATAAAAAAAGAAAAACGATAAGATAAGATAAATAAAAATAATAGGTATACTAATAAAATTATATAATTTATTTTTTATATAAGATTTATTTGATAAAATCTCAAAAACATTGAAAGATATAGTAAAATACATTGTAATACATTTCATTCTTCTATTATCATTTGCCCATTCCATTTTGATGGGTATAAGATTTTCCCCACTTGAACCAACCGTTCGACACTTTCCATAATACACTCGTCTAACATTTCCTCCAATGGACCTTTCATCCAAAGCCAATCATCCAACCCCATGGACAACTAGGCGACAACAAAGGTGCCACTCTGAATTGACAACACCACCTCAAGAGAGTCGTCCAACCCCGTGGATGGCCAACAGGCCAAGTGCTAGATACGAAATTCCAAATCACCAACACCGCCCAAAGTGAGTCGTCCAACTCTATGGATGACCACAGTGTCATCCATCTGAGAAGGGAAACTCTCCCAAATGAGCTTATCCAACAAGTGTTAGTGCTCCTCCAAAAGAGACATACAAGGATGGCCCTCTCTACCTAACAACTAAGACTCTCCCAACAAGCCCCTCCTCATCCGACACAAATAAGAGAAGTCTTATGAGAATTCCTAACATTAGGACTCTTCCAATCCTCTGGATAGTTTGTCCAACAGGTGCCCTGAGCTGCCTAACACACATCATAGGCAACCTAGAATGCAGGTCATCCAACTTCTCTAATTGCACGTCCAACCCTCTGAACAACAACAACTTCGAAGCGAACACACTTATAGGAACCTATTCGATATACACTGGCAAAGATAGTCGTTCAACCTTAGATCCCACTCGTCCAACCAAGAAAATCTCTTTCGTGTGGTAACATATTTATGGAAACTCTTGGGATCATGCCCAAAGATCTTCCCACCATCCCACGTTCTCCAATTATGGGCACAAATCACAAGAATCTTGCCACCATTACTCTCACTCCTTCCATCATGCATCAATTATGGAAAGAAGAGGAAATCGTGGGGAGGTAGTCAATAAAGGTGGCAATTCGTGTTTGTAAATCAAGTTTATGTCGTGTTAAACAGGTCAACCCAGCGCACGACATGTTTAAGTCATTTAATTAACAAGTCATGTAAAGGCCATTACAAATTACCCGTTTAGGAACCTATTTGATTAGTAGGTCATATCCGACCTGAATATCCTATTATCAATTCTCATATATCTAAAATTAAAATACTATTACAACCATAAATATAGTAATAAACATATAATTACAACCATAAATTAAGCAATAATAATAAAATTGAATACCTTTATAAGCTAAACAAGTCAAACGAGTTTGCAAGTTGAACAAAAACATGACCCATTTATTAAATGGATCAGTCGCGTCGACCCAAATATGTCCCCAACCTGTTTACTCTCAACCCATGACATACTTATAAACGGGTTAATTGTGTCGGGTTCACAAATCGTGTAAGATTTTGCCACCCCTAATAATCAACCCAAGACTCCTATATAAACCTCAAGCCTCCTTCACTCTAAGATGTGAGTCGCAAACCCTAAAATTAATGTCATTTGAGCTTTATGGTTCATGTGAGTCTGTAACTCAAGCATTAGAGAAGTTTAGACCAGCACTCCACCAGTGCCCTTCAATAGTGTTCTTCCTTCTTGCAGGTCTTCCAACGCATCCATATAGACCATTGGCTCACTAATTTTCTATGCTTCATCACATTATATAAAATCTATGGTCAATCAGGTAGTTTAATGTGCTAAGCACGTGTCTCCTTGTTAGAGTTTTCAATAATACATTCACAAATTTCGGTGTACCCTTCAAATGTGGCAGCATGTGTCATGTGTGGTTGAAAAATTATTATCATTTTGTAGCTGTAACATGATAAACTAACAACCTTATTCTTATTATAGTTGTAGTTAATATTTTAAATAAAATAAAAAATCAATATAGTTAATTAAGAGCATGCAACTCGTTTGGTGGAAAATTGAATGGAAGAAGCCTCTCTAATTTGGTGGACCAAACACTAACGACCAGTTAATTAATTATGCATGTGATGAGTAGCAATAGACATTTAATCTAGCTGGTCATATCTTTGACCACGTTTGCATTAATTTCTATCAGTCGTACACATAAAACTCTCAGAATTTTCTAGCACATTTCAGCATAAGGGTCATTATCATAACATTTTCTTGAACCAACCCAGATATGAATATTATTCTCCATTAATGAGTCAAAGGTAGAAGGAAGGAACGAATTCTTGGTCTAAACAAATTTATAGTCACTCACAGTACTCACACACGGCTCCTATTATCAAATATATAGTTTGAATGGTTACCTAAATGCTTAATACCTTGCTCATCTTTCTTCCCATATATTATAGTCATATGCTAAAAATTCCTTAAGTCTGTCGTGCCGCCCCGACCTAGTCTCTTGAAAACAAATTCTCTTTATTATGAGGAATCAATTCTTAGACAATGCATTCGTCAACGTACCTTTCTTTATAAAAATTCTTTGTTTTAAGATTTGTTTGGATACTGCTTATTACTGAAAACAAAAACCTAAAAACACTATAGCAAAATAATTTTTAAATGTGTGAATAGTATCATGAGACCCAGTTTTAAAGAAAATTTTGTTGAAAAAAGTACTTGTGTGTCCCATAAACAGTGCACAGGAGCCACTGAGTTGAATGCAAACGCAGTTGAAACGTACCTTTCTTTATAAAAATTCTTTGTTTTAAGGTTTGTTTGGATACCGCTTATTGCTGAAAACTAAAAACTGAAAATACTGTAGCAAAATAATTTTTAAATGTATGAATAATACCATGGGACTCAATTTTAAAGAAAACTTTGTTGAAAAAAGTACTTGTGGGTCCTGTAAACAATGCACAGGACCCACTGAGTTGAACGCAAATGCAACTAAAAGGAGCTTTCAGCTCTATCCAAACTCATGCTTAATATGCTTTGGCAGAACTTAAACTTACAATTTTCTTTTCTTTTCAATATTTTTTTTTCTGACCAGGTCGACTCAAGTTTAAACAATTGTCATATACTTCTGAGCTAATTTCACTAATTTGTTTAATGCTTAGAATGATTCAATTATTGCGTGTTCAAAATGAACAAGTAATGCTATTTAAGTTTTTATTACAAAAAATGAAGAGTAATACTTCAGTAATAAAAGTGTCATACACGCTTAATAGACCACTTTGGTTCAAAGAAGACAACCAAAGAAGCAACAGAAAAGTCAGTTTGTAAGTGACAGTGTAAGAGTATTCAAAGAAGAAAGCTAAAAAATATTGGCAACCCAAAACACTACTTTATCTATTTTAACACCTTATTTTATAATACACTCAACATTAAAGGTTTTATTTTAACATTTAATACATTAAAATAATATAAATAATATAATAAAATAATATATTCAACACAATAAATAACAATCACAACCGTCAACATATTAAAATACCTTTTTTTTTTACACCACACATTAAAAAATTGAAAAAAAAAAGTTCTAAGCTACTGTGAGCTACTATCAATAGCAGCTCACTATAACTGATACTCAAATATTTTTGAGTTTAGCTCATTTGCTGTGCAATGCATTTTAAGAGTATTAAAGTCAATTTAGCAACCTTACTAGGGATGCTCTAATATCTACAAGTTTCCTCCCATATATATATATATATAGAGAGAGAGAGAGACAGAGACGTTCAAGTTACACAGTGTAATTATAAATTATGTTACACCACTCAATTTTTTTTAATTGGAAGTAAATTTTTAAAATTAAAATCCACTTTTGAATTAGATTCTCTTCTTATACTTCACATGCTTGCAAATTTTCAATATTATTGAAAATCAATAACTATATCATCGTTCAAATATAGAAATATAAAAAAATTTGTATTTAAAATTATGCATAAAAGATGTATTTCTAGATCAAATAATAAATAATATTCAATTGACACGAAATCTGGTAGGCATGTTAATAACATAGTGAACATATAATCCAACAGTAAGATTTTTGAAATATTAATCCTATAAAAAGTTATTAGGTGATATAATATTACATAGAGTTACATATGATGTAACTTGAACCCAACAATATATATATATATATATATATATATTCATACACACACAGTAGCCTAATCATACGCACTTTGTGCGTGTGATGATGCTTTTTTTTTTTTTTGGTCAAGTGTCATAATTTTCCTTTTAAAAAAAAAAAAAATTTGGATAAGTTTGTGTAATGACACAATTTGCAACCCAAGCCCAAATGATATAGAGTGTAGGCCCAATGAGCCCCGTGCAATAAATTTGTAGAAAGTGGATGAAACAACTGGGCCTGTAGTGAATTTAACAACGGCTAGTAGGGATTTAGAAGATGAACAAGTAAGATAATTATGCCAGGATTGGATATAATGCGTGGCCGAGGAGAAATCTTATTGAACAAGTAACTGGAATTGTGTTCTAATACAGTTTTTGGTATTACAGATATTCTTTCTTGTTTTTCTGCCCGATCCCCTTTCTCATGAGAGGACTTCCACGTTCTAAAGTTCCTCTCTCACTATTATGATCACACACTTGTTAAACATCTAAGTCTTCACTTGAGTGCATGTCCCATCAAACATCCTCTTTAGCTTTCTGTGGGTGGTGGTAGTTGAAACTGCACTGTTCAGGGGTCTTCTCCACATAAATGCGATTAGAAAAGTTGCTACAGTGCATTTAATGCGGTGGTAGCAGCTTTTCTTTTAAATATTTCTAAGCTCCTAGTGCCCTTGTACGTACTTGAAGTTTATCCTTATCGCTGGAATTTTTTGGAAGGTTGCCTACATTGCATAAGCACAAGTTTGATCGATATTTGATGCGTCCGAGAAGGAGGTACCCCTCGGACTATGTTTTTCCATTTTTCACTTAAGTGATTTTCGACTTTGGGGCCTTTCCATATTTTTTACTCCTCCTCGGACATATACATGTCTTCGGATAAGATCTAAGGCCCAATATACAATTTTGGGATCTTAACCCCACAGTTTGTTTTGAAGACATGGATTAGTAGGAGAATATCTTATTTTGTAGGCATTTTAAGTGAAATTAAAAATATAATTTTACCAGGTTGTCCTTAAGTTTTTCCCTATTAAATGTAAGGTTTAGAGGTATTTCTATACTACATAAAAGTCCAGTCTAAAGAGGGAAATCCTCTTATAAATATAGTGTGTGTGTGTATATATATATATATATAAAAGCTTTGAGTTAAGGGTAAGATTAGGAAAACAACTATTTTTCACTATCTTTTTTAAAATATTTTCTTTTTTCATACTTGTTGTCTCTTTCTTTATCTTTGCATCTTTTTGTTTATTCAATATGAGTATTCCCATATATTTTTCTTATTTTATTCTCAAGCAAGGGGTTAGGTAAGGTGCGCTAAATGAGCATTGACTCCTTTTTTACTAGAAGAAAAAGAGTCACATTCTTAGTTAACTACTATGTTTATAATTATTTTATTAAGTTTTGATTGCAATTAACATCACTTTAATATAAGTTTTCAGGCTACTACTATTATTTTTGTACAAATCATAATAAGCCAAATCAATGATTAAAAATATATATTCTAAAAAACGGATTAAAAAATGTGTATTTTTAGATTTACTGTTTGCATTAATTTTGTACAACAAAACAATAATTATAATAAAAATTCATAACAATTTCACAATATGACAATATCTCCCAATCTGTTTACCACCCACCATAATTTGCAATTTAAACTTCTTCTTTTTTTATTTGCTCATTTAAATGAAGGTGGTAGACAAATTTGGAGATGTGAAATTGTTGTCAATTTAGCATGCTTATAAATAACCATGCAAATTTCTTACCTACCTGGCTGTTGCTTTCCCTTTTACCAAAGTAAATCTTTATGTGAGCCTTTCATTTCTTGTGAAAATAGATCTCTCCAGCATTAATATTAATACAGAGTATTACAAAAATTCCAATTAGAAGACAAAGAGTGAGCTGACATAAATAGCTTTTACCCCTGAATAATTTACCTAAGAGCTTATTGGAACAACAAATGTGAATTTTTGCCCAAAATGAAACAGTATCTTAGACACATCCTATCTTTTATTCTTAAGAGGACTACTAAAAATCAGTCGTGGTTTAAAAAAAATTGAGAGAGAGATAGAGGGTATTAACATGATGTAATTTGGTCGCCTACGTCTACCGGAGAAGATGGAAAGCCTAAGTTGTTACATCTTTGCTATATTAAATTGTGTGTAAAAATGAACCCCATATATAATATCATGGTCTACTTATTTATGGTAAACTTCTAATGCATTATTATCAAGGGTTGTGTTAACAGGCACTTTGCGTGTCCGTTAACAACTTTTTTTAAAAAATTTCTAACAATTTTTTTGTATCTTTTACAGTTTTATCTTATTTTTTCAACTTTATAAGTACCTCTTGGTGTCTTTTTTTACTTTTTTCAAACATTTTTTTTTTCACCTTAAGGTACTTGTTAACATTTCCCTATTATTATTATTATAACATTTCCTTAAACTTAAGATGGAAACTTGAAAACACGTCCAGTTTGGAATATAAACTCATGAAGGAAACTCTGACCAGGAATGTAGAATGGATCGAGATAACATGAATTGGAACATGCAAGATAGTAGTGAACTACAATTGTTGGTAATGGATGGACGTTACAAGACAACTACTGTGGTCGCAGGGCAGCTACCACAGTGACTAGAGGACAACTACTATGGTTGAATAATGGCTATACCAATAGCCTGGGGGATATCAACAAAAGAATGGTTACTGGGGGATGGCATAAACAAGATAGATGCTAGCAATAGCGCTGTTCGAAAATGAATAGTAACCTAAGGACAATGTCACCAATGAACATTGTAGAGCAACACCATTGGTTTTGTTAAATATATTATTATTAGCAACGCGATGTGTTATACCATGTTGTATATGCTAGAGTGGATGCGAAAGAGTAAGCATAGAATAGAAACACCAAGAACACGAGGGTTACGTGGTTCAGCCTTGTCGGCCTACATCCACGGAGGAATCCCTTAAGGGTACATCTTTATTGTATAAGAGTGTAGTACAATAACCTGTGTTACAATGAACCCTAACATGAGTATATATAGGCGACTAAACCCTAGACTACTAGTACAAGCAGGAATGGGCTTGAGCCTATTATATTGCGCTAATATGTCTAATATATATCTCTAACAGGTTTGAAGACATCGACTGAAGAAAGTGCTATAGGAGTGAGAAGACATTGGTAGAGGATAGTGTCGTGGTGAAGTGTGTGTGTGTGTTGGTGTTCTTTGGGGAAACTAGATATAAACCTATATCTTTTTTGAGAAACATATAAACCTATATCTAATACCATGTTAAAATAGAAAGAAGGAAAGTAAAATAATCTAGAGAGAGAGAGTAAAATAAAGAGAATTAATGTGGATTAACTAGATGACATGGAAAGCCTAAGAGATTATATTTTTGTTACATTGAATTTTGTGTTATAAATGTAGGGCATATATAAAAATACATTAGACTTAGTATGATACACTTTTTTTTTTTTTTTTGAAAGCGAGTATGATACACTTAAAACCACAATAACCCATAGTATTACAAAATCATAATAACCCATGATATTCTATAAAGTGATTAAATTCTATAAGGATGTGGTATAAAACTCAAGTTTTACACTCTCCAATACTAATATGTTACGTCATCTTATTACATATTTAAGAATAAATATAATCACACTCAATCAATTCTAATACCCATCTAAAAATTCAACCAAAATTGAAATTTTATTGAGATGTTATTAGGTGTGGTATAATATATTCAATTTTAAATAAAAAAATTTGATGCGACAATCTTATTGAGCAGTGTTAAACATGAGTTTAACACCCCATCCTAACCAAATTCAAATTCTTCTATAAAACTGTGTTCTACTTACAATGATATCTTAATATATTCTATTTTGGTTGTTGAGGAGTTTTTTGGGCCACTGTGTTGGTGGGCTGAGTTTTCCTTTGTATTTAAACTCCTCTGCCAAACTCGTTTTGTATTTCTTTTTTATATCATTATAGTATTATACTTCTATCACTTCAGTCAAAAAAATATATTCTATCAAAGTCTAGCACTGTGAAAACGCTGAATTGATAGAACTTCCATGCTTTTACTGGCACTGAAAATTAGACCGTTCAAAATTTTTATCAAACTTACCCCACGAATCTAAAAAGTATCATTTGTTAACTTTGACTGCTTTGGGAGAAAGAAAAAGTATATAATGAAAAGAAATTTTTTTTTTTATGGGTATTTCATCTATTACCTTTTTAGGGAGTATACAGTATAGTGGGGGTCAAAAGGACCTTATGAGGACCATTCGTTCCTTTAATAAGATTGAGGTATATATATATATATATATATATATGTTACCTCTATCTTTAAAAATAAATAAATAAATAAGAAGATAAGATAAATAAAAATAAAAAGTATACTAATAAAATTATATAATTTATTTTTTATATAAGATTTATTTTATAAAATCTCAAACACATTGAAAGATATAGTCAAATACATTGTATTACATTTCATTCTTTTATTATCATTTGCCCATTCCATTTTGATGGGGATAAGATTTTCACCACTTGAACCAACCGTTTGACACTTTCCATAATACAATCGTCTAACATTTCTCCCAATGGACCTTTTATCAACATCATCCAAAGCCAATCATCTAACCCCATGGACAACTAGGCGATAACAAAGGTGCCACTCTTAATTGACAACACCACCTCAAGAGAGTCGTCCAACCCCATGGATAGCCAAGTGCTAGATATGAAACTCCAAATCACCAACATCGCCCAAAGTGAGTAGTACAACCCTATGGATGACCACAGGGTCATCCATCTGAGAAGGGAACTCTCCCAAATGAGCTTGTCCAACAAGTGTTAGTGCTCCTCCAAAAGAGACCAACAAGAATGGTCCTCTCTACCTAACAACTAAGACTCTCTCAACAAGCCCCTCCTCATCCGACACAAATAAGAGAAGTCTTATGAGAGTGCCTAACATTAGGACTCTTCCAATCCTCTAGATAGCTTGTCCAACGATGCCCAGAGCCGCCTAACACACATCATAGGCAACCTAGAATGCTGGTCATCCAACTTCTCTAATCGCTCGTCCAACCCTCTAAACAACAACAACTTCGATGAGAACACACTCATGGGAACCTATTCGATATACACTGGCAAAGGTAGTTGTTCGACCTTAGATCCCACTCATCCAACCAGGATAATCCCTTTCCCATGGTAACATATTTATGGAAACTCTTGGGATCATGCGCATAGATCTTCCCACCATCCCACTTTCTCCGATTATGAGCACAAATCACAAGAATCTTGCTACCATTACTCTCGCTCCTTCCATCATGCATCAATTATGGAAAGATGAGGAAAGCATGGGGAGGTAGTCATTATAAGGGTGGCAATTCGTGTTTGCAGGTCAGATTTGTGTCATGTTAAACAAGTCGACCCAACACGACATGTCTAACTTGTTTAATTAAGAAGTCATGTAAAGGCCATTAAAATTACCTGTTTAGGAACCTGTTCGATTAGTAGGTCTCTAACTTGAATATCCTATTATCAATTCTCATATATCTAAAATTAAAATATTATTACAACCATAAATATAGTAATAAACATATAATTACAACCATAAATTAAGCAATAATAACAAAATAATAATAAAAGTCGTTGGATATTTTTATAAAAAATATTATATTTATTTTAATACTCATTTATGTGTATTAATTATTGCTTAATGTCAGATACGTTGATTGCTAAATTTTGAAATTCAAATATAATTCAAAATTTGAATAGCTTTTGTCAGTGGTTTTAATCAAGAAATTTATGAACATTAACATGATATTAATACCATAATTGCCAGCATATTTGGTTTTATTACAAATACATACTTTCCATTCTAAACATTTTCTATTCAAACATTCTTATTTGAATATGACATAATAACGTCATATATGAAAAAAATTTCAGCACTTAAATTTATAGCTATTGCTGAATTATTTTATATTCCCATATATACACAAGTATTTACTATTTGGTTTAATGAAAAGTAGACAAAACAACTAGCAATTTTTGTAATATATATTCAGAAACTTTCAAAAAGGTTTTTTTTTTTTGAGGAAACTTTCAAAAAGGTTTTGTAATAACGGGCCATTAAATTCATAGCTTTATGCCCTTTCCTTTTTGTTCTCAACGCACAAAAGTTTGGCAAAGACAACCCTTGTGTCTTGATATCCGGTCTATATTATATTATATTATATTTTATATATATATATATAAAGAAAGTTATTGATTATATATATTAATTTCAATAACTTTATGACTATTTAACTGATATCAAACCCTTTTGATTCTTTGCTTAAGGACAAGTTATAGGTCTTGCTATATATATATATATATATATATATATACGGAAAGAAATAAAAATTAGTGAGACACATTATATTTGAATTACAAAGCTGCAAACTTTTCAAAAACAATTTTTTATTGTCCTAAACACTTACCATCTATTACTTTTTACTACTCACAAAAATATTCTATCTTTTACAAAATTTTATGGGAAAAGAAAGTACTATAGAGAGCTTATATCCTACGAGTAGTGTAGGCTCGCAAGGATAATCTGCAAAGGTGACTGGGCTATTGTATCTTAGGAGTAACGTGCAGAAACTATTTGTCTAACTACATTGGATATATTGTAGACAGCACGATTTGTCTCAAGACAGTGACTTGGTCCACGCCTCATCTCTGCCACCTCTTTTTTAGTAAAATCAAATTGTGTAATTCCCAAGGAAAATTCAGGTATTATCTCTCCTTTATTTCCAACAAAAGTTAATACCTTTATAAGCTAAACAAATCAAACGAGTTTGTAAGTTAAACACAAAAATGACCCATTTATTAAATGGATCAGCCGCGTTGACCCAAATATGTCCCCAACCCACTTACCCTCAACCCATGACCTGCTTATAAATGGGTTAGCCGTGTCAGGTTCGCGGGTCGTGTAAGATTTTGCCACCCCCTAATAGTCAACCCAAGACTCCTATGCAAACCTCAAGCCTCCTCCACTCTAAGATGTGAGTCCCAAACCCTAAAATTAATGTCAATTGAGCTTTATGGGTTCATGTGAGTCTATAACTCAAGCATCAGAGAAGTTTAGACCAGCACTCCACCAGTGCCCTCCGATAGCGTTCATCCTTCTTGCCGGTCTTCCAGCGCATCCATATAGACGATTGGCTCACTAATTTTCTATGCTTCATCACATTATATAAAATCTATGGACAATCAGGTAGTTTAATGTGCTAAGCACATGTCTCCTTGTTAGAGTTTTCAATAATACATTCACAAATTTCGGTGTACCCTTCAAATGTGGCAGCATGTTTCATGTGGTTGAAAAATTATTATCATTTTGTAGCTTTAACATGATAAACTAACAACCTTATTCTTATTATAGTTGTAGTTAATTTTTTTTTTTTTTAAATCAATATAGTTAATTAAGAGCATGGCAACTCGTTTGGTGGAAAATTAAATGGAAGAAGCCTCTCTAATTTGGTGGACCAAACACCAACGACCAGTGAATTGATTATGCATGTGATGAGTAGCAATAGACATTTAATCTAGCTGGTCATATCTTTGACCACGTTTGCATTAATTTCTTATCAGTCGTACACATAAAACTCTCAGAATTTTCTAACACATTTCAGTATAAGGGTCATTATCATAACATTTTCTTGAACCAACCCAGATATGAATATTATCCTCCATTAATGAGTCAAAGGTAGAAGGAAGGAACAAATTCTTGGTCTAAACAAATTTATAGTCACTCACCGTACTCACACATGGCTCTTATTATCAAATATATAGTTTGAATGTTTACCTAATAGTTTAACACATTAATATTTGTAGGTTCTAATTAGCTCAATTGGTAAAGTTTTCGATAGTTGAATAAGATATTTCGATAGTTGAATAGGTTTTCAATTGGCCGTGGTTTTATTTCAAATGGTTTTTTAATTTTGGATATTGAACATTATAATAATGATACTTCAATTTTTTTGACTTCATCTGATAATGCTTCTGATAATTCAATTATATGGCATGCTAGGCTTGGTCATATAGGGTAAGAGAGGATGACTAGGTTAGCTAGAGAAGGCCTTATGGGCAATCTCGCTAAGGTCACTTTGTCCACATGTGAACATTGTCTTGTGGGAAAGTCAAAATGAAAACCATTTGGAAAAGCCAAAATGGCATCTTTTCCGTTGCAACTAATCCACTTTGATATATGTGGTCCAATGAATGTGAGGGCAAGGCATGGAGGTTTCTACTTCATCACATTTATAGATGACTATACACGTTATGGTCATGTCTATTTGATTTCTCATAAGTCTGAGGCTTTAGATTGCTTTAGACGATACATGAGATTAGTTGAGAATCAATTAGACAAGAGCATTAAGGCTCTCAGAACTAATTGTGGGCGTGAGTATCTATCTGAGCAATTTAAGGAGCTCTGTGATGAAAAGGGAATTGCAAGGCAGTTAACGATGCCTTATACACTGCAACAAAATGGTGTGGCGGAAATGAGAAATCGAACATTGCTAGAGATGGTTAGGTCAATGATGGCCCAAGCAAACTTACCGATTTCGTATTGGGGGGATGCACTTTTGACTGCAGCCTATATACTTAACCGAGTGCCCTCTAAATTAGTATCTTCCACACCTTATGAACTATGGACCGGCAAGAAACCTGACTTGAATAACTTGCGGCCATGGGGTTCAATAGCTTATGTTCACAATACTTCTCATAGATATGGGAAGTTGGGGCCTAGAGGAAAGAAGTGTATCTTTTTAAGGTATTCTGAGCATTCCAAAGTGTTGATAGGTGAACAACCTAATGGAAGTATAACTGAATTGGAGTCACGTGATGTTGATTTCATTGAAAGTGAATTCCCTAACATAGGCGAGATTGAAAAGAACTTGACTCTTTTTGAAATGATGGATCAAGAGGTAGGCGCCTCAAGTAGACTAGTAGAGGACGAGTAAGAAATTCCTAAAACTCCTAGAGACAGTGGGAGCGACTCACAACCTAGTGAAAGCACACCACTAGAAGCTGATCCACAACAACCTCAGCCACGTAAAAGCAACCGTGGAAATGTTCCTCGTCGTCGTTTTGAGATTAAGGGGGAAGCTTTCATGATTGCTTCACAGGATAATGATGAGCCAAAAACTGTGCAAGTGGCTCTCTCATCTTCTGTTAGTGATGAGTAGATGAAAGCAATGAATGATGAAATGGAGTCTATGAGGACTAATCAGGTTTGGGATCTAGTAGACCTACCGTCAGGGCATAAAGCAATTGGGAACAAATGGGTTCTTAAAATCAAACGCAAGGCGGATGGGTCAAAAGAAAGGTATAAAGCTCGATTAGTGGCAAAAGGATACACTCAAAAGAAGGGTATTGACTACGAGGAAACCTTTTCTCCAGTTGTGAGGTTTGCCTCTGTTCGACTCATTCTAGCCACTGTTGCAAACTTGAATTTGGAATTATACCAAATGGACGTTAAGACAGCTTTTCTCAATGGAGAACTAGATGAAGAAATCTATATGGATCAACCTATTGGCTTTGTGACCAAAGGTCAAGAGCACAAAGTGTGCAACCTTAAGCGATCCATATATGGTTTAAAGCGGTCATCTAGACAGTGGTATCTGAGATTTCATCGAGTCGTTCTATCGAATGGGTTTACGATGATCGAAGAAGATCATTGTGTCTACGTAAAATGATCCAAGGGAAGTTTCATTATTTTGTCATTGTATGTCGATGACATATTATTGGCCGGTAATGACATGGAGATGATTATCGCCACAAAAGGGTGGTTGTCCTCTAACTTTGAGATGAAGGACATGGGTAAGGCAAATTATATTCTAGGAGTTAAAATCCTTAGGGATCGCTCAAAGAAACTTTTAGGTTTATCACAACAAACCTACATTAAGAAAGTTCTTGAGCGTTTCCAAATGCATAATTGCAAACCCATAGATACTCCAGTTGCAAAAAATGAGAGCTTAAGCCTTGATATGTGTCCTAAGACTCAAGATGAAAAAGAAAAGATGACTCGTGTTCCTTATGCTAATGCAGTTGGAAGCTTGATGTATGCAATGATGTGTACTCGGCCTGATATATGTTATGCTGTTGGATTAGTCAGCAGATTTCAGTCTAATCCAGGACTTGCTCATTGGAAAGTTGTCAAGAGGATATTACGGTATCTAAAAGGGACAACAGACTACGTCCTTTGTTATCAGGGTTCAGATTTGCGTATGATTGGCTATAGTGATGCTAATTGGGGTAGTGACCTAGATGAACACAAATCTACATCTAGATATGCTTTCTTGCTAAATAATGGCGCCATCACTTAGAGTAGTAAGAAACAACCCTGTATAGCATTATCAACTATGGAAGCAGAGTATGTAGCATGTTCAGCAGCTGTTCAAGAAGCAGTTTGGTTAAGGAGTACTTTCAGAATCTTGAGGTTGTTAAGGATGCCTCGGATCCCATTACGGTACATTGTGATAGCATGGCAGCACTTGCCTATGCTAAAGATTTTGAGTATCATGGTAGAACCAAACACATTGATATATGATATCACTACATTCAAGACATGGTTGCTCACAATGAAGTGGTTCTAAAACACATTTCTACAAGCCTCATGATTGTTGATCCTCTTACAAAGCCTATAGGAAGGGATGTCTTTCAGGCTTATGTTAGGAGTTTAGGGCTACGTAGAATATGATGATATTTTGTTTTTAGTTACCATTTATTGTACTCTTTTGGGATATTTTGTTTTAAATACATATGATGAGTTCTGTGGTATGAAAGGTATGTCGACAGGCTTAGGTCGTCTCACTCACACAAGCGATCACCTCTGGCACTTGAGTAGTTAGCAGAGATGAGACATTGTGTCATTCAATGCTTATGTAGCATATATAAATGGTTGACACAAACAGATGTTGCCTTAGTTGGGACTAAGATGAGGTCTATAATATATTTATCTTGATTAGACTGTACATGGATAGCCCATGATCCATGTAGCCTGTAGTTAGCCAGATGCGAGACCTTATTTGATGCTTGAGGTGGTAAGCGAATAAAGGACCCGAGTTAGGCGCTTGAGTAGTGACTAGACTAAGGTTTGTACAGTGTGTTGAGTTAAGACATATGCTCTTACTTAAGAGAACTCCACTGTGGCATGTATTTCATACTACATGTGCTTGCTCGACCAAAAGTGGAGGTGAGAGAATAAATCCCTGCTTCTTCATCGTGTGAGTCTTATGGATCTTTCATTAAGATCCTACTTATGCCCTTGTTACTTTTGACTATGTCTTGAAGCTGAGGTTTTGATGTCTGCTATTTTGGCATGTTACCTATGGCCATGTTGGATTCGATCTAAAGGGGCATTGCTGGGAAAGCGATTGGACCAAAGTTGAAGGACATGAGTGCAAAGGGAAGACTATTTTTTGTAACACATCCTTATATTTGTACTCACTGTTGACAAGTTATAGCGCTTATGGTAGCGAAATAATCGTGACCATTTAGATAGTTATGATGGATCAAGCATAAATTTGAGTATTAAACTCAAGAGGGGTTAGAGATGCCTAATTCGATGTGTTAATATATGTCTAGGGCATAACGAGACACTTTAGGGATGTTGCTATGCTGGTCTTGGTATAAGATTTAGTATAGTGCTCCCAAATATGTTTTTTTTTTAAGTGTGCTCAGCGGTCGCACAACCTATTTGCTAGTATGAACGCATTGAGAAACACATTGAGAGATGGATAATAGGGTCATACCCACAGTGGATGAGTGAGAGATGTTAGAAACTGAAAGAATATGGACAGACACCCAATGTGAGCATGTCCCTCTATTTGCCTCAGATTGTAACATCTAGGAGTTATGGAGTAATGATATTAGACCGTTACACTACCCCTCTAAGTCTACTATCCCACTCAATATTAATGGAGTGGTGTGTATATAAACACCAAGAATGATACTCATTGAACAGCGAACGAATTCTACATTTCTCATAGTGTTTACAGAGTGTTGTGAGCCTCTTAGGTTGTGGGTTATGTTTGCATCGCTCTAGTAGTGTGCAACACTGTTGGAGAAACGTTTTTGGTTTACAGATCATACAAACTGGAATTTAGAAAGTGTTTGAATAGTTGGTCTGCATGAAGGCTAGCTCTAGACAGCGTAGAACAACCTCAAAGCTCCTGTGTGATTATCGATTTAGGCCAAGAGATGTATGCTGAAAAACCGATTACTTATATTCCGCTACAAGTTTTTATCTCTTACAAAATCGATTGGTAACTTAGTCTGATGATAAAGAGTTATTCATTAAGAGCAAACACCATAAGTGAAACTTTCTCAAAATAAAAAATAGCTTAATACCTTGCTCATCTTGCTTCCCATTATAGTCCTATGCTAAATATTCCTTAAGTCTGTCGTGCCGACCCGACCTAGTCTCTTGAAAACAAATTCTCTTTATTATGAGGAATCAATTCTTAGACAATGCATTCGTCATCAACGTACCTTTCTTTATAAAAATTCTTCGTATTAATATGCTTAGGCACAACTTAAACTTACAATTTTCTTTTTTTTCAGTATTTTTTTTTTCTGACCAGGTTGACTCAAGTTTGCTAATTTCACTAATTTGTTTAATGCTTAGAATGATTCAATTATTGCGTGTTCAAAATGAACAAGTAATGCTTTTTAAGTTTTCATTAAAAAAATGAAGGGTAATACTGAAGTAATAAAAGTGTCATACACGTTTAATAGACCACTTTGGTTCAAAGAAGTCAACGAAAGAAGCAACAGAAAAGTCAGTTTGTAAGTGACAGTGTAAGAGTATTCACAGAAGAAAGCTAAAAAAAAAATATTGGCAATTAAAACACTATTTTAATATCTCACTTTATAATATACTCAACATTAAAAATTTTATTTTAACATTTAACATATTAAAATAATATAAACAATACAATAAAATAGTATATCCAACACAACAAATAACAATCACAACTATTAATACATTAAAATACCTTTTTTTTTACCGCACACATTAAAAAAATTTTTAAAAAAATTAAGTTTTAAGCTACAGGAGCTGCTATCTATAGCAGCTCACCGTAGCTGATACTCAATTTTTTTTTTAGTTTAGCTCATTTGTTGTGCAATGCATTTTAAGAGTATTAAAGTCAATTTAGCAACCTTACTAGGGATGCTCTAATATCTACAAGTTTTCTCCTATATATATATATATATATATATAGAGACAGACAGACAGACAGACAGAGAGAGACAGAGAGACAGAGACAAAGACAGAGATAGACACGTTCAAGTTACACATGCTGTAATTCTAAATTATGTTATACAACTAAATTTTTTTTAACCGCAAGCAAAATTTTAAAATAAAAATCCACTTTTGAATTAGATTCTCTTCTTATACTCCACATGCTTGCAAAATTTCAAGATTATCGGAAATCAATAACTATGTCATCGTTCAAATATAAAAATTTCAAAATTTTTGTATTTAAAATTATGCATAAAAGATGTATTTCTAGATCAAATAGTAAATAACATTCAATTGACATGAAACCTAGTATGTATGTTAACAACATAGTGAACATATAAGCCATCGGTGAGATTTTTGAAATATTAATCCTATAAAAAGTTATTAGGTGGTGTAATATTATGTAGAGTTACATATGATATGATGTAACTTGAACCCAACAAAATATATATATTCACATGGATTAGTAGGAGAGTGTCCTATTTTGCAAGCATTTTAAGTGAAATTAGAAATATATTTTTATCAGGTTATCCTTAAGTTTTTCCCTATTAAACGTAAAGTTTGGAGGTATTTCTAAACCACATAAAAGTCTAATCCAAAAAGGAAAATCCTCTTATAAATAGTGTGTGTGTGTGAGTATATATATATAAAAGCTTTGAGTTAAGGGTAAGATTAGGGAAACAACTATTTTTCACCATCTTTTTTAAAAGATTTTCTTTTTTCATACTTGTTGTCTCTTTCTTTATCTTTGTATCTTTTTGTTTATTCAAAATGAGTATTCCCATATATTTTTCTTATTTTATTCTCAAGCAAGGGAGTTAGGTAAGGTGCCCTAAATGAGCGTTGACTCCTCCTTTTTTACTAGAGGAAAAAGAGTCACATTCTTAGTTAATTACTATATTTATAATTATTTTATTAAGTTGTGATTGCAATTAACATTACTTTAAACTTGCAGTTAACATAACAATTTCACAATATGACAATGTCTCCCAATTTGTCCACCACCCATCATAATTTGCAATTTAAACTTTTTTATTAGCTCATTTAAATGAAGGTGGTAGACAAATTTGGAGATGTGTAATTGTTGTCAATTTAGCATGCTTATAAATAACCATGCAAATTTCTTTCCTACTTGGCTGTTGCTCTCCCTTCTACCAAAGTACATCTTTAGGTGAGCCTTCCATTTCATGTGAAAATAGATCTCTCCAGCATTTATATAAATATAGATATTACAAAAATTCCAATTAGAAGACAAAGAGTGAGCTGATATAAATAGCTTTTACCCCTGAATAATTTACCTAAGAGATTGTATATATACCTAGAACTAAAGTGTATATCTTATAAATAAACGAAGAAAAAAAAGGTGATTAGGTGGGTGGTTAATTCATGATTAGCAAACACACATACAAAGGTTTCTGCATGCCCATATAAATTAGTGATCATGTTAATCCCACTTGCCCTCAAACTTTTCTTTTCTTCCAATAAATAAATAAAATAAATAAATTGCAACAAAAGTTAGGTGGATTACCACTTAATGCCCTAATTGAGCATTTGAAAATTGAGCTCACGAGAATCACATTTCTTGTTGTGATTCGCTCACAATGTCAAAAGGTATTTGATTGTGGAAAATTAATTCTCTCTTAACTTAACGTCAAGTTGTATCAAAAACTTAACGTCAAGTTCTATTGAATATTAACCTCACGCGAATCACATTAATTTTCTGTTGTGATTCTCTCACATATTGCCTATTAAAAACAATACTTCTTAATTAAAATAGATTAACCATTGCACACTTTTGGTGCGATGGTAACTCTACAAATATAAGTGTTTGTGGAGTGTCGGAGGCAAGGGTCGGAGTTCAAGTCTCCAAGAGGGAGTTTCATACACATATACACTTAGATTATGTTAGAATAGAAATTATATCCTGTATAAAAAAAAAAATTTAAATAGATTAAGGTCAATACTTCTTATTAGTAATTATATCTATCCATCTTATCATCTTTTCAGACATTGTAATGATTCAAAGATAAATTTCTTTAAAGGATTCTAAAGTTATTTATTGTAACATTTTAATATTAATTACTGATTTTGAAATGATTCCTAGGAAAATAATTTTTGGTTTGACAAGGTATGCTTGAAATTTAATATAATAATGTCATAGGTAAGAAGTAGATGATAACTGATGTATCAGACCTATCACCTGTCTGTACTTATTAATAAAATTGTAGCATGCAATTGGGTCATATGCTATATATTATTAGGTTCTATAATTGTTTAGAATGCTCTTACTCCTAGTCTTAGATATATTGTATTGTATTTGTATTAGTTTTTTTATTTTATTTTGTATATTAGCTTATTTATTTATATACGACTTTTTAAAGCATTATTAATTTCTAACATTATCTAGGCTTTATTATATTTTTTGTGTCAACCTTTAGCATATAAGCTTTAGAGAAAGTAAACTAAAAAAAAAAAAAAACAATTATACAAAAACACATATAAGCAACAAAGATGGTCCTTACACATTCAAGATTAAGCTAGTCTCGTGAAACGTTAGTCTTATAAGACCAGCGCATACAAGATTTTCTTAACCCATCTATAGATTCTTTTAATGGGATCCACGTGTCAATAAAATTCTAGTCTTATAAGATCGACGCATACAAGATTTTTTCGACCCATCCATAGACTCCTTTAGGAGTCTTAGTGTTAGTTTGGATTACGTTGAAATGAAATTTCAGCGTGTTTGCATCTCTATCAGTGGGTCCCGTGCTCTGTTTACGAGACTCACAAGTTGTCTAATTCGGCAAAATTTTCATTAAAATTGGGTCCCACATCATATTCGCATGTTTAAAAATTATTTTGCTATAGTATTTTCAGTTGTTAATTTTTAATTTTTCGTTTTCAGCAATAAATAGTATCCAAATAAACCCTTAAAAGTAATGAGTTTTTTATCTTCTTGTGCTATGCCGACATCTGAATCCAGCAACTTCACCATATTTCTTGCTTTTGTAAATTATTAAGGTTTAAGATAAAAGGAGTTATTCCTTGCTTTTGTAAATTATTAGTTTGGATTACATTGAAATGAAATTTCAGTGTGTTTGCATCTCTGTCAGTGGGTCCCGTGTTCTGTTTACGGAACTCACAAGTTGTCTAATTCGATAAAATTTTCATTAAAACTGGGTCTACAGTACTATTCACATGTTTAAAAATTATTTTGGTATAGTGTTTTCAGTTGTCAATTTTTAATTTTTCGTTTTCAGTAATAAATAGTATCCAAATAGACCCTTAAAAGCAATGAGTTTTTTATCTTCTTGTGCTATGCCGACATCTGAATCCAGCAGCTTCACCATATTCCTTGCTTTTGTAAATTATTAAGGTTTAAGATAAAAGGAGTTATTCCTGAAAAAATAAAAATAGGGAGAGAAAGAGAGAGTCAGAGAGAGAGAGAGAGCCGACTATTAAGACCACATGCGCATCTAGTGCTTGGCTTGAAAGCAAGCAACCTCATCATAACTAATGTTCAAGATAAGCACTAAGAAAACTCTCAAAAGAATTAAAAATTGATCAATCAGTCTTGACATGACAACTTCTTTACAAAACAATTATTATTATTTTTTTTTCCTCCATCTCATTTTGAGTAAATCGCTATACTTCTATTTTTAGCTATTTATATACGCTCCAATGAAAAGACAATGTCGGTCATCTACCAATAAGTGCATGTAAAAATACGGTTCTAGAATTAACATGCCTCTTTTATTCTCAAAACAAAAAACAAAAAAACATGCCTCTTTTTTTTTTCCCCACTATTCACATTAGGCGAGTTGATATTTCTTCAAGTCTTAAAGGTTCGAGGGGTTTATGAACCCATATTCAAATCCCGTAAAGAATGTAATATATATATATATATATATATATCATTGTAAATAATAGGTAGAAAGATGAGTGATTATAAACTTTTCACCACTGGCCCAAAATAAAATAAATAATAATATTCTAGAGTTTTGATGTGGTCCATGAACAAAGAAAAGTCTCTAGCAAGTACACCTTCATAGACAATACATAGAGGTTTGTGACTTTGTCTTGAGTACTTTAATTCTATAAATGGATGATCATATAGTGGTCCATACACCATCTGATTTTTTGGGAAATTTTTTTATTTGAGAGTCCATTTCAGCAAGTTAGAGGTATTAATTGGGCTACAAGTATTGAAGTCTAATCAATTAGGTATTTCATTTTGACCCAAGTCATTTTCTAAACTCGATTGATCGAGTCTAGGATTTTATTATTCAAGGCATTCAAAATTCAAGTAACTCGATCAGTTAGAGAACATTCTACATGTGAAAATAATCTGAATAGATCAATAAAAAAGAAAATAAAAATTGAGAATGTGATTCAAATTACTTTCTTTAAAGGCCTAAACTCTTCAACAAAATCAAGCCAGAATCCATGTATACAAATTACAAATGACAAACCTATTATCTACCCAATCGCCCTCTTCCCTAGGGAGATTTGATCAATCATGGTGAAACACTACCTCCAAACTGTCATAACTCATAAGCACTGACTCCCATCCATGATGGGTATTTAGGTACTCGAGTTTTGGATCAAGTTCGTTGATGAGTTTTAGGACGGAAAGTTGAGACAAATTCTCAATTTTTATTGCCATGTTATTATTTTCCATTTATTAATCAACGACAAAAAGGGTTCGCAAACATTTAAAAAAGTATAATGACTAAAATAAAATAGGTAAAATACACTTTTGATTTCTATATTTTGGAAGTATTTTGTTTTGGTCTTTTGTGCTTTTAAAAGTTTCATTTTGTAAATTTAAAGACACAAAGACCAAAATGTAAAAACTAAGAGTGCATTTTCACACATGAAATAATTAAAGATATAGGTGATTTTAAAGAGTCCTTTAGATTTTCTTCTTCACCAAGGAATCCCAAAAAGTATCCAAATTAATTTTTCTTTCTTCAACAAGAAAACCCAAATAGCTATCGAAGCCACAATAGAAATTTGAGGAATTTTGCCAATAATCTCCACCTTAACTCAAAAATCCAACTATTTCTTCTTGGGATAACTCTAACTTAGTCAAAGCAAAATTTTCTTGAACAAAATAATTATTAATTCCATAGCTTAAGCCATATTTATTCACACTTGAATCAAATGGAATGCCAACTCGTACCAAATATAATCTTCTCTCAAACTCTACCAGTACCCACCAATCTAATCATGGTCTAACTTGTACCAAATATAATCTTCACACAATAAATCATCCATTAAGTGTTTGTTTGTGTAGGCGGAAGATGTTTTACATTTTTTTTTTATTTTGCGCACTGTTCACGGGGTCCGCAAGTATGAAAAACGCAGCAAAAGTCAATAAATCTAGGTCCCACGAGCACTATTCATAGTTTAACAATTATTTTGTTACAGTATTTTTAACAATAAGTTTTCAATTTTCACCAATAAACGATATCCAAACAGACTCTAAGTATGTGTTTAGCAGTACTTCTTTTTGCTAAAATTAAGCTAAAGTATACTTGTTCTTTGAAAATGTGTAGTTTTAAAAAATTGTACTCTGATGCCAAACGAGGTGTAAATCAATAAAACTCTAATACCATTTACTGGGTCCTAATTTAATCTTCTTTAACAACAAATACACTTTCTTCCACTCCAAAAAGTAGTATTTTCTTTCATACCAACGAAACCGAAAAAGTAACAAAAAAAATTCCCATTCTTTCCAAGTAAATAAAAAGACTTGTCTAACTCAACCATTGTTAATAAGTAAAAGAAAAGAAAAAAGAATATTTTGCTTTGATGATCCACCAAAAGTGTCGAATTTGTGAAAGCTTATGAAGGACAAAAAATAAAATAAAAAAGAGAGTTCAGTTCACAGTAAAGGCAACGGCGGTGGCTACTCCTTAGCATTATTTAAGTAATAACCTAAAAAAATCTGGGGTCGGCAGGTGGTAGAGTTGTAAATATAGAAGAAATACAAGGGTGTTTCGCAAGGAAGCACAGAGAGTGAACACGAAGATCACGTGGTGTAAAAAAGAGAAGAAGTAGTCATCAAACCCGTGATACCCCAAGTTGTACAGTCTCTTCAAAAAATTCAAACACACACTTAGAAAAAGCTTTCCCACATGCGACAAAGCAGGGGACCACACGACCAAACCAAACCCATATTTGAAAAAACAAAAAAGAAACTCTCCAGACGTCAAGATCACGAGGAAATTGTTCCTATCTCTTCCACCCAATCGCCTTTCCCCACGTTTATAATTTACGTGTGGGGTTGTGCCGTGCATGTGCGCCCTAGCTTATCTAGCTAGCTGTAGCCGCCCACCCCTTAACCTATATTTGCTTCACCTCTCTCTTTCTCCGCGTTTTTCACACGGGATTTCCATCATGTCCCTTCATTATTCACTCTCTTTTTCTTTTTTTTTTTTAATAAATGTTTATGAATGGTTTAAAGATGTCGCTTTAAGATATATTTTTTAAAATTTTTCATTAAAAAAATTAATTTTTTTAATAATTTTTTATATTTCCAATGAAACTGGTATCCAAATTTTTATAAAATTGTTTATTAACAAAAACAGCTGCTTTGGATCTGTTTGGGTTGGCTCATTTTGTTGAAATTGAAAATTTATTACTAAAAGTACTGTAAATAAAAATGAAATTTAGTTGAAATAGTACAGCGGAACCCATAAATAATACCAAAAAGGACAATGAGACCCATAAATAGTAACAAAAATAAACTGAATAGTAAAATAATTTTAATTTTCATTAGTCTCCAAACACACTATGTCATTTTTTTGGAACTTCATAGGCTAGCTTCTTGTGGGGCTAGTTCTGTATCTTTTTCTTTCATTTATCTAATTTTTTTTATTAAGTGGGACCACACGATGCTTGTCAATATCTGCCTATTAACATGATAATTTTTTTTATTAATTTTTGTTCACACGACTTTTATATTTTTTAACTTATAATTAGGTTACATTATTTACACCTTAGTCTATTATTAATATTTAATAAAAAGGAATTCAATCACCATTTGTCACGTATTTAAATTATATTTAATTGTGTAAACAAATATATGGTCCTGAACTCTTTGTAACTATTTTTATGTTCATACGTTGAGATTGGATGTTCTTTTTTTAATGTATGAGCTGTATAATGAGAGTGATGTTTTCCATATCTTGAATCTTCTATAGATTAGAAAAAGGATAATGTTAGGATCACATAAATTTGCATAAATTTTTGTGCGGTGAGTTGTAAATGATAAAGGTACGTTTCCACATAAATCCATCGTCATACTTTCATCACAACTTGACACATATCAAATTGAGGCAAAAATTGTGCAACTTTATGTGATTTTATCATTACTCTAATAGTATGTATGTATATATATATATATATATATGTGTGTGTGTATATATATACAATTTTTTTCCCCATACAACGCCAAATACTAGCTGTAAGCCTATAACTAGCATAATTATATACATATATTTTTTGGATAAGCATAATGAGAAGTTGACTTTTAATATTTAATATTGATAATTTAACCTCTCTCAAAAAATATATTGATAATTTAACCCTTTTTTTTTTGGTCATAAAATAAGGTATAAAAACAAAGTCGAGTTTAACAAAGAACATATTCACGCGGTCTTGTTTTATTTGTTCACTAATGAAACAGATGATTGTGTGATCTAAATGTGACCAAGGACAGTTGTCGTAGTAAGGAAGGGCACCAAAAAAATCATTCTCCTATTCTTAAGTCAGCTTGAGGTTGTTGGTTCTCTCAATGATAATGAAATTCTTCTTATTGTGAGTATTCTTTAGTTTCAAACTTTCAATTGCGTTTACGTTATAAAATGAGAAAAGAGAATAGTTACTCAAATTTTCAATAATTTGAATTAAAGTGGGGCTAAGATCTTAGCCTATCATCTTGAATATTGGGATTTTTTATGGGTCGGCCATTTTTACTTCTCAATTCCACCCCTCTCGAGTCTCGAGTCCTAATGTCCAAACATAGGATTTGTAAGTGGCATGGATCTTTCCTATTTGAGTCAATGTTCGAGTTGCTATTATCTCCATGGAAAATGTTAACCAATACTTGTAGGACATTAATTTATGAGCTATTTTTAGAAATATTTTATTAGGAGAATGGTAAAATAATAAATGTTGTTGATAGTTTTTTATATTTTTAATGAAAGTGATGTTAAAACTTTTCTATTATAATTTATTAATAATTGCCTTAAGGCGTCCACTAATATAATCCTATCTCTATATCTATTATCTTACGAGATGTCATGAAATATTTATTATTTATTTCAAAATTCTAATATAATACGATTCATATTTCTTTTTCTTTTCTTTTTTTTAGTTAAAATTAAGAAGAATAATTTAAGATTTTTTTTTTAATTTAAGAAAAAATAATAATATAATAAACGAAGTCCTCTTGAAAAGTTTATATTATTTTTATTTTAAACTCTCCACTTATTAAAAGGCTCGATGTTTAATAAGAAGAAACAAAGAAAATGAGGTGAAGGGGGGTATCACTCAACTTGGATTTATAAAGTTCTTTTTTTAATAAACCCGGCAAGATTATCAAATCACAATATATATATATATATATATATATATATAGAGAAACATGTGTTTTACTATCCCAAGAAACAAAAAAAGAAAAAAAAGAAAAAGGAGTATTAGCATGTGCAATTGTGGATGTCCAATCCAACCATGACCCATGATCCATGATCCATGCTTTCATAGTTTTATATTATATGCTTTTGTTTACCTTTCCCTTTGGGGGTATGGGAAATAAACACGCGGAGTTTCAATCTACAAACACTTTCACGGTTTTGAACACGTTTCAGCTTTTCATTGGTGGTCAAGACGTGCACTTGCCGCCCCTCTTTTATTCATTTATTTATTATATTACAGACATAAACTTTTTTTTTTTAAGAGAGTTTCAACTTATTATATTTGATTTTAATAGCAAATATTTTATAATTAGATCAAGACACCGATTGATTTTTGGTATAGGCAAAAATTGAACCCCAAATCTCTTATTCTATTACTAAATAATTAACTAATTGAACTAATTAGAACTCAAAATTAATGATAGTGAAATCAGAAAGAGATGGAAAAACAAAAACACGTGGGTGTGGAGCCCACTTTGGTCGTATTGCTAACCTGCAGGACGGCACGTAACGCCGTTATTCTTAACGCCGTGGACTCCCAATCCAATTATAGCCATTTAATTACTAAACTATCCCGTTCCCGTTCAACACACTATCTTTTGCTTCATCCCTCTTTCTTTCTACTGTTTTTTTTTTTTTAAATTATTATTACTCTTGGCAGCTGCCCATGTGGGTATTGTGCTGTGGTCTGGTCTACTAGAGTCTAGTATTTATCTGTGCATTGGATTTTATTAACAATTTAACATCACCCAATTCTTAACAATAAATTGACAAAGATTTCTTGATTTTTTTAGGAACTTGTAAATTTTTTTTTCTGTAATTGATTATAATAAAAATAATAGTATTAATTATGAGTTCACATAAAAGGTTGTTGTTCCAATTAAAATTTTACATTGTTGTCAAATTGGAGTACTTAGTGTGCATTTAGCGTTGGAATATAACTGATTTTTTTTTTTCAAATAATATAATTTTTAGCTTTTTTAAAATATAATAGTTTTTAACTTTTTATTTCATATTATGCAAACTAGCTTGTAACCCTATGCATATAAGTTGATACACTTAAAGATATACAATAAGATGCATAATATAATTTAAATACTATTGATAATCATTTTTAAATTTTGTTAACTCTTTAAAAAAATTTGTAAGAATATTATTAGGTATAAAACGTAAATTGTCCATGTTTATTTTAATTATTATTATTGTGAAGCACTTTTTTTTTACGATTAATTTATTCTAAACTCTTTAGTTTTTTAACTTAATAACCCACTTAAATGAATATTTATGATGTGGTCCCACATTTGATTCTAAAATTATGAAATAAAACACTCTAAAAATAAATAATTTAGAACACATGACGCAAAATTAGACTCTAATTTGAAATTCTAATTAGACTTTCTCGAATCTTTACCTATTAATATATACTAGATTGTAACATTATGCACATGCATGGATATACTTAAAATATATATATTAAAATGTATAGTATAATACTTACGTATATAATTTAAACATTATTGATAGTCATTCTTATTTTTTGTTTAACTCTTTAAAATGTCTTGTAAGAATATTATTAGGTAGAAAATGTAAATTTTCTATTAGTTTTAGACTCTTTGGTTTTTGTACGCAATAGCTCGCTTGGATGGATATTTATGATATGATCCAATATTTGACTACAAAATTAAAAAATAAAATTCTCTCTAAAAATAAATAATTTAGGACATATGACGCAAAATTGGACTTAAATTGTTGAATCTAATTGTATTTTCTCTAAGTTTTGCTTATTAATATATACTAACTTGTAACCCCATGCATATACATGGATATACTTAAAAGATATACATTAAGACGCATAGGATAATTCCTACATATATAATTTAAATACTATTGATAGTCATTCTTATATTTTGTTAACTCATTAAAAATTCTTATAAGAATATTATTATGTACAAAATGTAAATTGTTCATATTTTTTTTTTTCTTAATTTTTAATATTGTGAAGCACTTTTTTTTTCTTTTTTCCTTTTATGGTTCATTGTGAGTTTAAGTCTTTATTCCATTCCACTGAGTATTCAGTCTAGGTTTCCCCTTCACCTATTCCAAATCAAAAAAAAAATTCCAGATTCTTTAGTTTTTGTACTTAATAACTCATTTGAATGAATATTTATGATGTGTTCCCTCATTTAACTCCAAAATTAAAAAATAAAACTCTCTAAAAATAAATAATTTAAAACACACGGTGCAAAATTAGACTTCAATTATAGAATCTAATTGGATTTTCTCTAAAATTTGTATATTAATATATAGATAGATAGATAGATAGATAGATAAATAATTCCCAAACGGACACTTATGTTAAAATAATAACAATAACATTATTGTTGTCAAATTGGTTCCATTGTAATTAATATAGTTTTACAGATTCCCAAATATATATATATATATATATATGTGGGATCGAAGAATTTGACAACCGCGACCCACTTTATACTAACCCCAAGGCCCACGCCGAAGAGTAAGAAATGACCGAGGACGAAAGAAACAAGTCCAAAGTGCCCTGAAATATCGCCGAGGACGATCCTGTCCTAGGCCAACCGAGATCACAGAAGGGAAGAGTGACATGCCCACAACTAACGTCCTGGCCACATTAATGAGGAAGTAACCCCTGAACAAGGCTGCCTTGGTTGTTGTAACTCACAAGATGTTTGGTAAGGTGACTGATGGGACAAACACTCAAGTAGTAACCTACATGATAAACAAATGGAGGGACAAGATCAACTGGAATGGGGTATATAATATAAGGAATTCTCTAGGAAAAGGGGGGAGGAGGTTAGAAATAAAAAAGACAGCAACAATTTGTATTGTCTTTGAAACTCTTGTAACCAGGTACTAAAGAAATAATAAGAACAGCAGGCCCCTCAGAGGAGGGCCGAGGACAAACTTTCATACTTTAGTCCACGCCCTGGTTATTCAGTCTACTCATAATTATGTTTAGTTGTTGTAACCCTCACTAAGGCCTAGTTCTTCAACTCATTCTCTACAAATTCATTGTATTAGGTTAGTTGGATCTGAGTCCACTCATCCAGTAGAAGAAGTGCTCAAATTCAGTCCCTATAATATATATATAGTTTTTTTTTAGAAGAAAAAAAATTAATAGAATTAATTGAAGAAAATACATGTACTCATTCTGCATCTATAACTTAAAACCTTTCGTTGAAAAAATAATATTGCAATCATTTTAATTATAATCATTACCAAAATTGATAGAAATTTCCTTTAAATTGGGTTGTATAAGAAAGTTTTTGCAATCCACCATATGGACACTTAAAATATTTTTCACACATATTTTTATTCATAATACTTACTTAAAAGTAGGATTTTAAATAAACCAAGCCATTAGATTACTAAGAATTCAAAATTATTTATTACTTTTATTTCAAACACAAGTCACGCTTGAACTTATCAACAAATTAGATTACATGTTCAATCTTTGATTATTTTATTATCAAAAAATTTCAAGTTTGTTCATGAGTTACATGATTTTTTTTTTTTTTTTTTACTTATTCACAAATTTATGGTAATAGTTTTTTTTTGAAATTTATGGTAATAGTTAATAAATAAGCTATAGTTAGAAACTTAAAATTATATTATTTGAGTTACTTGAATACTATAATATTCATTTATGAACCTATAAAAAATCAATTTATCAAAAATTAATTACCGAACTTGTATTGTTAAAAAACCTATATACTTCTTACTATGAAATTTACTGTTTATATTATCAACAAAAATGCTAATTTAATTTCGGAGGAACTTATTTACAAACTTACATTATCTAATATCTAAGTATTTTTTTTATAAAAAATTATGAATATCCACGTAGCAACAGTTATAATACTTCCAACGAAAATGTCAAGTATTCAAATCTTCATTCCCCCATTGTAACTTTGAAATTTTTTTTTAAATAAAAAAATGAATATTTTTGTAAATCATTCTCAGACATTCGTCCATAGATGCATTATTATGTTTGAATTTGACTCATGTTATAGAAAAGTCTAAATTTAGGTTTGCGCCTAACTTATTTACTAAAAAAACAACATAGAACAAATTTTTTCAAAATCGAGGTAAAACGGTTTTTATAAACAATTTGATTCATTTACAACCTTACTTAATAGACATGTGACTTATTTAAATAATTTAACGAAACATGTGATTTAATATTCACAAATAATCTTATAACCCTCCGAGTAATAAGCCGAAAGAATCTCCAGTCACCACCAACCCGATTTGGAGGAAAACTATTGCCCTAATCTTTTTATAGCATAGTTTCTAAAAATAAAAAAGTTTGAAGAGAAAAAAAAAAATAGTAATGTAAATACCAAATACACAAAAACTAAATCCCGAATAAAGAGACCAAACATACTGAATCCCACGTGTGAAACAGTAATGTACAGCTGTGTGGGGCTAATAAGGTAACATCAATCGAAATCTTAAAATACAAAAACCGTGGGCACAAAGGCAAGTTGGCATGAAAAACTGAAAAATAAAAATAAAAAAAGGTTGCCGTTTACTGATGCAAAGAACACGTGTTTGAAATAACAAGAATAAAAAGCAAAAGCAAAAAAAATAATAATAATACTAATAATAAAGAGTCCACCTCTCGAAGGTGCGAGGAACAAGCTTAAAAAGCACCATATATTCCTCGTGCTTTAACTCTCTCAACCAAACTAAACATTAGCAAAAATATAATAATCCTATATATTATAGCCTCAAGGAGAAGATAGGAAAAGCAGGTACACCCATATATAATAATACAATAGAGCACACAGAGGGAGAGAGAGAGAGATAAAATATATGTGTCATAGAGTACAGAGAGAGAGAGCACAAACAACGAGGTGTATTCTGATTTGGTTGTGTATAAATTTTGATAATTCTCTGAACCTTTGAAAGGAGTCCCTTTTTCTTTTTGGGTTTTTGGTGTTCGGATTTGGGATTGGATTTTGTATCTGGGTCTGTTTGGAAAAGATTCAAAGAAAGATGACGAGCTCGTCGGAGTTTTGTGAGTTTTCAGGGCAAAGGCATGGGAAGTCGCCGGAAAAGGCAAGCTTTTCTAAGAGGTGTAGCTTGCTGAGTCAGTACCTTAAGGAGAAGGGTTCCTTTGGAGATCTCAGCCTCGGCATGACTTGCAACATCGAATCCAACGGTACGTTTTTTTTTTTTTTTTTTTGGGGTTACAGTTTGAATTTCTGGTATTTCGGTTGTGAAAAGAGAGAGAGAGGGATTGGAAAGTTTAATGTTTCAAACTGGTCTGGGTTTTTGGGATTCTGTTAAAATGAAAATGAAAACGAAACACAATCTTAACTAAAGTCAAATAGTCGTAGTCAGGCTGAGATTTCAGTAGCTCGTTTATGATAGGTTTGTAGTTTCTTATTTTTCTTTAATTCATTTTAGTTTATAATTATGGGAGCATAAGTTGAACCCAAATTTCCATTTTGGTATGTGATTCTAAGAAAAAACCCAGAACATGGATCTGTAAAAGTTACCTTAAATTTCTTTATTCTAATATCCACAAAAATATCAATATTCCTATTTAATGGTTCAAACTTGTCGGGCATGTCCTTGATTTTCTCCTCAAAACACTCAAATCCGATTTTTTTTTTTTTTTTTTCATAACAAGAAAAATATAAGTACTTAACGTTTTGTTTCTTCTTTATGCTTTCTAAATTTTCCCTCTCAATATCTGTTGAGAATATCTCTCAACCTATGTTTATAAAAAGACTTTTTTTCTTTTTTGAGAATGATGTTTGTAAAAAGACTTGGTCTTGGGTCTAATTGGATTTTGAAAAAGGCCCTCCTGAAATTGCATTATAAATTAATTCTACTTGAAACATAGTGGTAGTGATTAGGTTCTTTACTTTTCATAGCTTTTTTTTTTTTTTTAGCCAAGGTATAGAAAATGATTTGTAGAATTGTAACAGGGACACCTGAGATGTACCGTCAATCAGCCTCAACTATGAATTTATTTCCGGTGAATGAGAAGTTAAGTGATGTTTCAGGCCAAAGCGAGGCGGCTAATCGGAACGTTCAATCCATTGATTTGTTCCCTCAACCTGCTGGGTTTACTACTCCATTTCCTAAGGAGGAGGTCCCGAAGATTGCTGACTCTATGTAAGCTCAGTTACTCTCAACTCTCTCTTATGCTTTTTTAACTAGTCTTCATAAATACCCATATCAAGTATTCCCAAAATATAAGTTGGAAATAGGGTATTCTAGTTGTTCTATGGCTTATAATTACATCATCAACCATAGATATGGACTAATTAATGATTTGGGGTTGATTAATTGGGGGCACATGGTGTATCATAACTATTTTGCACATGGTGAAGTAGAATAGAAGCTATAGTACACAATATTAGTCAGAAATATTTGTTTATCTGATTGTAATATGTTTATTATGTTCCAGAGTGAACAAGCCTGCCACAGCAGAGCCTGAAAAGGCCCAAATGACAATTTTCTATGGTGGACAAGTAATCGTGTTCAACGATTTTCCGGCTGACAAAGCAAAGGAAGTGATGCTATTAGCAAGCAAGGGAACCTCCCAGAGTCACAACACCCCCTTTGCTTCTAATCCGGCTACTAACAACCAGCCTGCCTTTGCTCCTAACTTGGCCAGGAACTCTGTTGAATCCAGCACTTCAATTGCTAATAGCTCTAGCGGTGTTGTTCCTCCAAATTTTGGCAATAAAGTGATTAGCGAACGCGCTCAACCATCTCCTCAACCCCTTGCTGCTGGTAATTTCTTGTGATTGCCTTTGTTTCTTTACCGACAAGTTCGAAAGATAGAATGTTTAGAGCATCATGTTGAATATGTTTGTTGATTAAAGTCTGTTTTTATTTATTTACTGCAGATTTACCAATTGCAAGGAGAGCTTCACTGCACCGATTCTTGGAGAAGAGAAAAGATAGGTAGGCATTTTGGAACAAAATATTGGAAAAGTTATTTTAAAAAAAAATTCTTATCCCATTTGTTTGTGTAACTTTAGCTGCAGATGTGTCAAAAAAACTTGTACACTAGGTTCCTAGGTGATTGGAGTGGTCTAGCATTTTTTAATTTTTTTCAGTATCGGCTATGGGATCAAATTCAAGGCATTCTTGATAATCACCAGAGCAAGTTTTGCTAAAATAATTTCTGGAGGGGTTTGGGTAGGTTTAGGTTTTAACATCAGTCTCCCATTCTGAGATTGGTATATTTTTCAACCATTGTATTATTTATTGACCAAAAGTGAAATGAATTTGCAATAAAAAAAAAAAAATTTGTTGATGTTTCTTTGTGCAAGCTGTGGCTACAGTTAGAGAAACTAATTAGCATTCTTATTATATATTTGTTGTTCAATAATTGATCTTTGTTACTTTCCCATGGCATTTTTTACAGGATCACTGCAAAAGCACCATACCAAATAAACAACCCAGAGGAAGCCCCCCCAACTAAGTCAGCTGAATCAAAGCCATGGCTAGGCCTGGCTGCTCAGTTAAAAAGCAGTAGTTAATTTTTATATTCATTTTTAGGCATTTTACAATTCAAGCCTGCTTTCCTTCTTCTTTTTTTAGTGGGCTTTTAAAGCCTACTTTATAATATGTTTTCACTTTTAGCTTCGGCTCTAGTGAACCTGCCTTTAGATCTAACAGTCGATGAATCTTAGTGATGTAATTAAATTTGATATGATTATTATCGGAGTTCTGATAATTTTGAATGGATGAATGAACTAATTAATTTTTCAATTGGTGATTCTTTCTCAGTGGATGTGCTTATTATTGTGGTTTAAAATTAAAAGCATAGCTTTATTTGAACGCCAAATGTTCCAACACTACATTATTGGCTGTCCAATGTATATATATAGTATATACTTTCCGAGATCTCTCATTTTGTGTAAATCCTTTAACCAAGCTGATGATTAAAAAAAAAAAATTGGAGTTTGAAATTCTTTGCAAAGAATATGATCAATATATAGTATATACTTCCCAAGATCTCTCATTTTGTGTAAGTCCTTTAACCAAACTGATGGACAAAAAAAAAAAAAAACTGGAGTGCGAAATTCTTTGCAAAGAATATGATCAATTCATGTTTTTTTTTTTTTTTTTTTTTATCAAATATATTAGCAATATGGCTGTAAAGGAGCCAAGTTTTGGTGGATAGTACATGTTTGAGCTTGGCTTGTCAATAAAAATTTAAATGCTTAAGTTGGGTTTGAAATTGGGACAAGCATAAAAACAATATTTGAATTTGAGCTCGTGAGAATGCTAAAAAACTTGAGTTTGGCTTAATTAATTATTTGAGCCAAGTTTGAGCTTAATATCAGGCCCAAACTTAAACTTAAGTCAAGCTTTTTAGCTTGGGATTCAAAAAAAATGCGTTATCAAATGCTTATATCACCAAAAATCACGTAAACAAAAAGAAAAATTAATGGGTAGTGGTAATTGGTCTCATGTGGACTATGTTATTATTAAGATATGTGTAATGTTATAATAATGAGTTTGTTTAGTAAATATATATCAAGTTATAAACGAGCTTAAACTCGGCATTTTTTGTATCAAGCTTTATTATTCACGAGCTTGTTCACGAATAATTTTTTTTTGGTTGGGCTCGACTTGTTTATCAAACAAGCCTAAAACAAAGGCTTAAGTTTAGCTTATTTATAAATAAACAAATATGAACGAGTTTTTTATCAAGTCAAGTCCAAGTTATTTATGAATGACTTATAATTTATTTACCGACCTAATTATTCTTAGTCAAAATCTAATGAGAATGGCTCCCACCACGACTACAACAACAGATATTTGCCATGCTTCTGCCCTCTAAAGTCCAAGTTGGTCCCCATTAATTGATTTGACACCCAAATTTAGAGGACATGAGACAGGCCCCCTATTCACCCCACCCCCTAACAATTTTGTAATATGATATCATTTCTTTACCATAAATGGACTGAAGGGAAAAAAGAATCTCTTGCAACGGTTATATCAATTCTCTCATTTTATAACAATAACCCAATAAATCACATAACAAATTAGTAGCTTAATTTTTTTTTATAATAATAAATAAACCTATAAATTAAATCACATGCCATAAAATCATGACTAACATGGTATAACTGTTACTAGAGATATTTTCCCATCCCAAAAATGCTCTCACAAAGAAGAAAATAATCATAAGGATGAAAAATGCTCTCGCCAAGAACTAAAATCTGATCTTATTCGCAAATCATATATCATACATACTATATTAAAGTTGAAGCACAACCTGAATCTAAATTAGTTTTCAATTGTTATCTAATTTTGTGCCATATATTTAATTTAATTTAATTTTCTTAATTTTGGTGCTTAGTAACTCATTCATAATACTCAATGTGAAAGTTAAAGATAATTATCTCACTCACCATTTTTTTTTAAACGAAAGAAATGAAAATATACATTTTCAATGCTATTTTTGAATTGATTCTATTCCAAAGTGTTTTTAACCAAGTGTTAGTTTGGATTGTACTGAAAATGTTTTTTAGCGCGTTTGCGTCTCTATCAATGGGTCTCGTATACTGTTCATGGGATCCACAAGTACTCATTTCAACAAAATTTTTATTAAAACTGGGTCCCACGATACTATTCACACATTTAAAAATTATTTTGTTACAGTATTTTCAATTTTCAACAATAAACAATATCCAAACAGACCACAAGTCAAATAAATCGGCTAATATGAAATTTGATGAAAGGAGCAGCTCATTTTAGAATCTGAAAATAAGGACTCCAAAGTTGAATAGTAAAATGACAATGATGATGGAGTGTGTATAATATAAAAATGGTTTGTGTTGAATAAAATATCTCCAACTTGAGAGTTGTGTTAGTGACGTGTAAGCCAAAAGCACGCGGATTTGAAACTTGAAGTCTGAACATAGGAATTGGTTTGATATTTAGGACAAGCCAAATAAAAAAAAGGGAAGGTGGATAATAAAAGAATTGGAATGGCACACATACCTTTTATAATAAGGTCCACATGCATGAGTTAACAAGTAGGAAAATTAGGTGCGGAATAGGGTTTTTTTTTGCATCTACACCCAAAAGAAAAAGTACATAAAGGAATACTCTACATTGTCACTTTGTTCACGTCTAAGCCTTTGTTGGTATATATAATTAACAAGAAAAGGACACATTCATTTCGACTTTAGTGGAGTATAAGTATATACTACTACCTACTATATAGTTTTTTTTTTTAATTATTGGCCACCACCACATGATGTGTTGAAGGTGGTAGGGTAGGGGTTTGGTCTTCCTTTGACCTATTCTTGCTTTATCTTTGTGAAGTGTGAAATGTGTGCTGTCATGAGTTTGATTGCGTTCAACAATCACAGAAATATGAATTATCTTTTGCTGCTTTGTGTAATTAGTTGAGTAGTTGTCGGATTCGAGTTGTGCGCTTCGCAAAAATGTTGTGCTACGATGCAAATGATCACACGTGTGAGACTCTTTTATTGTTCATAAAAATAAAAAAAAAAAGAAGTGGGAATGTGTTCAGCCCAAATGTTAGATTTTAGTGAGGTCACACACCTCTTTCTGTTTTGTATGACCTCCTCTGTCAAATCATATCATATGCGGTTCACACTTCCCATTTGCTTTGCTCTCTGGTCCTTTCACTACTCCCCTTTGCCCAGCCCATACCTGAAAAAAAGGTGCTTCAAACTCTTAATTTCATTTTCAACTTTTGTGAAGTCGAGCTACTGCCCATCCCATTCTCATTATTGTGATTAAATAGGAAATTAATATCTAGCTCTCAACCCCATCTCTGGACTTTGCTTCTTCCTCTAAATAATAATGGTGTGGTTCTTACCTTTCTCTCATAATAATAATAATAATAATAATAGAAATAATAATGATGATGATGATGATGATGATCTGTATTAGCTAGAGATAACTAAATGGTTATCTCATGTATCTATTACAAGTCAAGTGGAGAATACAAATCATTTTCTCGCATTTTGTGTTTCACTTTATGCTAAATTAATTGTGGTATGTAATTTTTTTTTTTTTCAATTTTAAATATTGATTATTTTATAAGGAAAGTAAAAACAACACACAAAAAGTTGTTATTTGTGGAGAATAAAGTGGAACACAAAAAATAAGATAAATGTTTTGTATTTGCCAAGAGGAGGATTCTTTTATGAAAGAGTAACGTTAATTGAACTAGTTAAAGGCCAAAGTGTTGCACGATTTTGGTTATAAACTTTTTTTTATAATTTTTTTTAGTCGTAAACTTATAAAATATATAATTTTATTGAGAGGTAAAAATTAAATATATAAATATTATATAATTTCATAACTATAATCTAACATGCCTAATTTGCATCTAATTTGTGTATTACTACAATATATTGAGTTTTATGGGTGGATTTTGTTAGCAATCTCTCTCTCTCTCTCTTTATATATATATATATATATATATTAATAGGTAAATCTGAGAAAAAATCTAATTAGATTTCAAATTGAAATTCAATTAGAGTCTAATTTTACGCCACATGTCCCATTTAATCTAAGTTTTTAAATTTTTGTGCCAAGTTAGTTAATTCAATGTAAAAATTGGAATTCAATTAGAGTTTTAATTTTGCGTCACGTGTCTCATCTAATGTAAATATTTTAATTTTTATGCCAAGTGAGTTAATTAAATGTAAAAAAAAAGGAATTCAATATAAATAAACCATAAAAAACCTAATTATATATGTAAAAGAATATTAACATAAACTAATTTTTTATTGCAACCAAAAAAAAAAAAGTTTATTGTTGCATTAACGGAAACTAATTTTTTATTTTGACCATTAGTCACATTAGTAATTTCCATCCAAGAGATAACAGTAAGTACTAAATTGACACGACACTAAAAGGTTAGGGACCAAATTTTACACAATTGAAAAATTAGGGATCAAATTGAAATATGGTGTAAAGGATATAGGAGCAAAATACGTAGTTTACTGATAAATAAATAAAGTTGATAAGAAGAAAAGAGCTATGGATTAACAAACTTTTAATAAATAGTTTATTAAAACAAACTTTTAATAAATAGTTTATTAAAAAAATGAAAGGGAAAAAAAAAAAAAGATAGAGAAGGAGAAGGGCATTCAATGATGGAGTTTTTTTTTTTTTTTTTTTTTTTTTTTAAGGGTTAAATATCAACCATTAAAGTTTGTGTCTATCCAAAAAAGTGATAAAATATTTTATCCAAAAAAAATGATAAAGTAGTAGAAAAAGTTGATAAGAAATTAAGAACAGATAAATTGTTGTTTTATATATAAAATTAATGCAATTTAACTTTTATTATATAGTATATGATATGATATGATATAAAGATCATGATAAAGCTTAAGTATAGTGGGTTCTAATCAGCTTAAGTTTTCATCATAAGTGGACGCTATAGATTGAAACTCTATAAAAAAAAAAAAATGAATAAGTATAATTTATTAGGTGAGGTAAACTTATCCAAATGGTTTCATTGTAAAATGTTTGTTTTCTGTTTTTTTTTTTAATAGTGGTCTTAGACAACTAGTTGGAAGAAAAAAAAAATGACGAAACCTGAAACATACTTTTATCTTTATTGTCTATTGGATTTTTTAAAACCTTTTGGGTGGGGATGCATTGTTGTATTGTTCTATTGTTCCATGGACTTTGTATAATCTCAATATTTTCGCAATAAATTGAGTTTTCGATTTACCATAAGTTAAAATAAAATAAAAAATATTATATTAAGACCTATCACAACTCAAAAGTGAAATTTTGTTGTGTCCTTGTACTTTCTCTGTTAACGCCAGCCACTTTGGGCAATTCTCAACCTGAAATTGGTTAACTCTCAAACCCATCCTACATCCAACATGAAGGCCCAAAGAAAATTTTCCATTACTTCCAATTGGGCCTACACATAATAAAGTGCTGTAATGGTTGGCCAACCTTGCTACCTAACTATTCCTTTTTCGTAGCCAACCATATTTTTTGGATCCTTGGTACTTGGATTACAATGGGCTTTTGATAATTATCTTATAGAGGATCCATACCATACACAATAAACACTTTGCTGCAAAATGCAACCCAACTTTGTAACAAATGTCCCATAAACAATGGGTAGAATTTTCTGGAGCAATCAGCTGGAAATATAATGGAATTTAACTTACAAATAATACAAGTTCTCAAGTTTGTTCAAGGATGTGATCAGATGGGATGTTTCTCCTTTCTTTGTTCTAATGTTTGTTTACTAAGAAAATAAAAATGAAACAAGTTCATTCATCTCGACCCAATTCGATTTGCTAGCTCGGTTGCTAAAAATTTGCATTATGATGATGCATCCAACTTTACATTTTCAATTCTATAATAATAAAGGAGAACCATCCAGAATATCCTGAGAGTGACAGTAATAAGTAGTAAGAGTAGAGCTATAAACGAGCCGAGCTTTGCTGAGTAGTGAATATTCAAGCTTAGCTCGACAGCAAAATTAGAATGTTCAAACTTGGCTTGAGCTTGATACGAATTTACAAATAATGTTCAAGCTTGAGCTCACTATAAAGTATAAAAGTTTGAGCTCGGCTTGATTCAGTAGTTAAGTCAAGTTCAAGCTCAATATCAAGCCCAAACTCAAGCTCAATATCATACTTTTGAGCTTGAGATCTAACGCAAGCATATAATCAAACCCATATCAAGTTTATTATCTAGCCTATTTGGTTTGGATGAGTGGTCTCAACTTATAATTAATTAAAGTCTTAGAAGGATATGAGTTAGCTTGTCAACTTCATATTAATTTTATTACCAAACTCATAAATAAGCCTAGGTTCAACTTGTTTTGTTAATTTTGTATTGAGCCTTGGTGTTTACGAGCTTGTTCATGAACAATATTTTTTACTCGTACTCGGCTTGTTTATTTATTAAACAAGCCTAAAACTAAAGCTTAAGCTTGACTTGTTTATAAAACAAACAAACATAAATGAGCTTTTTATCGAGTCAAACCCGAGTTGTTTATGAACGGCTTGGTTCATTTACAGCCCTAAATAAGAGGCAATTGGGTAGCCTGACACCACCTACCATTTGTGGTCCTAACTTGAGTTGTCCTCTTTTTAGTTTTTCCCCTTGAATTATTAAATAAAACAAAATAATAATATGGGATTAGATATTGAGGGTCTGTTTGTTATTGTTATTTAAAACTTTAAACAACAATTTTCGTCGTTTAAAACTTTAAACAACACAATACGTATTTTCACAACACTTTTTCACTCACACGTATTTTCACAACACTTAAACAACGTTACTAGAACAACATTATCAAACGGGCCCTTGATAGCCTAACAACATTCACATTGGGTTGCTACATCAATAAAGTTATTTTAGCAAACCAAACATTAACAAAGCTTTTACATCTTAGAGCATTTGTAGTGATGCTCTCGAATTACTGTATTGCTATTTTTAACAATCCTCAATCCTCACCACAAAAAACATGCTACATTGAAGATTGATGGTGCTATTTTTAAATTTTTTTACAAATATGCTACAACTAATTTTTACCGTAGCTCAAATTCTATAATGAATATTAATTTTTTATTCTTAATTCGAAACCGATCACCACCTGACGAAAACCCGACTAGTGAAATCTGACACTCTTACGAGGTCAGTTGTGAGTATAAGAACTCCCCACCCAATTTGATAGGGTCGGTTGTGGGTTGGGCACAAACCTGACCCGAACCACCTGTGGATAGCCTTATATTTGCCAAGTATTATTAATTTTGGGCTTTTAAATCATATTATTTGCCAAGTATTATTAATATTGGGATTTTAGAATAGTAATGTTTTGCTAAGCATTATTAGCCTTGGGCTTTTGAAATAATATGATTTGCCAAGCAATATCAGTCTTAGGCTTTTGAAATAATATGACAATATTTGCCGAATGATATTGGGCTTCAAAATATTTGTGTGTCAAGCAGTAAAAGTCTTGGGTTTTAAAATGTATGTTTGCCAAGCAGTAATCATCTTGGGCTTTTGATATTGCCAAATAGTTTATCTTGGGCTTTGATATTGTCAAGTAGTCATCTTGGGCTTTGATATAAATATTGCTAAGCATGGATCGTCTTGGGTTTTGGTATAAATATTGCCAAGCATGGATAATCTTGGGATTTGATATAAATATTGTCAGGGTTCTTTGGGCACAGGCTTGAATAAAATGAAATGTATCTATTAGGTTCATAGGTTGGTTTTGGCTCCAAATAATGATATAAAATTGGATAGGATGTGAGACTTTGGGCTTTTTTGTGATGGTTTATATTATGACCCCATTTAGGCAAATAAGATGGGAAATAATTGTAGAGGCCCAAAATATTTTGTGGAGGATATTTGGGAATTTTTGGTGAGTGAGTAAATAAGATCAAATAGGATTGGGCATGTGGCATGTGCGAAAAGTTGTACCTCAACAACTAGTTGACACCTTTTATGTATTTCTAACGAAGAAATCATTCAGTGTTTAAATCCCCCTTCCCGACCATTGAATTCTAAAAAAATGAGTTACGTGATTATTTTAGATAAAAGAATAAGATAGGTGATTTAGGTTGTGTTTGGTTAGAAAATATTTTCAGGTGAAAATATTTTCAAGTGTTATTTTGGTTGTGTTCTTAAAAATAATATGGAAAACGTATTTTCTACTACTTTTGCACATTTTCTCATCTCCCAAGCGCATATATAATAAAAAAAAGGAGAATTTAGATTTTAAAAAAAAAAATTGTGATTGGCGATTGGTGGTGGCAGAGGTTGGCAACGGTAGTGATGGGTGGGGAGGTGGAGATTTGGTTGATGAGTTTTGGGCAAGCGGAAAATGTTTTATGGTAAATGAAAGTGTAAACCATTTTTGGCCAGAAGTTTCTTTATTTTATAGTCAATTGGAAAATAATTGCTTGTTAACCAACAATTTATGTTGCCCTAAACATTCTCAAATGCGGAAAATAATTTTTAGAAATCAAATTCTGTTGAACTAAACACAACCTCAAATAACTAGATAGTTTTATTGACTCTTTTCATTCTTAAAGAAATAAAGGGTAATTACACTCTCCTCCCTTGAGGTTTAGGGGAATGATACTCCACCCCAAATGAAAAGGGGGAAAAAAATACTCTCCTCCCTTGAGGTTTAAAGAAATTAATACTCCCCCGTCCCCCCATTTTGTTTATATTATTAATGAAATATTCTAAATTTTTATAAGAATCTCTTTACAAAATTTTAACAATAGTTAGTAAAAAAATAATTGATAAATTTAGAATAAAAATACAAAATTTATCAAGTACCAAAACACTTGCAATGACAGATCTCTCTATAATCAGTTAAAAAAAGAAAAAAGAAATACCATGCAAAGTTCACACTTAGTATTAATTTAAGATACTACGAAATAAGATAATTTTGGAAACATGCTCTTAAGCAAATGACAGGTTAATACACAACATTTTTATTATTAATTTAACAAAGTTTAGTCAATAGGATGCCAAGGGGGGGAAGTATTTTTTTTCTTTATTTAAGTTTAGGGTAGAGTGTTATTTTTTCAAATCTCAAAAGAGGGAAGCGTAATTAAAAAAAATAATAATTGCGTTTTCTAAATTCTATGGGATTTTTTTTCTTCTTCAAAACAACATTAAAACTCAAACAATTTCGTTAGTTAGCACATTTTCAAAACTATTTAGCAAACTAGCATCTCGAGTGTGTGAGAATCGATTTTGTGGTTCTAAATCGAGTGTAATAAACTCAATTTGCAACAAACCCAAAAATCATCAAACCAAAGTTTCAGGCAAGAAAAACAACATCATCATCAAACCCCTTTACCCAGATAAGAAAATGAAGGAATTCGGCAAACCTTCGCTTTGAGCTTAGCCGTCATTACCTCTGGAACCTTCGTTGCTGCCTGAAGTTTGAGCTGAACCTTTGTGGGTTCCTTCTGTTTAGGTTTCTTTGTGTTTTTGTTTGGGTTTCTTCTTCGTATTTTCTGGTTTGGGTTTCTTCTTTGTCGGGTTTTCATATTTTCTGGTTTGGGTTTGTTCTTCATTTTCGGGTTTGTTCATCTTCTTCACGTCTGGGTTTCCTAGAAGTTGAGTCATTAAAACTTGAGTTCCATGGAACTCGAGTTTATTATGCTCGATTCAGCACAACAAAATTGAGTTCTTTACACTCGAGATGTTATTTTGCTAAATAGTTTTGAAAACGTGTTAACTAATGAAATTGTTTGAGTTTTAACGTTATTTTGAAGAAAAAAAAAAAACTCTAATTCTACGCTTAAAAGAAAAATAATAAAAAGAATAAAATAGAGTACCCCTTATACTATAAAGGCAGCATAGACAAAAACACTGCGTTTTCTTTCGTGAACACTCACACTCTCTCTCTCTCTCCCTTATCCATCGTCCTCGTTTCCATCTCCCTCTTTCGAGGGTTTTTTTTTTTTTTTTCTTTTTTGTTTTTGATTTTTTTTCCTTTTTATTTTCATTTTTCTTCTTCGATTTCAATTTTTTTCCCTTTTTTTTTTCGTTGGATTGGGCTTTTGATTCCTCTTAAAACCCTAACCCTAGAAATCTGTGACACAAAAAAAAAACCCCAATCCCCAATCTCCTTTTGAGGAAGATGCAACAGCATCACAGGTTTAAACAGCACGCGATGATGCAACAATCACTGTACCACCACCCTGCTCTCTTGGCCACCGCACCCCAGGTTCCATTTCTCTCTTTTGCTTTCATTTTTCGTCAAATATTATTATTTATTTATTATAATGAAAGCGTTTAACTTTTAGCACCTCAAGATTTGTTAATATATGTTTCTAAAATTTTCTATCAAAAAGTTTTTGTAAATGGGTTGCAAGTTGAAAAGTTGGATTTTTTTTTTTTTTGGGATGGTGTTTTTGTTTTGATTAAAATATTATGTTGGTTTACATGGGTTGAAATTTTATATGATCTATTGAATTTTCATAAAAGAAAAAAAAAGAAGTTAGTTATATGATTGTTGGAGATTGTGTTTCATGTTCCCTAGTTTATGTCTATGCATGGACACTTCGTTTAGGGTGCTGTATCCGTGTCATTCTGGTGTCGTACCTTCCGTTTCATGTTATAATTTTTCAAAAATTGCTTGTGTCGCTGTGTCGTATCCGTACCCGTGTCCGTGCATCCTAGGTTTAGTGAAACTGAAAGTACCTTCTTTTGTGGGTGTAATTATTTGTTGCCCTTTGATCATATGAAACCTATGTGGTGAATATATATCCAAAGACTCCTCTCTCTCTTTTTTTTTTTTTTTTTTGGTTGGGGGGGGGGTGGTTTAGTTCAATAGTTGGGGGTTTGCTGATTTGAACATAGACCCCTGTTGAATTTATCACACTTTCTGTTTGCTCCTCATAAGATGAACTCAAACAACCCAAGGAGCTTTGACAGTTAAACAAGAATTCTTTATTTAGCGCAAATTGTATGTTCTTCATTGTAATAATTCACTTAAGCAAGTGGGGTTGGGTGTGTGAGTTGTGCTTACCTAATCAGAAAAGGAATAGAGAATTTTTTTTTTTTTTTTTTTGGGGGTAGGATGCTGTTAAAGAATGAAGGAGGCTAATTAAAAAAAATGATGCATGTTAAAACTCCTGTTAAGCTTCTAGAAACTTTTTCCTGAAGAATGATGGGATATCTTCATTATTTTTGTGTTTTTTTTTAGGGTTTTGATGTGTTATTACAAGTTTGAGTCTAATGGATGTATTTTTTTTACAATTATTTATGTATCCCTGGAAATCCATGTGAGAAGTGTAGATGTTTTTCTTTAGGTTTTTTTTTTTTTTTTTTTTTGGTTTCTTGTTTTGTTTACATTTTTATCTTGCAGATAGAGCCTATCTTGAGTGGAAATCTGCCTCCTGGGTTTGATTCAAGTACATGCCGCAGTGTGTGAGTGTTGTATAGACATTTTCTTTTCTTCTTTTTTTCATTTTTTCTCATTCATTTTTATTTTCAGTAGGATGATTTTGAATTAGGTGGAGCTTGTGGCTTTATTGCCTAATTAGTCTATCTATTGGTCTCTTAGATGCTTTTATTAATTTTCACGACAATTATATTTTGCGCACACATAAACTTATAATGCACTTTATCTTATCTGATAGTTCTTTCTTGTGTAATTTTTATGAGCCCCCTTACATATGCAATGCATGTCCCATGTATCTGGTCCTTATTAATTTGCATGTCAGTAAGACACTAAAAGCACTCTAGTCTATTTTCAGTATTTCTTTATGTTTGTGTTTAATAAGCTTATGTTTTTGTTTATGAGCAAATGCAGATATGTAGGTAACATTCACCCAAATGTCACTGAACCCGTCCTTCAAGAAGTATTCGCTACTGCTGGGCCCCTTGAAGGATGCAAACTCATCAGGAAAGATAAGGTAGACTTGGGTGTTATATACTTTCTGGGAAATAATTGAGCTGCTTAAGTCTAGGGCCTTTGTTTTACAAACCTTCTTTTTTTATTTTTTATTGTTTTATTTTTTTATCAATTTGCATCATAGATGTTTCTATGGATTTCTTTCCTGCTTTCTCAAGTCTCAACTTACTTTTTTTTTTTTTTTCCTTTTGCAGTCATCCTATGGTTTTGTGGATTACTTTGATCGTAGATCAGCTGCAGTTGCTATTGTGACTCTCAATGGGAGGCTTCTGTAAGTATTAACCTTACTTCAATTTTCAATGTTGGTTAATACTTTCCTGTTCTATTTCTCAATGGATGTTTGTACAGGTCAGGGCAGCCTATTAAAGTTAATTGGGCATATGCTAGTAGTCAGAGAGAGGACACCTCAGGTTTATATATATATATATATATATTAGCTTTTTTATCCTTTGAGTGATGGTGTTGTGTCTATCATTTTTGACAGCTTTTGATATTGTTTTTGTCAATCAGGTCACTTCAATGTTTTCGTTGGTGATCTTAGCCCTGAAGTTACTGATGCTACATTATTTGCATGCTTTTCTGTCTATCCCAGTTGTTCGTAAGCACTGTATTCTGGTCCTTTTTTTATTATACAATATTATTTTATCATAATGAGTTATTGGCAATGGCAATTTTGGTGGTATTCCATTTAAATTTTGTGCTTGACAGTTGGCATATTTGGTACTAATTTGACCTGTTCACTGGTTACAGTGATGCAAGGGTGATGTGGGATCAAAAAACTGGGCGTTCAAGGGGATTTGGATTTGTTTCTTTTCGGAATCAGCAGGTAGTAAAATTATTTTATTGGAAAAGAATGTATTTATTTACCACCCCCCCCCCCCCCCCCAAAAAAAAAAAAAAAAAAATCATCTCCTCATTTCATGATTGTAATTTGATCTTATTTTTATCAGGAAGCCCAAGGTGCAATAAATGACTTAAATGGTAACATTTCTTTGCCTTGACTTGTTTTCTTTTTCTTATACTCCTTTATTTATTATTTTTAATTTAAGTCTTCTTTTTGCTTTGTATTGTTCTTTTGAAATATCAGCATATGAAGAAGTAATAAAACATTGAAATTTAGGTGTGGCTTCGTATTTTCTGAGTGATTATTGGAAATACCTGTTCCTCATATGCTTCAAAAAATTAATTTCTAAAGTAAATTATTATTTAGTACTCTATCTTCTGCTGAATGGACCATCATCAGCTGTGTAGAAACTGAAGATATGACATGGGAAAGAAGTGGGAAATTCAGATGGATAATTTTTAAAGAATTTGAAATGTATACGCTTAAATCATATGAAATAAGTAGAAAGGCTTAAAGTTTTATTGAGATATTTCTTGCAAACATATAGGTCATAGGTTTTTAACATATATTTACGATAAACTTTATAAGAAATTTCTTGAATTATTAGCTGAAGCCTGTAGTGCTTTAAGACTACTATTGAAACATTTCCGTAGGAAATATAAAGTTCTCCTTTAATTTGTAGATTTGTACTAGTAGAAATACCCAATTTATCTTATAATGCATGTGAGTTCTTTAACATTTCCTTCTCCTATAAATTAAATTCCTTGGTTCAATATTACAGGAAAGTGGCTTGGAAGTAGACAAATTCGATGTAATTGGGCTGCAAAAGGTGCTACTAATAATGATGAAAAGCAGAGTGTAGACTCGAAGAGTGTTGTGGAGCTTACAAGTGGAACATCAGGTGAGCTAAGCTTGAGAATTGAAGTTCTTACACACACACACACACACACACACACACATATTCTAGCAAATTAGCTCTATCTCAACTGACACCTCCTCCCTAGGTGCTAAGTGCAGGGTGAGGTCATGCATTTGAGATCCATTGGGTGCATGTATAGCTTACTAATAAATTTTTTTTTTTTAAATGGAAATCTAGTTGTGAAAGTAAAGTTGTGTTGTCTCGCTTGCATAATTTATTCTCACCTTTTTGTGTGCATGTGTTGGAACCAGTGTCTTGTATAAAGGCTTGAGATATGATTTTTACATATATGTATTTATGTTGTTTTAGAGATTACCATAACATATTTCCTTGTGCAGACGATGGTCAGGAGAAGACTAATGATGATTCTCTAGAGAACAATCCTCAATATACCACCGTTTATGTGGGCAATCTTGCTCCAGAGGCAAGTATTTGTTTCATTGACTCATTATTATTATTTTTCTTTGATAACATGGGGACCTTTCTAAAGAAGAGCCCTTTAAGCTGGCCTCTAGCCAGTAAAACTTATGCCCAACTAACCCAACCCTCCATAACTAGTTGCCATGTAATCTAGGGTCTTCACCCCTGACAGGTTAAGCCTTAACTCATGATTTTTAGCATATAATTTTCTAGATCTATATTTTTTAAGTGGCTGTGGACTATCTTAGCCTTCTTGGATTCATCTCCTTGACCATGTAGCAACAACTTAACCACATAGTCAAGGCAGTGAGGATTGGTATCCTATGTGGGATTGGTGAGAGGTTTCGTGGATTGGATCGTGAAATCAGATCAAGAATCGTAAGATTTCACTTTCTGTAACAAAAAACATAATTAAAAAATCATCAGTACTGAGAATATATGTTAAAGAATCATAAGAAAAAAAAGTAAATGTGACAAATTACTCATAAAAGGTACTAAATACTCAGTACCAAATTACCGATGCATGAATAAATGACAAACTTCAAATTTCAAACTTACAAGTTCCAAGTTCCAACAGCAAAAATATATGTAAAGTTCCAAATTAACAAATCTTTCATTGGCTACAAAAAGAAAATCATCCCAATTCCAAAGTTACAAAGATTTTGCAATTGTTTTAATTTTATTAAGATAATGAGAAATGTCGAGTCCCTCAGAACCCATTACTTGATCAATAGGGCTGGACAATCTTAATCTCACCATAGTGAGACATAATTACAAATAATTATAATAACTTTATTGGATGTCCGTTTAGACTTTAGAGGCTATATGAACAATCCTACACTGGTCCAAATTAATTCTTTGGGATAGGATCGTAAGGATTCTATAGAGTAGGATCATAGGTCTTACATTCCGTCATCCAAGATTGTGATCCCATGTAAATCCTACCCCATGAAAGATTATACATCGATTTGGATCGTTTTTATGAGGTAGGATCTTAGGGGATCTTAGGATTTTAAGATCCAGGATCAGGATCAAGATTCTGAAAATCATGCTGATATTACAAATATTCTTGATGCACTGTTTGGATTTTTGACTTTCTCATTTACCTACAGGTCACTTCAGTTGATCTCCACCGTCATTTCCATGCTCTTGGTGCTGGAACCATTGAAGATATTCGTGTGCAAAGAGATAAAGGTTTTGGTTTTGTGAGATACAGTACACATGCTGAAGCTGCTCTGGCTATTCAGATAGGGAATACTCGGTTCCTCTGTGGCAAACCAATAAAGGTACATTCTTTATTGGGGAGTATATTTTTGGATATAAAGCTGGCTTACTAGATTTAGTTACTGGTAGGATGAGGTATTGTTGACCTCAATTCTTTGTTTGATTATTTGTTAGTGAATTGGGACATATAACCTTATGAACAAAATATTATCAGAACTGACATGTATTTCAACTCAAGTCATTGTTTTAAATTATTTGCAGATCACCAGAACTCTGTAAATACTAAATAGAAGTGGGAAATCAAATAGGCTTTTTAATTTTTTATTAAGGCGAGGGACTTTTCCCTAGGCGGGTTTTGAACCCCCGTAGGCCATAGTTTATAAATGTGCTTATTTGGCATCCATACTTTTTGCTGCATGTTTAAAATGGTTACACTTCAATGATGTTTGATAGTTTCTTGAAAAATTTAATATAAAGGCCCAAGTACTTTTGCCTGATTTGTTGAAGTTATGATATGGGAGGGAGCCTAGTCTAGTGGCTGTAGGCGGAAAACCTTGAATTCTCAGCTTGTAACGAGCAAAAATGTCTGTGGTGGAGATGTCTTGACGTGATTGTTGGCTTGACCTTTTTTTTTTTTGGGGTGAAGAATTGGCTTCATTGTTGGATTTACATTTTGTCTTGCAGTGCTCATGGGGTAGCAAGCCTACTCCACCGGGAACAAGCTCCAACCCTCTACCCCCACCAGCCGCTGCACATATACCAGGTTTTTCAGCTGCTGACCTTGCAGTCTATGAACGAAATATTGCATTAAGTAAAATGGCAGGTGCACAAGCCCTTATGCATCCACAAGGCCAATATGCCCTTAAGCAGGCAGCCATGGGAATTGGTGCTGCTGGAGCTAATCAGGCTGTATATGATGGTGGCTTCCAGAATGTTGCAACAACCCAGCATCTTATGTACTACCAGTAAATTATAAATTGAAAACTCCCATTATACCTTTGCCAGGGGGTTGATCATCTTAAAGACTAGTATGTTTTACCTTAAAAAAAAAAAAAAAAAAAAAATCCCTTGTCATTAGTACTGGTTAGCTTGCTATATTTCTATTTGATACCTGTTGTGTGCGATAGAATATACTATTTTTCTGTGGGGATATGACGATCCAACTCAGCTAAGCACTATCCATTTTACAGCTTTTCTTTGTTTAAGAGAGTTATTTCAAGTAAGTCCTGGATAAGTTTATTTTGTCTTTTTTCAGCTAGAAGTCTTAGATAAGATTACGGTTACAGATTTACAGATTATATATTGTTTTGTACGGCCTGTGTAGTGGGTCCAAACCTGGTTCAATTGACAATCCTACAATGAGTTTACTGACTGAAGGAGGCTCTGTTGAAGCTAGGTACAATGTGAAAAGCATGAGGAGATTAAGGTAAAATAGAGAGAGATGGACGAGCGAAGGGAGAGTCCTCGGTAGGGTATCCTTGGGCGAGTCAGAGCCCCTAAGAAAGTCAAGAGTCCTTCGAGAGCCCTAAACCAAATGATCTTCCTTTTATCGAGAGGTGTGGTTGCAAGGGTTTTTTTTTAGTGGAAACAACGACCCCCCCCCCCCCCCCCCCCCCCCCCCCCCCACAACAACAACAACACGCACACACAGAGTGCTTTGCTGCTTTGTCATTATCGAGTGGGAGAGAGAGACTGCTTGGTCCCCGATCGTCCAGTCCTCTAGATTATTCTAGGTCAAACTTGTTAATTTGGTGAGGTCTAAGTGGGCTTGATCAACCCTAGGTTTCATCATGCAGTATGCATATATTTTCTACAAGGCATATAGAGGTTGGGCTCTGTGGTCCTCTTGACACTTTTTTTGCTTAATAAAGTTGGTTATGGGGGAAAAAAAAAAGCTTGAATTTTGGTTATGAACCTAAGAAAATTATAGAATACTTTGGACATATTTCCCTCATCTTACATAAATTATGGATTCCACAATGAATTTAATTAATGAAACTCACTATTATATGGGAGAGGAACCTAAGATATCAATGAAACCCACTATCATGATGACAATTAGGAAAAGCTTCTTTCAATTCATGATTGTCATATCACCTCCTTGTTGCAAGTTTAAAAAGAAATGTAAAGAAAGGAAGTCATATAAAGCACAATATTGCGCAATATTGAATTGGAAGTAAGGATCTAAAAAGTAAAATTGTGAGAGTTCCGTCTTGGATGATTTGGCAATGACTTTATAATTAAAGATGAGTAGCTTTCGAACGATGAATCTTAAGACTTTTGGTGTTCCAAACAGTGTTCATAAATTCATCAATGGATTGCATTTAACCATTACACAAGTAATAAAAATGATGAGATAACATGACCATGACAACGAGGAGGTGATAATAGTAATTAAAGATATCAAGAAAAAAAAAAAATAGCAGTATGTAATATCTTTGAAGCCATCTAAATCAACTGACTTATAAGTTATAACTTGGTGGAAATGTGAGAATTTAGATTCTAGTCTCTTCTCCCACTTATTGACAAAAAAAAGGAAAAAAAAAAAAAAATACATACTGCTACTCAAGTTACAAGCATTTTATTTCCACCCATTTTTTTTAAATAAAAAATAAAAAATAAAAAATCACACATAGTTATCTTTTTTTTTTTGGGACAATCAACAGTATAACCCCATCCCTCTCTACCTCGAAATTACTCGAACCTGGGTCCATGAACCCCTCAAGCCTTTAAGGCTTGAAGAAGTACCAACTTGTCTAACGTGGACGGTGATAAGATAGTTATCTTTTACTAGAACTCAATTGAAACTTTTGATTCAAATTTCAAAGTAAAGGGCGTGGTGTTTTGTTTGTCTATCGATTTCGTTAATGATGTTCTAAGTTGAGATTAATTCACTTATTATTCATATACTACCAGCAAAAAAGAAAGGAAAAGAGAAAAGAAAAATTCCACATATCAAAGTTGGTAGTTCTTTCGTGGGTTCCCTTTTCATTCAAAGTATATGATTCTCATCATCAAAGCATATATATATATATATATATATATATGCTCTCTATACTTGCATCATATAAAAAATATGGGTACATGGAAACCTTCCCTCTTTTCCTCATAACCTCTTTCTTCCTCAAGGTTGAAGTTTCTGACTTGTGTTGTTTTTATGCATTTTCAGCATTTTTGTTATTGACATTTTGATTTCTCTCTTGTTAAAGCACCATTAGCATTTCTTTACTAAATATTGAAATTTTGTTTTTGATTACTCTCAACAAATAATCACTTCTAAAGAACCCAATGAGAGATTTGGGTCATTCTCTCATTTTTGGCTCTTGTCACAAAATATCCATGACAACCCCTAATTTAAATACTAATCAATCTAAATGATCAACCAATAAAAACAAATATTAGATTGGTCGGGCCATGATAGAACATATTTGAGAAATTAGGTGAGAATAGAGAAGAATATAGGGGAGAGGATAGTGAAGCCTATGGTGCCCGTGTGTAGTGGGTTCAAATTTGGTTCGATTGACATTCCTACAATGAATTTATTGATTGAAGGAGGCTCTGTTGAAGGTACAATATGAAAAGCATGAGAAGATTAAGGTCAAATAAAGAGAGAGAGAGAGAGATGGATGAGTGAAGAGAGAGTCCTCGGTAAGGTATCCTCCGGTGACACAAAGCCCCTAAGAAAGTTAGAGAGAGTCCTTAGGAGGGAGGGAGAGAGAGAGAGAGAGAGAGAGAGAGAGAGAGCCCTTAAACCAAATGGTCTTCCTTTCATAGAGAGGGGTGGTTGTAGGTACTCATGGGAATACATAGTTGTAAGTTTTTTGTTTTTTTTGAGTGGGACCCCCCACACACTGTGCTTCACTGCTTTGTCATTATCGAGAGAGAGAGAGAGAGAGAGAGAGAGAGAGAGACCACTTGGCCCCAATCATCCAGTCCTCTAGATTATTCTAGGTCAAACATGTTAATTTGGTGAGGCCCAAGTGGGCTTGATCAACTCTAGGTTTCATCATGCGGCATGCACGTATTTCCTACAAGGCGTAAAGAGGTTGGGTTCTGTGGTCCTCTTGACCCTTTTGCTTAATAAAGTTGATTATGGGGGAAAAAAAGCTTGAATTTTGGTTATGAACTTAGAAAAATTATAGAATACTTTGGACATACTACCCTCATCTCACATAAATTATAGATCACACCATAAATTTAATTAATAAAACCTACTATTACATTGGAGAGGAACCTAAGATATTATCCCATTTTTGCATCATGATGACAATTAGGAAAAGCTTCTTTCAATTCATGACTGTCATATCAATAATCAATGGTTCGGTTGATTTTCTTTTGTAAATTTAATCGCACAATAATGTGTTGTTGCTTTTCCTCAGTGTTATAACTTATATATTGTTGCATGTTTAAAAAGAAATGTAAAGAAAGGAAGTCATATAAAGCGCAATAGTGAATTGAAGTAAGGATCTAAAATGTAAAATTGCGAGAGTTGCGTCTTGGATGATCTGACAATGACTTTATAATTAAAGATGAGTAGCTTTCGAATGATGAATCTTTTAGACTTTTGGTGTTCCAAACAGTGTTCATAAATTCATCAATGGATTGCATTTAACCATTACACAAGTAATAAAAACGATGAGATAACATGAACATGACAATGAGGAGGTGATAGTAGTAAAGATATCTAGAAAAAAAAATAGTAGTATGTAATATCTTTGAAGCCATCTAAATCAACTGACTTATAAGTTATAACTTACTGGAAATGTGAGAATTTAGATTCTCTTCTCTTCTCCCACTTATTAACAAAAAAAAGGAAAAAAAAAAAAAAAATTATATACTACTACTCGAGTTACAAGCATTTATTTCCATCCATTTTCTTGTTTTCAAAAAAAAAAAAAAAAAAAAAAAAAAAAATCACACAGATAGTTTTTTTTTTTGGACAATCAACATTATAACCCCACCCCTCTCCACCCCAAAACCACTTAAATCTAGGTCCATGAACCCCTCAAACCTTTAAAACTTAGGGAAGTATCAACCCGCCGAACGTGGACGGTGGCCAGATAGTTATCTTTTTCTAGAACTCAATTGAAAGTCTTGATTCAAATTTCAAAGTAAAAGAGTGTGGTTTTTTTGTTCGTCTATCGATTTTGTTAACTATATACGTTCTAAGTCGAGATTAATCCACTTATTATTCATATACTACCAGCGAAAAAGAAAGGAAAAGAGAGAAGAAAAATTCCACACAGCAAAGTTGGTAGTTCTTTCGTGGGTACCCTTTTCATTCAAAGTATATAATTCTCATCATCAAAGCATATGTATATATACTCTCTATACTTTCATCATATCAAAAATATATTTCTTTAGTCCTTAATTCCCACCCCAACAATAATCTGATTAATTCTCGTATGTATAGAATAGCCGTATATTGTATATATATACTCAAGGACTATCACCATGCATCTGGTTCATCATGACCACTACTAATTTTGGTGTGCGGTCATCTTTCGTTTTGGCCAAAAAAGCTAAATTGCTACGATTCCAGTTGAGAAAATCTGTCCTCTTGTGTATGATGAACTTGAAACATCTGCGGATCTTGGTGCTTCTGATCTGCACTGTTGTTCTTTTCTCTCGTCCGTCATTATTTGCCTTGACCGACACTCCGGGCTACAAAATGCTTTATCTCCTCTGCAAATATCATATATAAACAACAATTCTTAGTCTCATAATTCATTCACAAACTCTATATAACAACAACAACAACAACAATAACAAGAGCTTAGTTTCAAAACTTTGACTAAGAAAAGGATGAGAAAGTGTTTGAATTTGTACCTATACATGTATATGTCTTTGCCATGGAGTTTTTTCCTGCACAAGTGACATAAACTGAGAAAATATGAAGGTGGGTACGCTGAAAAATCTTCCTCGTATCTTGGCCTCGATTCCTTAACAGTAACAGTGCTGAGTTTATTACATCTTTGGAGACCATTTCTTTGATGCCCACTTGTTCTACAATCATCTTCCTCATAAAACACCCTAGTTATGGACTTGCCTTGGCCATGGCAAGTCACGTAAGTATAATCTTCCTCACAATTATCGCCTTGAAGAAGTTCCTCACAACCTTTATTCCTATACCTACCACAAGTACTGGTACTTTTGCTAGAATCAACTGGAATAGGACTTGATCGATTCAAATTGGAAGTGGCAACAGCATATTTGGCCAAAATTTCACGTCCACAACCTTCCCTAGATTTCTCAAGAGCAGCAACAATACCCAATCCAACCCCACCAAGGTCATAGTTCTTTAAACCTCTAGGTGATTGCAACTTATTCAGCTCCAATGGACCTCTTGGACTAATCGTGACCATGTCCGAAAACCCGGCACGGTTGCCAGCGACCAATAATTCAGAGAGCTTTCCGATCATGGGACGAGGTCTTTTGCTTAGCATGATTGGAAAAATTTTGATTTGTATCAAGAAGAGAGACAGAGATGAAAAAAAATTATGTAGGTGTGGGAGATATGATAATTGGTGACTTTATAAATCTTAGGCTACCCAATTTTATGATAGGAGTGGTTGGACTAAGCCCATGGTTTGGTTTTGTAATTATGTGACTTTAATTAATTATAATAATAAAGTGCACAACATATAATATATTGTTAAAGTATAGTAGTATTATTGAAAAGGATTCCCAATGTTCATAAAATGTCCATGTCCAATGATTGGGACCCAAACATTGGGATGTGGCCACAGCGTTTGTGTTTTTGTGAGTGAAAAAGATTCCGGGTGAATAGGCACCGTTGGATTGAGGGGCAGGTGGCAGAGATCTAGGGAAGGTGGAGAAGCAATGATTACTGAAACCACTGAGCCCACTGGAAAACAAAATGGAGGCCCGCCCAGGTTTTGTTTTGTCAATATAGAAAGCGATGTGGCTGAGGCCTACCCACTCCTTTTAGTCCCGTACTCAAAAGGTTGCTTTTGCCTTTCCTAATGACTAAACTACCCTTTATCACCTCTCTCTCTCTCTCTCTCTCTCTCTCAAAAGTTATATTTTTTTAGTATACCACATAAATTTTTAGCGGGGTCCCATGGTACTGCTCGCGATCTAGTTAAACTTGTGAAAAACGCGCATAAATAATAAATTTGGATCTCACAGCATTATTTATAATTTAAAAATTATTTTATTATAGTGTTTTTAATAATAAATTTTCAGTTTTTAACAAAATAAGCGATATCGAAACAAACCCTATATCATAATATCTTACATCCTAGGCTAATTGTGTATGTTTGGTTTGCTAATAATTTAGCATTTAACACATTAACAGTTTACTTTTATTTATTTATTTTAGTATACCCGACAATATATCATGGAATCATACATTTTATACTCTATATTTTTACCACTACAATAAAATATTATTTTATTATTATTTTTCTAATTTTTTATGCATAGAAGAGAGAGAGAGAGAGAGAGAAAATCGAATAAAAAATAGTTTTTAATGTTTAGCTTGGTGCTATAATAAATTGCTACTATGCGCTAACAAAAATTAGATATAGCTTATTGGATGTATGTCCCTTTTTTTTTTTTTTTTTTTTTTGGTACTTAGGGTGTTGAAACCATTGTGAATGTTTTAGTCGAGGCCATAAATTAAATTTAAGGTCCGTTTGGATACTACTAATTTTGCTGAAAATTGAAAACTGAAAACATTATAGTAAAATAATTTTTAAATATGTGAATAGTATTGTGGGACCCATTTTTAATATATTTTTTTAAAAATAAAATGGTTGTGGGTTCTGTGAATAGTGCATGAACAGTGCGTGAACAGTACATAATGTCTCATGAACAGTATAATCTGTGTGCATAAAAAAAAAAAAAAATGGAGGAAACGCCAAAAACAGACGCTGGCTTTTCATCTGTATCCAAACGGCACCTTAATCTTATGTAAATATATGCTTTAGTCAAGACCCATTTTTTGTGTTAGGGTCGAACTTTTAATTTTATATTTGACAATAAATTTTTTTCTTTTTACAAATTAAGTTAATTGAAACCCAGTAAAACAAACCAAAGTTGTAATTCTTATCCTTGTACTTTTTTCCTTCCTTAATAGTAATTAGCAATAATCACTTCTCTAGATTATTTTTTTTTTTATTTTCTTTTGGAGTGGAGAATCGCAACCACGAAGAATAAGATTCATATCACATGATATTTATGTTAATGTTAGTAAGAAAATAATTTAATAGTAATTAGTAATAATCACTTCTTCATGATTAATTTTTGATTTTCTTTTGGAGTGGAGAATTGCAACCACGAAGAACATGATTCACATCACATGTTATTTATGTTAAAGTTAGTAAGAAAATATTAAGTGGTGTTCTAATTCAAACTCAATATCATACAAAAGTGTCATTTTCATAGAACAATAGTGAATAATGCATGCAGACAAAAGCATCTCTTTTATTAATAAAAACTTTCCAAGAACGAAGCCAAAAAAGTAAAACTACGTTCTTAAAATTGTATTCTAAATTTCAGTGATTCCTAGGGAGTGGGGACAGATGAAGAGATTGAAGTTACGTGATGTGAAATGTGAATAAGGACATTATTGACATAGAGCTGTTGAAGCAGGGGCATTAGAGTCATTTTGAGTTTGTAAACAAGCGGTTTGCCCACGGAATTGTTGCTTTAAGAACTTGGCCTTCAAAACCGGGGGCCCACGTTCCAATAATAACCAAGCAGTGCTGGGCCCACTTCCATGTGAACTCATAGGTGTCAAACTATGATTGGTTGGCTCCATTAATACCACGTGAACTGAGTTACCACGTTGGATGAGTGACGAGCTCATCCAATGACAATGACCTCCGTGTCATACTCATATATGATGGGGTTGTGTGTAGGGTTCAACTTCAAGATGTTGACACCTTCCATTATTTATTTTTTGGAGGGTCTTATTATTTGTTTTGGCTAAACATTCTTTACACTATGTTTGGTTTGAGTGAATTTACGGAGGATGAAAAATAAAGAGAAAAATATGATAAAAAATAATATTTTTTATTGTTTGACAAAAGAAGGAAAATAGGGAGGAAAAAAAACAGTATTCTCCTGGAGAGAAAAGTGCTATAGTAGCACTTTTACAAAAATGCCCTTTTTCCCCCTACCCCACCTGATCACTTTTGCTCACAAATATTCTTTTCACTTTCCTCTTCTCATCTCCTTCACCAACGGGTCCCGGTTCTCTTCTCTCTCTCTCTCTCTCTCTCTCTCTCTCTTTTCTTTTTTTTTTCAACGTGACCTGATTTTGTATCCACCTTTTTGCTGGATACAAAATCTTTTGCCTAATTAAATTTATATATACACTATTATAATTTTTACATTATAATAATAAAAATAATAATATAAATTTATATATATATATATATATATATATGATATGGTAAATTTTATATTATTTAATGAGTACAAATAAATATATTTCTTACATATTATGTAATAAAGGTATAATAGTCAATTTATATAAATTACATTTTCCATCATTCTCTTTTTCTCTCCAACCAAACAGAAGAGTTTTCCACCCTCTCACTTTTCTATCCCTTTAACCAAACACACAAGAGGGAAAACTAAATATTTTCCATTCTCTCACTTTTCTATCCTCCCACAATTTCCATCCTCCCACTTTTCCACTTCTACAACCAAACGGACCCTTAGTTTTTAATTTTTAATTTATTTTATCATTATAGGTTTAATCTTTCACTCCAATAGGGTTTTACTACTTTAGGGTATACATTAGCAAACTATTTAAAAAAAAATTTTATGAAAAAATATAAAAGTAATATATATATATATTTTAGGATATACATTAACTGGAGCTATATATATATATATTCAATTTACTCATTTCATCATCTTCTCACCATTAAAATGTAGTATAAAATAATGTAGTTCTATTATTAGAAATTAATAAGGTTTAACAGCGAAATTTGAGCAAAGATGCAAGAAAGGATTGTGTGCCTCCAAGATGTGACCAACTCGCTTTGTCGTATGAATGGCTTTCTTTCAAGTTGCTAGTGTGGGCACACCTTGCTATGGGCTTGGGAGCACGCTACTAACGTGAAAAAGTATTTTGTATCGAATGATATTATAGTTTTAAAAATTAGATCAGGGCAAAATCGAATTTGCCTCCAATTTTCGATTGTTGACCGATTTTAGGCATTTGTCTGAATTGGACTGGTCTTAATTCCAGGTTCAACTGATTGGACCAATTTTTAAAACCTTGAATGGTACCACGTCAGCGGTATCATTTGATACCAAATACATTCTCCACTAATGTAGAGGTTAAGTTGGAAAATTTCGCCATTTTGTGATTTTTTTAATTCAAAATTTATTGCTAGATTCAAGTATAACTCATGTAAATTCTAATATATTAAATTATTAATCAATATAAACCTAAACAAATGATCAAATTGTAACATTTAAAAAAATATATATTGTGGACATATATGCACTTGAAACTTTAAAATAATATTAAATTGAGGATTTTATTATGTAATTATTCTTATATTTTATTACTTATATACAAATTTTCTAAGAAGATGATCAATTATTAAATTAAGAAATTTGACCTATTTTGTATGTCATTTTCTTATAACTTTAAAGATAATACTTTTTTTTCTATTCATTTTCCTATTCATTTTCATACAAAATAGAATAGAATCGAAGTGTCATTTATTGATAATATTATTTATTTTATTTGTTTAACCTTAAAACAATATTAATTTTAGAAGTTTATTATATAATTATTCTTATATTTTATTACTTATATACAAATTTTCTTAGAGAGTGATAAGTTATCACATTAAGGATTTGAGCTTCTTTTTTAATTTTTTTTTTATCACTTTAAATATAATAACAGTGTTCTTTTCCCCTCCTCCGGATTAAAATCTTACACCATTATTCTTTCTTTTTTTCTTCCCTAACCCTTGTTGTCATTTTATAGGTTTTTGAACCCTTTAACTTGAGAGGCATTAATAAGGTAGGAAGTATTTTTATTTTACTTTTATGACATAAAAAAAATCCATTAATTATTATATAAAATAAAAAAATTAAATAAAATTCATAAAAATTAGAGAAAATAATAGGAAAGTTCAAATTTTAAGATTGGGAAGGGGGAAAATTAATTAAAAAAAACCAAGTTATTTAAGTAATTTTTGGTGGGATCAAGGGTGCAATTCATGAGAAATTATTAGGTCTATTAGGAGGACTGCTGATGTGGTCCTCCCTGACCTCCCAGCCAATAAAATGCTATTATCTATGCAAATGTGACATCATCTGATAATTTTTATTTTTTATTCCTTATGTTGATTAGGAAGCTTACACATACATCTTCATAGGTGGCATCATCTCATTAGTTAGGGTGAACCACATTAGTAGTCCTCCCAGTATAAATAATAATTTCTCGCAATTCACCCCATGACACTGCTATCTCCGCCTATGTACACTGCCAACTAGGCGTATACATGTCTGATGCATATACACACTCCTCTTTTAAAATTAGTCTATTGAAGTTGCTCAAAAAAAAATCCTATTGAATTAAATTTTATTGAGTTATGGTTATTTTGGGTGTAACAGGTAACTACTAACAAAAGCTTTATGTTATTTCTCAAAAAAAGAAAAAAAAAACAAAAGTTTTATGTTTTGCAAATGATATCATATTTCATTATTCATGTTAAGCACCTAAGTCGTAAAGTCTTTGCAATGTGAGGTTTATTTTATTTTTTATGCCTCTATGCAATGCCAGTTGTTTACCAAGACTATATCGAAAATATATATATCAATTAAAAAAAAATTATAGAGACGAAAATGAAGATAGGTCAGTTAGAGGATGGAAATTCTAATTTATTATTATATTTTGGTAAATTTTATTATACTTTTATAATTTAATAGTCAGAATGGAAGAACTTGAACCTTGAATATTTTCATTTAATCAAAACACCAAGAGGATAAAGGCAGGGCCAGTCCACAGCAGCTTTGAGCAAGAAGATTCATGCACCTTTGGGAGTGGTTGAAGCTGAAGCAAAGGCCTTTCAGATGGGGTTGCAATTTGCCGAGGATGTAGGCATTCGAGACCTGACACATGAAGGTGATTCCCTCGTTGTGTGTCATGCTTTACTTGATTTGGCCTCACCTCCTCCATCAGTGGATGCAGTGATTATAGGTGTGCAAAAAGCCTGCTCAGATTTTCGCCACGTTGAATTCTCCCACATAAGACGCCAAAGAAATAAGCCAGCTCACCTTTTAACAAAATTTGACAATGGCATTAATGATTTTTGTGTTTAGATTGTAGAGAATTATTATTTTATAGAATAAACTCTTATCTATGATGTATATTCTCTTTTAGTAACTTAATAAAATTTTTTCAGTCTTCCTATAAAAAAAAAAAAAAGACACCAAGAGGTGTCAACAAGGAACTACAATATATTTTTAGGGGGGGGGGGGGGGGGGGAATCCTTTTGAGGTGTCAAGAATCAATCGAGTTCTTTCACTTAATTTTTCATTAATGGCTGAAAGTGATATATTTGGTGGTATTTTTTTGACGATATATTTGGAGGTACTTGTTATTAGGGGTGTTCGTGGTGCAGTGTGGTGCAGTTTTAGGCCATTTTTAGCACCACACTTTATGATGCGGTTTAGCTAAAATCATAACTGCACTGTACCTTGTTTTGGCGGTCACATGTGAGGTGCGGTGCGGTGTGGTGCGATTTAGAGTTTAGCCAAAACCATAACCGCACCACCCCTCATTTTTTGGGGTCATATGTGCGATACTATGTATAAGATATGGTTTGAAATCGGTATATTTTTCAAATTTTGGGCTTTTCCTACTCAACCCAAAACTAATTTTTCCTTTTTTTAGGACCAAGTTTTAAATTATTAAGCTAGTTTGTCTTTATTTTGGGTTGGCTTTTCTAGTCAACACTTGCTAGGGTTATTAAACTTTTTTTTTTTGTTGAAAAACTAGGGTTATTATACTATTAAAAATAAATAAATATATTAATATATAGAGAGGGTGCAGTGCGATGCGGTTTGTGCGGTTTTCTTATTATAAAATCGCAAATCGCATTGCACCATGCGGTGTGGTGCAGTGCGGTGCAGTGCACTATTACTTGCAGTGCAGTACGGTTATGCCATTTTGCGGGCGGTTTTAGTGCGATTTTTGCGGTTTGTGCGGTTTGGTGAACCCCCTACTTATTATCTTTTAGTGAATCAAATCTCTTTTTTTTTGGCTAACTTTTAAAAGGTTAAAAAAAATATATTCTACTGTCAAGATTCAAAACATCGCTTCTTTTCTTTTACTTAATTTTTCATTAATAGCTGAAACTTGAAAGTGATATATTTGGTGGTCTTTTTTTTTTTTTTTTTTGACGATATATCTGGAGTTACATGATTACCTTGGTAAATCAAACCCTTTTTTTTTTTAATTATTATTAGTCAGATATTTAATCAAACTCAAGCTCCATGTTTTACATAATATATGCAAATTCAGAAAGTCTAACTGAAACTCCAATTAAAATATGTATGATGATAGATAAATCCTAAGCCCCATCCGTTCACAGCCAAAATTTATCTAAAACACAATAAAAAATTTCTGTGGTTTTCAGAGATATAAACGGGTAATGTAATCTAAGATAAAGGGATAATGATGTCACCATATACTACTATTATTATATGTGCCATTATTATTGTCAAGCCTTGGATTATCCTAATACAATCTCTATAAAAATTAAAAATTGAAGTTTTTTTTTTTTTTTGGGAGAACAAATTGAAGCTAAATTTAACATATTTGGATTTGATCAACTGACAGAGTTTCTCAAAGTATAAAATTCCGTAACTTTTACTTGATGAAATAGAAGAGTTTCTTAAAATATGAAATTCCATATATATATATATGGGGATAATATAAGACACCTAATCAGCCTCTGAATTAGTCTTATATTTGTCAATGTCATCAATAAATTATGACAATAATTGGGGGATGATTAAATAAATTGCTTGTTCTTTAAGCAATCAAGGTTTAAGGGTAGTTTTTTAATCAATATATTTTTTTAAGTATTCGAGTTTAATTCTAATTATTTTCATCTGAACATTTTGTCTAATTTAGGTAAGATTAGATTTCATTTTCTCGATCAAAGTTATTAGGTTCAAGATCCTACACGGGATAAATTTAAATGAGATGGTTTGGGAATCTGATCATAGAATTGGTACGAGAATCATAAGATCCTACTTTCTAATTAAAAAAAACTAAAAAATACATATAATTATAATTCATAAATATATTAAAGAAAAATTGAAAAAAAAAAGTAATTTTTTTGACACAAATTACTAATGAAAGGAAAAAGTATCAAATTACAAATACATAAATAAAAGTTCAAAAGTTACAACTCACAAATATCAAGTTCTAAATTCTAACACACAAATATACATAATGTCTCACATAAACAACAAAAAACAAATAGCAATACATAATGTCTCACATTAACATCACAAAACAGCTACCAATTCCATTAAACAATTACTAAGATAGAAAGATTTATCAAATAATCTTTCTAACACTGAGAAACTATAATCAGTGAGTGTTTGCTGAAAAAGTATAATTAGTGAGTGTCTGTGTTAGGCAACTAAGTAACTAATCAACATTAGAATTACCAAAAAAAAAAACAAAAAAAAAAAACCATCATAGGTGTCAATGGTTTCTCTCAAAGTGGCGCCATCGTGCTCACACTTGCTCACTACACTCTAGTCTCTTCTCTTCTCTTCTGTCTTCTATGATTTTGTTGATTAAGTTAAGCCTTTAAGGTATCATGAGACATGATTTTTTTTTTTTGCATTGTTTTAATGATTTTTTTTTTTTTTAATTTGAACTAGGGATGCTAAGCTAATCTTTATATATATATATATATATATATATATAGATATATATATTATTTATTTTTAAAGTTCAACCTTTAGGCTCCATTTGAAGGCCCAAAGTAAGAAAAAGATAATTGAATTTTCTTTCATAGCATAGGATCTTTAGTATCACTACAAGATCAACATTTCACATGGATTTCCTTCCAGTAAAGATCTTATTAGTACGTTTTAAGGATGTTAGCATCTTAAGATCTGGATTGGGATACTAATAACCATGTTCTCGATCAACTTAGCTTTTGACCAATTCTGCTATTGCTAAAATTTTGAATGTTAATATAATATTGATATAATGTCAATCCTACTATAAGATGAGAGTACCATCATTAATGGTATTACAAGTTTTATTATATAAAACTTACAAACTGATATGGTAATGAATGTAATTGGTGAATTTCAACAACTTAGAACTGAATTTTGAATTGTCTCTTTTTAATTGGAGATACGTCAATTTATAATTAAGACTAATGTAATAAAAATTGTAGCTCTATTTGGAGAATTTTAAGTAAAATTATGGATTCTCCGTGGTCAAGGAAGAGAAAGGTACCAATCAACTTATACAGTTATACTACTACCTTCTCAAAAAAAAATTATACTACTACTAGTCAAGGCAGCACGTGCAAGGCACATGCTAGCTGTAGGGTCACTTTTTTGGAGCCCAAGCCCTAAAGAGATGGGTTAGAGGCCCAACGAACCCAGCACAATGAATTTGTAGAGAGTGGGTGAAAGAGCTGGGCTGGATCTGAATTAAACAAAGGATGGCTAGATTACGTGAGGCAGAAATAATACAATGACAGGGGCTTCTTAGATGAAAGTCCGAAGAGATATTTTATTGAATGAACAGTAATTACAACATGCAGAACTATAGTCAAGCTTTTTCTCCCCCTCTTTTCTCAGGGATCGACCTTCTTATATAGCGCCTTTTTCCTTTCATCTCCATCGTCCACCTGTTCCTCATCTAGGTAACCTCTTGAGCGCATGTCACATCATGTACCCACTTTAGCTCTTTGTGAGTGGCGGTAGCTGGGCTTTCACTGTTCAGGGGTCTTCTCCACATAAATGCGGCCAGAAAAGCTGTTGCAGTGCATTAAATACGGTGGTAGCAGCCTTTCCTTTAGATATTTCTTCCTTCTTATCATCCTCCGGAGTGCCCAGAGCTTATTTTTGTTACCCAGGTTGCCAGGAAGGGCACTCGGGCCTTCTGTACACGCATTTAACCAGTACTACACGTATCCGAGGAGTAAAATCTCTTCGGACGATGAATCACCTCCTCGGATTGTACTTCTCGGCCATCTTAGGGCCCGAGGTCTGCAGGAGCAGTGTCCCAGCCCGCTTTTGCTCTTCGGACGTAGGATGCCATAAAGAACAGGGCCCCAGGCCCAATTACCAGATCTGGGCTTTTGCCCCCCACAATAGCCCCTCAAAATCTCAATTTTTCCCTCACATCCGAAGAGAAAAAAATGGAATTTTGACTTGCCACGGGGTAATTAGCTTGGGAACAGACAAAAATTCAAACTGGCACGTGTGTAAATATGGACGTGCGCGTCCCATCATTGCTGCAGTTGTTTTCCGTATTCCCAAAGCGCTACATTAATTACTTCAGGCGGCGTCTTGTCCTTTGCATCCAACGGCGGACTGCTGATCCAACGGACAGGGTTCTTTCTTGGGATTTGGGCGAAATAACTTCTGCCCCTTCGTTCGTCCTCATATAAAATCCCAGAGGTTAGTATTTCACCTTTACCTTGCAATTTTCATACTATCCAACAAGGACAGGCATCCAAGCGCTCCGAGCTTTCTCAATCGCTGACCCCAATCCTTCTCAGAGCCCTCAAGAATCTCTCTACGAGGTCAAAGATCGGTCCCTAGCTTCGTGTTTGTAAGTTTTCATCGCCCCAAGCCATCTGTTTTCTCTTCGGCTGTCTTTTACGTCGCGTTTTCATTTTTCCGTTTAAGAAAGATGGGCAAACTCGAGTACATGGTAGACAGTCCTGCCCAGTTGGAGAAGTTTAGGGCCACATACCGCATACCCCCAAACGTGGGGGTGAGGTATTGTCCTCCCGAGAAAATACTGACTGATCGAAAAACCGGGGAAGTGGTGATCCCCCTCATTGCTTTCCTGGAGGGAGGAATGACGATCCCTATGGGTCCCCTCACCACTAGTTACCTCCGAAACCATAGGATTACCCCTTGGCAGTGCGCGCCTAACATGTTTAGGATCCTAGGAGCAATTGAAGACCTTAATCATCACCTAGGATTGGGACTCACTTGGCTCGACGTGGTGCACATGTACGAGTTCCACAGCCAACAAGGGGCGGGATATTATTTAAAATCCCGGTCCGACATTGTTCGGCTAATTTCCTGCCTCCCCAAGTCCAACAAAGGGCTAAAGGACGACTACGTGATCGTCTCGGGCGCGTGGTATAACGGCCCTCACTGTCCGACCAAGCATGGAGAGCCAGGTGGGACACTAGTTTTAGGCACTCTGACCGTAGGCTTAGGATCCGTTTTTGATTGTGTGTGTTGCTGCTTCCAATTTTCTAATCAAACTTTGCTGTGATTTGTAACAGATAAAGCACACATTACTCCTCGGCTCAGCCTCACCAACGTCGCTGCGCTGAACTTTTTATTGCGGTCGGAGATCTTCGTTAGCGAGGACGGACAACTCCGCTCGGCTCCCCTCATCTTAGGGTACAAAGCGAAACCCAAAGACTTCCAACCGGTGGGCAACGCGATAACTCAGGGAGATCGCCGCCTCAACCGTATTGACGTGTCTTGGAAGGGCTTTTTAGCTCCGCACGAACTTCCACCCGTGCCACATCCAAACCCTCAGAACATACCTCCTCTCGTTCAACCCCTTCAACAAGTTCCCCTCGGACAAGAGGTTGAGGGCGAAAGAGTTGGATCCTCTAGTTCATCACTTGAGGAGCAAATAGACCAGTTCCATTTCGAGGGGGAAGCTCCAGAGGGAGAACAAGTGGTAGACGTCTCGGACGCCGAGGAAGAGATCGACAGGCATTCAAGTATTCACCCTGTTCTGATTGCTGCCAGCCCTGAAGACTCGTCGGACGAAGACATGGACCTAAGGAGTATGATGAAGAAAAGAGTCCAAAAGACCGAGCACAAGGATGCTGGGACGTCTAAAGTGGTGGTGACCCTGCCCCCAGTGCCTACCCAGGTCTCTGACCCAGGTTTGAAGCCTATACCAAACCTGCAGAAGAAGAGGCCATACGAGCCTGAAGAAAGGGAGGTGGTTGTGCCACCTAAAACTAATAAACAACAAAAGGTGGTACGAGACCACCGAAGCAGGAGGGCCTCCTCCACCGAGAGCCGAGAGGACGTGGTTGTGGCCGACGTCCGCCGAGGAGGGGGAACTCGCATTTGGTCCCCAAGGTTGGAGCTGGATGGCGCTCCCTTTCCTTGGGACACCTCCCTCCGCAACTATGATGGGGGAAGAGCAGGGTACGTTGCTGAGGCCCTGCAGCAGCCACTTCTCCTCCCTCATGACATGGACTCCTATAAGCGCTTCAACCAGAAGGAGCTCTTCTTGTCCCTTAAGAGGGACGTGGCCATGGTAAATACTCATTCTTAATTTAGGTTTTATTCGTAATTGACTTTGCCTCCCTTCTTTACTCGATGTTGAAAATGCTGTCATGCAGATCACTCAGCAAATTTACGTAGCCGAGGAATGGAATAAGAAGTCCTACCTCGAGGCTCAAGCAGCAGCGCAGTCTCAATCTGAGGTAGAAAAGTCTCTGGGTCAGTTGAAGGAGGACTATGCTCACATGTCAGAGCAACTGAAAGACATGACCAATCAACGGAACAGCTTCAGAGCCGGCCTAAATAACGCCGAGACCCAAGCCGAGGAGCAGCGCAAAAAGCTGCATATGACGGAGATCAACCTGGAGACTGAAAGGGAGATAGTGAGGGGTCTCAGAACTGAACTCCAAAAAGCCAAAAAGAGCGCCCTAGCAGCCGAACAAAAGGCTCAACTGGCCAAGGAGTCAATTGAAGCTGAAAGGAAAGCAGCATATCAGTTGGGGGTAGATGAGACCGGGCAGCAGCTTACTGAGCAATTTGCCTCGGTTAGTCGCGATTATTGCGACATAACCTGGCAAAAGGCGCTGGATGCTGCTGGGGTCCCCTCGGATTCCCCCCTGAGGTTACCTGGGAGCATATATTATGATCCCGAAATCCGAGAGCTCCCAGGTCCTGACCCTCCTGCTCCACAGCTTCCAGGGATTTCAGAGCAAAACTTGATCAACCAAGCTCCCCCCTCCATCCTTAATGCCCCCAAAGAAACTGGTCAGCCAGGTGATAAGGATAAACCGGCTGAACCAGAAAAAGACAAAGGCAAAGGGTTGGAGGGAAAGAAGACTTCTGATGAGCCCAAGGGTCAAGCCCCAGAAGCTGCTGCTCGGATGGGCCAGGCTGCTGACAATGTGATCCCTTCAGCAAAAGAATAGACTGATAGGATTTTTCTTTATTAACTTTTTTATTTTTATTATAAGAGATTGTAAGTTACTCTTTTTAATCAATGAAGTAATTTTTCTTTTACTTTTGTTATAAAGTCTTGTACTTTAATGTTATGGTACCCCAATATCATGTTATCAGCGTATATGATTATGGTTGTTACTAAAAGTAAGCAGAATGTGTAGGAACTATCATTGAAAGGCAACATGAGCCACTGATAATTTAAATATATTTAGGAGTTTCAATCATGGATCATCAGAGAATGATATTTCAGCCGTAGCAGTTACATTAAATTTAGATTTAAACAGGCATGATTGGATTTAAGCTCAAACGCTTAAAAGAACTGTAACGGAGTGTTAACTAACCCAAATCATCTGGTCCGAGGACTACAGGCATGATAGGATTTAAGTTTAAACACTTAAAAGAACTGTAACGGAGTGTTAACTAACCCAAATCATCTGGTCCGAGGACTACAGGCATGATAGGATTTAAGTTTAAACACTTAAAAGAACTGTAACGGAGTGTTAACTAACCCAAATCATCTGGTCCGAGGACTACAGGCATGATAGGATTTAAGTTTAAACACTTAAAAGAACTGTAAGGGAGTGTTAACTAACCCAAATCATCTGGTCCGAGGACTACAGGCATGATAGGATTTAAGTTTAAACACTTAAAAGAACTGTAAGGGAGTGTTAACTAACCCAAATCATCTGGTCCGAGGACTACAGGCATGATAGGATTTAAGTTTAAACACTTAAAAGAACTGTAAGGGAGTGTTAACTAACCCAAATCATCTGGTCCGAGGACTACAGGCATGATAGGATTTAAGTTTAAACACTTAAAAGAACTGTAAGGGAGTGTTAACTAACCCAAATCATCTGGTCCGAGGACTACAGGCATGATAGGATTTAAGTTTAAACACTTAAAAGAACTGTAAGGGAGTGTTAACTAACCCAAATCATCTGGTCCGAGGACTACAGGCATGATAGGATTTAAGTTTAAACACTTAAAAGAACTGTAAGGGAGTGTTAACTAACCCAAATCATCTGGTCCGAGGACTACAGGCATGATAGGATTTAAGTTTAAACACTTAAAAGAACTGTAAGGGAGTGTTAACTAACCCAAATCATCTGGTCCGAGGACTACAGGCATGATAGGATTTAAGTTTAAACACTTAAAAGAACTGTAAGGGAGTGTTAACTAACCCAAATCATCTGGTCCGAGGACTACAGGCATGATAGGATTTAAGTTTAAACACTTAAAAGAACTGTATATATAACATGTCGTTATATTGATTAAAAGGAAAGTTCGATTAATAATAATACCTTTTGAGGTTATTTACATTCCAAGGGCGCGGTATCACATGGCTATCCAAGTCTTCAAGGAAATACGCCCCAATGCCAGCCCCTGAAGTAATGCGATATGGCCCTTCCCAATTAGGTCCTAATTTTCCCCAAGCTGGGTTCTTCGCAGTGCCGACCACCTTTCTTAACACCAGATCACCAGGTTCCAAAGGTCTGAGCCTTACGTTGACGTCGTAACCCTGCCTGAGCTTTTGCTGGTAATGCGCCAATCGGACCATTGCATTTTCCCTCCTTTCATCAATTAGGTCTAAACTCCTCTCTAGCTGCTCATTGTTGCCCTTCAGGTTGAACGAGCTAGTTTTCAACGTTGGGAATCCAGTTTCCAGGGGTATGACAGCTTCAGCCCCATAGGTCATCGAGAAAGGAGTCTCTCCAGTAGACCTGCGTGGAGTAGTTCTGTAAGCCCAAAGCACATGTGGCAATTCTTCAACCCATTTGCCCTTCACGTCGTCAAGTCTCTTTTTCAGGCCACTCACAATGACCTTATTCACAGCTTCTGCTTGGCCATTACCCTGGGGATACGCTGGGGTGGAATATCTGTTCACGATTCCCAGCTCGCTACAATAACTCCTAAACGCTTTGCTATCAAACTGGAGGCCATTGTCCGAGATAAGACTGTGCGGAACTCCAAATCGAGTAACTATATTCTTCCACACGAACTTCTGCACATCTACGTCTCGGATGTTGGCCAGAGGTTCTGCTTCAACCCACTTTGTGAAGTAGTCAGTGCCGACCAGCAGATATCTCTTGTTTCCTGCAGCCTTAGGGAACGGCCCCACGATGTCCAAGCCCCATTGGGCAAAAGGCCATGGGCTGGTTAGCGGGTTAAGAGTTCCTCCGGGCTGATGGATACGTGGGGCAAATCGCTGGCACTGATCACATTTTTTAACATAATTCATGGCTTCTTTTTGCATGTTGGGCCACCAATAACCCTGAGTAAGAGCTCGGTGAGCCAAAGACCTACCCCCAGTGTGGCTTCCACAGATTCCTTCGTGCAATTCTTCTAATAGTAGCTCAGCCGCTTCAAGAGGCATGCACAATAAATAAGGCCCGGAATAGGAACGTTTATATAACTTCTGATCTTCGGATAACCAGAACCTGGTCGCTTTCCTCCGAATTTTGTCGGCCTCCCCCTTTTCTTCAGGTAAGACCTCTTCCTTTAGAAATTTAATTAGAGGGTCCATCCAACTGAGTCCGGCCCTGACTTGATGTACTTGGATTACTTCTCTTCTTGCGTCGGTAGGTTGATACAAGTCCTCGACGAGGATAACTCTCGGCAAATCCTGTGCCGAAGAGGTGGCTAGTGTGGCCAAGGAGTCAGCGTGTGTGTTACCACTCCTGGGCACATGCTCCAGGCTAAAAGATTCGAACCCGGTTTGCAGATGTTTAACTCGGCTCAAGTATCCCTGCATTCTTTCATCTTTTGCCTCAAACTCCCCATGTACTTGACCCACAATCAACCTTGAATCCGAGAACAGCTTTACTGCCCTTCCTCCCATCTTCTGGACCATGCTCATCCCCATCAGTAGGGCTTCGTATTCCGCCTCATTATTTGTTGCCGAAAAGCCTAGCCTTAGTGCTTTTTCAATAATGATTCCTTCGGGGGATAGCAACACTAGCCCCACTCCAGAACCTTTTTGATTCGCGGCGCCATCCACGTACACCTCCCAAAGGGAAAGGCCTTGTTGAGAGATCATGCCAACTGATTTTTCATCCATGTCTGACGTCGGCTTTACCTCTTCTAATTGGGGCTCCGTGAACTCAGCTACCAAATCAGCAATCACTTGACCCTTGATCGAGGTGCGTGGCATGTACTTGATATCAAAAGCCCCTAGGATTGTCCCCCATTTAGCAATTCTTCCAGTATAATCCGCACTTCGGAGTATTGCCCTGAGCGGAAGTTGGGTGAGAACAATGACCGTATGGGCTTGGAAATAATGTGGGAGCTTTCGCGTACCAAGAACTACTGCTAGAATAGCCTTTTCTAAGGGCAAATAACGGATTTCGGCTTCATGCAGCGATTTGCTTACACAGTAAACCGGTTTTTGTACACCGCTATCTGCTCGGACCAGCACCAAGCTTACCGCATGGGGAGCTACAGCGATATACGCAAATAAGACTTCGTCCGGCTCAGGGCTGGACATAATTGGCGGTCGAGCTAAATAATCCTTCAATTGCTGGAATGCCGTAGCACACTCTTCTGTCCATTCAAACCCTTTCCATTTATTAATCAAGGAAAACAAAGGCAGACACCTGTCTGCTGACCGTGAGATAAATCGATTTAGGGCTGCGGTCATCCCCGTCAGTTTCTGAACTTCCTTGGGATTCCGAGGAGCTTGTAGCTCATTAATGGCCTTTATCTGGTCTGGGTTGACCTCGATTCCTCTGTGAGTCACCATATATCCTAGGAACTTGCCTGATCCCACCCCAAATGAGCACTTAGAAGCATTCAAGCGCAGCTTGTATTTTCTGAGAACTCTAAAAGTACTTTCTAGATCCTTTACATGCTCGGCCACCACTCTGCTCTTCACCACCATGTCGTCTATGTAGATCTCGATATTTTTGCCTAGCTGTGATTCAAACATCCTCGTCATCATCCTTTGGTAAGTGGAGCCCGCATTTTTCAAGCCGAATGGCATCACCTTATAATGGTAATTACCAATGGGAGTTACAAAAGCGGTCCTGATCATCCAGGGCTAAGGGTATCTGGTGATAGCCTTGAAAGGCATCCAAGAAGCTCATCCGGGGGTGTCCGACAGTGGCATCCACGAGCTGATCGATTTTTGGCATAGGAAACGGATCTTTAGGGCACGCCCTGTTTAGATCAGTGAAATCCACACATACTCGCCATTTCCCGTTCTTCTTCTTCACCACCACAGTATTTGCCAACCACTCCAGGTAGAAAATCTCTTTAATAGCTCCAGCCTGCTTGAGCTTTGCCACTTCTTCTCTAACTGCTTCGGCATGCTCTTTGGATGGACGACGAGGGGGCTGCTTCTTAGGGGTGACCGTGGGATTTACTTTCAAATAGTGGCATATGAATTCCGGATCCACCCCAGGGGCTTCATAAGCGTTCCAGGCGAATACGTCAAGGTTTTCCTTAAGAATTTGCACTAACTTCTCCTTTTCCTGTAGAGGTAAGTGGGATCCGACCCGAAAGAATTTTTCAGGATCATCCCCAATGACGACTTTTGTTAAGTCCTCGCACCCCGCGCCCTTATCCGGATCTTTAGTGGGCGATAGCCAATGCTTTCGTTGCTATAAGTTCTCTTCGATTTTTGTTGGTGACTTTGCTTCTGGCTCATGTTGAATAGCAACCACCAAGCATTGTCTAGCCACGAATTGGTCCCCGCGGATTTCGCAAACCTGGCCTTCGGATGGATATTTGATTTTCTGATGTAAGGTAGAAGAAACTGCCCCTAGAGCATGAAGCCAAGGCCTGGCTACAATTGCCGTATAGGGCGAAAATACGTCTACCACTATGAAATCCACTTCCACCACCTCTGAGCCCGTCTGCACAGGTAATCGTATTTGGCCCTTAGGGGTCACGGCCCTTCCTTCGAAACTGATCAATGGAGAACCATACGGCGTTAGGTCACTGGGTTTGAGGTTCAGCCCCCTGTAGAGGTCCGGGTACATAATTTCTGCAGCACTGCCTTGATCGACCATCACCCGCTTCACATCGTACCCTCCGATTCTGAGAGTTATGACCAGCGCATCATCATGCGGCTGGATAGTCCCCACCGTGTCAGCATCCGAGAACCCTAAAACTGGATGACCGTCCGCTTTGCATCTCTTCGGACCCTGGCCAAAGTCCCCCGCAGGCAACCGATCTACTGACATGACCTTAGATGGCCAGGATCCTGTTCTTCCTGGTGCTGCAAAGATAACGTTGATGGTTCCCAGAGGGGGTTTTAAAGGATCGTCCCTCCTAGGCTCCGAGCTCACCTGGCCCCCTCGACCACTGGAGTGATGCAAGAGATGTCTCAATTTCCCTTCACCGACCAGCTGATCCAAATGATCCCACAAACTTCTGCAATCTTCGGTCGTGTGTCCATGATCCTGGTGGTACTGGCAGTAGAGATTGCGATTGCGCCTATCAGGATTCCCCACCATTTTATTCGGCCACTTGAAGAATGGCTCATTCCTGACCTTTTCCAAAACTTGGTGGACTGGATCTCTGAATACTGTGTTGACTACCTGGGGATTGGCTGATCCTGACTACGCAGGAAAATCCCTCCTCGGTTTGTTATTATGGTATCGATCTGACCTGAAGTCCCTCCTCTCCTGGGGGATAACCTTGTCCTTGCCTTTTCCTTGTTGCTGATCTTCTTCGACCCTCTTATACTTCTCAATGCGATCCATTAGCTGACGCATGCTAGTAACAGGTTTGCCAGACAAAGATGTCCTTAAACCATGGTCGGTAGGAAGACCGAGCTTAAATGTTTCTAGGGCCATTGCATCAAAATTGCCCTCCATGTCGTTAAACATCTCCCAATATCTATCCGAATACACCTTCAGGGTTTCTCCTTCCTGCATGCTTAAAGACAGCAGTGACGACAAAGGTCGGGCCACCCTTCGGCAGGTAACAAAGCGCGAACCAAAGGCTTGGGTGAGCTCTTTGAAGGAGCTGATGGAATTTGGGATTAGTCCATCGAACCATCTCATCGCCACTGGTCCAAGACTAGAGGGGAAAACCTTGCACATCAGTGCCTCGTCCCTGGAGTAGACAGCCATCTTCTGGTTGAAATGACTCACGTGTTCCACGGGATCCGTCCTACCATTATAGACGGTGAATGTTGGTTGGTTAAAGCGCCGAGGAAGTTTCGCCTCCTCAATCCTGCGCGTGAAGGGTGACCTAGAAATCTGATTTAGAGCCCTGCTCATGGCGTCATTTCCCATGTCTTCTTGTGATGGAATTCTATGTTGCCCCTTACGATGGGCTTCTTGCTCATAAGAATAGGATTCGGTGGCTGGTGTCCTGGACTTATGTTGATAAGTAACATCTGGCTCGTCATCAGGGTCCTCATCGGAGTACGAGGAAGCCCTTCTCCTCTTTGTATGGCGCAACTCCCTTTTTAGTTTTTCAACCTCTCGCTGCAAATCTCGATTCTTTTCTGCATGGGATATGTGACTCCCACCGTGTGATCGACTCTGGTCAAAGGGCACAGTATGTACACTACCTTCTCGATCTTGTCTTCTCTCCAAGTTGAAAAAAGGGTTCACGTGTTGAGATGCCCTAGATTCTGCTTCTTGCTGATTTGATTCAGCCATCACCTACTGTTGTTTTCTCCCCTGCACAAGCTCTCCCCACAGACGACGCCAATTGTAGGGTCACTTTTTTGGAGCCCATGCCCTAAAGAGATGGGTTAGAGGCCCAACGAACCCAGCACAATGAATTTGTAGAGAGTGGGTGAAAGAGCTGGGCTGGATCTGAATTAAACAAAGGATGGCTAGATTACGTGAGGCAGAAATAATACAATGACAGGGGCTTCTTAGATGAAAGTCCGAAGAGACATTTTATTGAATGAACAGTAATTACAACATGCAGAACTATAGTCAAGCTTTTTCTCCCCCTCTTTTCTCAGGGATCGACCTTCTTATATAGCGCATTTTTCCTTTCATCTCCATCGTCCACCTGTTCCTCATCTAGGTAACCTCTCGAGCGCATGTCACATCATGTACCCACTTTAGCTCTTTGTGAGTGGCGGTAGCTGGGCTTTCACTGTTCAGGGGTCTTCTCCACATAAATGCGGCCAGAAAAGCTGTTGCAGTGCATTAAATACGGTGGTAGCAGCCTTTCCTTTAGATATTTCTTCCTTCTTATCATCCTCCGGAGTGCCCAAAACTTATTTTTGTTACCCAGGTTGCCAGGAAGGGCACTCGGGCCTTCTGTACACACATTTAACCAGTACTACACGTATCCGAGGAGTAAAATCTCTTCGGACGATGAATCACCTCCTCGGATTGTACTTCTCGGCCATCTTAGGGCCCGAGGTCTGCAGGAGCAGTGTCCCAGCCCGCTTTTGCTCTTCGGACGTAGGATGCCATAAAGAACAGGGCCCCAGGCCCAATTACCAGATCTGGGCTTTTGCCCCCCACACTAGCCATGGGAAAAAAGAGTAGTAATTAGGATCAATTTTAGATTTTATTTGTATCACAAAATAAAAATATAAATCATTTGATTTTTAAAATACATAGAGATTTACATTAATCAAAAGAGACATTAATTTTAAGAATTTTGATAGTTATGTCATAAAAACTTAATCTCAATCGTATAAGATTGTGACAGATTTTAGTCCAATATTTTATTATTTTATTTTGACCTATAACTTACACCTCAATAGTTGTGAATATATTGTAATAACAACAAAATGTCACGACATTTTTAGTTGTGCTAGATCTCGGTATTATATTTTATTATTTTATTTTATTTTATTTTGACCCATAAGAAATCAGTGGCGACTACAGAAATTTTGTCCAGGGTGTTTCTATTTCACTTTGAAAAAATTTCGGGTCATTTCAGTCTATTTCGAGTGTTTCAGGATGTTTCAGTAAATACCGGCCGAAATTCAAGATTTGGCCGGTATGAAGTTTGTGCATTAAAGTTTTTTTTTTATAAAAAATGTTCTTAAAACCAAAACAAATTTGCATTCTGTATACGAAAAAACCTCAAAAGGAAAAAAAAATGAAAAGAAAAGAAATTAACAAAGGTACCTGTATAATAAACTATAAGTTCATTTGAAATATTAATAAAATTATTAATTATTGTTGTTTAGTTGTTTTATTAATTTGTTTGTCTTTTATAAACTATAATTTGTTATATTGTTATTTCATTAATTATAAAATTATTAATTGACGTTTAGCCTAACATAATTTAATTTATTTGTCTTTTATAATGTATTAATTAATTAAATTATTAATTGTTAGAATCATGAGTCAATCAGAAAATTTCACAATCACAAATCACAATAACATTACACTAAAAGACAATATCTCACCAATTGACCAAACACCAACACACACCAACCAACGAATAAGAATCATAAGATATAGCCAAATTCAAAAAGTAAAAAAAATAGGCAAAATATTAATAAAGACAAAGCTTCATCGCTTCAACAAATCACAATTCAGATAAAGTTACTCTTCACAGTTCAGATGATAAAGTAGAATAAAGAGAGAGATAAAGATAGCGATCCATTTATTTCATTTCAGATTTCAGAGAGAGAGAGAGAGAGAGATACCTTGAGGGAGCACCGGAGCAACCGAGCAGGGAGGGAGGCTTGAAGAGTGGAGGCTGAGGCTGAGGCAGTGACCGTTGAGCGATTTGTGAGTGATGTGCGACGATGTGCGTCATGATGTGCGAGTCATCTCCAACGAGCGATCTCCGATGAGGGGCGTCAGGCAACGATGTGCTCTGGAGTCTGGACTACGATTGGACCGATCTAACTTCTAAAGGGAGGTGTTGCTCTGTTTTTAGGTTTGCTTTAGCTTTAGTGATTTCTGATGTACTGATTTGAGGTTTCTGATAGTGATTTGCTTTGTATTGGGTTTTTATTTTTTATTTTTTTTGAAACCTTAGGTTTGATTCCTCTGTAATCTGTTGGGCTTGCCGCGGGCTTAATGTTGGGCTTGCCATCCGTTGTTTTGCTTGTTACAAATTTTTTTTTTTTCAAATTTTAGTTGAAGTTATTTTTTGGGTTTTTTTTTTTGCTTGAAAGTAGAACAATAATATATATATATATATATATATATATTTTTTTTTTTAATTTGAGAGTGTCCTAATTTGGATGGAGGGTGTTCCTATTATTTTTTTAAGGGTAAACAAATAATTTTTTTTTAATTATTATATATAATTTTTTTTTCAACTCAGGGTGTTCCTGGGAACACCCTGAGTATAACGTGGCATCGCTACTGTAAGGAATTGACACATGCGTTACAACATTTTCAAAATATCTCTATGTATACATTCTACTTAATTACAATGTAAATTTATATTGTAGACACAAAAAAATTGGCAAATTTCGTACACATTTACAAACTTTGTACAATATCTACCATTTTTTGTGCAAACGTATATAATATTAACCACTTTTGTGTATTTACAATGTAAATTTGCATTGCAAGTACAAAGTAAAAAAGAAAAAAAGCTCAAACAAAAAAAAAAAAAAACCTAAAAGAAAGCCCAAACCAAAAAAAAAAAAAAACATTATTCATATAAAAAAAAATATATAAAAACATTTAAACATATAAAAACAAAGCTCAAACCAACTGGCATACTTCAAGGGGGAAAAAAAGAAAAGAAAAGAAAAGAAAAAAGAAAGTGCACCTCACTAATTGAATAAACCAAAAAAAAAATTATTCATGAGCCTTTGGCTCTTTTTATATAGTTAATAGATATGTCAGCTTATATAAATATTTAAAAGAAAAAAAAAACACAAACCAATGTTGTGGACTTAGCATTTTTTAATTTGATGTATAAGAAACTGAGATCTCAACAATTATGAAAACATTGTGATAACAATAAGAGTTGTAACATTTTCTCAAAACATTTATTTTTAGTTGTGGTTGGTCACAGTCTTATATTTTATTATTTTATTTCGACTTGTAAGAAATTGACACATCAATAATTGTGAAAATATTGTGAAATTTATTGTGTCAGTATAACAATATATAAATCAGCTTACATAAATATTTAAAAGAAAAAAAAAAACACAAACCGATTACTAGAAAAAAGAAAAAAAAAAATTTAGGCACTATAGCTACTGTGCCAGTTGAATAAACCGAAAATACTACACAATAAGTGTTGTAACATTTTCTCAAAACATTTATTTTTAGTTGTGGTTGGTCATAGTCTCATATTTTATTATTTTATTTCGGCTTGTAAGAAATTGACACGTCAATAATTGTGAAAATATTGTGAAATTTGTTGTGTCAGTATAACAATATATATACCAGTTTACATAAATATTTAAAAGAAAAAAAAAACATAAACTGATTACTAAAAAAAAAAAAAACTTTAGGCACTGTAGTTACTGTGCCAATTGAATAAACCAAAAGCACTGTACAATAAGTGTTGTAACATTTTCATAAAATATTTATTTTTAGTTGTGCCTGGTCATAATCTCATATTTTATTATTTTATTTCGACTTATAATAAATTGACACGTCAATAATTGTGAAAATATTGTGAAATTTGTTGTGTCAGTATAACAATATATAGACCAGCTTATATAAATATTTAAAAGAAAAAAAAAAACTCAAACCGATTACTAAAAAAAAAAAAACTTTAGGCACTGTTGCTACCATGTCAGTTGAATAAACCAAAAGCACTACACAATAAGTGTTGTAACATTTTCTCAAAACATTTATTTTTAGTTGTGATTGGTCAGTCTCATATTTTATTATTTTATTTCGACTTGTAAGAAATTGACACGTCAATAATTGTGAAATTTATTGTGTTTGTATAACAATATATATACCAGCTTACATAAATATTTAAAAGAAAAAAACAAACCGATTACTGAAAAGAAAAGAAAAAAAAATGTAGCTTTTGTAGCTACAGTGCCACTTGGCACTGTAGTTACTGTTCAAAACTTGGGAAAAAAAAAGTGGTTTCAAAACCAAATCATTGTAGCTATAGTGATTTAGCGCATTCGTGCCCGTATATATATATAGATTTATTTTCAGTTGTGGTTGGTCACAATTACATATTTTATTATCTTATTTTGACTTATAAGAAATTGACACCTGTGAAAATATTTTGAAATTTATTGTGTTAGTATAACAATATATATAAAAGGAAAAAAAAAGTACAAATAGAAGACTGAAAAAAAAAAATGTTGCTACTGTAGCTATAGTGCTGCTTGGTACTGTAGCTACTGTTCAAAACTTAAAAAAAAAGGACAAAATGGCACTATAGATGAACAGTGCAAAAACACTGAATGAACAGTGCTAAAACACTAAAGCAGTAATGAAATTGACATCTCAATAATTGTAAAAATATTGTGAAATTTGTTGTGTCAGTATAACAATATATATAAAAGGGAAAAAAAGTACAAACAGAAGATTGAAAAAAAAAAAAGTAGCTACTGTAGCTATAGTGCAGATGGCTCACCAAAATGACACTGTAGATGAACAGTGCAAACTCTAGCAGCATTACTGTTTTTCACAAAATATTTATTTTCAGTTGTGGTTGGTCACAATTTCATATTTTATTATTTTATTTTGACTTATAAGAAATTCACACTTTAATAATTGTGAAAATATTGTGAAATTTGTTGTGTCAATACAATAATATATATAAAAGGAAAAAAAATACAAATGGAAGACTGAAAAAGAAAAAGAAAAAAAAAGAAGACAAAGTGCCTCACCATAACTCTATTGCCGCTACAATGCTTGCACAGTGCAAACAGTATGAGTGTATAGTGCCGAAATACTGTAGCGGTATAGCCACTTTTTATATATAAAAGAATCCAAATCTATCATATTTATTCATTAAAAAAAATTATTCAAAGTCTCATACAACTTAAATTCATGGGGAAAAAAGTTCATTGCAAGTAAGATTTTTGGAACAAACAAATTATAAATTGAATTTCACTCTATTAAATAGGTTTAATTTTATTAAAAATAGGTTTAATTTTATTAAAAAATTATTATTTTTTGGTTTCGCAAAATAGTAGGTAAAATAAAGCTTTCATTTGACTAGAGGTACGTTGTCCAGGTCACAGGTGTGGCTTTCATCAGGTCTTCTAAACTATTTCCAAACTTAGATAGTGACAGATTATTATAATCAATCAAATCTAACGAGATCAATGATAACATTTCTTTATGTGGTGTTTTGTTTTACATTGCAACATATAAAATTTTCTCCAACAATCCAAGATGCTTAAGTTAATTGTTTGATGCTGCATTTGAATTCTTAATAATTAATAAGAAGATCCTACAAAAAGCAAACCGCGTTGAAGATTGAGTTATGTAAGTCAGGGCCATTTGATACGAAAATATCATTCTAAAGTTTAATTTTTTATTCAAATGTTAGTTATAAAATGTTTTTTCTTTCAAATTTTGCAAGTCTAGAATTGTGGATAAACTGTCATCTTTAATTAACATATAAATAGGACTGTAAATGAACCAAGATTCCATTTATATCCCTATTAGTTATTTTTCTTAATTTTCTGTTCTAATTTGTTTGATAGCTTAAACTAGGTTCCATTTTAGATGGGTTTTCAGTTTTAATAAAAATAGGTCATTTGAGAGTCTAATCTCTTTGTACTTTTTTTTTTCTCGGAAAAAATATAAGAAAGAAGGGGGTTGATTTAGGCTCCTTCCCTAGCTTGAGTTCACTCAAGAAAAAACTTATTTAGTAAATAAATCAAACTCAAGCCTAACTTTAGGCTAAATTATTAAATGAGCCAAACTCAAACATATTAATATGTTCATGAACAAAAGGGCTTGAATTAACTATATATATAATACTATGTATACTTGTTTAAAAATATGTTTATGTAGACTTGAAATTGAGTTTTATAAGATTGTTAATTAGTTCATATGATATAAAATTATTATTTGTAGTTTATTCATAACATAAACAATTTATATGTAGTAAAACCTCATATATTTGTTAAGGAGTAAAACATTTTTTAGTCATGGGTTTGCCATATATAGGTAAATAATAAGTTAATCAAGTAACTGGTAAACAAGCTCGAGTTTGCTCAACATGTAAATAAACAAAGTTTGAAGATATAATCTTATTTGGTGATGAGTTTTAGCTCGGCTTGTTTATAGCATACATATAAATGGCTTTACATGCAAATACTTTGGAACTACTTCACATTTTGTTAGTATATCTTTTGTTTCTTCCTTTATGATGCATTCGTGTTGTTCTAACTCTTGCTAGTATAACCAAAGAGAATAAGAGGCAATTATTTGGTTAAAAGAATATATATAAATATTTCAATTGTGCAATTAGTTAAAGTCATATGCGTGGTAAAATTATGATCATAAATACATGGAACATATAATTGTATTGAGAAACAATTAGCTAAATTGCATACATTTCAAAATTTTCATCTAGTGTAATATCTCTGCATTCTTAATTCTATATTTTTATCACTAAATATTGCTTTAATCCTTAACCAATCACCATAACATTCTCTAAATTCAATAACTAAAAAAAATCCAATAAACAATTAAAAAAATAGAGTATATGAAAACCCTCAATTCAATTATGAAGAACAATCCAATTTTTTTTTAATAATATATATATATATATATACATTAGTTAAAGACCCCTGTATTGCATGGTTTTATCATAATCTTATAATATATATATATTTTACTTGAATAACAATTACAAAATAAATAATTATTATAAAGAAATGGATAATGAGTTTTTAATTGCTACATCACATGATCCATGCATGCATCATGAATTGAGCTACTGCTTCATATGTGAAGCCAAATCAAAATATGCGCATGAGGCAATCATCTTTTTAGGAATTTAATAGTGTACAAAACTACATAAAACAAATAATATATTTTTAATTATTTGTAAATAAAAATATTAATTGTGATAATATTTTTATTATTATATATAAGTACTATAATTAACATGTAATCATGCAAAAATTGTCATTTTGACATTTGAAGGCTTTTTATATGATAATATATAGTTTTTCATCATACCTACAAGGCTACGATAACTCTCCCAAACTACTGACCTTGTATGCCTACTTTTGTCAACTGATCCAATTTTATTTTGACGAGTCTAGTCTTGATATATGGTATGTCTTCAGGGTTTTAGCTAGGTACTTCACGCAACAACATTAGCATCTTGGTTTATTGAAGTATTCATCAAGAAGATTAATTTTACTTGGAAAAAAATTTATTATAAAATAAACGTATACAATTGAAGTAGATTGATACAAATTTATTATGCAAAATAAATTTATGGCTATATTTGTTACCTTCAATTGTTCATTGCTTATATGATCTGTTTGCAAGAATAGTGTTTCTTTGTCTTTTGTTGGTTGAATCTATAGATCTTGATAGTCATAAATTCATAATAGAGTTTCGTTTTAATCTTGCAAATGATTATAAAATATACGACCAAATTAACTGTATGCATATTTGAATGACAATCAAGTGCATGTAAAGTGTAAAAAAATACTTGCTTGTAGTGGTGGTGTTCATGTCTATCATGTCAAACCGCTTCTTGGAGAGGGAGTGAGAAAGTTTTTTGTTTTCAAACTGAGAGAGAGACTTCGTTTGAAAAAGAAATCAATATATAACAGCTAAAACATTAATACCTAGAAGATCTATTTGATGCAGATGGTGTTTCAATTGTAATAAAATTACCTTCTCATTTTTTATACGTATTCTCCTTTTTGTTTAGGTGTCTTAGGCTTTATCAAATTAGCTTTGTTGGTCCTTGCAATTCATTTTAATTAGATTTTTTTTTTTTTTGGTTGTATTCACGCTTTATCTAATTAGTTTTGGAAGGGGTATTTGACGCAGATTAGTGTTTTAATTGTGATCAAATTCAAGTAGGATATAGTGATGTACATAGGGCTTAATATTATGAGCAATTTGAGAACATTTAAAAAAAAGAAAAGCAATTTGAGAACGATTCTAAAGGAGAGAACAATATGAGATTGATAGAACGAAACGTAATTTTGGCTGGTTTGGCGCACAAACCAAGTAGGATACATATTTAAAAAAATAACAACAATAATAAAAAAATTTTAAAAATTTGATACTTATTATTACTTATCTAAAACTAATATTGTTCGCAGCGTAGTTTGTTATTTATCCAAAAAAAATAAAGAAGAATTTGATATAAACAACTACTTATTGTTACTTTATTTAAAGAAGTTGATAATAACAAAACAACCTATCTTTATTTTATTTAAAAAAGTTTTTTTTTTGAGAAGATTTATTTAAAGAAGTTCTTTTTGATAAAAATACTACAAAAGCTAATTAATTGTTGATGATATCAATATTTTTTCCCACTTCACGTATATTTATAGTTTTTTTATGGGCTAAGCGTTTTTATTTTGTTTTGAGAAAGCTTTTATGGGATAACCATCCTAAACTTCCTTTTTATTTTATTTTATTTTTTTTATAATTTTTTTTAATAAAAAAATAACTTACGTACAATATGATAGTTGTGGAAGGCTTGGGTTTAAGTTAAACTCTCTATCAACTAAAAGGTATAGTGAACAAAAAAACCTAAAATATATGCATGACAATTAATTAGGTGACAATATGAGAAAATGTTTGAGTATGATTAGATGAAGAATTTGGATTGAAACAAATTAAGATTTTTTTTTTTATCAACTTATAAAATTTGTTACCGTACGTGATTGAAACGAGATTTAGGGGGAAATTTATTTATCATATCTTAGCTGGATAATATTATGGATATTGGATAATAACAATAGATCAGTTACACTAGGATTTTTCTGTTAAGATTTTCCTCCCACTATAAATATAATAGGTGATTCCATGAATCAATCATAGTAATCAATCGATCACAGCAACATGGCTGCTTCACAAAAAATTTTCTCTGCTATCTGCTTTTGTTTTTACCTCCTCGCTCTTTGCTCTTCTGCCTATGAGGTTTCTCATGATGGAAGAGCAATCACCATTGACGGCGCACGTAAGGTTTTGATTTCTGGCTCAATTCATTACCCTCGAAGCACTCCTGGGGTACGTACTATTTTATTTTATTTTGTTTACTATCATGAATTGCTAATATATATAAGATATGAATAACATTAGTAATATCCTAGTGAATTTTTAGTTTTGGGTTGTTTTATAAAAAAGCTTAACATGTGCGTTAGGTTGATTATTTTCTCATATATAGGTCATAGTTTAGAGTAAACTTGTAGTGGGTCATAGTTCAAACTATATATTCATTAAAAAACAGAAAAAAGAAAAGAAAAGATGTGTACCTTAACTAGATGGTGATGCATAAGTGATTAAGCCATATTCATCTATATATGTTAGCGTTAGGATTTACTCCTACTAGTTAGGAATGACACATTCGTTGATTGCTTCTTTTGATAGTAGGGTTTTTGTAACTACTTATTAGTAAAATTGTACAGATTATGATTCTAACATGTACTTTATTCGTGACTTCTTAGATGTGGCCCGACCTAATAAAGAAAGCAAAAGAAGGTGGACTAGATATGATTGAGACTTATGTGTTTTGGAATGCCCATGAGCCATCTCGTCGCGAGTATGATTTTTCCGATAACCTTGATTTCATAAGGTTTCTCAAAACCGTTCAAAATGAAGGACTCTACGTTTTTCTTCGTATTGGCCCTTATATTTGTGGCGAATGGAACTATGGGTATATTTTAATTTTCTTTTTTTAACATCATGATATTTTTTATTATTCTTGTGATAATTAAAATTTTCTAATATGGATTTGATAATTTCCTAGAGGGTTACCTGTTTGGTTGCATAATATGCCTGGTATTGAGCTTCGGACTGCAAATAGTGCATTTATGGTAACTTCTATAATTCTCATTGGATTATTGTTATGATTAATTTTTTTTTGTACTTTCTAATATATATGTTTTTTTTTTTTTAATAAATAGAATGAGATGCAAAATTTTACAACCATGATAGTTAATATGGTTAAAAACGAGAAGCTTTTTGCATCACAAGGAGGTCCAATTATTCTTGCTCAGGTATATATCTGAATTTAGTTATTTTAGTTTTTCTCTCTATGAGATATGAATATTTACCATACATCTTTATGGTTTCTCTTCCGGTGATCCAATTATTTGTTGTACTAAAATTTGTTTTTATTTTTATTTTTATTTAGATTGAGAATGAATATGGAAATGTAATGACATCTTATGGGGATGCTGGAAAAGCATACATTGATTGGTGTGCAAATATGGCTGAATCACTTCAAATAGGAGTTCCATGGGTTATGTGTCAACAAAGCGATGCTCCACAACCAATGGTAGTATTTATTGTATTTTTTTATATTATAAATAACTATACAGTAGTTTTAGAATTTACTAATTAACTTTGTCATTTATTAGATCAATACATGCAATGGATTCTACTGTGATTCATTCACTCCAAATAATCCTAATAGTCCCAAAATCTGGACTGAGAATTGGACTGGCTGGTGAGTATTATACTTTGTATTTAGTTGAATAATTATTATTATTTTCATGTATTAATGTAATTAATTAAAATATATTGTTAAAATTTTCATATGAATTAATTATAGGTTTAAGAGTTGGGGTGACAAAGATCCACACAGAACCGCTGAGGATGTTGCTTTTGCTGTAGCAAGGTTTTTCCAAAATGGAGGCACACTTCAAAATTATTATATGGTTAGTACTTATTCTTAATTATTGAGTTTGAAATTTCGAATGAATATGTTCATTTATTTATTACAAATTAATGAACTATCTTAGTTTATATAGCAACTGATGAAAATGACTGTTGTTTTTATTTAGTACCATGGTGGCACTAATTTTGGTCGCACAGCTGGTGGCCCCTACATTACCACTTCATATGATTATGATGCTCCTCTTGATGAATATGGTAACTATATATTTTATTTTACATTAAGATTTTTTATTTTTATACATATATAGTTTTAAATAAGTTATACCATAATTCTTAATTTATCAAAATCACAGGAAATTTAAATCAACCAAAATGGGGGCACTTGAAACAACTGCATGCGGTTTTGAAGTCAATGGAGATGACTCTTACTCATGGGAATGTTTCCACCATTGACTTCAACAATTCTGTTTCGGTAAGACACCCGCACCATTTTATTTATTCAATATAAAAATGGATCATACTAATGAGTACCTTATAAAAATATGTATTTCTATACAAAAATTTGACATATTATATATCTGAATTAGGCCACTATATATGCAACCAATGAATCTTCAAGTTGTTTTTTGGGGAATGCAAACAGTACCAACGATGCTACAATCAATTTTCAAGGGAATCAATATATGGTTCCAGCTTGGTCTGTTACCATCCTTCCAGATTGTAAAAATGAAGTATACAATACAGCAAAGGTAATTTATATATAATATATATTATACCTGTATTTTATTTATTTATTATAAAGTGTTTATGATATAGTAAAAGAACAATATTTGTGATTAACTAACATAGAATAATAATTATATGATTATAGGTGAATACTCAAACTTCAGTGATGGTAAAGACAGCAAACAAAGCTGAGAATGAAGGTGCAACTCTGAGTTGGTCGTGGAGGCCTGAGATTCTTAAGGAGACTATATTTCAAAGAAAACGATATGTTTCTGCACACCAACTCATTGATCAAAAAGCTGCTACTAATGACACTAGTGATTATTTGTGGTACATTACAAGGTAAACGACTTAACTTTTATTTATTTTTTTTTTCATTTATTAATCAATTTTTTTATTAATCAGTTTTTTTTTTTTAATTAATAGTGTGGATATTAAAGAATATGATCCAATTTGGAGTCATGAAATGTCCCTCAAAGTAAATGGCAGCGGACAAATCATTCATGCATATGTCAATGGAAAATATATTGGTAATATAAGAGATTAAATTCTTAACTATTTTTAATATTTCAAGTTTTAATTGTGAGTTTAAATCGTTATTTATTTTAATTTTGTTGAAATTAGGATCTGAGTGGGCCAAGTATGGAGTTTCTAATTCTGTATTTGAGCAAAAGGTGCAACTAAATCCAGGAAGAAATCAAATTGCGTTGCTTAGTGTTACTGTCGGTTTAGCAGTAAGTTTGATTTTTTATTTTATAAATTTTTTTATATGGATTAAGGTTTGATTTTTGGTGTCTCTTTGTTAATTAAATAATTTTAATGTAAACAGAATTATGGGCCAATGTTTGATATGATACAAACTGGCCTTCCTGGACCTGTTCAATTGGTAGTACAAAAAGGAGATGAGACAATTATTAAAGATTTATCTTCATATAAATGGATTTACAAGGTTGGATTGAATGGGTTGGAAGATAAGTTTTATGATTTGGATTCACACCAAGCTTGGAAATGGCAAGCCCAACAATTTCCTATCAATAGGACTTTCACTTGGTATAAGGTAATTGTACAATTTAAAAAAAAAAAAAAATTTACTACTATTTACTCGTTTTATTGTTGTATTATTCAAGTTATTTACTTATATAAATATTTTTTCAGGCCACATTTAAAGCTCCTTTGGGCACAGATCCAATAGTTTTAGATTTACAAGGAATGGGTAAAGGTTTTGCTTGGGTTAATGGCTTTAATATTGGGCGATATTGGCCAACCTATATTGCCGATGAGGATGGTTGTGATGTTGAAGTTTGTGATTATCGTGGTACATATGGTAGCTCAAAATGTTTAACCAATTGTGGCCAACCTACACAAAGATGGTGAGAGTATTTTTATTTTTATATTTTTATATTTTGAAAATTGATTTTATTTTTCTAAATTTTAACATATAATTTTTGTTTTGTTATAGGTATCATGTTCCACGATCATTAATTAAAGATGATGAAAATACATTGGTATTGTTTGAGGAATTTGGTGGTAATCCATCATTAGTCAATTTTCAAACAATCACAATTGGAAGTGTGTGTGGCAATGCATATGAGAGTAATAATACATTGGAATTGTCATGCAATGAACGTCCAATTTCATCAATTAAATTTGCTAGTTTTGGTACTCCACAAGGTACCTGTGGATCATTTCAGAAAGGCAGCTGTGAATCAACAAAAGATGCACTGTCTATCCTCCAAAATGTATGTATATTTTTTAGATATTTATTTTTATTATCTTTTACTTATATATATATATATATTCATTTTCATGTGAAGATTATATAATATTAACCAAATTTTTGTTTTAATTTTGTAGGCATGTGTTGGTAAAAACACTTGCACAATTGAGGTTTCTGAAGAGACATTTGGAACAGTAGAATGTGGTGGAGTCCCTAAAAGACTGGCTGTGGAGGCTGTGTGCTAAATTTTTTATTTATGTTTTTAATTTTAGGTCTTGGGTTTCTCAGAAAAAAAAAAAGGGTGTTGGGTCATAAATTATGTGGTTTTGTTTGGTAGTTAGGGTTAGGGTGTTATGGTTAGGGAGTTCAATTTCCTCATTTAGTACTGTTTACTTTGTTAAACAAATTAGTAATTGAAATCGTTTTTATGTGTTATATTTCTTGTGGGATTTTTTTTTCCTCTGCAATATGGAAATTACCTATATCGCTTGATTTATCTTAAAACAAGAATTTTTCTGATGCAGTTGCAGTAATTTATTTTACAATTTATCAGACAAATGTAACACAAAGAGTCAGTGACCCCAAGTAAAATATTCTTCTACAAAAGGATATTGGAGTTTTCAACAGGGTAAATAATTTTCTATCAATTGGTTTACTACTTTATTTCCCTTAAAAAAATTACAGTAGCACAGCAGCTTCCTATTACCTTTAGCAGGTTTAGGAAATCAGGGATTGGACTTGAAATGTGCTTGAATCTTAGGAACTGAACAGTTGGGCTGAAATTATTATGGTAAAAATTGGGGTTTTTCGTAGATAGGATCACAAAACTCTGATATAGACTAGTACAAAATAGAATGTCTACTTTAAATATAGGAACCTAAATCATAAGTTGGTATAATGAGGCATCAACAAGGATTACATTCATTCTAAAAAAAAAAAAAAAATACAAGGATTACACCGAAATGAAAAAATAAAATTCTATAGGGACGAAAATAAAAACACGTTAAAGTTAAATGATGTAATTTGTAATTTAACTTTTTTTAATCATTATTGGACAGTTAAAAAATCTATTTTGAGATGCAAGAGTCAAAATGATATATTTGGAGGTACTTTATTATCTTTGTGATTCAATCAAACCCCCTTTTTTTTTTCAAAATTAACCACACTCATAACTCTTATTCAATCGTTTCTCAAAAAAAAAAAAAAAAAAAAAAAAAAAATCTTATTCAATCTTATGGGCCAGGGCCAATAGAAGCCCTCTTGCTTGCCTCTGAATCAAAACGTGTAATGGTGTCACCCTATAGTATGAAAACAAAAACCTTTTATAACGTAGTGTATTTGTTTTTATCTAATGGCACTGTGTATTTTAGATTTGATCTAATGGCAAAGTTTCTCAAAGTATGAAATTCCATAACTATTTAGCCACATATTTTACAAATAACTTTAGGGTATGTTTGGAATAATAAAAAAGACTTCTAATCACTGTTGTACTTCTCTGGATATATATGTTGTCAAAGATTTTGCTAAGGAAGATTATGATGCTAAATTTGAGGATAAAAATTGTGAAATTAATACCGCTCAAATTTGATAATGGAAAAAGTTTGCATACAAACTTGGTTCAGTTGGTTGCAACTCTTCCCAAAAAAAAAAAAAAAAAAAAAACTTGGTTGTTACTAGTGACTATAACTCTCACTTAAAACATTAATATGATTATATATTTTGAAAATCTAACTATTAGATTGTATATTTTTTATGTTCTTAACGCGTATGTCGAATTTTGTGTCAATTGGATGTTATTTATTATTCAATCTATAAACTTATTTTTTATGCATAATTTTAGATAATAAAAACTTGAAATTTAAACATCTGATTGCTGATATAACTATTGATTTTTAAATTTTTGGAAATTTTACTAGCATGAAAGATATAAGAAGAAAATGAAATTCAATAATTGATTTATCAATATTCACGTCTAATATAAAACATATAAGTGGAGTTATAAATTTCTCGTTGGCCTCATTCTTTGACCAAATATATATATATTTTTTTAATTTTTAAAAAATCAATACAATATTACAAGTGGGAGACAATTCTTGTAATTCTAGAGCTGTGATTCATGGAAGCAAGGCAACATAAATTTAGTCCTTGACCACGGTCCATTGCAATTTTTAACCATATGGGTGGAGTCAATTACGCAAGAACTACACAGTTTTGCTTGGTTGAATTGAAATTTAAAACCTCTGAACGAGTCACTGGGTATCCTTAAATTGTGTTCAATCCTCTTTCACCTACACTTGTTTTAATATAGGAGAAATTATTAGGTCCACCAAGAGGGTTGTTGAAGTGGTCCTCCTAATCGGTGAATTAATGCCATTTATACAAATGTATGAGTTAGATTCTTAATCAGAGCAAGAGTTAAAAATAAAAATCACTAAGTAATGTCATATTTGTATAAATAACAGTGTTTTATTGGTTAGAAGTACCAAGAGGACTACTTTAACAACCTTCTTGACGAACCTAATAATTTCTCCAAATATAAAAATTTGCTTGTGATATAAATATCTGGTCTCAGCTACACATTTTTGGTTTAGTTATAGTCAGGGATCAAAATGCATTGCATTTGGATTAACAATAAACTTCTACCTATTTTAGGCTTGCTATGCTCATGTCTTTCAGTATTAGCAGCAGGCACAAGTGTTTCCTATGATTCAAGTGCCATTATTATCAATGGTGAAAGGCGAGTTATTTTTTCTGGTTCAATTCATTATACACGCAGCACCCCAGAGGTATCCTAAATTTCTCTATTATTTTTGGAGTAAGTTCTAGAATGGCATTGTCTTGGAAAACCCGGATGAATTACTATTACTGTTCTTATTTTCTTTTCAGAACTCGACTTAGATATCGGTTTTTTTATGGACATACATTTTGCTTACACACTTTAATAGAACTTACACATTTGTCAATATGTGATTGTATTACATCACTTACACATGGAGATCACCACTGATACTTGTAAAAGTCAATCTAATCATTACTTGACATGTGTACTAATTATGACAAAGTATGTGCAAAAGTGTGTGTTTTTAGACTTTTTGCTCAAGTAGTTTGATAGAAGGTAAACTTGATGCAATTGAAATTGATGTATCAAATTTAACCCTATAGTTTCAAAATTATAGGATTTCATTTGTTACACTTTCACCTATAAACTATGTAGCTGCGGAAAGTAACTTAAGCTTGCTCTTCCAATGTGTGGTGTGGGTAAAGATGTTTCCATATACTTTGTACAACATAATATATACAATCTCCATGATGGTTACAGATGTGGCCGGATTTGATTCAAAAGGCAAAAGAAGGGGGACTTGATGCAATTGAAACATACGTGTTCTGGGACCAGCACGAGCCCCAGCGTCGAAAGGTTGGCATTGGTTTTAGTTTTAGCTTTTAAACACCAATTTTATCTCAAGGAAATAAACTTTCAAGCCCAACCATTTGTTCTGATATTCGTTTTTTGCTATGGCCTAGTACGATTTCTCGGGAAAATTAGACTTCATAAAGTTTTTCAAGCTGGTTCAAGAAGCTGGACTATATGCCTTTCTGCGAATTGGTCCCTATGTTTGTGCTGAATGGAATTATGGGTAAACCTTTTGTGCGTCTTGTAAATTTTCTAACTTTACTAAGTACCTAATAAAGAGTGTCACTTAAATACGCATCTTTAATTTTTGCTCACCAGAGGTTTCCCAGTGTGGCTACATAATTTGCCGGGTATTCAACTGAGGACAGACAATAAAATTTTCAAGGTTAAGACTTTAATAAATTTGCCTCATATTTGTTCTTACTTGGTTCCATGGAAATAATAATATTGAATTTTGGTAGCAAGAATCTAAATTCTATGTTTTTTTTAACATGCAGGATGAAATGCAAACTTTCACTACCAAGATAGTGGACTTGTGCAAAGAAGCAAAGCTGTTTGCACCACAAGGAGGTCCCATAATATTTGCACAGGTTTCATCTAAGAATAATGCTAAATCTACTATCAATTTTAGTAGACAAGTTTACAAACTCATGCAGTTACATTTTTGTGGTTGGTGACTTACGTAATAAAATTTGTAATATCACCTAATTGTAGCAACGCAATTATTCTTCTTTTCTCCTATTCCAATGGAGAACATTGATACTAATTAGCATAAACCTTTTTCCTGAATTTGAATTCAATTTCAAACATCACAGATTGAGAACGAATATGGAAATATTATGAAACCTTATGGAGAAGCGGGGAAATCATACATTCAATGGTGTGCAAATATGGCTCTATCCCTCAACATAGGTGTCCCTTGGATTATGTGCCAGCAGAGTGATGCTCCGCAATCCATGGTATTTCATTTTTCTATCTTCATTGAAACATAACTAGTAGTATATAGCATCAAACTTAGAAAAACTGTTGAAAAGGTTGATGTAACTTTTATTTCATAAAAAAAAAAATTAAACAAAATTTTCCTGTTCCCTCTTACAGATAAACACATGCAATGGGTTCTACTGCGATGACTTTAAGCCAAACAATCCAAAAAGTCCCAAAATGTGGACAGAAAACTGGACTGGATGGTAAATCTTCTTGCTTTACACTTCTTTCGTAAGCTTTTTTTTTTTTTTTTTTTTTTCTTGTGTACTACCAGAGCTCAATTAGTATGTAAATTCCTTTAAGGTACAAGACATGGGGTGGCAAGGATCCCTATCGAGCTGCTGAAGACGTGGCATTTGCTGTAGCACGCTTTTTCCAAGCTGGAGGGGTCTTTCAAAATTATTACATGGTTGATTACTTTGTTAATCCAAACTCAAAACTCTCGCACCTTAATTTGTATCTTGCAGTTGAGATTCTATAATGGGCAGTTTTAAGCTCAATTTATTGACACATTCTTTTACTTCCTTCACTTCAGTATCATGGAGGCACCAACTTTGGACGTACATCAGGAGGGCCATTCATTGTAACATCATATGAATACCATGCACCACTTGATGAATTTGGTAATCAAAGAACCAAATAAAATAAAATTTTTCTGTACATGAGAATAGTGGAATTTTTCTAGATATGATTGTACTTTTTTCCATCTTATTTCTTATTTCAAATAAACAAACGAAGATAAATTTTCGTAGACCAGCACTAAATAAGTATAACAACATTTTTAATTTGCATCAAGGTCAATATTTGACACTTTAACTCCTAAACTAAATGAATATTAATAGTGATTTGAAATCAATTATCAAGATGTCTGCACAATAGATTGTTCATGTTCATTTAAAAAAAATTCAGGGAATTTGAATCAGCCCAAGTGGGGACATCTTAAGCAACTTCATGCAGCTATTAAATCGGGAGAGAAGGTTCTCACAAATAGCTCATCATCAACCAAGCAGATTGGTAATGGAACTGATGTAGGTGACCAAATTGAACTGAAACTCGTTTCACTAATCTTTTTATATACCAAGTAAAAGGAGTAACGTTGATACATTAATTTTGTTATCAGCTAACTACATACGTTAGCAATTCTACTGGGCAAAAATTTTGTTTCCTAAGCAATGTGAACCTGGAAGACGCTAATGTTGATTTGCAAAAAGATGGCAAGTATTTTGTGCCTGCTTGGTCTGTTAGCATTCTTGATGGTTGCAACAAGGAAATTTACAACACTGCAAAGGTGAAAGAAAGGGATTGACTAGCTTTTTGTCTAGTGAATTCTATTTGTCCCACAAGTCTTTCAAGTACGTAACCATACTAATTATGTATGTTATTCTCTACAGGTTAACACGCAGACCTCTTTGATGGAAAAGAAATCAGATGGGGCTGAGAATTCTACAAAACTCTCTTGGAGTTGGGTACCAGAATCCATGAACGACACCCTCTCAGGAAAGGGAAGCTTTACAGACACAAAGCTTCTTGAACAAAAGGCAGCTACTGTTGATGTGAGTGATTACTTGTGGTACATGACTAGGTAAGATTTTAATTCGGATTGTATCTGCTTTGAAACATCAAAAAATGGTATATGCTAGACCTAAAGATCATTGGCAAGTAAACAAAAATACAGCTATACCTAAAAAAGATTGAAACTTTAAAAAAAATTTATATGAACACATAAAGAAAAAATGACTTTCTATATCTTTATGACACAGTGTTGACATTGATAATGTGACGCAATGGACCGATGCAAAATTGCATGTGAACACAACAGGCCATGTACTTCATGCCTATGTTAATCAACAGCTGATAGGTACTTCCAATTTGGTAAAATGCATTTCAATTTGTATGATAGATAGTTCACATTTTTGCTGCTTAATTAATACTTATTTAATCTTTTATTCTTAATTTTGATGTCAGGTTCACAATGGGAAGCTAGAGGCAATTATCGTTTCGTATTTGAGCAACCTGTCACCGTGAAATCTGGGACTAATATTATAAGTCTCCTCAGTGCCACAGTTGGTCTGCAGGCAAGTTTTTAACTTAGTTGTTGACATAATATGATGAAGATAATGAGGCAACCTTCCTTTAAATGATATTGAGTTTATAAATTTACATAGTTTCCTCATTGATCTATTCTATTCGTAGACTAACATAAAAGAATCATATAGCTCACACATTATACCTTTGACATGAATAGCTAAAACATAAATATGTACATGGGCAAGTTTTAACACATTTATATGGGCAGAATTATGGTTCATTTTTTGATTTGACGCCAACTGGGATCGCTGGAGGCCCAGTTCAATTGATTGGAAAGGGAAATGTTGTAAAAGATTTATCATCAAATCAATGGTCTTATAAGGTACATTTTTGTAGAGAATTAATGGTTTTTGGGCTGCATGGCTTTGTACTAATTTGTATGATTAGTCACCAGTATTTGACATTTTTTTTTCTTTCAATAAAGGTTGGGTTGAATGGTGAGGACCGAAGACTCTATGAGGTGCACTCACCATCTGGCAGCAATTGGACTCTAAATAATAGATTTCCAAAGCGTGTACCTATGATGTGGTACAAGGTTATTACTCCATCTCATTGGCTTAAGAGTGCATTTGAATAGGAAATGAATGTTTGAATTGTTTTTCGGTGATTAATTGGTGGCACATTAGTTTGTAAGTTTTATGTATTGTGTTGTGTTCAGACCGAATTCAAGGCACCTTCGGGCACAGACCCTGTGGTGGTGGACTTGAAAGGCATGGGTAAAGGGCAGGCATGGGTGAATGGACAAAGCATTGGGCGTTTTTGGCCTGCATACATTGCCGATAAGACAGGATGTAGCCAAACATGTGATTATCGAGGACGATATCACACAGGCAATTGCATGTCAAATTGTGCTCATCCTACTCAAAGATGGTATATAACATAACTTCAACAAACTCTAGCTTTGCCAATGAAATAGCAAAACAAAAATCCCAATTAATAAAATAGTAATTTCATAAGTATTTATTATTTGTCTCAGGTACCACATCCCAAGATCATTCCTCAATAATGATAAAAACACACTGATTTTGTTTGAGGAGATAGGCGGAACTCCTTCACCAGTGTCTTTCCAGACAGTCACGATCGGAACTTTATGTGGGAGTGCATATGAAGGTAACTTGTTAGAAATGTCATGTCAAACGGGACACACAATTTCTGAAATCCAATTTGCTAGCTTTGGAGACCCACAAGGCACATGCGGATCATTCAAGAAGGGTTCTTGTGAGGCCGCCAATAGCCTATCTGCTATACAAAAGGTAATCAATTAAACATATATATTCTTAGAGTCGCATTGCTACAAACTTGGTTAGATCTTTACGCTACAATCAATCATATGTTTCATTGTTTTGTCATGTACAATGCACCTGAGTTATTTAAAATGATTGTATACAATCACTTAAATGTTTAGTAAGTTATGTACAATGCACATGACAAAGACACATGTCATCTTTTTATTGTTAGTTGAAGCGTAAAAATTCAACCTAGTTTTTAGTTAAACTTTGTTAATTACCAAAGATATAATAACATATGTGAAAGGACCAAATTTAGCTCCAAACTACTATGTGACGGTGTTGTAAACCGGAAAAATAAAATATAAATTGATAGTTTAGTATTCAGCCAAAAAAAAAAAAAAAAAGATAGTTTAGCCAATTAGTGATGACAAGCTGTAGTTGAATTCAACTTGAAAATCAACACCCTTATCTTCTTATACTCTTATCCACGTGTAATGCAACTCCTTTTGGTGTTGTCTAAACTATTACAGACAGTTTATAAGATTATTCATGTATATATTATTTCAGCAAATTACATGATTCATTTAGAAAATCATGTGACTAAAACTATACATAGATGATCTCTTTAGTTACAACATAGTGGTTTGGAGAAAGATAGCTCCAAACTAATTACATGATCTCTTTATCCACGTGTAATGCAACTCCTTTTGGTGTTGTCTAAACCATTATAGACAGTTTATAAGATTATTCATGTATATATTATTTCAGCAAATTATATGATTCATTTAAAAAATTATGTGACTAAAACTATACATAGATGATCTCTTTAGTCACAACATAGTGGGTTGGAGAAAGATAGCTCCAAACTAATTTGAAGCAAGGGAAAATACATCACTTTTAAGCTTTTTTTTTTTTTTTTTTTTAATAATAATTTTGTCATGTAGGCCTGTGTTGGAAAAACGAATTGTTCTTTCGAAGCCTCGGAGGCTAAATTTGGATCAAGCACATGTGGCAAAACCAGTAAGCGACTACTAGTGCAAGCTGTTTGTAATTAACGAAGGAAGAAATCAACGCTGTCGTTGATAAGAAAAGGAGGTCTTCATTTTTTTGTTATACTTTTCCTGTTCTTGTAAATTGTAATAAGAATTGCTATGGCGTGATCCATAAAATTTTGCTTGGCTGGGAGAGCTCACGTACGAGCGCTAGTGATGGTATATTTGAATTTTATGTTGCAATCAGTTTTTGTAGCAGACAATTTATGCTAAGAATAGTATATTGCTATGCTATTGGCTTGGAGGAAGAATATATATATATATATATATATATATATATAAATCTATGTTGTTGCTGTTATAAAATCTCTAATAGGTGCCTGGTGCAATGCTGTATCTGCTGCATAACCGGTGCAAGTGTTGTAGCTGCTACAATGCTGTAGCTACATCTTACCATTAAGACTGTTCCAAGAACTATTCTATCAAATGTTTTTGTTAAAGCTTTATTAACCTCAAATATGCTTGTACACCATAGCTGGATTATTTGTAATTTGCATTCTCTGTATCCTTAAACTATGTTAACCATGAAGAGACTTCCAATATTAATGAAAAATTTTTAGTAATCTAAAATGTATCTTGACGAAGAGGTAAGTATATCTAACTGAACTTTTGACATAAGTGAATTCACTGTAGTTGCTAACAAAGCATTTTCATGAGATACATTTGTCTTTTTTTTCTTCTCCAAAGAAACTAAAAAACAAAAATACAAAAACCAGATAACACAACAATCTGCTACTTCAATTTGCTAGTTGGCCCTGGCATGCTTCCTTCAAAAACAATACTTCATTCATAGTTTATGCTAGTTTGCCCTGGCCCTATTTGAAATCCTTTGGGAATTTTTCTTAAGCACTTGGCATGCCTTCTTTTTAAACCCAAAATAAAAACTATCCATTCAAAGAGCATGCCTCCTCATTACAAACAATTAAGGTAGTCATCATGAAAAACTACAAAATTACAAGACTATTCCATGTTTTGGTTCTCAATTGCTCGTACATCACAATGTCATAAATTTGATATTTAAGAAGGTCTCAAATTGTCAGTACATCCCATATTTTGGTTTCTCCATCTATTGGTGGAGATTAGCATAAAAGTTTGAGCAAAATAAAGTTTGCTGCGAAGATAATGTGGTTGAAGATTAAGAAACCCACGCCAATAGCATTCTTTCTTTTCACTGACATGTTGCGAAGAGGATGATGCTGCTGTGTTGTGAAGAGGACGATGCGTTGGTTAAAATTTAAACGTTAACATTCACAGTAGCAGCAAACGTTAGAAGCAGCGTTAGTCTTGTGTGTGGGCTTTGTTAGTTTTTGCTTGAAATTTGATGAGGTGGCATTGGGTTTTAATCTCCACCATTGGTTTATTAGTGGGTGATGTGGCAACTCCTGTTTAAGACAAAATGAAATATCCTGTTAAATTTTTACTGGAGGCAAGCCATACCCAATTTAGATGTGTTATGATTGGTGGCTTGAATAGTGTATGTGGGAGTTCATAGTCCTTGTCTTAGAAGCATTTGTAAACCAAGTCCTTGTTGGTTTGCTTCGACGACTTAAGAAATCCAAGTCCAACTTGGACTCTATTATTTTACACCACGGCTCAACATTAATTAGACAACATAGTGGTATCTTGCAACAACCCTAATACACAAGCACCTTGCGTAATGGAGCCATCGAAATACATTTGCCATGGAGTTGTGGTCAGACGAATGACCTCTCCATCATTTTGATCAGGCAATTGCTTGCCTAAGTCTAACAGATGATTTATAAAAAATTCGGCCAACACCTATCCTATGACTGAGCTCTGAAGTCTTTCATTCATCCCTTCCCACAGTCAGGGTTTTACCTTCCAGATATGGCTATCTGGTCCCAGTATGAAAAGATTCCCAATTTCCTCTATGGAGAGATTGATTCTTTCCGCTGGAGCTCGTTTAAAGGCGTGTTCGTTAGGTTTGTTTATGCTACTATAAATGGATCCCCCCTTTTTTCGTGTACTTACAAGTGGGAAAAGGTTCCCCCACCCAAGGGTTCTTTTGCTTTTGCATCCGTGCTCGCACATTCATTTATATAAGTAGAGATTTGCCTACGGATCCTTCGTTCCCTTTGTTCTTGACCCATGAGGAAAGATAGCCCTTCATTTCTTACCGCTCCATACGTGGTGCCGGTTGCTGATTGGCCCAATTTTGGATTGTCCCAGCTAGGGTAAAAATTCCTAGTTAAGACTTAGGTGACTAGCTCTTTCGGCTTTTTCTCGCTTGCAGCTGTTAGTAGTAGCTCTCCCACAACTCTATTTTCACGATTTAGGCTACTCCTATTTCGCTTGCCGCTACTATGGGAATCGCTTTTGCTTTATTTTCCTCTAGCTACTAAGATGTTTTTTTAGGGTCATTTTTTGAAATAGGCAGAAGGCAGCCCAACCCATAAATATAGGCAGCAGATAAGCAGCAAGCTAAGAAAAAAAAAAACCATTAGGTTCAAGCGGCAGGAATAATGGATCACAGGCCCTTAATATAAATAAACGGGTCTTGAAGGAGTAAGTGGGCCTAAAAGGCCCGGAAAGAGACAAAACACCACCCATGGGCAGTATGTGGTATGGAAAAGTGAGAATGGGCCGCGGCAGGCTCGAAATAATGAAAACAAGGAAAGTAGGGGATAATGGCAAGCCTATGAACCCCAAGGATGAGAATGAGGAAATTGGGCCGAGTAAGCCCAATTGAGTTAGTAAATGCCCATGGGATGCAAAGTTAGTAAATGGACCGAGGAAGTTCAAAGGAAGTAAATGGGCCCGACAAGCCCAAGTGAAGAGAAAGGGACATTGGAGCCCACAAGCGAGAACACCAGTGGCCATATTAATCCACTGGGGGAAAGAAAGGAACGGCAGGCCTGAAAAGAGGCCCAGTAGGAACAAATCGCCGCGGCAGGAAAGGCTGAGTAACACGGTGGGAAGCTAAGGCAACTAAAGAATTGGGCCGAAGAGAACATAAAGCCCAGTACTCGGTAAAATCCAGACCCTATGGGGGTGGAAAATCAGAGTAACAACTCGAGAAAAGCCAAGAACGGACTACTGGCAACGCAAGCAAAATGTCCAGTACACTGCAGATGCATGAACAGCAGGCAGATTTCAGACATAACCACGCGCAAGGCCCAGACACCACCAGCCTGTACCCAGCCAATACAGGATGTGGTGGGGTCGTGGGTCAAAGATAAGAGGGCATGGTTTGGAGGTGGGGAGAGGGGAAGACCTGTTTTAAGGTTCTTGCTCAAGCTCTTTTGGGGGATATGTCCTGCTGGGATGACATACCACCCAAAAGAGGCAAGGCTGAGTTGGAACCAATAGGTGCATGCCATGAGGGATAGAGAGAGAGAAACAGCACCGCGGCAGGAAGAGGTGCCGCGGCAGACTAACGGACAAAAGTTGTCTGTGTCTGTAGCAGGGGAACTCGCAGACGGAACAGTAATGTCGGCAAGTACGCCCAGACCAAACAAAAACGGTTAGGGGGTAGAATAGTAAAAATCGGTCACGGCAGACACTAGAAAGGAAGCCTCTGCCGTGTGCAAAAGGAACAAGCACAAGAGCAATACAACTCAACGCAAAGAAAAACATTCTGTAACACACTTAGAAAAACAGATGAGCATAATACTAAAAACTACCATTGTGGAAATCACTAAGGAAAGACTAAAAAAGCAAGAAAGAAAGAGAGAAAAAGAGAAGTGTTAATGGCATGCACCGATAGGTCCCTTCCCTTCTCTCCCTCTCAAATCCCTGCTCTCTTTTAGAATCGTCCTGGGCATTGTCCATTTGGGTTCGCCTCCCTCAAACTCATTAATTTCCACGGCAGGAATTTCTTGTTTCCACGGCAGGAATTTCTTTTTTCCTCGGAGGTTAATCATTTTTGAGAAGAGGCGTTCTTCCTCCTTGACCTTGCCCCGCGGACCAAACTGAGTTTATTCTTTTTAATAGTTGATTAATCTTTGTTACCATTTGCCCTTACTACTTTATTTGTCAAAATTATTCATGCTATTGTGATTATGGATCATTCGGTCATTCATTATTAAAAGAATCATCTGGTCATTCCAGAATATATATATTACTCTGTTTTTTATCAATCTTGTCTGTCTGTTGCAAGCTTCTCTGAAACAGCACTGCCTGCCGCAAACACTCTCCTAGCAGACGGGGCCAGTTTGTGCACAAGCCGGCCAAGTTGAGTTCCAGTTGGACCGGTCTCGACTCCTGCAACCCAGAACACTTGGGCCTATAACCACGAAAGAGGCAGCCCAGCCCAACATAGTAAAAAAGGCCCCTACAATGTTTCAGTTCGCCAAGTTGTCTCTTGCTTGTCCATGGATTCAGCAGCAGTTCGAAAGGTTGACCTATTTGGGAATCTCCGGATCTACGCTTATTTTCAACTCCCCGAAGCATTTTGTCGCTTACTACGCCCTTCCTTGTCTCTGGGTGCCTAGGTATCCACCATAATCCTTTCCTCGTTTGAACCTCGCCCTTAACTTTAAGGCTATGCCATCCTAAGGTGCTACTATATGGTAAGATCTTATCAACGTCCATGAATGAGAAATCATAGATCGAACTGCCGAATCGGAAAAATTGGGTGCTATTATATAGCTCTGTATCGGCTAAGTTCACGAGTTGGAGATAAGTGGACTCGGACCGCTGACATCCGCCACAGGGAAAACTGCCACCTCTCAGGCCCTCAATTGATTCTACCATAAAGGCCAATGATAGACAATAACTCCCCCCTGAACACAGCTTACAACTTTCATCGTACTGTGCTCTCCAAAGAGCAACTCTTCTCAAAATCTCAAAAAAGGATACTGAGTTGGAATCCTATTCTAACTAAGGATTCTTATGGTTCAGGAGGATCTAGCTATAGGAGAACCAGGAATGGAAAGCCAGCCGCATATTGTATAGAGTTCTAAGGCTTCTAGAGATTTTCAGGTTTTTTTTTAGTCACGTGCTTTTGGTGAGTAAGAGCTCTTTGGGTGTATTTGGGGTTTGGGCTTTATGAGAGTGGTTTGGTACTACCTTCGTAATTTCTTTCTTTTGTTAGTGAAACTTACTTTTTAGACACGTGGTTTAGCTTTGTGGACGTAGGTCGAAAGCCAAACCACGTAAATCTTTGTATTCTTTGTGTGATTGTTTCTTTTTATCTCTCTATTTCTATTTTGCATATACCCACTGTTATTTGGATACATACACAACAAATAGATATTTACGTTTCTGCTATCCTTAACAAATTGGCATTAAAGCTTCCGCTTTTACAATAGGATGTAACAATACCATCCATACCAAAACTAATAGATAAGAATCCGCTGTTTTACAATCAGCACACTACACTCATTCGTGGTTCTTTGACTCACTTGCCATTAATAGGATGACTTAATTTACAATGATGAGCATATTTGTAGTGGCGACTTTTTTTTTTTTTTGAGCAAAATTTGTAGTGGCGACTTTGAGTGGCTATATGGCGACATTTCATGCCTTGATAGGAAAATTTTGGTAAAACCAAAAACTCAAGTTTTTCTACAAATGATTGTTGTAATTTTTTATTTTTTTTTATTTTTTTAGAATCAGCTTTGTTGTGATTTAGTGACAACAAAGATCTCGTTAAAACAACTTTTTTCATAACATGGTCACAAGTGGTAATATAATTGTGGTTCAAATTAACTCTCTAGACATTGTAGCCAAGAACCACTTAAAATAATAAAAGTGATGTTAGTGATGTTACAGATTTTATTATATACCAATATTTACAAACTAAAGTATTACTGATCACCAAAAAAAAAAAAAAAAAGGGCAGTTGACAGCGAAACTATTGTGCATAAGCAAAGGACAAACCTTTTTTTGTTGTTTCCTTAATTTTTGGAGTCTTGCATTGAAAACAATACCAAATTGTGCGGACATGGAACTCTTGTACGATACAAAAGCGTGTTCATTATATTTAGTGACAAAATATTTTATATGCTTGATAATTAAATAGTTGGAGAATATGAGATTTGTATTATGAACGTCTTCACGTGCGTTTGGGTCCAATTTAAAAAACCAGTTTATTTTATTATTTAATTTATTTTTGCTACTTTTCATAAGTCCCGCTGTACTTTTTAGTACTATTCATGGGTGCTATTATACTATAATATTTTCCAAAAAAAATTTTCAGTTTCAAGAAAATAAGCGAATTTCAAACAAAAATGACAAAACTTCAAAGTTTATCAGCTCAAAAGACTTGACCAATTGTGCTATAAGTTTTATCTTTGGGTAGTTGGGAAGGCGGCGCGTGCAAGATCTTTGAATTCAAGTCTTTGGGCCCAGATCTTACAAAGTTTATCGGCGGATAAATTGCTTTATCTGCCGATAAGCTTTGTAAGACCTTGTGCAAAATAAACAAGAGAATGAGTGAGCCAATGCATTAAACGTGCTTAAAATGCTGGTCCTTTTTGAAGCCGGGTCCCAATCTCACGAGCATTGTAAATGTTAAAAATGATTGAAATACTATTTGCATTCATTTGAATGAGTGACAAAAATTACATCAATCTATGACACACTTTACATTCTAGTTCACAATTGAATTATCTAGATCAGACTCAAAAGAATTTGTAGTACCGAAAAAAATATTACCAGGATGGCCGTGCTAAAATTGGTCCATCCATATCCAAATTCCACATCCGGGTAGAAAAATAGCTTCAGTAACTCCGAGAACTAAAAACTGTCCAAATTCCACGTTCATTTATATTCATAGGCCTCACTGCACTTTTTAGTACTATTAATAGGTTTCACTATACTATTTCATCTAACTTTTACCCTTATCTATAGTATTTTCAGCAAAAAAATTTTAGTTTCAACAGAATAAACAAATCTCAAACAAAAATGGCAAAACTTCAAAGTTTAAGAGCATCCACATCAGTCTTTCTAAAATCATGTAAAACACAATTTTTACACATTTTGGCTCAAAAATGCTCTCTTTCAGTCCTTCTAAAATGGTGTAAAAATGTGTATATCTTTACACGAGCTATAGTAACCATGTAAATATACACGGTTACTGTAGCTCGTGTAAAGATTATTTTACTAATTTCCATTCGCTCCTTTTTTTTCTCTCTCTTCTCCGACTCAACAAACTCAGTAAACTACTTCTCATCTTCTTCTTTTTACTCAGATGCACACAATCACATCCACACACAGACACATCCACATAGACAAATCAACACAGAGATACACTTGCTAAAAAAAAAAAAAAAAAAAAAACACGGAGATACACAAATCCAAACGAACAAACAACAAAGAGACAGATCGGTGCTTATCGGAACGATCGGTGCTTGACTGGAACGATCGTGGGTCTCGCTTGATCGAAGCTCGTGGGTATGGGTCTTGCCTGATCGGAGCTAGGGAGATCGGTGCTTGTGACCGAGATCGGTGCTTGTGCTTGTGATCGAGATGGTGTGGATCGAAGCTTGTGACTGAGATGGTGTGTATTTAGATCGAGAGGGAGAGTTGATTCAGAAATGGGTATAGAGGCAGAGAGATGTGTATAGAGAAAGAGCAACAAATCAGATTGAAATTGCAAAAGAACAAGAAGAAAATGTAGAAGAAGAAAGAAGGAGAAGGAAAAGAAAAAGAAAGAAGAAGACGTTGAAAAAAAAACGCAGAAGAAGAAAGAAGGAGAAGGAAAAGACAAAAAGAAGAAAGTGAAAAAGAAAAAGAAAGAGATAAAGATCAGATATAGTGTGTGTCAATGTTGGTGGGGTCACGGTAGTTGTGAATAATAATAAAAAAATGTGAAAAAAATATTATTTAAATAAAAAAATGTGTAGAATAAACAAACTGATATGAATGTATAATTGTGCTATAAGTTTTTTTTTTTTTTTTTTTTTTTGATAGGGTACTATAAGTTTTATCTTTGGGTAGTTGGGAAGGCTGCGCGTGCAAGATCTTTGAATTCAAATCTTTGGTCCCAGATCTTACAAAGTTTATCCGCGGATAAATTGCTTTATCTGCCGATAAGCTTTGTAAGATCTTGTGCACAGTAAACAAGAAAATCAGTGAGCCAATGCATTAAACGTGCTTAAAATGCTGGTCCTTTTGAACCCGGGTCCCAATCTCACGAGCATTGTAAATGTTAAAAATGATTGAAATACTATTTGCATTCATTTGAATGAGTGACAAAAATTACATCAATCTATGACACACTTTACATTCTAGTTAACAATTGAATTATCTAGATCAGACTAAAAAGAATTTGTAGTAGCGAAAAAAATATTACCAGGATGGCCGTGCTAAAATTGGTCCATCCATATCCAAATTCCACATCCGGGTAGAAAAATAGCTTCAGTAACTCCGAGAACTAAAACTGTCCGGGTCACTGAACCACCCGAGAGCGATCCTCTAGAAATTCCACAGGAATGAATTATATGATTCCTGAGATGCAATCCCATCAAGATTTTCTTCTCCATAATCAACATTAGACAAGGGCTGTGTAAATAACCCATTTGTAAGATCATCGAAACCCGGAAATATCCCATAATCCGACCCGTAATTACTCGACCCCATCGTCTTTAAAAAATCCAAATCTAAATCCAAATCAAAATCCAAGAACGACCCATCTAAATTGTTGGTCGAAATCGAATCACTGTCTATCTGAACAGTCTCCACCGTCGCTTCCGACACCGAGGGAGACGGTGTCAATGAAGAAGACGAATTGTTATTATTATTCATCATCTCCAACTGATGACCCGAATTGCTCTCACTTTTGGGGGGGGCCGACGACTCCGAATTGGCGAACCTGGCCGCCGCGGTCTGAATCTCCGCCGCCTTGAGCGACCTTCCGCCGGGGATTTCAGGTGGGTTGTTAGGAAAATTGAACTTGGCAGTGCGGCCACGCAAGCAGAAGAGGGCCGCGTCGAAAGCACGCGCCGCCTTCTCTGCCGAATCGTAGGAACCCAACCAAATCCTCTCCCGACTATTGGGCAGACGAATTTCCGACACGTACTTCCCCCACTTGCGCTTCCGAACACCTTTGAACTTAGAATTCGACTCACTTCGCTGTTCCTCGATCGTTGCTGTCGTCTTCGTCGGCTTCTCAATGTTCTGCTTCACCATGTGTTTCTGAATTGGCTTTGAGTTCGAGTTCGAGTTTGAGTTTGAGTTTTCGACAAGTAGCAGCAGTAGTAGTAGAGCGAGTTGGGATTTTGCTGAAGAGTGAAGAGGAATGAGTTCGATTTTTGCTGAGGATGTTTATGTTTGGAGTAGTATGTATATATAGGTAGTGGCGTGTGTTTTCTAAGGAGTCAACACCCCTATATGCGCGTTAGCTTTGATTAAGGAACGAAGCCGCAAAATTGTCAGAACAAGAGTGTACACGTGTCGGGCTCTAGAGTGAGAGGAGTACTTAGCCAACGCGGGGTCCGAGTGTGACTATCTTAATTGTTGTATCGAAGTTTGAACCCATGTGTGTCTTATATTTCTCGTGCACAATTTTGAAAAGTCTCAATTAAATATTGCCCTTCAAATTTTTTAAAGGCCAACTTTCTGTATTCTATAGTACAAAAGCACGACCCGCCACATCTCACTTCAAGTACTATAACCCAATATTTTATTTTTGAGATAAGAAATTCAAAATAAAGAATAAAAAGACATTTATATTCTTTTTAAATTCTAATGTGGACATTAATAAAAAAGTTGAGCGTTTAGCTAACACTTATAAAAGTGGCAGTTTGAGTTATAAATTACCAAAAAAGACAATGTACATAGAAGGGAGTTTATTTCATACTTAAACCAACTACTTAATAATACTTGTAGGGTCAGTTTTTGCAGCCCAAACCCAAGGAAGTATGGATTCAGAGCTCACTGAGCCCAAAACAATAAATTTTGTAGAGAGTGGGCGAAAAAGCTAGGCTAATAATGAAAATAACAGTATTGAACGGCGACACCAATGGGAGGATTTAGATTAATATGTCCTCGGACTGATATGAATGCCATGTCCGAAGAGGTGCTATTCATTGATAATCTAAGATTACAATTCTTGGAGCTACAGTAATCAAATGTATTCTTTTTCTCTCCTCTTTTTCCTTCCCCCCCCCCCTTTTCCTTAAGGGGCATCCCTCTCTTATATAGTACCCCCTTCCTCCATCTTTACCGTCCACTTGTTCATCATCCAGACGCCCACTTGGGTGCATGTCCCATCATACTCTCTTTAGCTTTGTGTGAGTGGCGGTAACTGAGAATGCACTGTTCAGAGGTCCCCTCCACATAAATGCGGCCAGGAAGGTAGGTGCAGTGCATTTAATGCGGTGGTTGAGGCCTGTCTCCTAGATATTTCTCTGTTCTTGTTATCTTCATGTGTGTCCGAGGTTTACTTCCCTCCTTATACTTGTCAGATGGAGCACTTGAACTCCCCGTATCTGTCAGGCAAAGATCCTTCGGATCCGAGGGCATTGGACTCCTCGGACAAATAAATAACTCCTCGGATATTGCCCGCGCTCCTCTCCAGACATGCTCCCTTTACATGGGCCTCTGATTAAATGTTTTCATCTCCTCGGACTAACAGTGTTCCTTAAATGGGGCCTTGGGCCCAGGTTAGGTTGGGCTTTTCGTCCCCCACAATAGCCCCTCAAAATTGTAGTTTTTCCCTCACGTCCGAGGAGAAAAAGTAAGATTTTGACTTGCTCCGGAGCAAAAGCTTGTGAACAGGCAAATTCGAGCTGGCACGTGCGTAGGCATAGGAACTGACGCTCTTTTAATGCCGCTGCTGCTTCCACATTCCCAAGGCGTTGCATTAACTGCGCCAGGTGGCGCTTTGTCCGTCGTACGCAACGATGGTTGATTGATCCAACGGCCGTGGTTTTTTCTTCAAGATTTGGGCGGGAGTGCCCCTGACTCTTCGTTTGACTCTGTATAAAACCTCAGAGGGAGTTATTTTTCTTCACTCTACGAACCTTCAGACGCTCCAGCAAGAACAAGCGCGTGACTCCGTCCAAATCTTTCAATCACCGGTTTCGGTCTTCCTCAGAATCTTCACGAATCCCTCCACGAGCTTGCAATCCCTTTTCCGGCCTCATCCTCGTAAGTAATCGTCCACCGAATCCTCTAGTTTCCTCTTCGGCCATACATTTAGTTAAGTACCATGGGGAAGCTTCAGTACTTGGTGGATAGCCCTGAGCAGATGGAGGCGTTCAGGGCCACGTACCGCATACCCCCAAACGTGGGTGTGAGATATTGCCCCCCGGAAAAGATACTAACAGACCGAAAGACGGGAGAAGTCGTTATCCCTCTTATCGCATGTGAGTAGTGGTACACTACCCAAGCTCCTGAAGCATTATAAAGGGTAGTGGGGCGCTCTTTCTAACCGATGTGGGATTACAATTACAAGTCCAAGCTAAGCGCTTGCTTGGTTGGTCCTGCACTCGGGGACGAGGGGCAAAAACCACTCCGCGCCAGGCACCGTGGATGGACAACAATTAGATGGGGCGGTGGCAAGCTAAGGCTCATCCCAACCCCAAAAAGCGCTTTTTGTAAGGTATAAGAACCCCATCTGATTGTACACGCGACGCGGTGCCTGGCGCGGTGCGTCTTTGTCCCTCGTCCCGAGTGCAGGACCAACCAAGCAAGCGCTTAGCTTGGACTTGTAATCGAATCCCACATCGGTTAGAGAGAGCGCCCCACTACCCTTTATAATGCTTCAGGAGCTTGGGTAGTGTACCACTACTCACATGTGAGTAGTGGTACACTACCCAAGCTCCTGAAGCATTATAAAGGGTAGTGGGGCGCTCTCTCTAACCGATGTGGGATTCGATTACAAGTCCAAGCTAAGCGCTTGCTTGGTTGGTCCTGCACTCGGGACGAGGGACAAAGACGCACCGCGCCAGGCACCGCGTCGCGTGTACAATTAGATGGGGTTCTTATACCTTACAATACTTATTTAAAAAAATTACTTAATAATAATAATAATAATAATAATAATAACAATAATAATTTATTATTAACTAAAATTTATTGTACAAATATTTTAAAGATAGCATTTCTCTAATATAATTTTTTTTTCATAAGTTTACTTTAAAAAAAAAAAAATTTGTTCAACTCGTGCCCCACACCACACGTATAACCAACACAAAACCTTTTTTTTTTCCTTCCTTTTTTTTCTCAACCACATCTTCTTCACCTTTTGTCTTCTTTATTTCTCCCTTATCTCTATTTTCCTCCACACACTTCTTCAAATTTTTTCTTCTTTCAAGTTTCAACACCTCTCTCTCTCTCTCTCTCTCTCTCTCTCTAATGCTGTTTCACATCCTCTAAAATATTACTTCATCAAAGGGGAGAGAGTGAGAACTGAGAAAGATCAAAATGAAAAATAGAGAAATCTCAGCAAACCAAAAGAAAATGCCGCTAGGTGAAAGGTCAGGTGAAAGATCAAACGCTTATATTATTTGTTTGGTTTCAAAAACTTCTTTTTACCAGAGGAAAGTGCAAACAAATGGGCACTCAATCTTTTAAACTTTGAATCCTAAATAGAAAAGAACAAAAATGCTAAATAAAAAAACATTTAATTTTTTTTTTAAATTCAAAAGTTAGTCATTTGAATATTAAAAAAAGAAACTCAAACAAGTTGACAAAAAACTTAATACCAATAGCACTTATATTGTGTTTGGTTAGGGTAAAAAGGAGAGGATAAAAAAGAGGGATGAATTTCTATCTTTGTTGGGAGTAAAAATAGACTAAAAAGATAATGGGGTGTGCAGGAAATTTTCACTCAAGTCCATCATTTTTTTCCTTTGCAAAATAGAGAGAAAATTGGGGGAACTGACTTGAGCAATAAAATTACAAAATTATTAAAATTACAAAATTATCCAAATTACTCCCATTGTTTCAAACTATAATAATAGCACAATAGCAATTTAGTTTCTATCATTCTGATCTTTCATCGTTTGTATCAAACACACATGGTGGAGAGTTAAAATCTTTTCCATCTTCCTTGTTTATTTACTTTTAAAATTTTCCATTCTGCTAACTAAACATGAGCTTAATTAAATGAGATTTTTTTTTTTTTTGGTAGGAGACACCAGCACAAGAAATTGCTAGATGACTATTTTAATTTTTTTGGACCAATTTTTGATATGAATGGAAAAATTTTAGAGGTGCATGACCAAAAAATCTTGTACACGTCAGATCGTATACAACTCATGTAGGACTGACATGATGTAGAGCCCACATATTAGTCTCACATAAGCTACATATGCTGCGCGTATAAGAAAACTTCTTGGGCATGACCCCTTGTCCCATGCAAACACTTTTTTTTTTCTTTTTTGCTTTAATTAGTTTTTTTTTTTTTTTTTTTTTTGGGATTCACTTTTATGTTACTTTTGCCTATATTCTTCCACATTAATTAGTCAAAACTTTCTATTACACTTTAGGAATGTGACATAGGCAATAGTGCCAGTCAAATCTTACGCACACTATCTCTTTTTCATAATATGTTGACTACTGCTAAACATATTTATTTTCACAATTTTTTATAATGTTTTTAGCAGGAAATTATGATTGGTGTAACGTCTATTTTTTATTGACTCATTATTCATAGTACTATTTTTATTATGTAAACACTCACAACAAATCACATTAACAATTTTATTATGCAAACAATCACAACAAATCACGTTAACCATTTTAAAAAGAAAAATAGTGAAATTTTTTGTGTCCTTGAGCCTATTGCGACAATGATAATGATGAAAAAAAAGTGAAAATAAGTGTTCAAAATTTATAGTTAAACACCTCGATTTGTCAAAAGAGTTGTTAAAAAATTTGTATCAATAGTGTTATTGTATGACAGAGAGGTTCAATTCCCATAGGTATGGTAGAAAAAGAGTCAAAAGAACAACTAATTATTCGGCATTTAGTATGATCAAATAATACCATTACCTTTAACCATCATGATTGTTGTTCTTCATTTCTATGGTTTTAAGTAACTTGTCTAGGGTTTGTAAATTGCACAAAATCAGTCTTTATATTGTTGTTTATTGTTTAAAGGAAAATACTAAAGTTACAAACTTTTTTTATAAATTGCTGACATGATGAATGATTATTGATAAGTAAAAATATAATATTAGTGGTGGGCTCAGATAAAAACCAATAAAAATTTACTACGTCAATAATTTGTAAAAATATTATAAAATAGTTTGTAACTGAAACAATATTACTTTTGTTTAAAATATTCGGAAGCTAATGAAAAGGGCAAAAAAGTGACACGTCCATATACATATTAAATGAAGATCTGCAAAAATATGCGAACATGGTCCAATATAAGCAAAAAGTTAGCCCTTACTTTTTTTTGTATGAGCTAGAAAGTTTACATACGTGGGAACAAAAATAAAATCCCAACACAAAAAGGAATTCAAAGTAGCCTTTACTCTTGATTGAGTCCCCTTTTACTCAATTCCATGCAGTAATAATTTCAAGTCAAAAGGTTCAAACCGTTCACTTTGCCATAGGGACTTGAATTTTTGACTAGTTTTGCTATGGGTACCAACAAACTATTAACATTTTTCACATCTTACTCACATAATACGAATAATTGATGATTATATATATATATATATATATAGAAAAAATCAAATTAGAATTCAAATTGAATTTCAATTGGAGTCTAATTGTGCACTATGTATTCTAACTAATTTTTAATTTTTGTGCCAAGTAAATTATTGAGTGTAAAAATTGAAGAATCTAAATCTAATTAGGTTTCAATTGGAGTCTAATTTTGTGCCACATATCTATCTAATCTTTTAATTTTTGTGGTAAATAAATTATTGAGTGCAAAAATCGAAAAGTCAAAATCATATTAAATTCTAAATCATATATGTTAGGTTTTTAGACCCCTTAAAACACAACAATTGGATTAACCTAGTTTATTAGCCAAGTAATTAACTTAGTCAAATTATGCAAATCTAGGTTAACACAATCAATTAATCATTTCAAGATATAAAGCAGCGAAAATATAAAGAACACAAAGATATGATCACTCAGGAAAATCAAACTGGTAAAAAACCTGGGGAAGATTTAACCTAACTATCCTCAAGGTAAACTTGAATCCACTATATGAAAGAATCGAAATTCATACAAAAGGACTTACAAGTACCCACGCTCGACTTCCTAATGCTACCCACCAGTAGAATTTACTGACACGACCACGTGCAAGCTTCGAATCCACGGACTCCTTCTTTCTTGGATTCTCCACAAGATACAAGCACTCCCGCTTGTGTTTCTTTAAACTCGAATGGCAGCAACTGAGTTAATCATTAAGGTGTTGATAATATCTTTACCTTGAAAGTCCTAAGTTTATCTGAAGGAAAGCTCATCAAGGATCTCATAAGAGATTCACACAAACAACAAAATATGAACAACAATACAACCAGAGCAACTCACAAAACGTGGCTAGGGTTTTGCCTTATATACTTAGGGCAAAAACATAAAACCCTAAACGTTTAATGAGATAGGGCTATGTTGAAAATTCTACAGAAAAAACATTCTGGCCGACTTTCGATCGATCGAGTCTGACTTTCGATCGATCGAGTCTGACTTTCGATCGATCGAGTCTAACTTTCGATCAATTGAGCCAGGCCGAAATGCACTAATACGTCTGCAGCCTCTCGATTCCAACTTTACATGAATTACACAACTTTAAGCAAGCCTAAACAAGACTAAACATATTGTTTTGATCATGATTTGCCAACATTACACATTAGAGTTCTAAATACATCAAATCCTAAGTTTTTAGAACCTAACAATATATATATATATATATATATATATGAATAATGAAAACTATTACATATTTTAAAAATTTATGATTTAAAAAATATGTAAGTTAATATCATGTATAATTTTAACATTAAAATAAATATAATTTAAACTATATAATTATAATTCTTTTTTTATTATTATACTAGTGTATATACACATATTAGATACTAGGCAAAAATGCAAAACTGACCCTCTAACTTTCACCGTTTTTCATTTCAGTCCTCTAACTTTCATTTTTGTCAATTCAGTCCTCTAACTTTCAATTTTTTATCAATTCAAGGCTCCGTTACTGTGCCATTACTGCTGCTGTCAGAATCACTAAAACGACTCTGTTTTGTTTTTTTTTTTTTTAATTCGGAATTAAAAAAAAAAAAAAAAAACATTGAGGGGAACGACGACTCCCCCTGAAATCAAAAGAAAACCAGGTACCTAAATCCCTAACCCGTGAAACTTTGAGAGAGAGAGAGTGAGCCGATTTGAGAGAGAGAGAGAGACTGAGTTCATCGCCACCACCCCACCGTAAAATTCGCCCAAAATTCTTCTGATTTTAAAGAGACAAAAGATTTCGAAGTCGCTGACCCACTCCGTCGACCCATCTTGAAGTCTCTGCTCTGACCTTGCCGTCACAGACCCACGACAAAAAGCTCCTCCTCCTTGCAGCTGGTAAGTCTCTCAAACTCTCACTCTCTCTACCTCACCTCTCGCTTGCCTTGATTCTGAATCGGAATTGTTGATGAATCGGAATCATTGTGGGTCTGTGATATAAATAAAAGAAACATTAGATAATAAAAACATTAGAAAGTGATATATTGCTAAGAATGGGTCTGTGACTGCCTTTTTTTTTTGTTGGCTGATTGGGTCTGAGGTATATTGTTGCAGTGTTATATAATTTATATGTTTATTGTTAATGAAATTTGTTTTTGAATGATATACAATAATATTTGTAGTGGTTGTGGTTGTGTTGGATACAGAGATTCTCAGTTACCAGGTTGGTGGGAAAGCTGAAGAGCATGTAGATTTGCTTGTGAACCATTTGGCTGATTGGTTAGAAGAGGAGCACGGAAAGAACCTGGTTTTTCAGGGGAAGGGGAACAACGTCAATGTTTTTTTTTTTTTCCTGATTTTTCTGATTTTAATTCCAAATTAAAAAAAAAAAAAAAAAAAAAAAAAAAAAAAAAAAAAAAAACAGAAGCAAAACGGCGTCAATTTAGTGATTCTAACGGCAGCAGTAACTGCACAGTAACGGAGCCTTGAATTGACAAAAAATTAAAAGTTAGAGGACTGAATTGACAAAAATGAAAGTTAGAGGACTGAAATGAAAAACGGTAAAAGTTAGAGGGTCAGTTTTGTATTTTTGCCTAGATACTAATATAAATAATTGATGAAACTATAAGTGTCCAGTGTCCGTTCACGAGCCATGTATGTGCGTAGTGTACTATTACTAGTACTTTGGTTAACCTCTGCAGCATAAATGAGGCAACACAACTCTCCACATCACATCGCAAAGAAGTAGAGAGCGGAGAGTATAGAATAGTAAATGGCCGACGCGTGCAAGCGAGGGTATCACAATCAGATTCAAATCAATGATGTAAAAGTAAAAGGAACCTCAATCGTAGTTTCTTCTTCTAAATCTAATTCCCCTGGTCTTGCACCTATGCGTCACCTCAAACGTAAGCATCAAAAACGTTGCGTCACCCTCTCATAACGTCAGCACCGAACGCGGAGAAAGATCATTATCATCTATATATATATATATATAGGTGGATTAAATCTAATAACACAAACTTTTCTACAATTTTATTATAACTTTACTATGCGGCGACTCATGAATGATAAAATCATGGACTCACATAGATTTACTATTTTAATTTTACCACCCATGAGTCGCTACATAGTTGTGGCAAAATGGTAAAAAAGTTTGTGACACTAGACTTGGGCATTGCCATTACTTACCTCTAGTGGCACAAACTTTTTCACAATTTTATTACAACTTGCTACGCGGCGACTCATGAATGATAAAATTATGGACTCACTATTTTAATTTCACCATCTATGAGTCCGCTACGTAGTTATGGCAAAAGTGTAAAAAAATTTGTGACACTAGACTTGGGTGTCGCCTTTACTTACCTTTAGTGACACCAAACTTTTTCACAATTTTATTACAACTTTGCTACGTAGTGACTCATAAATAATAAAATAATGGACTCACTATTTTATTTCCACCACTCACCAATTACTATGTAGCAAAGTTATGACAAAGTTGTGAAGAAATTTGTGACACTAGATTTACTCAGATGGGTGCCGCCATTACTTATGTCACGCATGAGGTTTGCAAATTTGAGTCAACAAGTAAAATGATTTTCTAACAAGTCTTAGCTCTCTCTTTCAACTCTAAAATAATCCAATCATAAGCGACGATCTCAATTGTTTCAACTAATAAGATAACTAGTCTTTTTATGTCCCTATCAAAAAGATTTTCCGAACTTTTGTGCTTTTTTTTTTTTGGCGGTAAAGAATTTATGATTTGTCAACGCGTTTTGAAATAGTTTTTTTCTGGGCTCATATAAGACTTTTGTTCATGCATTGCAGCTGAATTGTGACTAAAATTAGACGACCAAAATGGGTCCAAATTGGCCCCCACTCATTTTTTTCATTTTTCATGTTTTTAGTCTAGTCAATAAAAGAGTTAAACATATTGGAATTTGGCTTAATATTAAACTTTGCATCTATTATGACTAAATATTACCATGATATATTATTAATCTAGTCATCCAATTATAAGGTATGGTTAAATTTAATCCCTAACTAATTAATGATTGTATCAATCTAGTTCCCCAACTATTAATTGTGCTAAGCATGGTGAAGAAGAAAAAGTCTAGGTAGAGGACACTCTTCCCTATATCAATGATCAAATCAATCATGGTAAGCTCAGCTATTTCCCTGCATAATTGAAATGCTGGTGTGTATTTTGATACCCTTCATAGTGAATGAAATTGGTTTTGGTTGCCCCCAAAAAAAAAAATTTCTGTCAATTTAGTGTTTCAATTTTTAAATTTAAATGAATTTCATTCTTGAATCCACTATCCATTTAAGTTTTTAAGAATTTAGTTAATGTGAGCAATGGAGAATAAATTATGATTTTATGAAAAAAGTATAAAAGTATCTAATCAACTTAAATTAATTTCATCTTCATCTAAAAAAAAATCAATTTCAACTCTTATTTCACAAAAATGAAATAAAATAAATGGTTAGTAGGCCCAAAAAAATCAATTTTTTAAAGGCCAACTTTCTCTATTCTATATAATAAAAGCACGACCCGCTACATCTCACTTCCAAGTACTATACCCAATATTTTATTTTTGAGATAACAAATTCAAAATATGAATAAAAGAAATTTATATTCAAGAAATATAGTAAGATTCAAAATTAAATTAATATATAAAAATTCAGAGTAATAACTCTTTGGCATTAACGTGGTACAAATAAAATAAAAGATATAAAGTAATTTTTTTCTTAAACCACATAGATGAATGACATGTGTCTCACATTTTACACACAGATTTCAAAGTTTCAAAGCTTGTTTGGTAAGAGATTTCTAGTAACATTATTTGTATTTTTTGAAAATATGTGTGGGTAAAAAAAATGTGTAAAAATACGTGAAATGTTGTTTAAATACTGAAAACTGTTGTTTAAACAATAGTAACAAACGAGCCAATCTTTTAAACTTTGAATCCTTAAAAAAAAAAAAAAATGCTAAATAAACAATCATTTGATTTTTTTTTTTTTTTTTTCAAATTCAAAAGTTAGTACTTTGAATATTAAAAAAAGAAAGTGAAACAAGTTGACAAACAACTTAATACCAATAGCACTTATATTGTGTTTGGTTGGGGTGAAAAAGGAGAGGATGAAAAAAAGGATAAATTTCTATATTTTTTCAGAGTAAAAATAGACAAAAAATAATGGGGTGTGCGGAAAATTTTCACTCAGGTCAATTATTTTTTTCCTTTTCAAAATGGAGAGAAAATTGGGAGAATTGGCTTGAGCAATGAAATTACAAAATTACCCAAATTACTCCCATTGTTTCAAACCATAATAATGGCACAATAGCAATTTAATTTCTATCATTCCATCAAAAAAAAAAAAAATTCTATCATTCCATTATTTCATCGTTTGTATCAAACACACATGGTAGAGAGTTAAAATATTTTTCATCTTTCCAATTTATTTATTTTTAAATTTTCCATTCTGCTGGCCAAACAAGAGCCCAATTAAATGAGTTTTTTTTTTTGGTAGGAGACGCCAGCACAAGAAATTGCTAAATGACTATTTTAAAAAAATTTTTTGGGAGCAATTTTTGATATGGGGGAAAAATTTTAGGAGGCATGACCCCTTGTCTCGTGCAAAATTTTTCAGCAAAACCACAATATTGGTCCCTCAAGTTTACCCTATGTGCGCAATTAGTCCCTTAAGTTTCAACTGAGCACAATTGGTCCCTTAAGTTTATAAAATGAGTTGTATTAGTCCTTTTACTAACTGCCGTTAGTGATTCCATCTTTCCAATTTATTTATTTTTAAATTTTCCATTCTGCTGGCCAAATAGGAGCCCAATTAAATGAGTTTTTTTTTTTTTGGTAGGAGACGCTAGCACAAGAAATTGCTAAATGACTATTTAAAATTTTTTTTTTTTTGGGAGCAATTTTTGATATGGGGGAAAAATTTTAGGAGGCATGACCCCTAGTCTCGTGCAAAATTTTTCGGCAAAACCACAGTATTGGTCCCTCAAATTTACCCTATGTGTGCAATTAGTCCCTCAAGTTTCAACTGAGCATAATTGGTCCCTTAAGTTTATAAAATGAGTTGTATTAGTCCTTTTACTAACTGCCGTTAGTGATGTTATTTACGTGACTAACGGAACAATGACTTGGCATTTTTTTAAATAACATGACATTTTTTATATTAAAAAATTACAATTACTAATTTCCACCTAAGATTTTAGTAACCCGGTTGAAATCAAATTTTAAATTATTACCCGGTTACAAATTAAACCCATTTTACCATCTAATTTTGGTTTCACTTTCACACAAACGCACAACGGCACCAAGGAGAGAAAGGGGAAGGAGAGATTGATGCTAGCTTGTCGCGACGCCGCCTCCTTTTGACCGGCCGTCGGAGGAGACCCAAGCCCTAGCCATCGCCGGCGACAGCCCAAGCCCTAGTCCCCGCTGGTGATAGCCCCTGACCTGCGTCCCTGCTTCTCTCGCACAACCACTAACCCGCTTGAACTCTCTGACAACGTTATCGAATCCGCCAAAAACTACCCAACGACCGTCAAGAGTGAATTTGATAGTAGTAGTGCCTCGAGTGTGTCCTTTGTATGTGTGAATGCATCCTTTCTTTCTAATATCCCATATCTTTAGATTAGTATCCACTGAACCAGATGCAAACAACTCTCCAAATGGATGAAATTCAACAGCACTGCAGTTGTTGGATCTGTGTCACTAAGAGTTCGAACCACTACACTTAGAGAATAGCAATCAAACAATAATAATTACATTCATATTCTTCTTCTGCATCATAATTAATTGCATAATGAAATGAAATAAAAAAAAAAGGAAATGGACTTTAACTCTTTACTTCCTCCAAATCCCATAGCTTTATAACACCATTGAAGCTCCAGCCAGCACAAAACTTCATCAAAAGCTACACATTCAACTGGAGTTGTATGTCCACACAACGTCTGTATAAAAACAAAATTGATTATTAATTTAGCAAGAAATATAATGAAAGTATCCTCCCCCTCCTATTACCATTAAAGAATTGGGTTTCCCAATGCTCCAAAGATTAACTTTATGGTCATCACCATCGGTTACAAACAGACGACAAGCCTTCATCCCAATATTGACGCAGTTCACAGTGGCAGTAGTGGAATGAGCCACAAATTCCTCTGTTTTTTTTTTTTCCAGTCAAATCACAGAAACAGTAAACTGATTTCTGAACTTACTTATTAAACAAACTCTAAAGCTTCTTTTACTTTTAAGTTGCTGAGAGACAAAGTAAATAGGCAAAAGCAAAAAAGAAGAAGAAGAAGTAGAAAAAGCTGAAACAACAGTTCAGTAGAAAAGCAAAGTAAAACCCTAAACAAAAGGATACGTAGCTTATATCCATGCTTCGCCATTTTTTGTCGAAATCCGCAAAGAGAGCAAAAGAGAGAGAGAGTTCAGAGTTCAGAGAAGCAGGGACGCAGGTCAGGGGCTATCGTCGGCGGGGACTAGGGCTTGGGCTGTCGCCGGCGATGGCTAGGGCTTGGGTCTCCTCCGGCGGCCGGTCAGAGGGAGGCGGCGTCGCTACAGGCTAGCGTCAATCTCTCCTTCCCCTTTCTCTCCTTGGCGCCGTCGTGCGTTTGTGTGAAAGTGAAACCAAAATTAGATGGTAAATGGGTTTAATTTGTAGCCGGGTTATAATTTAAAATTTGATTTCAACCGGGTTACAAAAATCTTAGGCGGAAATTTGTAATTGTAATTTTTTAATATAAAAAATGCCATGTCATTTAAAAAAATGTCAAGTCATTGTTCCGTTAGTCACGTAAGTAATATTATTAACGACAGTTAGTAAAATGACTAATACAACTCATTTTATAATCTTGAGGGACCAATTGTGCTCAGTTGAAATTTGAGAGACTAATTGCGCATACAGGGTAAACTTGAGGGACCAATATTGTGGTTTCGCCAAATTTTTTTTCCTCTCTTTTTTACTTTTTTTTTAAAAATATTTAATTCACTTTTACGTTACTTTTGCCTATATTCTTCCACATTAGTCAAAACTTTTTATTACACTTTAAGGAATGTGCAATAGGCAATAGTACAAGTCATTGTTCCGTTAGCCACGTAAGTAATATTATTAACGACAGTTAGTAAAAGGACTAATACAACTCATTTTATAATCTTGAGGGACCAATTGTGCTCAGTTGAAATTTGAGAGACTAATTGCGCACACAGGGTAAACTTGAGGGACCAATATTGTGGTTTCACCAAATTTTTTTTCCTCTCTTTTTTACTTTTTTTTTTTAAATATTTAATTCACTTTTATGTTACTTTTGCTTATATTCTTCCACACTAGTCAAAACTTTTTATAACACTTTAAGGAATGTGCAATAGGCAATAGTGCAAGTCAAATCTTTGGCACACTCTCTCTTTTCTCATAATATGTTGACTAGTGTTAAACATATCTATTTTCACAAATTTTTATAGTATTTTTAATACTCTATCTGTCTCAATTTGTTTGTCCTGTTTGAAAAGTCAAATTTTTTAAGAGAACATCATTTATTATCTTGTCTGTCTTATAAAAAATTATAAGTTTACAAAACTACCCTTAAATAAATTTATCAGTTTTTTTTTTTTAAGAGTTATCTTAATGAAGCAACTAAAAAGTGCCCAATTAGATTTATTTTTTAAAAATATTTGTTAGTTTTCTTTTCAAATAGTTTTGAAAATAAAGTAGGGGTATAATAGGAACATTAGTAAATTAATAACTTTTATTTTTAGAAACAAGACAATATTTTGAGATATCTCAAAATGGAATTGAGAACAAATAAACTGGGATGGAGGGAGTAGTAAATTATGATTGGTGTATCATCAGTGTTTTATTGACTCATTATTGATAGTACTATTTTTATTATGTAAACACTCACAACAAATCACGTTAACAATTTTATTATGCAAACAATCACAACAAATCACATTAACAATTTTAAAAAGAAAAATAATGAGATTTTTTTGTGTCCTTAGGCTTACTGTGACAATGGTAATGATGAGCAAATGTGAAAATAAGTGTTCACAAGTTATAATTAAAAATCTCGATTGGTCAAAAGAGTTGTTAAAAAAGTTGTATCAATAGTGTTATTGTATGGGGTATGGCAGAGAGGTTCGATTCCCATAGGAATGGTAGAAAAAGAATCAAAAGAACAACTAATTATTCGGAAATTAGTTTGATCAAATAATACCATTACCTTTATCCACCATGATTGTTGTTCTTCATTTCTATGGTTTTTAGTAACTTGCCTAGGGTTTGTAAATTGCACAAAATCGGTCTTTATAGCATTGTTTATTGTTTAAAAGAAAATGCTAAAGTCACTTTCTTTTTTAATAAATTGTTGATATGATGGGTGATTATTGATAAGTAAAAATGTAATGTTAGTGGTAGGCCCAAATAAGAACCTAATAAAAATTTACCACATCAATAATTTGTAAAAATATTATAAAATAGTTTGTAACTATAACAATATTACTTTTATTTAAAATATTCATGAAGCTAATGAAAATGGGAAAAATGTGACACATCCATTTACACATTAAATGAAGAACTGCAAAAAAATGTGAACAGGGTCCAATATAAGCAAAAAATTAGGCCTTACTTTTTTTTATATGAGCTAGAAAGTTTACATATGTAGGAACAAAAACAAAATCCCAACACAAAAAGGAATTCAAAGTACTCTTTACTCTTGATTGAGTCCCCTTTTACTCAATTCCGTGCAGTAACAATATCAAGTCAAAAGGTTCAAACCCTTCACTTTGCCAAAGGGACTCGAATTCATGACTAGTCTTGCTATGGGTACCAACAAACTATTAACCTTTTTCACATCTTACTCACATAATATGAGTAATTGATGATTATAAAAAATAATATATATATATATATATATATATATATATTAAAAGGCAAAGCTCTTTCTCAAAAAAAAGAACAAAAGAAAAGAAAAGGCAAAGCTCAGAAAAAATCAAATTAGAACCCAAATTGAATTTCAATTGGAGTCCAATTGTACACCATGTGTCACAACTAATTTTTAATTTTTGTGGCATGTGAATTATTGAATGTAAAAATCGAAGAGTCTAAATCCAATTAGATTATAATTAGGTTTTAATTGGAATTCAATTTTGCGTCACATGTCCATCTAATCTTTTAATTTTTGTGGCAAGTGAATTATTAGATGTAAAAATAAAAAAAATAAAAAAATCAAAATCCATATATGAATAATAAGAAACCATTACATATTTTAGAAATTTATGATATAAATAATATGTAAGTTAATGTCATGTATAATTTCAACATTAAAAAAAAGGTAATTTAAATCATATAATTGTAATTGTTTTTTATTGTACTCATATATATACATGAATTACATAATAATATAAATAATCAATGAAGCTATAAGTGTCCTGTGTCCCCTGGGCCATGTATGTACTTGGTGTACTATTACTAGGGATTGAGATCATGTGTGCACTTGATGCAATTACTATCAATAATTGAGATTGATAATTGCAAAAAAGTAACTTTTAGTTTCAACTATGATTTAAAAAAGATTAAAAAAAAAGTTAAGAAAAAAAAAATTAAAAAAAAAAAGTAAAAAGTAAAAGTAAAAAAATTTTATGAAGAAAATAGGTGAATTACACCCGATGTAATATCCTAGATATTTTACCAGATCCTACTCCCTATTACTAGGACTTTGGTTAATCTCTCGAGCAAAGGAGGCAATACAACTCTCCACATCACATCGCAAAGGAGTCGAGAGTAGAAAATGGTCAACGCAAGCGATCGAGGGTATCACAATCAGATTCAAATCAAGATGTAAAGGTAAAAGTAAAAGGAACCTCAATCGAAGTTCCTTCTTCTAAATCACCTATGCGTCACCTCAGGCTCAAACGTAAGCATCAAAATCGTCAGCACCAGAACGCGGTGAAAGATGATCTTCTTCGTCTTCATCTTCATCTTCATCGATTTATATATGTGTGCCGCCATTAATTACTTTACGTCACGCATCTAAAAGTAAAATAATATTCTTAACAAGTCTTTGCTCTCTCTTTCAAACCTAAAATAATCCAATCATAAGCGACGATCTCAATCTTTTCAACTCATAATAAAAAGAAAACTGGTCTTTTTATGTCCCTTTCAAGAAGATTTTCCAAACTTTTGTGCTTCTTTTTTTTTTTTACGGTAAAGAATTTATGTACTGTCAACGCGTTTTGAAATAATTTTTTATGGGCCTCATCTAAGACTTTTGTTCATGCATGCATGCTGCTGAATTGTGACTAAATTAGACGACCAAAATGGGTCCAAATTGGCCCCCACTCATTTTTTTCATTTTTCATGTTTTTAGTCTAGTTAATAAAAGAGTTAAACATATTGGAATTTGGCTTAATATTAAACTTTGCATCTATTATGACTAAATATTACCATGATATATAAGTTTGGTTAAATTATTAATCTAGTCATGCAATTATAAGGTATGGTTAAATTTAATCCCTAACTAATTAATGATTGTATCAATCTATTTCCCCAACTATTAATTGTGCTAAGCATGATGAAGAAGAAAAAGTCTAGGTAGAGGACACTTTTCCCTGTATCAATGATCAAATTAATCATGGCAAGCTCAGCTATATCTCTGCATTATTGAAATGCTGTTGTGTATTTTGATATCCTTCATAGTGAATGAAATTGGTTTCGGTTGCCCCAAAAATAATTTTCTGTCAATTTAATGTTTAAATTTAAATGAATTTCATTCTTGAATCCACTATCCTTCATAGTGAATGAATTTCAAAGTTTCAATCTTTTGAACTTTGAATCCTAAATAGAAAATAACAAAAATGCTAAATAAAAAATCATTTGAATTATTATTATTTTTAATTCAAAAGTTAGTAATTTGAATATTATATAAAAAAAGAAACTCAAACAAGTTGACAAACAACTTAATACCAATAGAACTTATATTGTGTTTGGTTGGGGTGAAAAAGGAGAGAATGAAAAAAGGGATGAATTTTTGTCTTTGTATAGATAGAGAAGATAATGGGGTGTGCGGGAAATTTTCACTCAAGTCCATCATTTTTTTCCTTTTCAAAATGGAGAGAAAATTGGGGGAACTGGCTTGAGCAATAAAATTACAAAATTACCCAAATTACTCTCGTTGTTTCAAATTATAATAATGACACAATAGCAATTTAATTTCTATCATTCCAATCTTTCATCGTTTGTATCAAACACACATAGTAGAGAGTTAAAATCTTTTCCATCTTCCCTGTTTATTTTTATTTTTTTTATTTTTAAAATTTTCATTCTGCTAGCTAAACAGGAGCCCAATTAAAGAGATTTTTTTTGGTAGGAGATGCTAGCACAAGAAATTGCTAAATGATTTTTTTTTTGGGACCAATTTTTGACAGAGAGGTTCAATTCCCATAGACATGGTAGAAAAGAGTCAAAAGAACAACTAATTATTCGGCATTTAATTTGATCAAATAATACCATTACCTTTATCCATCATGATTGTTGTTCTTCATTTCTATGGTTTTTCATAACTTGTCTAGGGTTTGTAAATTGCACAAAATCGGACTTTATAGCATTGTTTATTGGGACAAAATTGCTTGTTGCCCCTTTCAAAAAAAAAAAATCAGCATTTTGCCATCTTTCTCAAACTAATCAGGAAAATGCCCCTCTTTTGAAAATCGAGTCTCTGAAAATCAATTTAGGCCTTATAGCGGCGTTTTTAAGGACCCTATAGTGACGTTTTGTAACTTGATTTTCATAAAGTCGAGTTATAGGTAAAAAAAAAGAAAAAAAATTGCATGTAACTCGACTTTATGAAAATCGAGTTACAAAACGTCACTATAAGGTTCTTAAAAACGCCGCTATAGGGCCTAAATCGATTTTCAGAAACTCGATGTTCAAAAGAGGGGCATTTCCTTAATTAGTTTGAGAAATAGGACAAAATGCTAGATTTTTTTTTTTGAAAGGGGCAAAAGGCAATTTTCTCCTTGTTTATTGTTTAAAGGAGGATATTAAAGTTACAAACCTTTTTTTACAAATTGTTGACAAAATGAGTAATTATTGATAAGTAAAAATGTAATGTTAGTAATGGATTTAGCTAAAAATCAGTAAAAATTTATCACATTAATAATTTATAAAAATGTTATAAAATAGTTTGTAACTGTAATAATATTACTTTTGTTTAAAATATTCATGAAGCTAATGAAAAGGGAGAAAAAAGTGTCACATCCGTATACACATTAAACGAAGAACTGCAAAAATATGTGAACATGGTCCAATAGAAGCAAAAAATTAGGCCTTACTTTTTTTTGCATGAGCTAAAAAGTTTACATATGTGGGAACAAAAATAAAATCCCAACACAAAAAGGAATTCAAAGTAGTCTTTACTCTTGATTGAGTGCCCTTTTACTTATTTCCATGCAGTAATGATTTCAAGTCAAAAGGTTCAAACCGTTCACTTTTCCAAAGGGACTTGAATTTATGACTAGTCTTGCTATGGGTACCAACAAACTATTAACATTTTTCACATCTTACTCACATACTATGAATAATTTATGATTATATATATATATATATATATATATATATTAAAAGACAAAGTTTAGAAAAAATTAAATTAGAATCCAAATTGAATTTTAATTAGAGTCTAATTGTGCACCATGTGTCCCAACTAATTTTTAGTTTTTATGCTAAGTGAATTATTGAGTGTAAAAATCGAAAAGTCCAAATCTAATTAGGTTTTAATTTGAGTCCAATTTTACGCCATATATCCATCTAATCTTTTAATTTTTGGGATAAGTGAATTATTAGGTGCAAAAATTGAAAAGTCAAAATCTAATTAAATTCTAAATCATATATAATGAGAAACCATTACATATTTTAAAAATTAATGGTTTAAAAAATGTGTAAGTTAATACCATGTATAATTTTAATATTAAAAAGTCAATTGAATTATTGAGTATAAAAATCGAAGAGTCTAAATCTAATTAGGTTTCAATTGGAGTTCAATTTTGCGCCACATATCCATGTAATCTTTTAATTTTCGTGGCAAATGAATTATTAGATGCAAAAATAAAAAAAATCAAAATCTAATTAAATTCTAAATCATATATATATATATATATATATAATGAGAAACTTGTTGAGGGTCATTTTTGTAAAACACAACTAGAAGGAAAGAAGCCCAACTCAGCAATGCAAGCAGCAAATAGAAGTGGCAAGCATAGAATAAAACCATTAAACCCAAGCGGCAAGAATAATGGGTCACAGGTCCATAAAATAAATGAATAGGCCTTGAGGAAGCAAGTGGGATCGAAAGGCCCATAAAGAGAGAATAACAAACTCATGGGCAGTGCATGATGTGAAAAAGTAAGAATGGGCCGCGGTAGGCTCAAAGTAATGGAAGCAAAGAGAGTAAGGGATTGTTGGCAGGCTCACAAATCCCAAGGATGAGTATGAAGTAAAATTGGGCTGGAGAAACTCAATGAAGTAAGTAAAAGCCCATGGGAACACAAAGTTAGGAAAATGGCCAAGGAAACCCAAAACAAGTAAATGGACCGATGATGCCCAAAAGGGACACAGGAGCCCCTAAGAAAGAAAGCCCATGGCCATGCAAAGCCATTTGGGGAAGAGAGTAAACGGCAGGTCTAAAAGAGGACCAGTAGGACCAAGTTATTACAGCAAGAATGACAGAATAGTATGGCAGGATATGATGGCAATCAAGAAATGGGTTAAAAGAAATGTAAAACCCAGTATCAAATGAAGCCCAGCCCCTAGAGGGAATAGTGAATTATAAAACGGCCCACATAAAATAACGAAGAGGTGCGGCAGACTGTGCAAACAAAGCTCCAGACCGCGACAAACGCTTGAGCAGCAGGCAGATTTTAGACATACATGAAAAGGGAGGCACGCACAAGGCCCAGGCACCACCAGCCTGTACCCAGCCAATATGGGACATGGTGGGGTCATGGGTCAGAGGTAAGAGGTAAGGGGGGTATGGTTTGGTGGTGGAGGGAGGGGAAAAGACCTATTTTGCAGCTCCTACCCAAGCCCTTTTGGGAGGTACGTCCTGTTGGGATGACAAACCACCCAAAAAAGGCAAGGTTGAGGGGGGAACCATTGGGTGCATACCATGAGGGAAAGAGAGAGAAAGCATTTACACCGTGGCAGGAAAGGGTGCCACAGCGGACTAACAAATGAAACAAATCTGCCTTTGTTTGGCAAGGGTAAGTGGTACACAGACGAACTCTTTGGTGGTCGGCAAGTACGCCCAGACCAGATAAAGGCGATTAATGGACAAAGTGGTAAAATCTGGTCACGGCAAGCCCTATAAGAAGGCCCTTATTGTGCCCTAAAGGGGGGATAAAAAAATCACAAAAAAAAAAAAAAAAAGAGTATCAAAAAGTAAAAAAGGAAAACAAGGAAAAACAAGGGAAAGAAAAATATAAGAGAAAATAGAAAATAAAGAAAGTTAATACGGTGGGCATGCACCGGTAAGCCAATTTCTCTCTCTCCCCCTTTAAATCCTACTCTCTTCCAAAGCATAAGGAGAATTCCTTTTTTTGTGCATTAACCATTCAGGTCCGATTCCCTCAAAGCCATTAATCTCCACGGCAGGATCTTTTTCTGAGAGATTATTTGCATTGGGATGAGGCGTTCTCCCCTATTTGGTTTTGCTTCTGCGGACCAAACTTAAACTTGATTTTATGCCCATTCTTGATTAATTCATATCATCTTCTTTCTCCTTTACTTTCTTTGTAAAAGACATTGTTATAACTGCAATCATATTTTGTAGTAGGGATTACTTGGTCATTTTCTATTAAATAGTCAGAGTACTCTGTTTTGTTGTTATTATTATATCTGCCTGCCGTAACTCATCTGAAATAGCTTTGTCTACCGTAAGCATACTCCTGGCAGACGAGACATAGTTTGTGCACAAGCCGGCCCAAGTTGAGTTATAGTTGGACCGGTCTCAACTTCTTTACTCAGAAACATTCGGACCCATTATCGCAGGAGGCAGCCCAGCCCAACGCACAACACTAAAAAAAAAAAAAAAAAGGCCCCTACAAAACTATTACATATTTTAAAATTTTAAAATTTAAAAAATGTATAAGTTAATACTATATATAATTTTAATATTAAAAAATATATAATTTAAACCATATAATTATAATTTTTTTTATTATACTTGTGCATATACAAAGAGTACATACTAGGATGAATAATTGATGAAACTATAGGCGTCCAGTCTCTCCTTTCATGAGCCATGTATGTACATAGTGTACTACTACTAGTACTTTGGTTAACCTCTAGAGCATTGAAGAGGAAACGCAGCTCTCCATATATCACATCGCAAAGGAGTCGAGAGGAGAGAGTTATAGAGTAGTAAATAGTCAACGCAAGTGAGGGTATCACAGTCAGATTCAAATCAAGTCGTAAAAGTAAAAGTAAAATGAACAAGTTTACCAAAAGAAAAAAAAAAAGTAAAATGAACCTCAATCGAAGTTTCTGCTTCTAAAGCTAATCCCCCAGGTGATGCACCTATGCGTCACCTCAAACGTAAGCACAAAAAACGTTGCGTCACCCTCTCATAACGTCAGCACCAGGACGCGGAGAAGGATCATCTCCATATCTCTCTCTCTCTTTCTGTGGAAAAATAAAAAAGTTATCAATTTTTTTTTGCAGTTTTTTTAATTTTTTATAAAATATTTTAAAAATAGATTGTTAAAGTATATCTCAGAATATTTCGTAATAAAAATTTAAAAATATATGTATATTAACAACTCAAACACAACTTTATCTACTATATTTTAACATCTCACTTTACAATATAATCAATATTAAAAAATTTATTTTACCATACAACAGATTAAACAATACAATAAAATAATTCATACCAATACACCATATCCAGTTTTAATTAAAAAAAGAAAAAGAAAAAAAAGCCACAACCAGCCACGGTCAGCCATTGCCTCTACCACTGCTCCATCAGCCACAGCCACCTTCCTCTTCCGCCACCATCACAAAACCCAACCACCTTGCTTTTCCACCACCATTACAAAACCCAAACCACTGTTACATGCACAACCACCACCATCTTCAACAACCCACGGCAAACCCATTAAATCCACACAACCACTGCCACAACCCCAACATACTCACAACGAAAATGATAGTGAAGACAACCCACAACCATACAACCCAATAAAGCTAGAGATCTCACTCACACAAACCCACACCGGCGGCGGCGGCAACGACAAAATACAATCTAGCCACCACAAGTGACGGTGGCGGCAGTGGAGCCATGAAGAATAGATGGCCTTGAAGCTTTGGGAGATTGGTTTCAGACAGAGAATAAAGGCCTTGAATGAGAGGGGAAGGGGCTGGAGGCGTCAGAAACAAAAAGAAAATCAAATTAATCAATTAAATAATGAGAAAAATGGTACTTAAAGTGAAAAGGCAATAAAATAAATTTTTTTTTATATATAACTTCTAGCTAAAGTGAGCTGCCATAGATTGCAGCTCACTATAACTTGATGCTAAAAATAAATAGGTTTGGCATCTTTGAATCTTTGATGTAGTGTAGTTTTTAGTCTCTTTGGCGTTAAAATAGCTTTTAAGCCATTTTAACACGTTTATTGTGATTGCTGTAAGGGTATACATTAGCTGAACTTTTATTTATATATATATATATATATATATTACGTCACGCATGAGCTTTGCAAAATTGCGTCAACTCTAGGTAAAATGATATTCTAAAACGAGTCTTTGCTCTCTTCTTCAACTCTAAAATAATCCAATCATAAGCGACGATCTCAATTGTTTCAACTCATAAGAAAACTAATCTTTTTATGTCCCTATCAAAAAAAATTTCCAAACTTTTGTGCTTTTTTTGTTTGACAGGAAAGAGTTTATGATTTTTACTGTCAACGCGTTTTGAAATAATTATTTTTTGGGCTCAGATAAGACTTTTTTTTGTTCATGCATGCCGCTGAATTGTGACTAAAATTAGACGACCAAAATGGGTCCAAATTGGCCCCCACTCATTTTTTTCATTTTTCATGTTTTTAGTCTATTAATAAATGAGTTAAACATATTAAAATTGTTTTTATAAGAAACATATTGGAATTTGGCTTAATATTATAATATTAAGTCAAATTTTAATATTTAGTCATAATAGATGCAAAGTCTAATTAAACTTGGCATCTATTATGACTAAATATTACCATGATATATAAGTTGGGTTAAATTATTAATCTAGTCATCCAATTATAAGGTATGGTTAAATTTAATCCCTAACTAAGTAATGATTGTATCAATCTAGTTCCCCAAATATTAATTGTGCTAAGCATGGTGAAGAAGAAAAAGTCTAGGTGGAGAACACTTTCCCTATATCAATGATCAAATTAATCATGGTAAGCTCAGCTATATCTCTGCATAATTGAAATTCTGTTGTGTGTTTTGATATCCTTCATAGTGAATGAAATTGGTTTTGGTTGCCCCAAAAAAAAATTTCTGTCAATTTAGTGTTTCAATTTTTAAATTTAAATGAATTTCATTCTTGAACCCACAATCCTTCATAGTGAATGAATTTCAAAGTTTCAATCTTTTAAACTTTGAATCCTAATAGAAAATAACAAAAATGCAAAATAAAAAATCATTTGAATTTTTTTTTTTTAAATTCAAAAGTTAGTAATTTGAATATTAAAAAAAGAAACTCAAACAAATTGACAAACAAATTAATACCAATAGCACTTATATTGTGTTTGGTTGGAGTGAAAAATGAGAGGATAAAAAAAGGGATGAATTTCTGTTTTTGTTAGGAGTAAAAATAGATAGAAAAGATAATGGGGTGTGTGGGAAATTTTCGCTTAGGTGACAGGTCCATCATTTTTTTCCTTTCCAAAATGGAGAGAAAATTGGGGGAATTGGCTTGATCAATAAAATTACAAAATTACCCAAATTACTCTCATTGTTTCAAATTATAATAATGACACAATAGCAATTTAATTTCTATCATTCCAATCTTTCATCGTTTGTATCAAACATACGTGGTAGAGAGTTAAAATCTTTTCCATCTTCCCTGTTTATTTATTTATTTATTTTTGAAATTTTCATTCAGCTGGCTAAACAGGAGCCCAATTAAATGAGAATTTTTTTGGTAGGAGACGCTAGCACAAGAAATTGCTAAATGATTTTTTTTTTGGGTAAAATATCATTTCCATCCCTGAACTTTTATAAAAGTTTGTTTTTTGTCCCTAAAATTTTAAAAGTTCTTTTTTCGTTCCTAAATTTTGCAAAATGTTTTACTTTTCATCCCTTTGTTTAAGTCCAGTAGTTTATGTCCTACCAAGGTTTTCAGAATCGGACCGAACCAAGAGGTCGGACCGTGAAAATCGAGAACCGAAATAAAAACCGATTTTTTAAGCATAACAAAAGGATTTTTTGTTAATTCCGTGAACCCCTAAAACCGGGGTTGGACTGCACGAACCGGTGGCAAGAACTGTGTGGTCCAACCCCTTAGCAATTTTTTTTTTATTTTTTTAATTTTTATAAACAGCTTAACACAATTTTATTTTACTTAATTAAATTATCCATCTCTTACAAAAAATTTTAAAAAAATTATAATTAAAATCCTTCAAAGATATTCAACTTTACTTCAAAACTTAATCATAAATTTTAATATTTTTATGGTTATTATTTTTGTGGGGCCAAGAAATGGTCAGATAACCCCAGCCCACTCCCAACCAGGCCCAAGGCCCATGTCCGAGGATGCGCCCATTGACCGAGGACTGAAGTGTGGCACCCAACCGCCCTCTAAACAATGCCAAGGATGACAGCATCCCCGGAAGTCCGAGGCCCTAGGACGCGCGAGCAGCACTTAGTCAAAGGGAGCCTCCCCGAGCATTCAAGGAATGAATAGCGGGTACCAAATACCGGACATGAAAGCATGGTGGAGGAGCGCACCCCAGATGAACTGTCACCTCCACATTAAATGCTCCCAACTAACGTCCTGGCCGCATTAATGAGGAAGGGACGCCTCAACAATGCCACCTTGGTTGTTGCCACCTACAGAGACAAGGGGAAGGTGGCTGATGGGACAGGCACTCAAGTGACGCCCTAATCCCTTTACAAATGTAGGGCTAGGATTAATTGGAAGGGGAATATATAATGTAAGAAATTCCTCCTAAAGGAGGGGGGAGAGAGGGTAATCTGCATGTACTGAGAGAACTTCTTGTTCATCCTAAGAGAAAGAATTATTAGAACTCTAAGTTCTGGAAAGCACGTCCGAGGAGCACTTTAACTCATCCCACCGCACGCTCAGCTTATCCAACCCACGTACAACTATGCATGGCCGTTGCATTTCTCGCTAGCGCCTAGTTCTTGAATCCCTCCTCTATAAATTCATTGCGGGGTACGTTGGGCTTTTGACCCGTGTTCACTGGACGTGGGCAACTAAAAACCCAGTCCCTACAATTGGCGCCGTCTGTGGGGAGAACTTGTGTGTTGGTAAGGACAACAGTCAGGCATGGTAGGATCGGGCCCTCACCAAGCAACCCCCAATCGACCCGAACCGGCGAAGCCACGGCATCATGGTGACTACGGCGACCCCGGAGGCGGTCAGAATGATAACGGACGATTTCGAGAAGGAAGCGTGCATACTTCGACGGCGAGCGAAAATCAAGCCCAGAAGCGCGATGCTGTCCAGGCTACGCAATCGGAGGAGGCCCATAGTCACGCCTCCCAGGCGAAGGACGATAAGGTGGCCATGCAGCGCGAGATAGATGATCTGAAGAAGAAGCTGCGCCATGCACAGCGAAGACAGCCTGAGCCCAACCCTGACTTGTTCTCTGACGACGAGAGTGACGGCGAATACAGACAAAGGTCGAGAACGCCCCCCAGCGAGACTTTCTCCCACGAGGAGGAGCGCTACCAGAGGCGTAGGCGCGCCGACCGAACCTCCCGGGGCGTAGGAAGTGACGCCATGAGCAAGGCGTTGGACCAGCTCTCCAAGTCGCCCTTTACGCGTCGCATAGAGGAGGCGGAGCTTCCTCGGCGGTTCCAACAGCCGACCTTCATCGCCTACAACGGCAAGACGGATCCCGTAGAACACGTGAGCCAGTTCAACCAGAGGATGGCTGTCCACTCGAAGAACGAGGCGCTGATGTGCAAAGTTTTTCCATCTAGCTTGGGACCTGTGGCGATGAGGTGGTTCAACGGTCTGAGGACGAATTCCATAGACTCGTACCGACAGCTGACCCAGGCTTTCGGCTCCCGCTTTGTCACGAACAGCAGGCCTCCTCGGCCCATGAGTGCGCTGCTGTCCCTATCCATGCATGACGGGGAAACCCTTAAGGCCTACTCGGACAAGTACTGGGAGATCTACAATGAGCTGGATGGCAAGTATGACGCCATCGCCATCAGTACGTTCCAGAATGGGCTACCAATGGGGCACGGCCTGAGGAAGTCCTTGACCGGAAAAGCCGCCACCAGCGTTCGGCAACTGATGGATCGGATTGACAAGTACAAGCGGGTGGAGGAAGATATGCTGCAAGGTAAGGGGAAGGATAAAGCCTTCCCTCAGGAAAGAAGAGACTTCAGGTCGGACCGGTACAACAACGCCCGACCGAGGAGGGACTTTGGAGGAGAATCTGGAGCGACCAATGCTCAAACCGTTAACGCAGTATTCCGAGAACCCGTGCATAGGGTGCTGGAGAGGATAAAAGATGAGCCGTACTTCAGGTGGCCGAATAAGATGGCAGGGGAACCTGAGAGGCGCAATCGGAACCGCTACTGCCAATACCACCAGGACCATGGACATACCACGGAGGACTGCAGGAATCTCCGGAACTACCTTGACCAACTGGTCCGGGAAGGAAAGCTGAAGCACTTGCTGCTCAACCCTGACAATCGCCAGGGCCAAACGTATCAGGAGCCCCGAAGGGACACCACCATGGGGCAACCCGTCGGCACAATTAACATGATCCTGGCGGCTCCGGGGAGAACGGGCGCGGGCCCCTCGCGAGTGTTGTCCGTGGCCCGACCGGAAGCCGGGGAGTTCTAAGCAGGGCCGAAGAGGGCTAGGAGGAGGTCCTGCCCTCATTTGAGCTTCTCAGAGGAGGACAAGGTCGGGACCATCCAACCCCATGATGACGCCCTGGTGGTCACCCTTAGAATTGGGGGCTACGATGTAAAGAGGGTGATGGTAGATGGTGGCAGCGCAGCAGAGGTCATGTACCCGGACCTCTACAGGGGGCTAGGGTTAAAACCGGAGGACTTGGCGCCGTATAACTCCCCCCTGATGAGTTTTGATGGGAAGCTTGTCATCCCGAGGGGCATGATTAGGCTGCCTATACAGACCGGCCCTGAAGTGGTAGAGGCGAACTTCATAGTGGTGGACACATACTCCCCCTACACGGCCATCGTGGGAAGACCCTGGCTCCATGCTCTAGGGGGCGTAGCTTCCTCCTTGCACCAGAAGGTGAAGTTCCCATCAGGGGACCACGTTCTGGAAATTCAGGGATGCCAGACCACTGCGAGGCAATGCACAGTGGCTGCCATATTATGTCAGCTTGACGCGCAGACCTCGGCCATCACCGACAAAGGTTTATAGCAATCAAGGGCCAAGGCAGCGTGTTCTAATGAGGCTGCCGAGGAAGTCAGGTGCGAAGATTTGGAGAAGGTGGTAATCGGTGACGATCCCGAGAAATTCTTCCGGGTCGGGGCTCGGCTGCCCCCAAACGAACGAGAGGAGTTGGTTGGGTTCCTTAGGAGCAATATCGACGTATTTGCATGGGACCCCTGCGACGCACCAGGGATTGACCCGTCCTTCATCTGTCATCATCTCAATGTTAACCCATTTGCGGTGCCCAAGAAACAGCCGCCCCGACGCCCTTCGAGGGAGCACGCTGACGCCATAACGGAAGAGGTGAATAAGCTCAAGCACGCTGGGGCTATCAAAGAGGTTTTCTATCCCGAATGGCTAGCCAATACTGTGGTGGTCAAGAAGAAGAGCGGCAAGTGGAGGGTCTGTGTGGACTTTACCGACCTGAATAGGGCATGCCCAAAAGACCCGTTCCCTATGCCTCGGATCGACCAACTGGTAGACGCGACAACGGGCCATCCTCGGATGAGCTTCCTAGACGCCTTTCAAGGCTATCACCAGATACCGCTGGCCCTGGAGGACCAAGAGAAGACTGCATTTCTGACACCCGTCGGGAATTATCACTACAAAGTAATGCCTTTCGGTCTGAAGAACGCAGGGTCCACCTATCAGAGGATGATGACGAGGATGCTCGAGCCGATGCTGGGCAAGAGTATGGAGGTCTATGTTGACGATATGGTGGTAAAGAGTAAGATAGTATCCGAGCACCTAGGAGACCTCGGCCGCACATTTGACGTCCTAAGAAAACACCAACTGCGCCTAAACGCCTCAAAGTGCTCGTTCGGGGTGGGCTCGGGCAAGTTCCTTGGGTACATGATCACCCATAGGGGTATCGAAGTTGACCCTGTCCAAATCAAGGCAATCCATGATCTGAAGCCCCCGCAGAACCCCAAGGAGGTCCAGAAGCTTACTGGGATGGTCGCGGCTTTGAACAGATTCATTTCCCGATCGGCTGACAGGTGCCGACCCTTCTATCTCTTGATCAACAAATGGAAGGGATTTGAGTGGTCAGAAGACTGCGTCGTAGCTTTCCAACAACTTAAGGAATACCTATCCCGACCGCCTATCATGTCCAATCCTAACATCGATGAGGTCTTGTACGCATACCTTGCAGTGGTGCCCCACGCGGTGAGCCTAGTACTTATACGGGATGACAGTGGCGTACAGAAGCCAGTCTATTATGTCAGCAAGTCGCTGCATGAAGCGGAGGTCAGGTATCTACCTCTGGAGAAGGCCATACTGGCCGTGGTCCATGCCACGAGAAAGCTCCCCCACTACTTTCAAGCTCACACAGTGGTCGTCCTGACCAAGCTGCCCCTGAAGTCTGTACTTCGGACCGCCGACTACACCGGGAGAATTGCAAAGTGGAACACAATCCTTGGGGCTTTCGACATCAAGTATATGCCTCGGACTTTCGTAAAAGGACAGGTCCTGGCGGATCTGACGGCCGAATTTACCGAACCCACTGTGGAAGTAGTCCCCGGGGAAAAGAGCTGGGATGAAAAGCCAGTTGGGGCAATCTCCACCCCGGAATCACCGCTTTGGAAGGTATATATCGATGGTGCAGCAAACCAGAGGGGGTCCGGAGTGGGGCTAGTGCTAGTATCCCCCGAGGGTCACGTCGTAGAGAAGTCCCTGAGGCTCGGATTCTCGGCTACTAATAACGAGGCCGAGTATGAGGCGCTGCTACAGGGGATGGTCATGGTACGGAAGATGGGAGGAAAATCAGTAGAGGTGTTCTCGGACTCGAAATTGGTGGTGGGACAGGTCAACGGACAAATGGAGGCCAGGGACCCAAGAATGGAAGAATACCTGAACCAAGTCCAGCGCTCGAAGTCGGAGTTCGGTCTCTTTACCCTGTCCCATATTCCCCGAAGTGGGAACAGTCATGCGGACTCATTGGCCACGCTCGCAACATCCACGGCAGAGGGTCTGCCCCGGATTATACTTGTGGAGCACCTAGAAAGGGCGAATGAAATGGCTAGGGGATCGGTCCTCGTCAACCAGATCGGAGCGGGGCCCAGCTGGATGGACCCCATAGTGAAATTCCTCAAAGACGATGTCCTGCCCGAGGATAAGACGGAAGCTGAGAAGGTACGGAGAAAAGCTCCTCGGTTCTGGCTATCTGAGGATCTCCGATTATACAGGCGCTCTTACTCTGGGCCGTACCTGCTGTGCGTCCACCCCGAGGCAGCGGAGTTATTGCTCGAAGAGCTGCACGAAGGAATCTGTGGGAGTCATACCGGAGGGAGATCCCTGTCACACCGAGCTGTCACGCAAGGGTATTGGTGGCCGGGAATGCAACAGGAGGCCCTAGAATATGCCAAGAAGTGTGGCCAGTGCCAGAGGTTTGCCCCGAACATCCACCAACCAGGGGGGGTCCTCAACCCTTTATCCAGTCCCTGGCCATTCGCCCAGTGGGGCCTGGACATCGTAGGTCCCTTCCCGAAGGCACCAGGGAACAAGAGGTACCTGCTGGTTGCCACGGACTACTTCACGAAATGGGTCGAGGCCGAGCCCCTGGCCAACATTAGGGACGTGGACGCCAAGAAGTTCCTCTGGAGAAACATTGTTATGCGATTTGGGGTCCCTCATACCCTCATCTCGGATAATGGGCTCCAATTCGACAGCAAGGCCTTCAGGAGGTACTGCTGTGAACTCGGGATTACTAACAGATATTCGACGCCCGCCTACCCCCAAGGAAACGGACAGGCGGAAGCCGTCAACAAGGTTATCGTCAATGGGCTGAAGAAGAGGTTGGACGACGCCAAGGGAAGATGGGTCGAAGAGCTGCCCCATGTCCTGTGGACGTACCGGACTACCCCCCGGCGGTCAACAGGAGAAACGCCTTTCGCCATGACCTATGGCGCTGAGGCGGTGATCCCCCTAGAGACGAATTTCCGGACACTGCGAACAAGCTCTTTCGCTCCTAGCAGCAATGATGATCTGGTGGGAAGGAACCTGGACTTGGTGGACGAACGGAGGGAACAAGCGATGATCCAGCTGGCCTCTTACCAGCAAAAGCTCAAACGAAGATATGACACCAACGTGAAACTCAGGCCGCTGGCACCAGGGGACCTGGTACTGAGAAAAGTCGTCGGGGCTGCCAAGAACCCGTCCTGGGGGAAGCTGGGGCCCAATTGGGAAAGCCCCTACCGAATTACCTCGGTAGCGGGGATAGGTGCATACTATTTAGAAGATTTAGACGAAAAACCTGTACCTCGCCCCTGGAATGTAAATAACCTGAAAAGGTATTATTATTAATGAAGCAGTCTTTTTCGAATTCTAACTCTAAACCTGTTTCAATTATGGGATAGCTTGTCCAGCCGGCAAAGCCTAAGTGTTAGACAGAACCAAGGCACTGCATGGTCCTCGGACTCAGGCCTGTGGGGAAACTAACTACTTACTTCAAAGCCTAAGTGTTAGACAGAACCAAGGCACTGCATGGTCCTCGGACTCAGGCCTGTGGGGAAACTAACTACTTACTTCAAATTACCAAGTGTTAGACAGAACCAAGGCACTGCATGGTCCTCGGACTCAGGCCTGTGGGGAAACTAACTACTTCAAATTACCAAGTGTTAGACAGAACCAAGGCACTGCATGGTCCTCGGACTCAGGCCTGTGGGGACACTAACTACTTACTTCAAAATACCAAGTGTTAGACAGAACCAAGGCACTGCACGGTCCTCGGACTCAGGCCTGTGGGGACACTAACTACTTACTTCAAAATACCAAGTGTTAGACAGAACCAAGGCACTGCACGGTCCTCGGACTCAGGTCTGTGGGGAAACTAACTACTTCAAATTACTAAGTGTTAGACAGAACCAAGGCACTGCATGGTCCTCGGACTCAGGCCTGTGGGGAAACTAACTACTTCAAATTACTAAGTGTTAGGAAGAACCAAGACACTGCATGGTCCTTGGACTCGAGCTTACGCGGGAAACCACTACCTCCAGGGGGCCTATGTTGTAATAATTAATGCCACCATTTGCCGACGTACAATTGAAGTTAAAATCGTACGAGTGTGGAAAAACGGATAGCATGCAAGTAAGCAAACAACCACGAGAAGTAGAAAAAGAAACAAAGCTCACATTTTATTGAGTCCAATAGAACCACACGATACGGATTACATTATAAAAAAAAAAAGAGGAAAAAAGAAGATAAAAAAAAAGGGGCGGTAAAGTAGCGCAAGCAGAGGCGCCAGGGGGCATACTCCTTCTGCTCAATCGCTTGCTCCTGTGGGTGGCCGGACCAGGGCATCTCCGGGGCCCTCTGAGCTCTGGCTGAGTGGGATAGCCTGCAGGGGCGCAGCGGAAGTAACAACTTCCTCAGCAGAAGGAACCTGAGTATCAGGGGGTGGCCCTGCAACCTGCTGAGGGGCGTCCTCGTTTGAGCCATCGCTCACTTCTACTACCAGGGAAGGAGTATCCCCTTGGCCTGGCTCGCCAGTGGCCCCAGTATCCAAAACCTCCCCGCCTGAGGTAGCAGCAATTTCCACGGCGGCTCCCTCGGGCTCAGAGCCGCCTGGACTGTCTGGGGCGGCCTCGCGGATGACAGGGGGATAGTACACGCTCTCATCTTTCCACAGCACAGAAGAGGCCTCCACACCAGCTTGCCTAAGGGCTTCCATCCAAGTCTCGGAGCAGTAGCGCCTACATAACCCAGGGACTTGGGATTTGTAGGCAGCTGCTGTCTCAGATGCCCCAGCAGCATAGGCAGCCTCCTCAGCCTCCTCCTTGAGGGACCAGGCTTCCTCCCTACCCTTCTCCGCCTCGAGCTTGGCCCTCACGGCTTCGTCCCTAGCGAACTCGGCCACTTTCCTGGCATCCTCGGCAGCAGCTCCCTTCTTCGTCAGGTCTGCAATCAGATCCTTTGCGATCTTCAGCTGCTCCTCTGCCTCACCCAGACGTTTCGTCTGAGTCTCGGCCTGCCTCTGCGCACCCTCGAGGCCTGACAATGCGCTGTCCCGAGCCTGGGTCGCGGTCTTCAATTCCTGCCTGGCCTTGGCAAGGTCCACCTCGGAGTTCTTGAGGGCCTGGGTGGCCTCCAAACGCCTCTTGCGCTCTTCTTCCGTTGCCCTTCCGTGGTCGTGGGCCATCTCCTCCAGCCTGAAGGTGGCCTGGACAGCCTGCCAAAACCAAAGCAGATGCATGATAATAAGCCGAGCTAAACAAAAAAAAAAGAGAGGGGCGCAAGTGTTGAGGCCTTACCGTCCCCAAATAACGCTTGAGGCTGAGGAAGACCTCCCTACTCTTCATGGTCCCCAGCTGCTCCATATCCACGGGAAGTAGCAGACATCTCTCCACGGCGTCGGCCACGCGCGAGCCTTCGCCCTCTCTGAAGTCCCTGAGGGAGGAATCGTCCCGTAGGGGAGCCCCATGAAGCATTGGGGCATCCACCTGCCTATCCTGAGACCTGGAGCCTATCCTTAGCTGCTTCGAGGGCCGCCGACCGTCATCCCCCTCGCGGGTTGGCCCAGATTTTTCCTCAACGGGCCTCTTGCCCTTGTCCTTCTTCTGCTGGGCGCCAGAAGGTTCGTGCCGAGAAGACGGACTCGTCCGAGGTGGAGGGGGAGGAAGCCTGGATTGGGCCGAGGTAGACCTAGTCTGAGGAGGACGATTCTTTGGGGAAGGGGGAGGAAGCTTCGGCTTGGACTTCCCCGGTTGCCCTTCGATCAGCTCGGATAGGGTGGGCTGGTCCTTCTTCTTGTAGCCCATCGCAGGCCGGGGAGAAATCTCGGGAGCCGAGGGGACTGCTGGGGTCGGCTGAGGATTCCCCACGTCTCCGGTAGGGTCCTCGGACTGATGAATCTGCTCAAAAACGTCAAAATCGTCCCCTCCAGGACAAGGGTCTGTAGCCTCCCTTTCCCCCTCAATGTCCTCTTCCGCAGCCTCCGAGAAGGTTTGAGAGGCAGAGGGTACTGCTACTGTGACGCCCTCCGAAGTGGGGAGATCCTTGGGAAGCTCGAACCCGTCCTCGGTCACTGCTATTTTCTGTAGGCGAGGATCCTTTGCTTTGATCACGTGCCTCGGGGCCGCGAATGACTTTTGGAGCGGCGTGTACCCCAAGATTTTGTGAGCGGCCCGGACTTGGTGATCTGCTTCGTTTTCAAAATCTGCCGACCTGAGCACCTTCTGCAAGTCCTCCCTGTTGATCAAATTGTAGCGAGGCGCAAGGGAGTGCGGATCTGCAAGAAGAAAATGCGTTCACAATTAGCAACCATAACAGTACAAAAGGAAATAACGCATAAGATAAGTTAGAGTCTCTGAACCCCCTCCTATTCCTACTACCCCACCTGGTGTCCCCTCCGTCGTCGGGCAATGGATACCATCATGCCACGCCCCGGACACGATGAGAAAGTCCTCGTTCATTCCCTTGTTGGACTCAGGGAGGCACTGGATGAGCCGGACCCTGTCATCCCTCGTCCTCATATAATAGGACTTGTCCCTCAGGCGTTGGAGATTGTAGCAATAGTTCACATCATGATGGGTTAGTCTAAGCCCCATCTTCTCGTTCAGAGCGTCCACGCTGCCCAAAATTCTGAACATATTGGAGGCGCACTGAGTGGGGGCTAGCCGGAAATATGACAGATAGCCCCTCGTCACTGGTCCCATGGGGATCCTCATCCCTCCTTCAAGAAAGGCGATGATGGGAATCGCCACCTCGCCCTCCTGCCTCCGGAACTCCCACTCCCCCTCCTCGCAATACCTCAAGCCCACATTGGCCGGTATCCTATAGTCAGCGATGAATTTCTCCATCGCCTCCTCAGTAAAGACATACTTCTTGAGTCTACCCATCCCAAATGACGCCTAAGAGAGCTAAAGAAAGAGCAGATAAAAGAGGAGAAAAGAGCAAAAGAAAGAAAAGCTCAGAGAGGGATAGAGCGACTTACAGAAATGAGGAAAAGCTCCTCGGACAGACTCTTTATGCTGGAGATGGTGGTGGAAGTTTGGCTGGACTCTGAGTGGAAGCGCAAGGACTCGTGATCATGGAATGGAAAAAGACGGAAACGGTTCGAACGGGAATTTATGCCCTGGATAGGAGAGCCGCGCGAATTTTCCCGCCCATAAATGCTAGGCGCATCACAGCCGTTCGATTGCTAACTGCCCTCCGAACGTGGGGGGCACAAAGCCGCCCAAATTTAATGCAGGACACGTTGCGCACGCCGAAGCGCCAATAACGCACCTTGGGCAGACGCAAAAGCTCCAGCGCTGACAAAGGACAAGACACGATTGGACGCGGGGCAGGACCGGGGATATCAAAATCCTCCTTTCCGCCCGAGGAGACGGATAGCAAGATTTTGAGGGGCTATTGTGGGGCCAAGAAATGGTCAGACAACCCCAGCCCACTCCCAACCAGGCCCAAGGCCCATGTCCGAGGATGCGCCCATTGACCGAGGACTGAAGTGTGGCACCCAACCGCCCTCTAAACAATGCCAAGGATGACAGCATCCCCGGAAGTTCGAGGCCCTAGGACGCGCGAGCAGTACTTAGTCAAAGGGAGCCTCCCCGAGCATTCAAGGAATGAATAGCGGGTACCAAATACCGGACATGAAAGCATGGTGGAGGAGCGCACCCCAGATGAACTGTCACCTCCACATTAAATGCTCCCAACTAACGTCCTGGCCGCATTAATGAGGAAGGGACGCCTCAACAGTGCCACCTTGGTTGTTGCCACCTACAGAGACAAGGGGAAGGTGGCTGATGGGACAGGCACTCAAGTGACGCCCTAATCCCTTTACAAATGTAGGGCTAGGATTAATTGGAAGGGGAATATATAATGTAAGGAATTCCTCCTAAAGGAGGGGGGAGAGAGGGTAATCTGCATGTACTGAGAGAACTTCTTGTTCATCCTAAGAGAAAGAAATTATTAGAACTCTAAGTTCTGGAAAGCACGTCCGAGGAGCACTTTAACTCATCCCACCGCACGCTCAGCTTATCCAACCCACGTACAACTATGCATGGCCGTTGCATTTCTCGCTAGCGCCTAATTCTTGAATCCCTCCTCTATAAATTCATTGCGGGGTACGTTGGGCTTTTGACCCGTGTCCACTGGACGTGGGCAACTAAAAACCCAGTCCCTACAATTTTATTTTATTAACTTTCTTATTTAATTATTAAATATATGCTTGAAAATCATTAAATTTCCCTCACATGTATAAATATATTGTCAATTTTTCTAGTTTTATAAATTTAATATATATATTTAGGTTTTAATTAATTATTAAATTAATTATGATGTCATCACGGTTTGACTTCAGTTCGACCTCAAAAACCTTGAACCTCTTCATTTTATGGTTCAATGAATGGTCCAAGCGTTAAAATTTTATGTTCTACATGGCTTAACAGAGTGCTAACATAATATCCAACTTAGACCAAATCAATTTATTTTTAAAATTATAAACATGTGGCGCACAATAATTGGCCCACATGGGTTAAACAAAATTTGGTGAGACAAATTTGCCCCTCACACCCCCTAACCCAATCTAAACCTCAATCCAGTCCCAAAAATTCCAAAATTTGAAAGGCTGAAAGTGGCCTGAATCCACAACGCCACTGCCTTGTCCCACAGCCTAAATCAACAACCCAAACGGCGACCCCAACCTGGAGACGAAGTACTGCTGACAGAGTGTTCAAAGGCAACTCCAACCACCAATTACAGAAAAATCCATATGAAAATTTCAACCAAGACATGGGTATATGGATACAGAGCCTAGCTCTCCAACAAATTTCAAACAATACAGCAAGAAATTTGCCAAAAATCAAACACCAATTCAGGAATAACTTCACTAAACTTCGTAAAAAGAAAAACAAAATTTTGTCCTCTTTCAAAACAAAGCAACACCGATTCAGTATCAAACCATGCACCCATATCAAAATTTTGGCGTATCATGGGCTAATCTTTAAAACAAGACAAGAATCAAGGTAAATTTCAAGTAAAGAAAAAAGAAAAACCTCAACCCCAAGATAAAAAACAAAGAGGGCCAAAACAAAATTTTCTAAAAAATCTCTCTTTTACTCCAAACCAAACCAGGCAAGTCAATCTCTAAAATCCCTAGTGAAATTTCGACCAAGCAAAAGAGTTTCCTTCCTCAGAGACTTTCGAAGAAGTAAAGGAAACTGTCTTCTCTTTTGTGTTGCTTCAGAATCTGTTAGCTTCAACAACAGAGGGAGGCTACCTTTGGACACTGTGTCGCCAGTACTCCATTGTGGTGATTGGGTGTGGGGGCAAATATGTCTCACTGAAAATTTTTAATCCACTTGTGCCAATCATTTTGCACGTTTATGATTAAAAAATAAATTAGTTTGGTCCAATTCAAATACCACATTAGCACTCCGTTAAGTTACTTAAGACATAAACTAACAGATATAAATAGAATGATGAAAAGTAAAATATTTTGAAAAATTTAAAGAAGAAAAAAGAACTTTTAAAAATTTAGAGACGAAAAATAAACTTTTGTAAAAGTTTAAGAACGAAAATGATATTTTATCTTTTTTTTTTTTTGACCAATTTTTGATATGGATGGAAAAATTTTAGGGGTGCATGAAAAATTTCTTCTCTTTTTTGTTTATTTAAAAAAAAATTAAATCACTTTTATGTTACTTTTGCCTATATTCTTCCACATTAATTAGTCAAAACTTTCTATTACACTTTAAGGAATGTGCTATAAGCAATAGTGCAAGTCAAATCGTTGGCATGCTATCTCTTTCACATAATATGTTGACTAATGTGAAACATTTATTTTTACAGTTTTTTATAATATTTTTAATAATAAATTATGATCAGTATAACGTCAATTTTTTATTGACTCCTTATTAATAGTACTATTTTTATTACGTAAACACTTGCAACAAATCACGTTAACAATTTTATTATGCAAACAATCACAACAAGATCTAAATGGTCACATCGCAAAGGAGTAAAGAGCAGAGAGTATAGAGAAGTAAATGGTCAACGAATGCAAGTGAGGGTATCTGGTATCACAGATTCACAATCAGTTTCAAGTCAAGATGTAAAAGTAAAAGTAAAAGGAACCTCAATCGAAGTTTCCTTCTAAATCTAATTCCCCAAGGTGTTGCACCTATGCGTCACCTCAAACGTAAGCATCAAAAACGTCAACACCAGAACGTGGAGAAAGATTATCTTCTTCTTCATATGCGTGCCGCCATTAGTTACTCTACGTCACGCATGAGCTTTGCAAAATTGCGTCAACTCTAATGAGTAAAATGATATTCTCAAGAGCATCAGCATCCTGAAATTTCAATTCTACTTTATTTTATCATTTTAAAAAGTTATTTTATTATTATTGATAGGCCTGAAAAATATACATAATTGTCCATACATAATTGTCCATCCCTGGCATGTGGACGATGTACATGGACGACTTCACTGACAGCACAGTACGATTGGGATTGCCCGAACCTGCGACTTAATCGTCGTCCTCCAATCGTGACCAACCGTTACAAAAATGTCAATAACTTCCAATACCGTTGAAGGTGTATCTGTCAAATTAAATACCTTGCACGAGCGTTACAAACTCAAGGAATTATATTCTCATTATGGCAGAACCAACGGCTAGAAGAGTACTAAAACAACCTATATATATTCCTAAACAAGATCCGAGAAAGGTACGAAAAACACTCACTAGAAATTTCACTTACTGAAGCTATATTGGTATTCTTTGATTTTGGGGTCTTTCCTAATTTTGGTATCGGAGGCTTTGTGGCTGGTGCCACACCGGTGACCATCTTCTTTATTTCTAAGGTTTTTCAGGGTCTGGAACAGGGGTGGACGATCACGGTCTGAACGAGCATATATATACTGACGATCCTAGCATCATCAATTATATCATACCATTTTACAATACTTCTAACATCCCAACTTTTATTTTTCTATTCTACTCATTAAAATAATATTTCTACACAATAAAATAATATATCCTCCAATTACCATTATTTACAATGCAACACATTATTTATTCTTTCTCTCTCATTTCTACACAATAAAATAATATATCCCCCATGAACACCACCCACAGCCACCAAAAATCTCCACCACCATGGCAACCCTCACCACCACCACCACATCAGTCACAAATCCACCACCACCAGGGGGAAAAAAAAAAAAAAACCAACGCCATACCCATACCCATGGCCAAAACCCATCACTGAGAGAGCCACCAACCTCTCTTTCTCCCTCAATCTCTAGCACCGGCCAAAACCCATACCCACCGGCCAAACCCACGGCCAAAACCCACGCCGATCGCTGATCCACCTCAACCGCCACCAACCCACAAAAAACACAACCACCGAACCAAGGAATGATGAAACCCAGCCACCCACACCACCAAAAATGAAACCCATCCATTGATCCATGAAACCCATACCACCAAAAATAAAACCCAGCCACCGAAAATGAAACCCACACCACGGAAGATGAAACCCAGCCACCAATCCATGAGTCCCACGCCACATCTCCACCATGGAGGCTTGATTCAAGGGAAGATAGAGAGGAAAAAAAGAAGAAAAAAAGATGATCACGGTGGATGATCCGTGGAGCTCCAGTGGTGCTTACCCATAGGTTGATGATCACGGTGGAGCTCCGTTGATTGTAGAGAAGAGGGAGAAAGAGAGGAAAGTGAGTGAGAGACAGAAAGATAGAGAGAGATGGGAGACCGTGTGCTGAGAGAGAAAAGCATGAATAAAATATTAGTTTTTTTTTTAGAATTGCACTATAGCACTATTGCAAATTTTTTTGCAATAGTTGGTGTTTACAATTCCGGATGTGGGAGATTTTTGAGAGAAAAATGTTAAATGAAGCTTAGATATGGCATTTACAATTCCGGATGCTGATGCTCTAACAAGTCTTTGCTATCTCTTTCAACTCTAAAATAATCCAATCATAAGCGACGATCTCATTGGTTTCAACTCATATAAAATAAGAAAACTAATCTTTTTATGTCCCTATCAAAATGAATTTCCAAACTTTTGTGCTTTTATTGACGGTAAAGAATTTATGATTTACTGTCAACACGTTTTGAAATAGTTTTTTTTTTGGGCTCATATAAGACTTTTGTTCATGCCTGCTGCTGAATTGTGACTAAAATTAGACTACCAAAATGGGTCCAAATTGGCCCCCACTCATATTTTTTTCATTTTTCATGTTTTTAGTCTAGTTAATAAAAGAGTTACATATTGGAAGGGTTGTTCGCGATGTAGTACGGTGCAGTTTTGGACAATTTTTACTACTGTATTTTGTGATGCGGTTTAGTCAAAATCATAACTGCATCGCATCTCATTTTCATGGTCAAATATGTGGTACGGTTTAGAGTTTAGTCAAAACTATAACCGTATCGCACCTTATTTTTGCAGTCACATGTGCATTGCGGTATATAAGATGCGATTTGAAGCCGATACATTTTTCAAATTTGGGCTTTTCTTGCCTAACCCAAAACTAATTTTTCTCTTTGTTTTGGGCCAAGTTTTAAACTATTGAGTTAGTTTTCTTTATTTTGGGCTGACTTTCTTAATCAACACTTGCTAGGGTTATTAAATTTTTTTTTTTTTTTGAAAACTAGGGTTATTAAACCATTAATAATATATTTAATATTAAAAAATATATTAATATATAGAGAGGGTGTGGTGCAGTTTTCTTATTATAAAACTGCAAATTGCACTACACCATGCGGTGCGGTGCACTGTTACTTGCGGTACGATGCAGTTATGCCATTTTGTGGGGGGTTTTGGTGAACACCCCTATATTGGAATTTGGCTTAATATTAAACTTTGCATCTATTATGACTAAATATTACCATGATATATAAGTTTGGTTAAATGATTAATCTTGTCATCCGTTTATAAGGTATGGTTAAATTTAATCCCTAACTAATTAATGATTGTATCAGTCTAGTTCCCCAACTATTAATTGTGCTAAGCATGGTGAAGAAGAAAATGTATAGGTAGAGGACGCTCTCCCCTATATCAATGATCAAATTAATCATGGTAAGCTCTGCTATATTTCTGCATAATTACATGCTGTTGTGTATTTTGATATCCTTCATATTGAATGAAATTGGTTTTGGTTGCCCCAAAAAAATTTTCCTGTCAATTTAGTCTTTTAATTTTAAAATTTAAATGAATTTCATTCTTGAATCCACTATCCATTCAAGTTTTTAAGAATCTAGTTAATGTGAGAAATGTGACGGGACTGACGAACTCATTTACTGAAGACGACGACCATAAGTCCAACGAAGACATCCCTGAACGAGCAAATTAATACCCACTGACAGGACTAACGAACTCATTCGCCAAGACGACCTCAACAATACAGACGAGGGCATACTTGGACGAACAAAACCAATGCCCACGTCACTGACGAGGGTAAAGCCATCCATTCAATACAGCCAATTAATACATAGGGCAGTTACAGATCCAGCTGTGTGAGCCGTTGGAGCACATTGAAGCCACATTATGAGGCACGAAACGTTACTAAGAAGAGCATTAAAACCACCTTAATTGCCCCAACGGCTAGGAGCTGTAACCGCATATATAAAGCCTCCACATTGCCAAGTGTAAGGTATATACACACATAGACACTAAAAGATCTCTTTCATTTTTGTTCAATTACATTGTTTATTCCCAAGAGAGCTTCTTATACTGACTTTGGCATCGGAGGCATTGTGGCAGGCACCACACCGGTGACCACCTTTGAGAGTACGTTCATACAGGATGAGGATTGCTTCTATCTGACCAACTCGACTGACGAGCTTACAGTTCATCAGTATAACTCTATTGACGAACTTACTCTACTGACGAACTTATTCTACTGACGAACTTACTTGACCGACGAACTTACGCTTCATCAAAATGGAGAATAAATTATAATTTTATAAAAAAAGTATAAAAATATCTAATTAACTTAAATTAATTTCATCTTCATTCAAATCTTATTTTACAAAAATGAAATAAAATAAATGGATAGTATGCCCAAAAATGAAAATAAACCTGATTTTAAAAATTGGGGAACTACGTTGAGACAATTAACAGTTAATAGTTGAGGAGCCAAATTACAATTTAACTAATAGTTAAACAATCAAGTTAGTAATTTAACCTATAAAAGTTTTTAGTATTTGACTAACTGTAGGCCCATGTGAATTTAGATTCGGGCAACTGGACACAATTTATGGCAGCTGGCTTTATTATAAAACTTGCTTCTACTACTACTACTACAGTTTTTTTTTTTTTTGGTTGTTGTCTAGCTAGCGTGGCTTTATTCTAAAACTCGCTTTCATGTGTAATAGAATCTAGAAAAGCTTCATTTGCCAAGAAGTTGCGAGCGTTTTACTAAGATCGGCAGAATATTTTCTACGTACACTAAGCTGTTCTTAATCTGATGTTGAACCATTGACTTATCAGACCATTTAAGGATAATTAAGAATCGTTAACATTAATATTTGAGGATTTTTAAAAGTATTTTCACTCTTCAGCTATTGTTTGACTTTGACTATATATATACGGAAAAAATTGCCAAATGCCATTTTTAGGCAAACTAAGCAGCGTTTTACCCTATTTTTCAAACTAATTAGAGAAATGCCCCTCTTTTGAAAGTCGATTTTCTCAAAATCGAGTTAGGCCCTATAGCGGTGTTTTTAAGGAGCCTATAGTGATGTTTTCAAGACCTATAGTGGCGTTTTGTAACTCGATTTATATGAAATCGAGTTATAGGTAAAAAAAATTAAAAAAATTGCCTATAACTCGATTTAATAGAAGTCAAGTTACAAAACGTCACTATAGGTCCTTAAAACCGCCCCTATAGGGCTCCATAAATTTTTTTTTATAACTTGATTTTGAGAAAATCGAGTTTCAAAAGAGGGGTATTTCCCTAATTAGTTTGAAAAATAGGACAAAACGCTGCTTAGTTTGCCCAAAAAGGGCATTTAGCAATTTTGTCCCTATATATATAGTCTAAAGAGCCATGCTAGATAGCTAAGTTTATACTCCAGGCCAATGTTTCTTGATTAGTCTAAGGTTAATCAAGTATTCTCTAATCTCTAGTATATAAACTCTACGTTCAAAGAAACACTTCAAAGAACTAAAGAGTTTGCGCACGTATTTAGCCCAATATCTGAGTCAATTCATATTAGCTCATTAATCACCACAATTAAAAAGAATAAAATAGTCTCTCTCCTTTTCAATGTGAGATTAAACAATTTTAGTAACTCCTTATCTTCTATATTCACTCCCACATCTTTTTACATTTATGTTGTAATATTTATTCATTTTAATTGATTAATATGAAAATTCTCCAACAATACATTTTTTTTCTTATTAAAATAAAACAAATTCATGCAACATTTTAAATCATATATAGAGAAAATGAGTATGTTTAGCACAATAAACTATATTATTAATTCTCTTACACCAGTTTGAAACATTATAATCCAATACACACAATCTATGTTTAATCACATAATTACCCATAACATTGAAAAAATAAGTTGATTAAAAAGGAGAAGTTGAAAAAGTATTCATTTTCTCTCCAAGGGGCAATCATCAAGTCCCGGTGCGCCTCTTTCTACAGGGGGCAAGACTTAGGTATAGTACTTAGGTACTGTTACTTAGGTTCATCTCTTAAAATTTTGCCATGTGGATTATTTCATTTGGGATGAAAATATATTTTTTAGTTAAGTAGTCATATGGCTGAATTTTAAAAGGGGAACTGTGGGAGGACTTTCGTCTTGACCCCCAATCAGGTATTGTTCGCTTTGGAAATGGCGTTGAGCCTTAGTCCTCACGAATTTGCTCAATCCCACATCGGGGAGAGACGCCTCCCACCCATTTCTAAAGCGAACAATACCTGATTGGGGGTCGAGACGAAAGCCCTCCCACAAGAACCTAAGGTACTGTATCTAAGTTTTACCCTTCTACATGTTCCTCAAGCTGTGCAAGTCCCATTTAATGTAGAATTTGCCCATCAATTTAGTTATGTAGGCTTTTCATTAAGATTAAAACTAAAAAATCAACCATTCAAATAAAATAAAATACTAAAAAATCAAAATAAGAGAAACAAAAAGTTGTATAGTCTAATCTATAAATCTATGATTCTCCCAAAAAAAAAAAAAAAAAACCCTATGATCAAAGTACTTACCGGCAAACTATCCTTTTTCTGTAGCGCACGGCTCTAGGAACGTTTTTTTAATTTTATTTTATGGTAGGAATTTTTTTAAAATTTTATTTTATGGTAGTCATTATTAAGAAACTTAAATTGTAGGAACTGATAGTCACAATATCTCTCTTGATATTATTTTTAGGAAACATGAAATTATAAATGATTTTTTATGGAATAGGTTGAACAAATTACCAATCCGAATTATTGGGGGCTTTTATTTTTTATTTTCAATTGACTTTTTTTTTTTGAATATTTTGTTCATTTATTGTTATTTGGCCTAATTGCGGCTTTGTGTTCGATGATCTGGGGGTTTGGCCAGTTTGGGTTCTTGTTAGTGTGATGCCGAAATTTGGTTAGCAGAGGGGAAGGCCACACCTGTGTATTTAAAGTGGAAGGCTTTTTATAAATAAAATAAAAAATTTTCTACTAGTTAGTGAATTGGGATTAGGCCTGATGGTTGGTTATGAATTAGGACAAAATGGCTGTTTAGACTTTCTATAGCTGCTAGATACTGAGATTGTTGAGGTTGTTCTATAAAGGTACTGTGCCTTCAGCCCAGTAGTGGCTTGTTCTAGCTTGTATTGTTCTTCTTTCTTTGAATCAATTCACTGATTCATCCAAAAAAAGAAAAGAAACAATTGAAAACGAAGCAATTTAGGAGTTCAATATGTCCCCAATTTATAATAAAAGAGCTAACCCAAAGAGAGCAAATACGAAATAACAGGAGTAAAAAGTACCTGGTTCTGAATTGGCCAGCCGTATATATATGTATTGGCCGTCCTGGTCTACTCTCATATCATTCAAGTTACCGAACCAAAGCAAGCAGCCACTTCCTTTTCCCCTGATACCTAAATTTGAGTATGCCGTGCAAGAACAGTTTTTCAAACACAATCCCTCACATTCCTCTGGGCTCACGGTCATATTAAACCATGAAGAAGATGTGTTGGGCAATTTCACATTTTTGTATTTCAGGAAGCCAACTCTATTGCATTCCAATGGAGTCCTTCGAACACAACCATCAGACCAATCTACTGAATTCCAATTTTTTGGAGATTTGGATACAAATCCTTGTAAGCATGCACATACTGGAGAGCGATTGGCATTGCATGGTAGCATATGCATCACAGTAGGCATAATTTTCACACTGATCTACCTGGGATGTAGAGTAGATCTCCCAGCTGCGTGTCTGATCCCTCCATATGAGGCTTCCCCAAACACCTGATGGGTAAAATACAAGTCTTGAAAAGACTGAACTATTCACGAGTGGATGCTCGTAATATACCTCAGTTCCGTTCAACTGAGGAAAATTGGGGGAACTGGCTTGAGCAATGAAATTACAAAATTACCCAAATTACTCCCGTTGTTTCAAACCATAATAATGGCACAATAGCAATTTAATTTCTATCATTCCATTATTTCATCGTTTGTATCAAACACACATAGCAGAGAGTTAAAATATTTTCTATCTTTTTAATTTATTTATTTTTAAATTTTCCATTCTGCTGGCCAAACAGGAGTCCAATTACATGAGTTTTTTTTTTTGGTAGGAGACGCCAGCACAAGAAATTGCTAAATGACTATTTTAATTTTTTTTTGGGAGCAATTTTTGATATGGGGGAAAAATTTTAGGGGGCATGACCCCTTGTCTCGTGCAAAAAATTTTTTTCCTCTCTATTTTGCTTTTTTAAAAATATTTAATTCACTTTTATGTTACTTTTGCCTATATTCTTCCACATTAATTAGTCAAAACTTTTTATTACACTTTATGGAATGTGACATAGGCAATAGTGCAAGTCAAATCTTTGGCACACTTTTTCTTTTCTCATAATATGTTGACTACTTTTAAACATATTTATTTTCACAAATTTTTATAGTATTTTTAATTTTAATTTGTTTGTCCTGTTTGAAAAGTCAAACGTTTTAAAGAAAAATAATTTATTATCTTGCATGTCTTATAAAAATTTATAAATTTACAAAATCACTCTTAAATAAATTTATCAGTTTTTTTTTCTAAGAGTTATCTTAATGAGGCAACTAAAAATGTGCCCAATTAGATTTATTTTTTTAAATATTTGTTAGTTTTCTTTTCAAATAGTTTTGAAAATAAAGTAGGGGTATAGTAGAAATATTAGTAAATTAATAATTTTTATTTTTGGAAACAGGACAATATTTTAGAATATCACAAAATAAAATTAAAGACAAATAAATTGGGACGGAGGGAGTAGTAAAATATGATTGGTGTATCGTCAGTTTTTTATTGACTCATTATTGATAGTACTATTTTTATTATGTAAACACTCACAACAAATCATGGTAACAATTTTATTATGCAAACAATCACAACAAATCACATTAACAATTTTAAAAAGAAAAATAATGAGATTTTTTTGTGTCCTTAAGCTTACTGTGACAATGGTAATGATGAGCAACTGTGAAAATAAGTGTTCACAATTTATAATTAAAAATCTCGATTGGTCAAAAGAATTGTTAAAAAAGTTGTATCAATAGTGTTATTGTATGGGGTATGGCAGAGAGGTTCGATTCCCATAGGAATGGTAGAAAAAGAATCAAAAGAACAACTAATTATTCGGCAATTAGTTTGATCAAATAATACCATTACCTTTATCCACCATGATTGTTGTTCTTCATTTCTATGGTTTTTAGTAACTTGCCTCGGGTTTGTAAATTGCACAAAATCGGTCTTTATAGCATTGTTTATTGTTTAAAAGAAAATGCTAAAGTCACAAAATCGGTCTTTATAGCATTTTATAATATTTTTATAAATTATTGATGTAGTAAATTGTTGATATAATGAGTGATTATTGATAAGTAAAAATGTAATCTTAGTAGTGGGCCCAAATAAGAATCTAAAAAAAATTTACCATATCAATAATTTTTAAAAATATTATAAAATAGTTTGTAACTGTAATAATATTACTTTTATTTAAAATATTTGTGAAGCTAATGAAAAGGGGAAAAATGTGACACATCCATTTACACATTAAATGAAGAACTGCAAAAAAATATGAACAGGGTCCAATATAAGCAAAAAATTAGGCCTTACTTTTTTTATAGGAGCTAGAAAGTTTACATATGTAGGAACAAAAACAAAATCCCAACACAAAAAGGAATTCAAAGTACTCTTTACCCTTGATTGAGTCCCCTTTTACTCAATTCCATGCAGTAACAATATCAAGTCAAAAGGTTCAAACCGTTCACTTTGCCAAAGGGACTTGAATTCATGACTAGTCTTGCTATGGGTACCAACAAACTATTAACCTTTTTCACGTCTTACTCACATAATATGAGTAATTGATGATTATAAAAAATAATCTATATATATATATAAAAAGGCAAAGGTCTTTCTCAAAAAAAAGAAAAAAAGAAAAAAAGAAAAAGAAAAGACAAAGCTTAAAAAAAATCAAATTAGAATCTAAATTGAGTTTCAATTGGAGTCCAATTTTATGCCATATGTTCCAACTAATATTTAATTTTTGTGGCATGTGAATTATTAAATGTAAAAATCGAAGAGTCTAAATTCAATTAGATTAGAATTAGGTTTCAATTAGAATCCAATTTTGCGTCACAAGTCCATCTAATCTTTTAATTTTTGTGGTAAGTGAATTATTAAATGTAAAAATCAAAGAATCAAAATCCATATATGAAACTTCTATGATGAAATTTATCCCATTATTCCACCACTCATTGTTCAATATATATTTTCCAATAGGGAGAAAATAATTTTTTTTAATTTGGTTTTCTCACATGTTAATTTAGTTTATAATTTTTTAATAAAAAATATGTCACGTTATTAAAAAAAGTCAAATCATTGTTTCATTATCACGTAAGTAACACCGTTAACAGCAGTTAGTAAAAAGATTAATACAACTTAATTTTAAAATTTAAGAGACTAATTGTATTTACTTTAAATTTGAAAGAGCAATTACGCAAGTACGATAAACTTAAGAGGCTAATATTTCAGATTCGCAAATATTCATTTATTTATTTATTTATTTATTTCTATTTCTTTTATACCTCTTGCGTTTCACAGCCATTCTCTCTCTCTTTCTCAAAAACAGAACTCTGACTCTCATCGTCCACTCCTCACCCAACTTTCTATTTCTTTTATTCCTCTGTCGTTTCATCCATCAAAAAAGTAATAAAAAACCATCATCCTCACCGTTCATCCATCATCCTCACCGTCGACCCCACGCACCATCGCCGACCCGATTCCTCATCCTCCTCACCCATCTTCGAAGTTCAGCTCCGTTCATCCATCATCCTCACCGAAGCTCTCTGCTCAGCTCAATTAGCCATCGCCGACCCACGCAAGCCAAGCCCCATTGCCGAGCTGTTACCGACCCAAGCCCCATCGCTGATCTTTCTCCACTCTACAGGTACTTTCTCTCAGCTTTTCCCCTTTTCTCAATTTGCATTTGGGTCTTTGTTTATGGTGTTGTTGATTTAAAAGCTCTTTTTCAAGGCCTTCATTCTTATTCCCCTTCCTAATTGTTCATTCAACCTGAGCGTTCCATTCAAATTGCTCTTTCTCACCATCGCCGGCCGATTCATCGTCCTTCTCACCCATCTTCGAAGTCCAGCTCCGTTCATCCATCATCCTCACCGAAGCTCTCTGCTCAGCTCAATAAGCCATCGCCGAGCTGTTACCGATCCAAGCCCCATCGCCGATCTTTTTCCACTCTACAAGTACTTTCTCTCAGCTTTTCCCTTTTTCTCAATTTGCATTTGGATCTTTGTTTATGTTGTTGTTGATTTAAAGGCTCTTTTTCAAGGCCTTCATACCTATTCCCCTTCCTAATTGTTCATTCAACCTCAGCGTTCCATTCAAATTGCTCTTTGTCAAAAGACACTTTTTTTTGGGTGTGGTATACTCGTCTCTTGTACTTCTCATTTCATCAATCTCTGATCTTTCCAATCTTCTCCTCATAGATCTTGATGGCGGCTTTCCCGAACGATGAGGGAGACTCCTTTTCTTCTTCCACTCAGAAGTGGGACTATGATGTCTTCTTGAGTTTTAGAGGTGACGATACTCGCCATGGTTTTACTGGCCATTTATATCAAGCCTTGTGTGACAAAGGTTTCAAGACCTTCATTGATAATGAAGATCTCCAGAGAGGTGAAGAAATTTCAGCGGAACTCATCAAAGCCATTAAATCATCAATGATTTCAATTATCATATTTTCTCAAAACTATGCATTTTCCACTTGGTGCCTCGAAGAACTTACCGAGATTCTTGAGTGTGAGAAAAATGGACAAAGAGTTTTACCAGTTTTTTACAAGGTGGATCCATCTGAAGTACGCAAGCAGGAAGGTAGTTTTGGATCAGCACTAACTACACATGAAAAAAAATTTGAGAATAACATAGAGAAAGTGCCGAGGTGGAGGGCAGCTTTATATGAAGCAGCTAGTTTGTCTGGATGGCATTATAAGGATAGGTATGTATCTAATCACTAATCTTGTGTCTTTCCATAGCTTACAAACCTCCGAAGGTTTTGTTATGACCACTAAATACCAAATTACGAAAATATTTATTACGATAATATTTGCTACTACTATCTACTAAGGCACTAAGAGCACTGCTACTAGTAAGGCATTAAAGGCCAACACAAATATAAGGTTTATTTTTATATTTTTACTTGATTGGTAAATTACAAACACATCTAATGTGCTTTCATCCGATGATTTTACCTTTCACCCACGCTTGTGAGAAAAGGAAGTGTGATTTAAATCAAGGCTCATCAACTTAATAATTTGCAAATTTTCTTAATCATTTCATTTTCAGAGTATTATAAATGGGTTAATGACGTAGGATGAAGGGGCGGCAAGTGGCATGAGGCGAAGAACAAGAAGAAGGGGTAGTGACACAGTGTTAGGAGGAGAGAGAGAGAGAGACTCAAAAGAAGAAAAAAAATGCACGTTTAAGTCTCAAATTAATAATCGTCTTAAATCTATGACTATGAGTTACATGCACATTTACTTAATTTAAAAAATGTGTCACTTGTTAGTCACACATCTAATCATCTTGAATTTAGTTCATTTTCGTATTTATATTTCCAGCTAGTCTAATTATGTTTCCTATGCTCTACAACTGGCAGTTTTCCTGAATATCAGCTTATCCAAGAAATAATTAGAGTGGTATCAAGTACCAAATTAAATCATACAAAGTAATTTGTTGCTAAATACCCAATTGGAGTATATTCTCGTGCAAAAGTTATAGAAAATCTTTTAAATATTCAAATGATGTTCGCATGGTTGGAATTCATGGCCTTGGGGGAATAGGAAAGACTAAAATTGCAAAAGCTGTTTATAATAGAGTTGCTGATCTATTTGATGGAAGTAGCTTCCTAATGAATTTCAGAGAAAATTCAAGATTAGATCGTAGCATAATTGAACTACAAGGGCAACTTCTTTTTGAGATCTTAGTGAGCAAAGAATTTAAGGTGCCCAATACATCCAAAGGAATCAACGTGATCAAAGAAAGACTCTCTAGTAAAAAGATTCTTTTGATTCTCGATGATGTGGATAAATTGGGCCAAATAGAAAATTTTCTTGGAGAATGTGATTGGCTTGCTAATGGAAGTATAGTTATTATAACCACAAGAGACAAACATGTGCTAACCACTCTTGAAAATGATCCTTTAATCTACAAGGTTGTGCAATTGGATCGACATGAAACTCTTCAACTCTTTAGTAAGTATGCCTTCGACAAAAACAAACCTGAGTCAGATTATTTACAACTTACAAATCAATTCATATGTTATACCAATGGCCTTCCATTAGCTCTACAAATCATAGGTTCTGATTTACGTGGAAGAAACATTCGCCAATGGGAAAGTGAATTAGAAAAGTATAAGAATATTCCTAACAAAGAAATTCAAAAAATACTAAAAGTAAGTTTTGAAGGATTGGACAAAAATGAACAGGATATTTTCCTCGATATTGCAAATTTTCTTAATCATTTCATTTTCAGAGTGTTATAAATGGGCTAGTGACATAGGATGAAGGGGCAGCAAGTGGCATGAGGAGAAGAACAAGAAGAAGGGGTAGTGACATAGTGTTAAGAGGAGAGAGAGAGAGAGAGAGAGAGAGGACTCAAAAGAAGAAGAAAAATGCACATTTAAGTCTCAAATTAATTATTGTCTTAAATCTATGACTATGAGTTACATGCACATTTACTTAATTTAAAAAATGTGTCACTTGTAAGTCAACATCTAATCATCTTGAATTTAGTTCATTTTTGTATTTATATTTCCAGCTATTCTAACTATGTTTCCTATGCTTTACAATTGGCAGTTTTCCTGAATATCAGTTTATCCAAGGAATTATTAGAGAGGTTTCAAGTACCAAATTAAATCGCACAAAGTTATTTGTTGCTAAATACCCAATTGGAGTAGATTCTCGTGTAGAATTCGTAGAAAATCTTTTAGATATTAAGTCAAATGATGTTCGCATGGTTGGAATTCATGGCCTTGGAGGAATAGGAAAGACTACAGTTGCAAAAGCTGTTTATAATAAAGTTGCTGATCAATTTGAAGGAAGTAGCTTCCTAATGAATGTCAGAGAAAATTCAAGAACAGATTGTAGCATAATCAAACTACAAGAGCAACTTCTTTCTGAGATCTTAGGGAGCAAAACATTTAAGGTGCACAGTACATCCAGAGGAATCAATGTGATCAAAGAAAGACTTTCGTGTAAAAAGATTCTTTTGATTCTTGATGATGTGGATAAATTGGGCCAAATAGAAAATTTTCTTGGAGAATGTGATTGGCTTGCTAATGGAAGTAGAGTTATTATAACCACAAGAGACAAACATGTGCTACCATCTCTTGAAAATGATCCTTTAATCTACGAGGTTGTGCAATTGGATCGACATGAAGCTCTTCAACTCTTTAGTAAGTATGCCTTCAACAAAAATGAACCTGAGGAAGATTATTTACAACTTTCAAATAAATTCATATTTTATGCCAATGGCCTTCCATTAGCTTTACAAATTATAGGTTCTGATTTACATGGAAGAAACATTCGCCAATGGGAAAGTGAATTAGAAAAGTATAAGAATATTCCTAATAAAGAAATTCAAAAAATACTAAAAGTAAGTTTTGAAGGATTGGACAAAAATGAACAGGATATTTTCCTCGATATTGCATGTTTCTTCAAAGGATTGTCCAAAAATTATGTTGTGGATATCTTAGCTGCTTGCAATTTATATCCGGATTCTGGTATTCCAAATCTTATTGATAAGTGTCTCATAAGGGTTGAATTTGACAAGTTATGGATGCATGACTTGATACAACAAATGGGTAGAGAAATTGTTCAACAAGAATCAAATGTTCTTGGAAAACGTACAAGGCTATGGTGTTATGATGATGCTTTAGAAGTTCTTACAGAAAATACGGTATAACTTCGTTTTTTAGCCCCAAAAAAAAAAAAATCTATTATTTTTTTTCTTTTTAATGTTTAGAAAAATATAAGTTTATCATTAACCTATTTTGTTTAAAATTTCAAATTGTTATGATGTTGACAAATTCTATTGTGCAATGTGTTCCACCCAATGCTCTATTCAAATAGGGTTCAGATGAAATTCGAGGCATAATGTTGTACTCCCATAAACCAACAACGGTGACATTGGTAGCTAACGCTTTCGAAAGGATGAGAAATCTCAAATTTCTTATAGTTGATAATGTGCACATTTGTGAAGAACTTAAATATCTCCCTAACGGATTAAGGTTGCTTCATTTGCCTAATTATCCTTTTCCCTTACCATCCAATTTTTGTCCTCAAAAACTTGTTACACTCAAGATGCCACGTAGTCGCATTCGGTTAGAGAAGTTATTTAAGCAGGTATGGTTTTCTTTAAAAATTATGTTCAAAATTTTAATTTAAAGTTTGTTGAACATATATTTTTTTTTTCTACAGGAGTTTCCATTCCGGAATTTGAAACATATCAACCTCCGTAAATGTGAGTCTATTACAAAATTACCTAATTTATGTGCCCCAAACTTAGAGAACTTGGACATTTCATTTTGCAAAAATTTAGTTGAGTGTCATGAGTCCATTGGATTTCTTGATAAGCTTCAAGAATTGAGTCTTTATGGATGTGAAAAACTTCAAAATTTTCCAAGACATCTCATGTGGAAATCTCTCAACATTTTGGATATTTCATCATGCTCAAGTCTTGATTTTTTACCTTTGTTAGTCGCCGAATGGCATCTCTCGAGGTGGTTTCATGGTTTTTATAGCTATTGCTGTAAAAATGTTGTGGATCTTGAAGATATCATCTATAAATTACCACCGCCTGAGATATTATGTATATATACTGGCAAATCGAGACCCTGGTGTGAACGTGGTACTTTTATAAGGTCATATGCGTTCCTAGATCTAAGCAATGTTGAAAATCTAAATCTGAGTAATGTTGGAAATCTAATTGAATTAGATTTTTTGATGAAGTCTGATTACTTTCCTGTATTGGAACATCTATATTTAAATGAAATCAATATTATTACCATCCCGGAAAGCATCACTAAGTTTACTAGATTAGAGACACTTGCAATAAAATGTTGTAAGTATCTTCGGGAAATTCCAAGGCTTCCACGATCTATAAGAGAAGTGTATATACTAAACTCCCATTCGCTACATCCACAATCATTAAACAGATTGTTCAGTCAGGTGTTTCTCTCTCTCTTTCATTCAATGTTATATAGAAACGCTCTTTTTACCTTCTCGAAAATACATTATTAAATTTGTTCGAATTTGATTATTGCAAACAGTTTGGAGCATTTTGGCAACCACGACAAAATCCAATTGTTTTCGAGAATTATGTGCTTATACTACCTGGATCAGAGATTCCAAAGTGGTTCAATCATCAAAGTGTTGGAAATTCCATTTCATTCTGGGTCGGTCGTGATTGTGATTATCTAAAATTTGTTTACTGTATTGTTTTTGAACCGGATGAATGGAATGCTACTGTTCAAGTCTCCTTGAAATTTAATGGGATAAAGTTGATTGATTGGATTCCTCCAGGAATGAAACTGATTACGGGTATGACGTGTAATCATGTATGCTTTTTAAAGGTACTTGGTTGTCTTTCGTTCGATCTATTTGAGCGGAATCGTGTGGAGGTTGAATTTGGAGGTGTATCTCATATCCTAAGGTGTGGGGTCCATGCTGAATGCATCTGTCCTCTTGTTCAACATCTCTCCACTGACACTCTCCCACCTGCTTCAATACCTGCCTTCCCCATTTGTTCTATTTCAAACACTGTCACGCCTTCCCCCCACCTCTTAAACTCTTGTTTGGAGCTTCCACATTCGAATTCAATGGAAACAACATGTAATGATTTTGACTCTCCTTTGGAGGGCTCTCATGATGATGGATGTGATTTGAGTTTGTCACTGTGCACTTCTCCCATGGGAAGAAATTACCCACCCCCTCAGCCTCAGGTCACTGTCCCTGATGACACTAGCCACATTTCTTTGCCATCTAGTATAGACCTTCCAAATAATATGACAGACATGTTCAAATTACGCTTGGGTCTGCCAGGTTTGGGAATTGGCTCAACTGCTAGTGAGGGGTTTCATTTGGGTTCTTCTTCAATGGCCCATAACTTTGTCAGTGATGATGATTCTGACTTCAATTTGTATTCTCCATCAAAGAAAATGAGAAAATCTTGATCGAACTTGGAAGAAGAAATATGCCTCCATCTGAAAAAGAACCTTGAAACAATTTTCTTCTTCATTGTTCCCATTCCATTTCTTTAGCATTTGATGCCAAGGTACGTCTCTTTTTTTTTTAGTTGCATTGTTTCATTTGCATCTTTGGATGCTCATTCATTGGATTGGGTACCAACATAATTTGAATAGAAACTAACCCAAAGAAAATGCAGAATAGATGAAAGAAAATATGAAAAACCTATTTCAATTTTTAGACAAATTATGAAAACAAGCAGTTACGTGTTCATCACATAATCTCTTTCTCTCTCTCTCTCTCTCTCTAATAATGAAGCCACATATTCTTCTTGATTTATTAAAATTTTGATTTTTATTCCATTTCTCCATTGTTAGCATAATATGTGAGTATTAGGATTTTTGTCTATTAGTCTGTTACTAGCCAGCACCAATTCTGAAAATTCAAACTTCAGTAGGCATGACCTTATATGCTTATGCCATCCTTAATTTGATAGAGCAGGAGGTTTTGAAATGGATTTGACTTTGCCAATAGTCGTAGTTTCAAGGTCCTTTGAACACACCATTACATTTTAAATGCTTTCTTTTTAAAATTGTTGTTGATAGTATATATTGTCTCAAATTTCATAATCTTGTCAAAATTTTGGGAATTATATGTGGATTTCTGATATTAGCTTGTTTGTTATTGATGATTTCCTCCTTCACTATGGTTGGTATTGATGTTACCTTCTAGGTTGATCCATTAGTGGATTTAGCACTTCTGGAATGAATTAGGGAGGTCTTTAATCTGGTGGTAATAACAATTTATATTGTTAAGACTTTTTCATTATAACGTTTTGGGTGACGCTCTTTGGTTTTTTCTCCTCACTTGGGCATGCTATTTTATAGCTTTAACTATGAGTAAAATGTGTCTTTGTTATTGATTGTTGGACTCTGAAGTGATGGTTGAAAAACTGAATACAAAACTGGCAAGGTGATTGTTTACTCAGTATATATATTTGTAGTCTTTCCTACTTTGAAGTTTAACTGAACTGATGAACCTGCACTTTGATGCTTTTAAAATTTTAGTCTCTTTAGAAGAACTTTTTTTTTTTTTTTTTTTTTTATATATGAGCGTGCTTACAGTGGATAGTTTGTCTGTGATGGTTCCATCACCATATTAGGAGGCCTATTTCTGGTGATTATAGCCTTTTTAAATTTGATTTATTATTTAGATGTATTTGGACTAAAGCTTGTAATAGCCCAATTTAGAGTTTCTGAAGCTCGTCTTCAGTGAATTTTCAAGTCATACAAACAAAGTGAGAAGTAGGTTAGCTTCCTATGTTTCCTTTTGTTTCATTCTACTTTTCTTCCCTTGTCCTGTAAGTTTGAATTCCAATATGCTTGCCTAGTTATTGTAGATTAGTGGTAGAGCTGTCTTTATTACATGTAACTATCCTTAAAGGGACAAGATGCATGCACCAGTCATGGCTTGCCTTTTTGGTTCATATATCTGAATCCTATATGATCTGTGTTAGTATAACTACACCTTTTTAAGAGGAGGGTAAAAAATGCTTTTATTAATATAAAGGAAATCAAAATAAGCTGTGTTATCATTTTACTTATCAACAGGAAAAAAGGCTATATTATCTTACAGGGGAAATCAACCAGACTTTTTTTTTTTTTTTTTTAAATAATTTTTTGCTAGATAGCACTGGGTGTATGTTAGGATTTTGTCTTAGGTTTTTTCTAATAAAAGCAAAAAAAACTCTCATTCCAAAAAAAAAAAAAAAACCCTAGGTTTTTTAAAAATAAGTTAACTTTTATCTTTTTGCCTCAAATTTAGCAAATAAGCGACAGGAATCTATGGGAAGTCAAAGAAAGTGGAAGTGATTTTTCTTTAGTTGGCATTTTTAAAATGATTTTGGGTATCCTATATAACCTGAACCACTTTGTTATATCTTGCTTAGTATTTGGACATTTAAATTGGAGACATTATCAGCTTTACTATATAGGTTACTGTTCTGGAAAAAAAGGGACTTGTTTAATTGCTGTTTGATACATTCATACCTAGTAAAAAATTTTCTATGAGGTTAGAGTAGTCTAATTTAACTTTCAAATGATGTTTAGCGGGGAAGAGAATAAACATTCTCTGGTTTTGTGATAGTTCCCCATTTGTGCTATAAAAATTGTGCTTTAGTGTTTAAATACATACAATAAGTTTTTGACTTATTATCTAAAATTTTCTGTCTAGATTGGTCTGAGATGGAGGGCAGAGAAGGAAGTCATATCTGGGAAAGCTATTTTATTCCCCCTTGTTATTTTAGTAATGATGTTTTTTCATTTTTGTCTGTTAATGATTCCTTGGGGGGATATTATGTTCTAACCCCTTAGCCTGCTAATAGAGAGCACCCCTGTAGTCCAACCCACCTGGCCCAGCTTTTCCCAACTCCCAGCCATATTTCGATTAACGATTTGAATATTTTAGGTTTGACCTCCTAAAAACTTAGTCTTCCTCCCTTGCTTGATTAAATTATTGCATTGTGGTATTATCAAGTTTATTCATTCTTTTCGTTATATTTTAAAATAAATCTTGTAGTTGGGTATGGACTTGAGTTTAGAATTGATTTTTTACCCTTTTTGTCAGGGCAGTTCATATGCGGTAACAAACACTGTGATGAAAAAGATGACTTGGCTAGCTATGAGGCAAGTGTTTTAGTAACATCATTGATCTCTATAGCATTTTATGGGTATGGAAATTTTTTTGTTGGTTTGTGACAATTTCTCTTACAGCTTTGGATGAACTTAAATCTCATTTATTTATGTTTTTGTGAATGAGTCGTCACTCAAATGATACTTCCTCCTTTCAGAAGTATGGGTGGAGAGTGAGGTTATGGGTTCACAACCTACTAAGTGCGTGTGTAAGTTATCAATAAAAAATAGTGAAGTGTATTTATCATTCTGGCAATGCTAGGTAACAGCTGTGAGTCTTTCACTCTTTTGACCATGCATGTGCAACTTTAAGAACCAATACTGAAATTTCTTGTGAGATTATTTTTTAAAGGGATTTTCTCTATTTTACAATTAATATATTCAATTAGTTATTACCAGTTCATTTCTTCATGGAATATTGGTTTTGAGGGAGGTAAGAGGGTGGGTAAGGAGAGAGACCACTTCTGATCATGTGTATAGTTGCAATGAGCAGTTTATTTGGTGACAGGTCTTGTAATGCAATTTTACTGAATTTCACACTGTTTACACACCAACCAATATGGGGGTGAGGATCTAAAGAATTTAAATGGTGTTATCTTCATGGTGGAATGAAAAGATAAAAAAATCGTCACTTTTATAATTTACTATCATCCGCTTTAGACATTGTTATCAATTTATTAGTGTTTCCATTCTTTGTTCAAATTTGCTGTCGTGCTTGGTCATTGCATGAATGAGATTAGACTTGGAGGTCTAACTTTCGGCAGTTACAATGGAAAATATTATTGTCAAATTTTATGTATAATAAAATCTTTCTGTTTGTGCATATCGATATTGCCAGAGGCCTCGTCATGCTTTCACTGTTTTCTCATTTTTTATTAGCAGCTGCAATTTTGAGTCCTTTGCTTTAGTCATATATGATTCATGGTGTAACAATCCCACCCACCTCTAAATGATTAAGTGGTAAAAGATTAATTTACTTGACTCCTTTGTGGCTGAACTCATTGGGATTAATTTCTACATAAAGGAAGCATGTTGCCATTGTTATATTTTGTAACTCTTTTGAGACCTATGAAGTTTTATAAAATATTAAGTGCCTGTTTCTGGTGCATGTATGTATATACATTGGTGTGGATGTTAAGCATCATTCATACAATGAGAAGGTAAACTTGTCTGTACTCTTGTTGGAATTTCATTATGCATCTAGGCAGTTTGGCACATTTTGTATTAATGTCCATGTTATGCTACGCATCATACTGCTATCTTACTGGTTCTAAAGTCTACTTTAAGCACATATGGGATGAGTGATACTGATCACTTTTCATCTTTCCTTATGCTTAGAAGATTGAGATAAAAGAGGAAGATAATATTTATTGTTAATTTTTCCCCATATATGGGCCTCTGTACAAGCATCCAGCTATATTATCAACAGTATCTAAAATTATCCATATAAGTTTTGTATCTTATCTTACTTGATTGTTACATTGCAGGTCAACTTTAGTTATTCTGAAGCTGGAGAAAAAAAACAAGCACTTGTGAAGTTGGTAACTTGTGAGAGTTGAGTTGGCTTTTGCTGATTCTATTAGTCTACTTATGAATTTGTGATGACAACATAATTTAAGCTGTATAAACATGTTAAAATGTTTTTTTTTTTTATTGATCGTTCTCAATAGATGTGCAGATAAGCTTCATTACAAATGGCAGAAAGAGAAGGAGCAATCAGAAAAAAGAGAACGAGAAGAAAACAAAAGAAAGAGGTGCCAATTCAAGCCAAGAGCCTTTTTTTGTGCTCGTGCCTATTTACTGCTGATTAAAATTCCATTTACTTACTCAGTCTATTTCCGGGAATCGGTCAAGGAGTATTGATGAAACAAATAATGACTGCGAAGGGAGCAAGGAGAGAAGAAAAGGTCTGAACATTCCTCTGGTTATACTCCATTTTTTGCATGATGAGACGTTCTTGTGCTTATATTCAGTTCACATTTGTATATATGATTTTATTTTGTGTCAAAATCTTTTAGTCTGTTGTCGGATCATGGATAGCCATGGAATTGATTGGTGTGCCAAATCCAATTTTCAAAATCTGCTGTTTGGATGTGCACTAGTTCCATGGAATAAATGAAATGATGTATAGATGAGTATCTTAATTCTATGACATTATTAACTATTAGGAGGGATTTGATTTCCAAAATTGATAATTTAGCCCCCCATTTGTTTGACTGATCATGTCTTAAATTTTGATGATTGCTTAATTATTAGTTTATCACAAGTTTAATTTAAACACCTAGATGGATCTGTATATTGGTATTGGGTAAGATAGGTGGTTAATGATTTAAAGGAAAACTTTTGGCATAGGTTGCTTAGAAGTTTTTCCCCAGTTGCTACGTTGAACTCACCCAGGGAAACATGGGTGAGGAATTTTTCATGAATGTTCCTCCAGTTTCACATGTTTTGCTGGAAGAGATGAAGTAGATGGGCAAATATTCCCTATTGGTTTAGAGTTTTGGGATTTGTTGGTTATTTATTTTCTTCTACCATAATTTTCTTTCGTCTGGGGCTGGTGTTGAGAAAGAAGGCAAGGACATTTTTAAATATATGTGGATCTTTAGTCTTCGCCACTGGGAAGCTTTTGACTTTCCCATTCTTACCAACTAATCAGCAATAATCTTTACCGAAAATCACTATTCTAGGTCCAGGAGGTTGCCCATTATCTCTAGGACATGCTCAATGTTGCATGTTCGGGCTGTCCAGTGCTCTGACAATTTCTCATTCTTATTAGGGGTGTCCAACCAGACCCGTCAACCGACCCACTCGGCCGACCCAGACCGAGAACCGACCGACCCGACGCCGGCGGATCTCGGCTCCCAAAACCCAAGACCGGCGGGTCGGTTGACGGGTTAAAGCATGGAAAACCGATCTTCAACCGACCCGACCGGAAAACCAACCGGAAATAGCTTTCCCCGCCCATTGAAGTAGTTCGCCAGTCTATTTTGTCCGATCTGTCGAGATCCGGCGAGATCTCGTCGAGATCTGGCCTGGTCTCTTTGAGATCCACCGAGATCTCGTCAAGATCTCGCCAGATCTCTTCGAGATCGGGCCTGATCTAGTTGGGATCTGCTGAGATTTCTTCAAGATTCGGCCTTATCTCGTTGAAATCCGCCAAGATCTCTTCGAAATCCGGTCAATCAAGCAAAAATAAGCAGATTTTGGCAAAATCCGGCGACAATTCGCACAGTCCTAGCCCGACCGAAAACCGACCGGAAAATGATGACGTCCGACCACCCGAACCGTTGCCTCCGGCGGGTCGGCAGTGGGTCCAAGTTTAGGAGACTCGAAGTGATCGGGTCGGTTCTGGGTTGGACACAAACCCGACCCGGACCGACCCGTGGACAGGCCTAATTCTTATAACAGCCATGTAGCTTGTAAAGTTGAGATTTTTTTTGCTTCCAAATTAGAAGTAGAAATGGGTTTAAGATTTTATGTCAGTCAAGTGCATCCTAGCTAAGGGTGGCAAATGGGTGGGTTGGGTCATAAATGAGTTGGGTGTGTAATTATCTATTTATCCATTTATGATCCGTTTATATATAAATTAATTATCCATTATCCGCACAACCCATTTAATTAATAACCCGCTCATTTAACCCAATATGACCCAAATTAATAAATAACTTGTTACTAGATTTTCCCATTAAGTTAGCAACTACAAAATTTCTCATAAACCAAATAGGACCCTTGAAAATCGGATTAAAATCTTTTAGCTTTATAACAACATCAACCACTTCATTTTCATTTATTTTCCCAAACTTTCTCACAAACCAAACAGAACTTCTCCTCAAACCCACAACCAACCACCACCATGCTCCGACAGGCTATCCTCCACAAACCCACAACCCCACACTCACCACACCTCCACAAACCCACGCTCCGGCTATCCTTTCTCGGTAGCCATTGTTCCAACCATCTTCATCTCTTCTGATTTTTGCTCAGACCCAAACCTAAAATCTCAAGGTTTTCCTCATACCCAAACTTCATTTCTTTTGATTTATGCTCAGACCCAAACCCAAAATCTCAAGGTTTTCCTCTTGGGGTGAAAGAAAAAAGTGAAAGAAAGCAAGCCGGTGAAAGAAAAAGCGAGAAGAAAATGAGACCGGTGAAACCCACTAAAACCAGACCACCAAAACCCACGAATTCCTGCAACTGGTGCCCACGCAGAACGCAACCATGCCTTGTTGCGCCATCGTCTCAGCAGAGAGAGTGTTTGAGTAGCGAGAGAGACAAAGATCAAAGAGAAAGGGAGAGGAGAGAGAAGATAGAAGAGATTGAGATAAAAGAGACATTGAGAATAAAAAAAATGGATTAAGATCTTTAGCTATATAACACTACCTCTGGTGAACTCCGATTCCATCCCTATTCTCTCTCTAGAATTTCCTTTTGTTTGGTTACTGAGAAAATCAGAGGGAAAGCGTTTGGGATTAGAAATCTAGAGGTTAAAGTGTTTGGGAAAGTGTTTGGTTACTAAGAAAATCTGAGTGAGAACGAGACTGAGGTCATACCGTTTATTTAAGTTTTAGATTTTAAAAGGGTTTAGTGGGCATTACTGGGTTTATTTAATTTTAAATTTTATATGGGTTTAGTGGGTATTAGTGGATTTATCCATTTAGACCCATCTAATTAAATAACCAAATGAGTTTTTATCCATTTAACCCAAATACTCAAATGAGTTGGGTTAAGACTTATCAAAATAAGATAGGTAATGAGTGGGTTCATGGATATGGATAAAAATTGCCACCCCCAATCCTAGCTTTAGTTTCCTTCATTTGGCTAAGCAAGTCTTCTATTCATAGGTCTGCCAATAGTTGTGATTATTACAATAGAGTGAAAGGATAGCTTATGGAAATTTGCACTTGTACACTCCTATTTTTTTTTAAAATATATTTGCTATGACCTGGCTTTCTACTGTTTTTATTTTATTTTATTTAGATGAGGCATTCTACTGGTCTTGTGAGCTGACATTTTTTTAAAATTGTTCTTTGCAGGAAAAAAGGCTTCAATTTCAACCGATAATCATAAAGTTGATGATGATGATAACTTTGATGAGTTTCTTGAGGGGATGTTTCCATGACCGACTGCTGCCATATTTAGATGGATAGTTGCTTGCCAACATTGACAACATAATAGCAAAATGCTGAAGTTCCAAAATAGAATGAAGGTGTTTCATAGTTCCAAACATTTCTTTACCCTTTCAATTACATTAAACAGTTATCTGTGTATCCATTAGGAACAGAAATTAACATTTAACCTAGGGAAGCAAATAGAATGTATAAAACCGAAGAAGCCACCTGGTCTCAGTCAGGAGGCTCTAGATTGTTTGCACCTGGAGGTTTTCACAACAAGGTTGAACGGGCGGTATCAAGAGCTTCACAGGATTGTAGTATATGTCTGGAGACATTCGTAGAGGGAGGCGCTTATACGCTTGCCATGTTCCCATAGCTTCCACTCTGCCTGCTTGGATCCCTGGCTTCGAACTTGTGGTGACTGCCCATATTGTTGCAGAACTATAACTATTGTAACAAGTCACAACAAAGCATCAAAGACTTAGATTTTTTTTTTTTACTAGAAATGTTTTCGTAATCTGGGTTTTCCTACACGTGAGAAAGTTTTGGCACTGACCAAATTATTATTTTTTAATTTGTAATTGTGTGCATATGTAATTATTGTATCTCCTGCTCTGTTGTACACACGAGAAAATCTGGTCTCATTGTATTTCTTGATTGCTATTTTGAAATTTGTTGAATACGTGTTTTCTGTGTTTTACTGTTTTAGATTACCTTTTGATCTCTCTCCTCTATTTAGGAAATTTAGAAGGTATTGACAGTCAAAACCCACAAAGCCAATGAATGATGTTGGAAAGACCCAACAAGTAGTACTGCGGCCCAAAGCCTGCACACCTCTATATATATATATATATATATATGAAAATAAAAAAACATAAATTAAAATGATTTTAATTTTTTAGTTTTTGATAAAGTAAAAAAATGATTTTAACTTGAACATAATAGAATAGAACAATCGAATGAAAGGAGAAGAGAGCAATTATTAAACTTATGCTTTGGTCCTTGTTCTATTTTTCATTTTAATTATTGCCAAAACAATAGTATAAACTAGAGAAATAATTTTTAAATATAGTTATTTCAAATTTCAGGAAAAAGCTCAATTTGGAGTGTCAATTGGTCCTTAGTAAGGATGTCATAGTGTGGTTAAATGGCTTTTATAAAAAATTTAAAATTTGATTTTGGATTGATGATTGTGGTTAAAAGGTTCCCATTAGAAATTTAAAATTTGATTTTAGATCAATGATTTTAGGTAGAATTTGAACATAAATCCTTTATTTGAGAAAAAAAAAATTATCATTTAAGTAAATTAGAACCCACAAATTAATTTGAATTGATTATAAAAATAAGAAATTCACCAATTACCTAGCATCATTTTTTGGGTATGTTTTGTTTGGGTAAATTTTAATATAATAATAATAGTGAACAAAGTTTCTTTGTAAACTAGTTTGGAGAAAAATTATTTAAATTTCTCATATATATAATATTTTTTTTGTGAATTTTGAAAATTTAATTGTTGAATTTCATGTTTTTTATATTCTTAATATGCATATTAAATTTCATTCAAATCAGATGTTATTTATTATTCGATCAATAAACTTATTTTTTTATACACAATTTTATATCACAAAAATTTGAAATTTTAACTTTTTTTTAATGACATAACAATTGATTTTTGATTTTATTAAAATTTTGCAAGCACAGAAGATATAATAAGCACATGTAATCCAGATACTAGATTCTTAAAATTCACACTTAATATAAAGACATATAAAAAATTTGAAGGGTTTCTTTCCAAATTAGTTTTGAGATAAATTTTGTTAAAAAATAATTGATACTCTATTAAAAAAAAAAAAAAAAACTAGAATCATTGACAATTGATACTCTATCTTTTATGTATTTGTTAATATGAATAATACTAGAAATATAAATTATTTTAGAAAAAAATTATAAACTATTGATGTGGTGATTAATTATTGATAAATGAAAAAGTGATATTAATGGTGGGCCTAGATGAAAACCAATAAGGGGTTGGTCACATCAACATTTTGTAAAAATGTTATAAAATAGTTTGTGGTTTTATTGGAAATGAAAAATCAACTAATAATTATGTCAAAAATTTTCAATCTTAACGCAACTAATTTATCTCACCTTTCAAGTTTCCAATAAGAATCTTCGTACATGTGAGAGCAGTGTTATTAAACCCAGCCTGGCCGGTCGAACCAGTGACCCGACGCATTGACCGAGCCGGGTGATCAATTGGATCGAAAAAGCATGTGACCCGTTTAAAATTGGTGCAACTCGGTGGGTTTTAAACAACCCATGTGACCCGGTCATTGTAATAAAAATATAATCAAACAACTGAATAGTTATACCATAGGAATATCTATTATATTATAATGTCTATTACAGTCTACCAAACGTAGGTGTGGCAAAATTAGACACGACTCGCGAACCCGACACGACACGACATGAAATTAGCAGATTATGGGTTGAGGTTTAATGGGTTCGTGTCATATTTAGATTGACACGACAGATCTGTTTGATAAACGAGTTAGGTTAGGGTTCAACCTATGAAACCCGTTTAACCAGACTGACTCGTTTAATTAAATGAAATTTTACCAATATACCATTCAAACCCTAGGTATATAAACTTATTAGTTGTTGTAGTTTATTTTCTTTGACATATTGTGATTGATCATTTATGATATTGAGATATGCTTTAGTTTTGAATGATTATTTGTGATGCAATTACTCATTAGTTCTGAATTTTATATTTAAAATATTTATTTGCTTATTTTTTCATAAATGTTTTTCTTCATTTTAATAAAATCAGATAAATAGGTCGACACGACTGACCCGTTTAATAAATAGGTCGTGTTAGGGTTGAGGAATCTTGACCTGTTTAATAAATATGTTGGGTTAGTGTTGACCTATATAGTCGGATATGTATGAGTTGACACGACACGAACTCGACACGCGAACACGAATTGTCACCCCTAACCAAACGTGCCCTTAAAGTTGATTTGTTCCATCACATTTCACTCTCACGTGTACGAAGATTCTGATTAGAAACTTGGAAAGTGAGATAAATTAGTTGGGTTAAGATTGAAAAGTTTTGACATAATTATTAATTGATTTTTCATTTCTAATAATATCAACAAGAGCAATGTTACAGTCACAAACTATTTTATAATATTTTTACAAAATGTTGATATTGTCAACCTCTTATTGGTTTTCGTCTAGGCCTACCATTAATATCATATATAGTTCTTGTAAATATACTTCATTGTCTTCACCCTGAAAAATTGAAGCTATTTTCGTTTTGGTTTTTTACACTAAATTTTTTTTTTGACCTTTCATCTTTGATTATGTTTTTATGTTGGCCCTTTATGTTTCAAAATTTTCATTTAAACTCTTAATTTTAGCTTTTATAAGAATTGAAAATTTTGGAATATAACGAACCAATCAGAAAACCAAATTAAATATGAAGGATCAAAATAAAAATTTTGAAATATAAAAGCCAAAAATGAAAACAAATCAAATATAAATTGTCAAAATGAAAAATTTGAAACGTAAATGGAAAAAATGAAAAATAACCTCAATTTTAAGTGCCAAAATATCTTAAGTTTAAGAGTCTTAATTATTAAACCAACAAAAAATATTAAAAAGAAAAAAAACACACCATTGTGAATTCTTCATTTTTATTTAATCATTGATAGATTCAACCAATTCGTGTTTGTTTTGTATTGATTTGAGATTTTGTAGTTTCGAAAGATCTATAGTGAGATTTACTACACCGTATTCATTTCATTTCTCTCTTCTCCTTTGTGTGTAAATTATTTGTATATTTGTATGCAACTATAGCTGAAACTTAAAAATTATTTTGCTACAGTGTTTTCAGTTTTTAGTTTCAACTTTCAACAAGATAAGTTCTACCCAAACAAACCCTATAAGTGCCCAAATTCCCTACAAGAACCAAGAACTTGCAACAAGGATATGGGTTAAATGGGAAACCCTTTCCTGCATCTATCTCCTTCTCCATACACTATACTATAAATAAATTAATGTTATAGGCATCATTAGACAGTTAGACTTATGACTATTTTACGGTTGTAAGTAAAATAATGTATTTTAATTGATTTAATGAAATTTTAAAATTCTGGAGCTATAGGTTAAAAATAAAAAATAAAAAGAAAAGAAAGAAGGAAAAAATTAATGATAAAGAAGAAAAGGCAATGCAGCATAGCTTTTTCATATAACCTATGCTCTCTCTGGCCATCTCCACAACCCACCAAAGGAAAATCAAAGACAAACTATTCAAATTTCACCGGAAAACTAAAAAAAAATATTAGAAGAAAAAAGAAAAAGAAAAAGAAAAAAATTCACCTGCTCTTTCCAATTCCGCTTTAGTACGCGTTTGTTTGGGCGTTTGAAGCCCAAAAGTTGGCTTTTCAAAAAAGCCAGCCCAAAACGCGTGTTTGGTAAGTATAAAACGCAGCTTTTTTCAAAAAGTAGCGTTTTATATTTTTGAAGAAACGGGCGTTTGAGTTATGGGAGAGCTTCGGTCCATTTTGTAAAAGTTGGCGTGGGCATTTGATATATATCCGTTGGGGAGAGTTCATTTACCAAATTGCCCTTCAATAAAAGGCAAGGTGTCTTCTTCAGAGTCTCACGCACAACCTTTTTTTTTTTTTTTTTTTGTGGTAGAAAAAGGAATTTCATAAACAGAGAACACATAATCAGTACACTACCTATAGCAATACGTTCCACGACAATCAGCCTCCATAATAGGAATAAGATCCACAGGCGGATTAGAAAAAATCTCAAAATCAGAATCTAACACAAAAAAATCTATAACAAATTTCCAAATCCAAACACAAAAAAATCCTCTGCCCTCTCAATAACAAATTTCCAAATCCAAACACAACAAATTCCCAAATTAGCTAAGGAAAAAAAAAAATTAATCCCTTGCAAATTAGGATTCCTCAAAATGCAAAACAAAAAAAATCAAAATATTGCAAAATCTTTCAAATGGAGTTTGTACCCATCTTGCAGTGGATGAGTTCCGGTGGAGAAGAAGTTGAAGAGTCATGAGTTCCGGTGGCTCTTAGAACACGCCGAGAACGCAATCATCGTAGCGACCGGCACCGAAACAGTCCCCGCCATCGCCGTCTCCGTCGGAGGGACCCTCCAAATCCCAACAACCACCACGACCACCGCCACCTCCACAACAACCGCCGCGAAGAAACGTAAACGACCGTCAAAAACGTAAACGACGGCAGGAAAAAAAAAAAAGGAAGAAGGAGAGCTTGGAACGTTCTGGAGTTTGGAGGAATGACAGGGAAAACAAAGGAGAAAAGAAGGATAAAAAAGAAAAGAGTAAGGGTACGTGTGTGGAGGAGAAAAAAAGAGGGGAAAAAAGAAAGAAAGAAATGCCGTGTGTGGAGGATAAAAAAAGAGGGAAAAAAAAAGGAAAAAAAAGAAGGAAATGTTATCACAATTTTTTCACAATAAATTTTAAGTGGTAGGTTAATATTAGCTAATATTGGTGAGAAAAAAATAATTTTTTTAGAAAGAGAAAAAAATAATTTTAATAGTACGTTAAAATTAAATCAATATCAATTTTTATCACAATATTTTTACAATACTTTCACAATAAATCTTAAGTGGTAGGTTATTATTAGCTAATATTGGTGAGAAAAAAATAATTTTTTTAGAAAGAGAAAAAAAATAATTTTAATAGTACGTTAAAATTAAAATCAATATCAGTTTTTATCACAATATTTTCACAATACTTTCACAATAAATCTTAAATGGTAGGTTATTATTAGCTAATATTGGTGAGAAAAAAAATAATTTTTTTAGAAAGAGAAAAATTGATTTAAGTATGATGAAGTAGTTGATTTAAGTATGAAACAAACTCCTTTATATTTACATTGTCCTTTTTGGTAATTTACTACTCAAACCACCACTTTTATAAGTGCCAGCCAAACACTCAGTTTTTTCAAAAAACACTTTTTAACAATTTTTACCAAACACTCAATTTTTTGAAAATGCACTTTTTCATTATGGACTTTTTGAAAACTCAACTTTTTCATTATGCACTTTTACAAAAAGCTGAACCAAACTCACCCTATCTCATTCCTTTATCCTTTTCTTTATTTGTTTGCTTAACTCCATCTTAGTTGTTCTCCAACTTCCTTTTCTCTTAGCTTTCAATCAACACTTGCATACAACTTGTTTGTTAATTCTCCTTCTCTTTCTGTTTGCTTTACTCCACTTCAGTTTCTCTTAGTGATTGAGTCTGTTTGGGGTAGAGTCTATGGGTCTTGGAGGCACAAAAGATGTTGAAAGAGAGAGAGAGAGAGAGAGGACCTAGGAGGTTTTCTAAGATTATGGGGGCAAAGTATGATGAACCTAGTAGACAATGATGATTTGTTTTTTTAGGATTATTAATTTTTGGACTTTTTGGATTTTGTACTCAATTAACTCACTTGGCACCAAAAAAAAAAAAAAAATCAAATTGAACATATGACACAAAATTAAGCTCTAATTTAGAATCTCATTGGATTTTCTCTCAGTTTTTGGCTTTAAACATATACTAACTTGTAAGTGTGTAATCCATGCATACACATGAATGTATTTAAAAACAATCACATTTTTTTTATTATAAAAATGAACATAATTAATTGAATTATTAGAAAAAATAAACATAATTAGATACATGTTAAAAATCTTGTTTAAGTTTAATACTACCTATGATCATTTTTATTCTAATTTTTAATAAGATAAAATGTGTGATGCTTTTTGTTGTTTGGTGATTTTTGTTGATTAAATATATGATTGATTTTCAAATTTTTTTTTTTTTTGTAATTCATTAATATTAGACTTTTAGTATTTTGTACTTATTAACTCATTTTGTAAAAAATTTTAAAAATTTAAATGGACGCATAGTACAAAATTAGCCCATAATTAAAATCTAATTTGGAAAAGTTTACTATATTTTTGGCACAGAGAGAAAAACTCATATCTCGTAAATCTATGCCCCATGTTCTCGCTGATGCCAACACATGCATAAAATTAGGTATGTTTCCTATATAATGGATTGCAATTTGCAAACAAGAAAGGTACACATCAAGCAATGAATAAGTGGGTCATTCCAGTAAATGGGTGTTTACAAGAGTAGAATATGGGTCATCATTATTTAATTGCGGTTGATTTAGATGGTGACGTGAAAATGAAATGACACAGAGATATGGTTTCGGCTAAGCACAGCCACAGTGCCATCGTAAAGTTGAAATATACGTAGATAGACTAGCCTATTCACACACATTACGAGTGTTCCAAGACTAATAGTCTTTTTTTTTTTATAAATAAAAACATAGGCATTACAAAAAAGTGGCTTCAATTACTCACACATCTACATATTAATATTGTTAGTCAATGATCTTTATCATGTGTAGGCCCATAAGTATTGAAATTTCATGAATTAAATATGTAAATTTCAATTAATTGGTGTCTTTATCTGATGATAAAAAGTAATCATCATGGAATCTGCAAATGTCATATGTTGAAATTCTATTGTATCGATAATAAAAAAAAATTAAAAAAAAAACTACATTTAATATTTCATAAACAAAATGTAAATTATATTTTTCACACATCTAGCTAATTTATGCAAGAAATAATTGTATTCCAACTAAGAGCTTAAACATAGATATTCATGTAAAAAAAATAACAAAAGACTTATATTGTTCTCAAAAGCAAACCAAATAAACCCAAAATATAAAGTACTTGGTGTCTTCTCTAATCCTTATTTAATAACATGTTAAAATCTAATGAGAAACTTTACATAAATTTGTATTGTTTAGATTACTTTAATTATTATTTAGTAAAAAGTAAAAGTGGAAAGAAAAATGTGTTCATTGGAAAATTGAAGTGTTTAGTTTAATAACGAAGAAAAGTTTCAAAAACCCCACTCAAATCTATTACAAAAACTTGAAATTGTGTAATATTTTACTGTAGGGATGAGTTCTGCAAATACACCTATAGATCATATCGATGAGAGAGAACACCGACGAAAACAACATAGACTTTATGCGCAACTTAGAAGACAAAGAGAGGACAAAATTGCTTTTTGCCCCTTTCAAAAAAAAAATCCAACATTTTGCCATCTTTCTCAAATTAATTAGGGAAATGCCCCTCTTTTGAAAATCGAGTTTTTGAAAATCGATTTAGGCCCTATAGCGGCGTTTTTAAGGACCCTATAGTGACGTTTTAAGGACCTATAGTGACGTTTTGTAACTCGATTTTCATAAAGTCGAGTTATAGGTAAAAAAAGAAAAAAAAATTGCATGTAACTCGACTTTATGAAAATCGAGTTACAAAACGTCACTATAAGTCCTTAAAACGTCACTATAGGGTCCTTAAAAACGCCGCTATAGGGCCTAAATCGATTTTCAGAAACTCGATTTTCAAAAGAGGGGCATTTTCCTAATTAGTTTGAGAAAGAGGACAAAATGCTAGATTTTTTTTTGAAAGGGGCAAAAAGCAATTTTCTCCGACAAAGAGAAGGAAATGATCAAAAAGAAGAACGTTTGGCAAGACGTCGTGCCAATTACGCCAGATGAAGACAAGAAATTGTGCAAGGCAAAAATATTTTTGTGGGAAATCAAGCAAATTTAAATGAATATACTTTGCATTCTAATGCTACAACATGCCCATTACTAATACCACCAAATGGCGAGGTTCATCATTTGGCTCGAAATACGTCGATTGAGCAAAACGCTATACAACATAGTAATGGTGAGAATATAGTTTCATATCTTTAACTAGTCTTCATTGGTTGAAATTTATTTAATCAAATTTTTTTTTTATATCATTTGAATCCATTTAAAACATGTTTGGAAAAACAAAAACATATTCACATTATTCCAAATTTTAATTGTTACAAATCATTGACCGGTGAATCGACTGAATCAATTGACATTGAGGTAACACCAAGACTTCGACTAACCAATATCCGTCGAATTGCTAGAAATATTTTGTCTTCAAATAATGTGATGGGACAGTTTATTGGTATGCTAATATATTAAACCATCCATTATCTTTATGCTACATAACAAGTTTGTTGTATCTCAATGTCATGAATATTACTAACCGTTTATAATAAGTTCATGCTTTCTTCTAACTTTTCTAAATATAATGTTAAATGATTTTGAGGTTGAAGCATGTAATATAAATCTTGACACTAATGAAAATAAGTTATATACAATAACATATTTCTAAACGCTTAACATCATGTTTTGTTATAAAACAAATCGAAATAGACCGGACTAGATTGATTAGGACATGGACTAATTGAGACTAGTCACTTGTACGATCAAGTTAAATCTAGGCTTTTATGGGATCGACAAACTTGTCTAGTCCCATAAAATGCAAAAATCGAACTAGACCGAACCGTTTACACCTATGTATGAAAGGTGGTTGATGAGTTAATTTCCTTTTACTCAATTTTCTCTCTAAGGGTCTGTTTGGGATCTGCTTATTTTGCTGAAACTGAAAACTTTTTGCTAAAAATACTATAGATAAAGGTAAAAGTTAGCTAAAATAGTACAGTGAGGCCCATGAATAGTATAAAAAAGTGCAGTGAGACCCTTGAATAGTAGCAAAAATAAACTGAATAGTAAAATAAGTTGGCAAAAATTATTTTTGCCAAACACACACTAAATCAGGGGGATTAGTTTTTGGTGGTCTCAGTGAGGACACATGGGCCCCACTAAAATCTCCTCCCATTTTCTATGATTGAATCGATGTAAACTAGTTTTCTTTTTTAAAATTTTTTTTATTCCACATCACAATACATGTCTTCTGATGTGGCATAAAAATAATTATTTATTTATTTATTTTGGTTGTTAGCTCGATCAATATTTTCCTTACATTACTTAATGATATAGACTATTTTGACACATTACAAAAATGTTAGGAACTAAACTGACAAATTTGAAACATTATGGACCAAATTAACAGAATCTAAATGTCACACCAAATAGATAATTTACCCTTTTAAAAAAAAAAAAAAAAAAAGGAAAAAAAAAAACACCATACAGAGTAAAATATGTTAGCCACATCATTTCCTTTCCCTTTCCAGTGTTTAATCTTCCCTCCCATTTCTACTGTACCAAACACACTGAAACTGACTTTTATTTACCGTCTCAGGATAAAGAAAGCAAAATCTTTTTGCTTTTTGCTTTCTAGGTTTTTATTTTTCGTGGGGTTTGAAAGTAGAACCTAAATGTACTCTTCAATTCTCTCCTTTTGAATCGTATTTCTTTCTGTAAATTTAATAAAGCATTTTGACTGAGCCGTGTTTGGATTTGGTTGGTCAAGTAAAGCTCTTTTTCTTTTCTTTTTTTTCCAATAAAGCTTTCTAGACTTGACTTATTAATTTGATTTATGGTTTTTTGTTTTTGTGGGATTTGAGAGTATACCCAGAAATAGCCACAGCTCAGTTTACATCATCCTCAATTTCAACAAGGAACTTGCCTTTGTTTCAGGGGCTTCAACTATCAACAGTGAAAGTTGGTCCTTCAGTGGAGCATTTGGGAGTAGGGAGTGGTCTCTCTCAGAGGGCACTTAGGGGTCTAGTTGCTTCCAAGGTATTATTTTCATCCTCATTTCCATTTCTCAAATTTAGCAGTGTTTGTTATTGAAGTTTGTTGTATTGTAGTATGTGGGGATTTTGATTGTTGTGAATTATGTGTTGGTATGTGGCTGGTTTGGGTACTTTGGGATGGGTTTCTCTATAATTTGTATGATTAAGTGCTTAAGTTGATGCAACGTTAAAAAAGCAAGGTGGTGCTACCCAAAGAATATAAGGAGAAGCCAGAACAAAAAGTAAAAAGTCTTAAAAAAAATTTACAACAAAGAATTTAGTGAAAGCTCATAACTAAATTAGAAGACATGAGAAGTTGAAAGTTCATTCATATAAGGTCTTAAAAAATAACTGTTTCAGCTTTACCACGCATAACTATTACTCCTCAATAAAAGTGCATTCTTTTCTCTACAAAATTACACATTGAACACAAAGGAACAACTTTCAAATCCCCCAATTACAGCTTTAGACAAAACATCTCTTCCAACATGATAACACCTACACCACAAGTTAAGGGGTTACTACATCATAGAATAAGGTGTAACCTAGGAGATGATTCACATTATCTTCATGGTTTTTACACATAAAATTACCAATCCATAATAATTAACCTTGCTTAAAATATTTGTTATCAAAATCTTCCCTACTACCATACAACACGAGAAGAAAGCTACCCTTGAGTTAGCAGTACACAAACTTTCCAATGCTTTGCAAGGAAAAGTTGTTCCTCCTTCTCTCAATGTTTTATAGTAGCTCTTCAATTGGAAATCTTTTTTTTTTTAGTACAGAAATCATAATGTATATCTTCTAATAAATGTGCCATAGATTCTATTTCCCAATCATGCACCGTTTAAATGAATATAGGATTCCATTTAAAATGACCATTTCCAAACTCTATATAGTTTTCCACTCTATCTTCTCTATCTGTTGCGATTAGAAAAATACCAAATTGTCTCTCCTTTATAGTAGACTCACCACTCCACAAATTTTAGAGCCATCACAGTCATATATGATAAAATGCAAGGCATCCCTTCTTCTAATATGATTCCACAAACCCAACACATACAGTCTGTTGACCTTGCCCGAACACCAATTTGCACAGATAGTGCCATTCTTCTATTACTCTCTTCCATAATGCATTTTCTTTGCGTATCCCCAAAACCACTTTTGCAACAAAGCTTGATTAAACAGCAACATCTTCCTAATCCCCAATTCTCCATGGTATAGAGTAGAGGATTGCAACAAATACTCCAATTAACTAAATGGAAATTAAATTCGCCACCCTTACCACCTGAAAGGAAATTCTTTTGAAGTTTTTCCAACCTATTTGCCACCCTACAGGCAATGGAAAAGTATAGGAAATATTTTGCAAGGCTAGATAGCATACTTTTGATTATAGTGAGTATGCCTCCCTTTGATAGGTACAATTTCTTCCAACCAACCAATCTCTTATGCATTCTCTCTTGAATGGAATCCCATATATGCCTTGCCTTGCCTTGAAATGAGCTCCCAACAGTAAACCCAAGTACTTCAAAATATGACATCCAAGATTGCTTTCTAGTTTTTCAATATTCACCATCTCTCCTTCTGTCCTAATTTTAGAATTACATAGAATAATTCTCAAACCTAAAATTAGCTCAAACCAAATAAGGATGCATCTTAAATAATGAAGATGTGTAAAGTATGCATCACAAATGATGGGTGTGTCATCAACAAAAAGTAGATGGGATATGACCATTGTTTCACCCCTTGAATTATCAAAGAGGAAACCATTCAAATAACCCCCTGACACTACTTTCATTATAATCCTACTTAAGGTTTCCTAACAACCACAGATAATAAAGAGGAAAACATATCCCCATAACATAACCAATCTCATACTAGGGAAAAACCTAGTTGGAATGCCATTCACCAAAACTAGAAATCAGACTAGAAATACAAACCTTCATTTGCCCTAAAGCCATACCGTTGAAACAAATAAATCAAGAAGTCCCAGTTGAGGTGTTCATTAGCCTTTGCCATATCCAGGCTTCCAAATTTCAGACAACTATTCAAATATATGGCTGAGCCTAATGAGTCTATTGAGAATCTATAGCTGATCTCAAAATTTTGGGACTAAGGATTGGTTGTTGTTGTATCCAAACATGCATTAGCTAATTTAGCTATGAGGATAGAATCAAGTATTTGTCTACCTTCAATAATTGCATTAGTCATATCAGACACAATCTCCCCTAATACCCCCTTTCAATCTATTTGCTTTTATAGGAATTAAAAACCCCAAAGGTAGCATTTAAAATTTTTTCAAACACATAACTTGATGCATTGTGATTTTTTTTTTTTAATAAGTGAATAAACTTTATTAAAAACTGTAAAGTTGTAATTTACAACTATGTGTTTTGTTGGTTTTTATTCCGTGCCAAATTTAATTGTAATTTTATTCAATCTTTTGTACCCTGTATTTATTGTGGGATTTAATTATAAGGGTTGTGTGAGAGAGAGAGAGAGAGAGAGAGAGAGAGAGTGTGTGTGTGTGTGTGTGTGTGTGTGAAGACTCAAGCAATTAAAAACTGAAGAGTTTTTCGCGGGTAGCTCACGACTAAGCATCTTGCGAAGTGATCCACGTGACCTGCATATGCTGGAATGTGAAGAGTTAGGATAGGATGGAGACAGTTGTGTTTCGCAAGTAGCTCGCGGGTAAGGCCTTCCCTCAAGACACCCGCGAAACATTCTGTTTTGCCAGACTGTGCTATCTGATACACACTTTTTGTACCCACACTATATATACCCACATTACCCACAAATGTTGAGGAGTGCTTCAGAGAGAAAACCCTAGCCACAAACCTTGAAAGTTAGAGATTGTTATACCCACATTTCTCTACACAATTGCTTGTGGATTTTCCTTAATTCCTACCTCTCCATTTCCATACCATTGAGAGGTTGATAGCCCAAACACTTACCACACCCTTTAAGAGTGTCAAGTGAGGTTTTGGTGCTGTTGGGAAGTATTGGAAGAAGCCAGGCTTTGGCGGATGCAATCGGGCGTATTGCGAGATCTGGAGAGCTAGACGAGAAACAGTTTCGAGAAGCCTTGTTAGAGTAGGAGCTTGGAGGGCTTAGGTACATTTGGTAGATTAGGCTTGGAGGGTCTCTTGCTAATCCATGTATCCCAACTGATTTTCTAGTGGATCGATTACCACTTGAAGGGCGGCGGAGAGGTTTTTTGCCAAGTTCTTCAGTTTCCTCTTCAATAACACATTGGCGTGTTATCTTGTATTTGCATTCTTCTTCCCTACTCTTTTACCTTTCATTTTACTGCTGTGTTATAATGATTATGGGTTAGAGTAACTTGTTTGTTTATCCGCTTGCATTTACTCTATTCCACATTTAGTATTAAGTTAGAGTAAAATCTATCGAGCTGTAACTTTAATTTGGGGGTCTAAAAAGCTCTTGTGTTTTCAACACATTTTTGAGCATTCAATTGGTATCAGAGCAAGTACGCTCGCTGTGGTTTAAATACCTGAGTGTGTTCCTTGACCCTTTGTGATGGACCGGTCACAATCTCTTAATGCCCCACCTTTCTTTGATGGGGGCAACTATGCATTTTGGAAAGTTCGTATGAGGGCTTTCTTGTATACTATAGATGAGTCCGTATGGGATTCCATTGAGAATGGGAATGTTAAACCCATAACAGGGAAGTCTGAATGGGACAAGGCAGCTCTAGCATTGGCTAATACAAACAATAAGGCTATTAATGTTATATTCTATTGTGTGTCTACTGATGAATTTCACAAGATATCGTATGTGGATACAGCCAAGGAAGTTTGGACGATTCTTAAGACTACCTATGAGGGTACCAAGAAAGTTAAGGACACAAAGCTTCAGATGCTTACCACCAAATTTGAAGAGCCTAAGATGGGAGATGATGAGTCTTTTGATTCATTCTATGGAAAGCTCAATGAAATTGTGATTGCTAAGCTCAATCTTGGTGAGAAGATTGAGGATGCTAAAGTGGTGAGAAAAATTTTGAGATCCTTGCCGGAGAGCTTCTGAGCAAAAGTCACAGCTATAGAGGAAAAGTAAAGACTTGGATGAGATCAAAATCCAAGAACTCATTTGATCTCTCCAAACATATAAGCTGGGACTACCTTCTCATAAGTCGAGCAAATCTCTTGCTCTCAAAACCATTACCAAGAGAATGGATGACTCCTCCGAAGAAGATGATGTGGAAAAGGAGGTAGCATTTCTTGCAAAGAACTTCTAAAAATTTCTGAAGATGAAGAACAGTAGGAAACCGTTCAGCAGGGGGAAGTTTTCATCCTCCAAAGGTGATCGGAAGGAGTTTAAGAAGAAAGATGGGAAGGATTCTCAATCCCCTTAAGGCATCATGTGTTACGAATGCAATGGTCATGGACATCTTAAAAAGGAGTGTCCCAACTATTTGAGAGGGAAGGGTAAAGTGTTTGCCACTACCCTTAGTGATTCTGACAGTTCAAATTCAGACTCTGAAGGAGAATGTGACAGTGAAGGGAATTATAGGCCTTTTGCTATTGCCTCAGTTGATTCAAAAGATGATTTGAGCAATTTGGTTGATGAACTTGGTAATATTTCTGAGGATGAGGAAATTAAAGAATCCGAAGATGAAGACATATGCCAAACTGAAGGGGAGAACAACCTTCAAGAAGCCTATGATTCTCTGTTGGAAGATTGTGGCAAATACACCAAAGTTGCTAACCTTGCTGTGAAAAAGATGAAAAAGGTTGAAGAAGAGCATAAAGGTATACTTATGCAACTTAAAGAATCAAAGTGTGAAGAAGAAAGGCTCAAGGGAGAGTTGGTTGAAGCCTACTCTAAGATCAAGTTTTTTGAACTTGAAATTATTCAAGCAAACGTCAAGGTTGAGCGCATTTCCACCAAGAAACTTGACAATGTGCTATCTTCTCAAAAATCTTCACATGATAAGACCGGTTTGAGTTATACCAGAGAAGGAAGTTCAAGCAGCGAACCCAAGAAGGAAGTGAAGTTCGTTTCAGCCAAGAATGTTGAGAAACTTAAAGAAGTGAAGCCTGAGGTTGAAACCCCTGATGTAGTAAAGAGAACCATTGGTACAAGGAAAAAGGGAAGTCATTACCCAAAAATCAAAGGGGGCTTCAAGTAAAGCACTTATGTCATCATTGTGGTGCATAAGGACACACAGGGCCGAATTGCTTCAAACTTCATGCACTCAAGAAGGCTGATTCTATGTGTGCCCAAGAAAATTCAAGGAGAAGACCAAGGGGAGCACAAGTTAAGGGAGATGGTGAAGGACATATCATTTGAGACGTGATGGAAATGCTGAAAAACATATCACTGTGCCTTACTAGCTTCACTCCGAGGTTTGAAAGTTATGTTGGTCGTACCCCGCCATCTAAGGCTCTCACCCAAAATACTCGTAAAGAGTGGGTGAAGAAGGGTACTTATGCATGATCACCCTCTATGCCCATGCATTAATACTTCTGATGTTTAGGGTCATAGGTTCATGCATCATGACATGCATACTTCAATTTATGTCAACTGCTTCTGGTTTTTAGCTTGTTTCTTTTACAAATTTTGTTTTGTACTTGTTTTTGTTGATCTTACTTTTCTTGTTCAGTTTTTGAGTGTGTTCAAAAATTCAAAAACCCATAAAAATTGAAAAATCACATATGAGTTTGGCCTAGTACCTTCGTACTAATGGCGTAGTGCATTTACGAGCTCAGCTTGTTATGTGTGCACATATATCTTTGTGGGAGAAATCTTGAAAACTATGTGTGATTGTTGTAAATAGATCTTCAAGCTTGTAATGAATGATTGGTCAATAGTCTTGTTGGTTTTGATACTTGCATAGACTTGTGTATATATATCTTCCCACCTTTACTTTTATGTTTTTTCAATAGAGCTCACCAAATGTAAATCTCAAAATGAAAAAGAGATTATGAGCTGCAAAAACCTGTCACACAGACTAGTATTTGACTAGGAAAAAGGGAAAGCAACTTTTGTATTGAAATGTATGGTGCTCAAAAAGCCAAAGGCTAACTCTTAATGTTGAAATATCAAAAATTTGACAAGGAAAAAGGCTAACTCACATACTAGTATTTGACTAGGAAAAAGGGAAAGCAACTTTTGTATTGAAATGTATGGTGCTCAAAAAGCCAAAGGCTAACTCTCAATGTTGAAATATCAAAAATTTTATGCACCGATCTCAAAAAGAGATGTATCATCCAAAAAGGATCAAATGTTATGATTTATGCAAAAGCAAAATGAAAAGCTTCTAAGTTTTGTAATCATTCTCTTGTGGGAGGTCATATATGTTTATTTCTATAATTGAGATAGATCACTTGACTTAGTATCAGTTGTGTATTACTTGATTGAATTGATCATTGAAGTTTCACTCTAGTCTAAGGACTATTCCACATTTGATACTCACCCACAACACACAAGACTTTGATTCAATTAATGCGTATCTCATTTGTGTGATTGTACATGTTCAAATGTGATGTGTATGCTCAATTACTTGTTGATCAAACCCAAAAAGATTTTTGAGTGTTTTATATGTTTTTGAAAGTGATTTTATACTTTCATGGTTTTAGTTTTTGTTCAAAATGCATTTTTGTGTTTTTCTTCAAAAACTAGTTCAAAGGTTGTTTCGCAAGAAGCTCACGACTTAGAGCTTCCCGCGAATGCAGTTTAAGGGAAATAAATTTTTTTCATTTTCATACAAAGAGTCTTGCTACTGCCTTAATGTATTTCGCAACTACACTCTTCTTGCGAAATGTTTTTAGGCAAAAACTGGAAAATTTTCAATTTCATACAGAGGCTATCGCGATTGTTTCGCGACTAAAAGCTTCTCATGAAAGCTTCAGTTTGTCTCGTGACTAATATTGCGACTGCCTAAAACACGAAAAACGCACGTTTTCAATTTTATATGGCAGATGTGACAGTTTTTCAAACACACTCTCATTTCCCTCGCACTGCCTCTCTCGAACCCCCTTTAACCCAAATCTCATTTTCTTTCAAAAACCCATCTTTTTCAAGATAATCTCTACTCAATCACTTCAAGGTACGTGTTTTTAACACTCTTTACTTAGATTATGCAGATTTTAGCTTAGGGTTTTGTAAATTGGGAATTTTCGAAAAAGGGGTTGGGGTTCTTATTTTTATGAAAAAATTTTCAAAAATTTGATTAGGTTGAGTCCCATTTGCTGTGTTTGTATCTGTGTTGGCCCCATGAGGCATTCTAATCATGTATTGAGGCAGATTTCATCCTGTTCATGCATTATTCATAGGTGTTGCTCACTGTTACATGTTAGGTGTTTGATAAAATGTCCTAGTGACATCCTTGTGTTGAATTGGACTCAACTGAGTTCCAATGCTTGGGTTTACTATTGATTGAACATGTTTAACATGTTTTGGTCAATGGGTGTGTGTTTTACACACTGTGCCCATTTTGTGCCTCTCAATGTCATGCCATGCATCACCTAGGCACCCACTAGGCACACTCCATGCATCACCTGCTGCACACACATGCACAACACATGCACAGCACATGCACAATCACTTAATTCATGCACTATGCTATTGCTTACATAATTTAGCTGATATATCATGTCGTTTTCAATTTGTTTGTTCTGTTTTGAGTTTATTGTGCTTTGTTTTAAGTTGTTAACTTTGTTTTGAACTAACATGCAACTAATCAAGTTTTGTGTTCCGTCTTGTGTTATTGCACTTGTTGTTCTCTTGCTTGGTAATTATGTGTGCAGATGTCTCCATTTAAGACTTCAGCAGTGAAAGGGGGCAGCAACAAAGGAAAGGAGCCTGTAATTGATGTTGATAACCTCACACCAAGGCCAAAGAGGACTTGATCATTGATAGGAATTTTTTATCCGAACTATTTCAAATCCTATGTTGCATCCTAGAACTTTGAGAACTACTTTATGGAAGCTCCATTGTTGGTTGAAAGGGCTGTAGATCAGCCATCTCTCCTTGACACCAAGATTCCAAAATGGTTTGCCACCAAGGATTGGAACTTTCTCCTCTCCAATCTTGATGACGCATATGAGAACTTGGTGAAAGAGTTCTATGCCAATGCCATTGTTGACGGAGAGGAGCTAAAGTGTTGGGTTAAAGGAAAGAGTTTCTCAGTAACACCGGTTTATCTGGCTGAGATCCTACACATTAACCGGCTAATACTCCCTACACCACCGGTATATGATGAACTGAATCCAGATGAGGAGGTTCTCAGGGAACCTTTGGGAAACAATTTGGAGTTTGCATCAAATGGAAAGTCAATAAGTGTGGCCTCTCTATCTCCCGAATTAAGGCTGCTCACGATGATCATGTTAGCAACCTCTATCCTTTGTCAAGCACCGGGTACATGAATCTCGGTTGGGCATTATTCTTGCATGATCTAATCATTGACGAGGAGATTGATGTGTGTTCTTATATTTTTCACATCTTAGCAAAAACGACTGAACAGACTACTTCAAGGAACTATCTTCCTTTCTGTCACCTTATCTCAAAGATTTTGAAGCTCAAAGGCGTGCATCCTTTAGAAGATGAGCATCCATATCCTCGGCCAAGTCCAATTAACATCCGCACACTCCATGCTAGTATGAGTCACACCAAAAAGAGTACCAAGCAAGAAAGTCATGCTACTCTAGGAAGTTCAAGCTTTAACCCCCATGCCTATGATGAACAACTAGACAATATCATGGTTGCACTTCAAGAGATTAATACCAAAATATCTGGTCTAGCTACCATCATGCGCTCTTAGCACATTCGCTTCGACACAAAGTTCACATCTCTCCAGACTCAGATGGACCATATTCAAAGGAAGCTAGAAGAACATGGAGACTGGCTATTCCATGACAAAAAGTGGGAGATGGTGTCGTTGATAGGGGGAGGAGAAGCTAGAAGTTGCTGTTTGATTAGTTGCATTTTGTTTACAGTTTTTACTGCTTTTGTTTAAAGCTTTAGTACATTGTTCTTAATTTCAGTCTTATATTCTGTATTTGTGTTTATCTCAATGCTTTATAGCATTTTTTTTGTACTTTTAAGATATTGCTAATATGTCTTAAGTACCTCACACTTGTACCCGAGTAGGATCTTGTATCCTTGATGCATATACTTCATGTATTTTGCATTGGTTGTGTGTTGGACATGCAATTGATCCTTGTGAGTGATCTTAATTGCATTGCGTGTCTGGATGAGTATTTACTAGTTAAATGTTCATTGTAGTCATTCTTTAATGACTGTTCTTGTGTGATCAAGTTATGCATACATGTTTTATAGTGTTTACAAACTTGATCGCACTTTACTTGCTCATATATGTACCTTGTATTCAACTTGTCATAAGCTTAACGAAAGTTTTGTTTGTGTGCAACTGTTTTAGGTTACAGGTATATACGTGCAAGTGCTTCATAGCTTCTACTCACGTTTAAGTCTAGAGTCTATTTTAGGGGTTTTGTCATGGAATAGCCAAAGGGGGAGATTGTAAAGTTGTAATTTACAACTATGTGTTTTGTTGGCTTTTATTCCGTGCCAAATTTGATTGTAATTTTATTCAATCTTTTGTACCCTATATTTATTGTGGGATTTAATTGTAAGGGTTGTGTGATAGAGAGAGAGAGTGTGTGTGTGTGAAGACTCAAGAAATTGAAGACTAAAGAGGTTTTCATGGGTAGCTCGCGACTAAGCATCCCGCGAAGTGATCCATGTGACCTGCACATGCTGGAATGCGAAGAGTCAGGACAAAATGGAGACAACTGTGTTTCACGAGTAGCTTATGGGTAAGGCCTTCTCGTGAGACACCCGCGAAACATTTTGTTTTGCCAGACTGTGCTATCTGATACACACTTTCTGTACCCACACTATATATACCCACATTACCCACAAACCTTGAGAGTTAGAGATTGTTATACCCACATTTCTCTACACAATTGCTTGTGGATTTTCTTCAACTCCTACCTCTCCATTTTCATACCATTGAGAGGTTGATAGCCCAAACACTTACCACACCCTTTCAAAGTGTCAAGTGAGGTTTTAGTGCTGTTGGGAAGCATTGAAAGAAGCCAGGCTTTGGCGGATGCAATCGAGGGTATTGCGAGATCCGGAGAGCTAGACAAGACACAGTTCCGAGAAGCCTTATTGGAGTAGGAGCTCGGAGGGCTTAGGTACATTGGGTAGATTAGGCTTGGAGGGTCTCTTGCTAAGACATGTATCCCAACTAATTGTCTAGTGGATTGATTACCGCTTGGAGGGCGGCGGAGAGGTTTTTCACTGAGTTCTTCGGTTTCCTCTTCGATAACACATCGGCGTGTTATCTTATGTTTGCATGCTTCTTCCCTACTCTTTTACCTTTCATTTTATTGCTGTGTTATAATGATTATGAGTTAGAGTAGCTTGTTTGTTTATCCGCTCGCATTTACTCTATTTTGCACTTAGTATTAAGTTAGAGTAAAATCTATCAAGCCGTAACTTTAATTTGGGGGTCTAAAAAGCTCTTGTGTTTTCAACACATTTTCGAGCATTCAAACACTCAAATCAAGTACACGATGAAATGCAAAAAAAGAAAGAAAAAATAAAACAGGAAACAACAGAGTGATTATCTAGCTCATAGGGAGTCCACAAACTCTAAGAACTCCTCAATCGTGAACATCATAGGGGATGTCATTTAGTCATATAAGGTTTTCAAAAATTGAAACTTCAATTTCATCATGCTAGTTTATGCACCTTCAAAACACCTTGCATTTCGTTCCCGCCATATACACTACATAAGACATAGCAGAATTACTAACCAACTACCCACTATTACCTCTTCTCCCAAATCATCTCAACCAGCTCAAGAGAATATCTTTTTTTGAATATGGCATCACCCAAGAAATACCAAATAATTTGTTGAATTTTAGTTTGGAAAACATGATTGACGACTATTATTGTTATTTGTTGTAATTCAGTTTAGTTTCAAATAGAGAATCTATCCTTGACTATATACCTCTCAATTTTAGAAGGATAAAACTTTCTAATTGTAAGGTTGTTTGCCAAGGGAATAGTGAAAATAGTATTTTAGGGCCTATGAGAGAAAAAGAAAACTGCTTTGTGGGTTATTTTTTGTTAGAAAGTTCAGAACCAGGTCGCTTTGTGGTTTTTAAGTATTTTCTATTATACATGTCATCTATGGGAACTTATGCGTTCAATACTTCTCTGTTTCTATGTAGCAATTCTGCTGTTTATTTCCTAGGCTTGGTTCTGATTTAAGATTAAAAGACATTTGTATTATAGTCAAACGACAATATATACACCATAGCTGTGGATTTACATTTACTAAAATTCTGATACATTTCATGTTATGCGTGTCTTTTCTAACAAGGTAGCATTTTGTTCCCATTTCTGTATTACACCGACATTAAGCCTTTGGGTGATAAAGTGTTGGTCAAGATCAAAACAGCTGAGGAAAAGACGGATGGTGGAATTTTGGTCCCCACAACTGCTCAAACTAAGCCTCAAGGAGGTGAGGTGGTTGCAACTGGAGAGGGTAAGACAGTTGGGAAGAACAAAGTAGACATCAATGTGAAGGTAACTTTTGCTTACTCATCTTTCTGGCTTCCAATTCTCCATTGTTTGTTCATTTCAATAATTGCCTTTCTTTGAACAAATTGGCACCCAAATTGTGTATTCCAAGTATGCAGGGACTAAGTTGGAGTTCAGTGGTTCAAAGCATCTTATTTTGAAGGATGATGATATAGTTGGTATTCTTGAAACAGATGATGCCAAGGAACTTAAGCCCCTGAATGATAGAGTTTTAATCAAGGTTTGTTATATTTTTAAAGTTCATTACCCTTGCATGTATTTTCATGAAATGTGTGTAGTGGGGTATAGCCAAGGATAAATAATAATGTCAATGTAAAGGTCTCATCCTCGGGTTATAGTCAGTGAACTGTTTTTGGTTTACTGCAAAATAATTATGTAGCTGTGCATGATATATCATTTCTGATCTTGCATTATGCTTTATTTATGTCTTTTCTTGGTTTATCATGTGAGCCACTGAGAACCTGAAGTAATATTTGGTATTATACGTTGTACATTTGAACTCAACTGTAGGTTGCTGAGGCTGAGGAAAAGACTGCTGGGGGTTTGTTGCTGACAAAGGTGACCAAGGAGAAACCTTCCATTGGGATGGTGAGGACTAGAGCATCTTCAGCTTTATGCTTTCCCAAGCATTAGCTGAATACTTGTTTTAGGATTGTAAGATGGGATTTCAGGGTTTGGGCAGATTGATGTTTATTCTACATTGGATGTTACAAGTGATTGCGGTTGGGCCTGGTCCTCTAGATGAAGAAGGCTACAGGAAACCATTATCCCTCACCCCAGGGAGCATAGTCATGTACTCCAATTATGCCGGGATTGACTTTAAGGGCAAAGACGGTTACGATTACATTGCTTTGAGGGTTTCAGATGTTATGACCGTTCTTTCTTAGTTGTGAATTCAATGCTCTTAGTATGTACCTCCAAATTTTTTTGCAGAAGTGCCTCAAGACATGGATTTTGAATATAGTTGCACTTTAGTCTTTAGAGTATGCTGATTGCAGCTTTGTGTCAGATTCTAGTATTTTCAGTTCTCTGCATAGTTAACAATTAATACTAGTTCATTGAAACATCCGAAGTTCATTCAATAATGAATGGGTGTATTCCGTATTGTATTAAAATCTTCATTTTAAATGGATCCATTTCGTTGTTTAGATTAAATTTTACCAATCCAACTAGATGGAGAATTAGAGAAAAAAAATTCTTCCAACATTGTCAGATTTGGTGAAGCCAATCACTGCAAATGCCTTTGCAAGGCTTAGTTCCTCTAGTATTAGTAACTATGTTTTTTTTTTTTCATAACCCACGGCCTGTGGTGGAGGATTTTATAGCCTTCGATTAAGACTGCAAATCTTGTAATAGACTTTTAACTATTTATAGTTTCTATATATATCCATATTTCTTCCCCCCAAGAAAAAAGTTTTAAAGTAACTTCTGTTTAGAGAGTTAAAGGCTTTCAGCCCAATTGCAAAAATAATTTTTCTTATAATAAAATTAAAAAGTATAAGTGGGTGTTTGCCTTTGGCATGTCATAACACATAACCAGTTTTATTTATTTTTAGTTTGGTAAATTTTTTTGTAGATAGTCAATATTATTGTAGTGGACGGTGCACAGCCTCCGTATGTACTTTCAAGTGTGGAAAACATGACTAAGAAAAAAATAATTAATCAAATGGTCATACTATGATTAGGGATGTGGCTCTTTCAATAATTGAAGTTTTTTTTTTTCCTTCGTTATTTTTGTAATTTTTAGGTGCATGATTTTATTTCCATCTCTTTTATTTGTGGAACATAAAGTGGTTCGAGAAAAGTGAGATAGAAGATTTGGACTCCACTTAGAGATACAACTTTAGCAAAAAAAAACTCTCTTTTTCTTTTCACTCGATGCTCTCTTCTTCACTGTATCTCTCACAATTTTCTCTTACTCTCTCTGTTTTTCTCTTTTCTTTTGCTTACTCTCAGTCACGCAATTCTTTAAGACTACAACGTCCTCAGTCTCACTCGCTGGGACTTGTCCTCTTCACCCTTCTTCAAATGGCCAAATGGTCTTACTTTATATTTCTTCATCTTTTTCTTCTTTTCATCCTTTCACACTCTTGACATCAAATCACAATAAATGCATCTCACTAAGCTTGACTTTGCTTTAGCCAATTCTTTAAGACTGCAACGTCCTCAGTCTCACTCGCTGGGACTTGTCCTCTTCACCCTTCTTGAAATGGCCGAATGGCCTTTATATTTTTTCATCTTTTCCTTCTTTTCATCCTTTCACACTCTTGACATCAAATCACAATAAATGCATCTCATTTGCCTTGACTTTGCTTTACCAATTTCTTTTTTCATCAGCTCTCCCCTAAATGCCGAATAGCCTTAATGCATCAACCCATTTCTTTTCTTCTTTTTCTCCTCAGCGGGTCCAACATGCCTAAGTCACTGCCTTTGTGGCTTGTCCAACCACCTCTTTAATGAGGTATTTTATCAAGTGTGGGCTGGACCCACGGTGCTATGATGCACCCAACAAAAATGACCATGTGTTAGATGTCATTTCGAATTTATAATATCTCAAATGATTTTTTATTATTAAAAAATAACAAAATCTCCAAACTCTTATCATAATGTGTGATTAAATTTATATCAAATAATTTATATTAACAATTGTTCTTCAAATTTATTGATTTTAAATATTCAAAACCAAACACAACCATGAATCAGTTATGAAAGGTTCCTAAAGACCAAGGATGGCTCCACGTTGAAGGTAGGGTGGTCACAAGACCACCAGGCTTGGAAAAGTAATAATAATTATATATATAAATTTTAAAAATTTTATGAGTTGTCTATCCTTAAAAAAAAGTTGTGACCACCCTAAATTTTTTTAGGTCCAACAAAATTAAACTTTAGTCATCTTAATAATATATTAGGTCCTTTCAAACAAAAAGAAAAAACCTAAAAAAAAAAAATTAACTAAAATTTGAAGAAGATGTAGTTTGTAGCATTGATAATAAAATTAATGTAATAATTTCAAAATATGAAAACTCATATAAGGAAATTGTAAAATTTTATGTATTTGCGTATTTTTTTTTTCTTTCAATATATGAAATTATCTTTTTATTTTATTTTTTATAATTAAGTTCCTTAAAGACCACCCTGAAAAAAATTCTTAAAGCCACTACTGATAAAGCCCACTACACTTGCATCACTTTATTTATTTACTTTTTACATAGTCAAACAGAAGGTGAATGCTTAGTGCAGTGGCGGAGCCAGGAATTTATATTTAGGGGGGCCATGTATAAATTTTTTTTTTTTTTTTTTTTGTGTGTATGAAATGTAAAATAGTAATGTACAATACTTCATAACTGAATATGTATAAACCAAAGTATATTTAATTAAAATTAAACAATCATGAGACAAAATTGAAAAAATAATTTAATATATTTAATCAACTATAAAATGGGCAAAGTCACAAAACATACAATAACGTAAAAGCTAAACATCTTTGTTCAAAACTGTAACTTACGCTCTTTAAGAGATCTAAAGTCCTCAAGTATTGAGTCAGTAGTGAAGTTCTCAATAGTTTCTTTTTCAATGTAGACAACTAAGTTATCTGAGAGAAACTCGTTCTCCATTTTGTTGCGCAGTCTTGTTTTAACAATTATATATATATATATATATTGTTTATAATATATTGATTATTATAATAATAAATAATATATTATAAGAATTTAAAAAAAGAAAGCAATGAAAAGAAAAATAAATAAAAAAACTAAACAAAGAAAATACAAATATCTAGAGCACACAGCACAAGCACAAGCTGTCAAGCATAAGCACAGAAGCTTCACAAAATTGAGTCACAAATTGAGGGGCCCACAACAATAGGTTATTGACAATGATAATGAGAAAAGGATAAAATTAGTCACTCTTTATTGTCTAAATTCAACACATAGTATGTTTACCAAAGAAAAATTGAACACATAGTACATACATTACACTATTGCAATTCTGGAAAGTGCAAAACCTTTACTTTTAAACAAAGGGATGAAAAGCAAAGAACTAAAATCGGAAAAGATAAAAAAAAGAAAGAAGAAGAGGGCAAAGGCAGTGCAGTGACGACAAGGACTGAAGGAGGCTGAAGGCAAAGAGAAAGAACTGAAAGAAGAAAAAGAAGAAGAATGCAAAGCCCAAGTCCTCAACGGAGACACAGAGAAATAGAGAGAGAGAGAGAGAGAGTCACCTGTGTAAGTCTGTAAGAAAAGTTTCAGACTTTTCAATTTTTTTGCCGTGTACAAGTAAGCCCTAGATGTATTGGGGTGAAAATTAGAATTTTTTTTCACTTTTATTTGTTGAGGTAATTGTGGATTGTATTTTAATTTAAATGAAAATTGTGTTTATTTTTATTTTTTAGACTTTATATAGGTATATTATCAGGGATGGGGGGGGCCAAAATGACAAGATTATTTAAGATATTTATAAAAAAATTATAAAATTTTTCAAAATTTTTGGGGGGGCCAAGGCCCCCCTCGGTCTTCAAGTGGCTCCGCCACTGGCTTAGTGACCTTTCTTTAGGAGGCAGATTTTCTTGATGGAAACTAAAAAGGGGAGAAAAAGTAAAAGAGAGCCAAAGAGTTATTATTGTTTTACAGTTAATGAGGGTGTAAAATAGGGGAGAATGGGACATGGGTCAAAATTGTTATACAGATATAAAGTGAGCTGATGAGTCCTTTTCATGATGTTAAAACATCGTTTTAACTTCTTAGGAAAACTGAAGACTGTAGGAATTTCTCTACTTTAAAGGCTCTTTTCCAAGGTCTTCATTCCCATTCCCTTTCCTAACTGTTCATTCAACCTAAGCATTCCATTCAAATTACTCTTTGTCAAAAGACACTTTTTTTTTTGGTGTGGTTTACTCATCTCTTGTACTTCACATTTCATCACATCTCTGATCTTTCCAATCTTCTCCTCATAGATCCTAATGGCGGCTTTCCCAACCGATGAGGGAGACTCCTTTTCTTCTTCCACTTACAGGGGGGACTATGATGTCTTCTTGAGTTTTAGGGGTGAAGATACTCGCCATGGTTTTACTAGCTATTTATATCAGGCTTTGTGTGACGAAGGTTTCAAGACCTTCATTGATAATAAAGATCTCCAAAGAGGTGAAGAAATTTCAGCATAACTTATCAAAGCCATTAAATCATCAATGATTTCAATTATCATATTCTCTCAAAACTATGCATTTTCCACTTGGTGCCTCGAAGAACTTACCAAAATTCTTGAGTGTAAGAAAAATGGACAAAAAGTTTTACCAGTTTATTACAAAGTGGATCCATCTGAAGTACACAAGCAAGAAGGTAGTTTTGGATTAGCACTAACTACACATGAAAAAAAATTCGAGAATAACATAGAGAAAGTACTGAGGTGGAGGATAGCTTTATATGAAGCAGCTAGTTTGTCTGGATGGCATTATGAGGATGGGTATGTATCTAACAGTAATCTTGTTCTTTTTATAGCTTTCAAACCTCTGATGGTTTTGTTATGACCATTAAATACCAAATTACGAAAATATTTTATCACGATAATATTTGCTACTACTATCTACTATAGGTACTAAGAGCACTGCTACTACTAAGGCATTAAAGGCCAGCACAAATAGAAGGTTTTTTATATTTTTACTTGATTGGTAAATTACAAACACATCTAATGTGCTTTCATTCGATGATATTACCTTTCACCCACACTTGTGAGAGAAGGAAGTGTGATTTATATCAAGGCTCATCAACTTAATAATTTGCAAATTTTCTTAATCGTTTTATTTTCAGAGTATTATAAATGGGTTAGTGACGTAGGATGAAGGGGCGGCAAGTGGCATGAGGCGAAGAACAAGAAGAAGGGGTAGTGACACAATGTTAGGAGGAGAGAGAGAGAGAGAGAGAGGAGTCAAAAGAAGAAAAAATGCACATTTAATTCTCAAATTAATTATCATCTTAAATCTATGACTATGAGTTACATGCACATTTACTTAATTTAAAAAATGTGTCACTTGTAAGTCACACATCTAATCATCTTGAATTTAGTTCATTTTTGTGTTTATATTTCCAGCTAGTCTAACTTTGTTTCCTATACTCTACAATTGGCAATTTCCCTGAATATCAGTTTATCCAAGGAATTATTAGAGTGGTATCAAGTACCAAATTAAATCGCACAAGGTTATTTGTTGCTAAATACCCAATTGGAGTAGATTCTCGTGCAAAATTCGTAGAAAATCTTTTAGATATTAAGTCAAATGAAGTTCGTGTGGTTGGAATTCATGGCCTTGGAGGAATAGGAAAGACTACAATTGCAAAAGCTGTTTATAATAGAGTTGCTGATCAATTTGAAGGAAGTAGCTTCCTGATGAATGTCAGAGAAAATTCAAGAACAGATTGTAGCATAATCAAACTACAAGAGCAACTTCTTTCGGAGATCTTAGGGAGCAAAGAATTTAAGGTGCACAGTACATCCAGAGGAATCAATGTGATCAAGGAAAGACTTTCATGTAAAAAGATTTTTTGATTCTTGATGATGTCAATAAATTGGGCCAAATAGAAAATTTTCTCGGAGAATGTGATTGGCTTGCTAATGGAAGTAGAGTTATTATAACCACAAGAGACAAACATGTGCTAACCACTCTTGGAAATGTTCCTTTAATCTACAAGGTTGTGCAATTGGATCGACATGAAGCTCTTCAGCTCTTTAGTATGCATGCCTTCAATAAAAACGAACCTGAGGCAAATTATTTACTTCTTACAAATCAATTCATATGTTATGCCAATGGCCTTCCATTAGCTCTACAAATCATAGGTTCCGATTTGCGTGGAAGAAGCATTTGTGAATGGGAAAGTGAATTAGAAAAGTATAAGAATATTCCAAACAAAGAAATTCAAAATATACTAAAAGTAAGTTTTGAAGGATTGGACAAAAATGAACAAGATATTTTCCTCAATATTGCATGTTTCTTCCAAGGATTGTCCAAAAATTATGTTGTGGATATCTTAGCTGCTTGCAATTTATATCCGGATTCTGGTATTTCAAAACTTATTGATAAGTGTCTCATAAGTGCTAGATTTGACAATTTATGGATGCATGACTTGCTACAACAAATGGGTAGAGATATTGTTCAACAAGAATCAAATGTGCCTAGAAATCGTACAAGGCTATGGTGTTATGATGATGCTTTAGAAGTTCTTATAGAAAATACGGTATAACTTCTTTTTCTTCTCTTCTTTTTTAAGCAAAAAAATAAAATCAATTTTTTTTTTTAATGTTCAGAAAAATATAAGTTTATCATTAACCTATTTGGTTTAAAATTTCAAATTGTTATGATGTTGACAAATTCTATTGTGCAACGAGTTCCACCTAATGCTCTATCCAAACAGGGTTCAGATAAAATTCGAGGCATAATGTTGTGCTTCCATAAACCAATAACAGTGACATTGGCACCTAAAGCTTTCAAAAGGATGAGAAATCTCAAATTTCTTATAGTTGATAATGTGCACATTTGTGAAGAACTTAAATGTCTCCCCAACGAATTAAGGTTCCTTCAATTGCCTAATTATCTTTTCCCCTTACCATCCAATTTTTGTCCTCAAAAACTTGTTACACTCGAGATGCCACATAGTCGCATTCGGTTAAAGGAGTTATTTAACCAGGTATGGTTTTCTTTAAAAATTATGTTCAAAATTTTTTAATTTAAAGTTTGTTGAACATAATTTTTTTATTATTTTTTTTCTACAGGAGTTTCAATTCCAGAATTTGAAAAGTATCAACCTCCGTAGATGTGAGTCTATTACAAAATTACCTAATTTATGCACCCCAAACTTAGAGAACTTGGACCTTTCATTTTGCAAAAATTTAGTTGAGTGTCATCAGTCCATTGGATTTCTTGATAAGCTTCAAGAATTGCGTCTTTCTAGTTGTGAAAAACTTCAAAGTTTTCCAAGCCATCTCACGTGGAAATCTCTCGACACTTCGGATATTTCATCCTGCTCAAGGCTTGATTTTCTTTCTTTCTTATTCGCTGAATGGTGTCTCACCTGGCCTATGGACATCATTAGGGTTCATGGTTTATATAGCTATTGCTGTAAAAATGTCGTGGATCTTGAAGATATCATCTATAAATTACCACCGGCTGAGATACTATTTATATATACTAGCAAATCGAGACCCTGGTGTGAATATAATACTTTTCCAAAGTCATATGCTTTTCTAGATCTAAGCAATGTTCAAAATCTAGATCTGAGTAATGTTGCAAATCTAATTGAATTAGATTTTTTGATGAAGTCTGATTACTTTCCTGTATTGGAATGTCTTATCTATTTAAATGAAATCAATATTATTACCATCCCGTAAAGCATCACTAAGTTTATTAGATTAGAGACACTCGAAATAAGATGTTGTAAGTATCTTCTGGAAATTCCAAGGCTTCCACTATCTATAAGAAGAGTGTATATACTAAACTCCCATTCGCTACATCCACAATCATCAAACAGATTGTTCAGTCAGGTGTTTCTTTCTCTCTCTTTCATTCAATGTTATATAGAAACACTCTTTTTACCTTCTCAAAAATACATTATTAAATTTGTTTGAATTTGATTATTGCAAACAGTTTGGAGAATTTTGGCAATCACGATATGAATATGAACTTATACTACCTGGGTCAGAGATTCCAAAGTGGTTCAATCATCAAAGTGTTGGAAATTCCATTTCATTCTGGGTCGGTCGTGATTGTGATTATCTAAAATTTTATTACTGTGTTGTTTTAGAACCGAAATGGCATGATACTGTTCCCGTCTCCTTGAAATTTAATGGGATAAAGTTCATTAATTCAATTCCTTACAGATTCAAAAGGATTACGGATATGACGTGTAATCATGTATGGTTTTTAAAGCTATATGAAAGTCCCATCGATTCAAAGGACTTAATAAATCAATTTGAGCGGAATTGTGTGGAGGTTGAATTTGGAGCTGCTGAGGTTGAATTTGGAGCTGCTGTATCTCATATCCTTAGGTGTGGGGTCCATGCTGAATGCATCTTTCCTCTTGTTCAACATCTCTCCACCGACATTCTCCCACCTACTTCAATACCTGCCTTTCCCATTTGTTCTATTTCAAACACTGTCACGCCTTCCCTCCACCTCTTGAATTCTTGTTTGGAGCTTTCAAATTCGAATTCAATGGAAACAACATATACTGATTCTGACTCTCCTTTGGAGTGCTCTCATGATGATGGATGTGATTTGAGTTTGTCAATGTGCACTTCTCCCATGGAAAGAAATTATCCGCCTCCTCAGCCTCAGGTCACTGTCCTTGATGACGCTAGCCACATTTCTTTGCCATCTAGTATAGACCTTCCAAACAATATGACAGACATGTTCGAATCACGCTTGGGTCTGCCAGGTTTGGGAGTTGGCTCAACTGTTAGTGAGGGGTTTCATTTGGGTTCTTCTTCAATGGCCCATAACTTTGTCAGTGATGATGATTCTGACTTCAATTTGTATTGTCCATTGAAGAAAATGAGAAAATCTTGATCGAACTTGGAAGAAGAAATATGCCTGCATCTGAAAAAGAAACTTGAAACAATTTTCTTCTTTATTGTTCCCATTCCATTTCTTTAGCATTTGATGCCAAGGTACGTCTCTTTTTTTTTAGTTGAATTGTTTCATTTGCATCTTTGGATTGAGTACCAACATAATTTGAATAGAAACTAACCCAAAGTAAATGCAAAATGGATGAAAGAAATTATGAAAAACCTATTTCAATTTTTGGACAAATTACGAAAACAAGCAGTTATGTGTTCATCGCATAATCTCTCTCTCTCTCTCTCTCTCTCTCTGATAATGAAGCTACTCTTACTTCTTGATTTATTAAAATTTTGAGTTTTATTCCATTTCTCCATTGTTAGCATAATGTGCGAGTATTAGGATTTTTGTCTATTAGTCTGTTACTAGCCAGCACCAATTCTGAAAATTCAAACTTCAGTAGGCATGACTTTATATGCTTATGCCATCCTTAATTAGATAGAGCAGGAGGTTTGAAATGGATTTGACTTTGCCAATAGTCGTAGCTTCAAGGTCATTTGAACACACCATTACATTTTAAATGCTTTCTTTTTAAAATTGTTGTTGGTACTATATATTGTCTCAAATTTCATAATCTTGTCAAAATGTTGGGAATTATATGTGGATTTATGATATTAGCTTGTTTGTTATAGATGATTTCCTCCTCCACTATGGTTGGTATTGATGTTACCTTCTAGGTTGATCCATTAGTGGATTTAGCACTCTGGAATGAATTAGGGAGGTCTTTAATCTGGTGGTAATAACAATTTATATTGTTAAGACTTTTTTGTTATAACGTTTTGGGTGACACGCCTTGGTTTTTTCTCCTCACTTGGGCATGCTATTTTATAGCTTTAACTATGAGTGAAATGTGTCTTTGCTATTGATTGTTGGACTCTGAATTGATGATTGAAAAACTGAATGTGTAGAACCGAGCTAAGTTGCTGTGTGAAATCCTACTAACAAGGTTTTGTTCTTTCACATCAAGTTGTTCTTCAACCTATGTAATAGTGGAATATTTTTTTGCTTCCGAGGATGAAACAACATAATTTTTGGGGGATTGGTAGGGTTCTTTGGGTTGGTGTCGGATAATTTATTGAAATTTGATCTCACTTTTAGCAATAATTCACTACTTTTGGTCTGGTTCTTTGGAATCAAGTGTGAATTAACCAAAAAATGAAATTTGTGATAAATAGGATTTTAAATCATGGGAGTTTAAATTCCTTCATTTGTTAATTTCCATGTAAATAGCAAAGTTTCATCCAAAAGAAAAATATCTATTTCTATTCCATGTAAATTAACCAAATATGCTTTTGATTTTGTGTCAAAAGAAATTCTTGAAACTGATTTGAGGGGTGAACACCCAACTACAAAAGATAAAAGCCCAGGTCAAGAGTCATTAAGCACCCTGGAGAAGAGTATGTGTCACAATGCACTGAACATCTAGTTAGGAGCCATTATCTATTTCTTCTATAAATAATACTACAAGTACTTTGGTTTTGTTACTTTGTTTGTAAGCTAAGGACTTCTTGAATTTTAGGGGAGAAGGGCATAAAATTAGATAGGTGGCATGAGCTGCTTCTTTTTGTAGTTTTCTATTTTCCCATCTCTGCATAGTACATATTTTGAGTGAAAAGTATGAGGAATAGCAACTGGTTATGTGAGATTCATTTGTGACATATTCATCATTTCAGTGTTTATATAAGTTCTTTCTTTAACCCAATGTTTAATTGGTATCTATATTACTGGGGTGAATTTCAGGGGAGAAAATACTTTCCTTAAAAAATGAACCTGGGATGCTAAGTCATAATAGTGGTTTTGTTTATGTTTCAGTGTGGTGAAAGCATGAGATTCAAAATCAGTCTGTACAGTGGCTCAGTGCCTAGAGTTTCATACTTTTTTTCCCCTCATTTTCTATATTGTGTTGGCTTGATAAGGAGTGTGCGGCAGTTCGACCTGAGCAAAGTACAAGTCAATTTGTTTAGCAACAGTGCCAACACAGAAAATTTAAGTAGCACAAGTAGGCCAAGGTTGATTGAAAATGAGGACGGCTTCCTGGAGCTGTGCTGTTTGCAAGGGCTAGGATTCTGGAGAGGTTGAGAGGGGTGCCTCTTTCTGCAAACAGGTCAGTGCTTACTGTGATATGCAATTTGGAATTTTCCAAGGGTGAGTCAGGACATTCCATGAAAATTATTATCTATTTTTTGTCATCAATAATATATTTATGCCAAAATTGTCATGATACATCTGTGCAATACCAAGATTGACTGCCACCAATGCTTTTGATGGTGAAGTTATGAAAGTATTGAATCGATCAATCTGATGCCATATTTTCAGGTCTGATGATGGATCCATTTTTCTTCTCTGACCCCACTTTTAGATGGACCTCTATGTGTAAAAACTGGGTTATAGTGACCCATTTAATTCTTATGCAATGGCCAGAAAAACCTTCAACTTTCTTGCAATAAATTGTCCTATTCATGATGTCCGTAATTTAAATTTCTTATGACAAAAGTATATATGACTGGAGGAATTGCATAGTGTGTGTATGTTGGATTGTATTGACAGCCCTATACTGTTAAGGGATGTTCAGCATATCACGAAACTAGGCCAACCAAGAACAACTTAACTGGTTTTAATTTTTTTTAGTTCAAAGAACTGGTTTAAAATGGGACGCAATATGTTCCTTTAGAAAACTAGTTTTAACTTTGGTCTTTCAAATTTACACTCTCCAAAATCAAGTTTTGAAAATTTTGATGTTTTCATATGCATATTCTCACCATAATCTAGTTTTAAATTATAAAGTTTTGTATGCCTATTAAGTAAAACTGGTTTTGATATGATTCTAGACAGACTCGAAATAAAATAAACCAGTTCAGTTTTGTTTTTGGTTCCGCTTGTATTAGAATTGAACTAGTTCCGTTGTTTGCCAAACATCCCTTATTGTCTGAATTGGGTAGGTGGTTTAATGGGATGATCGAGGGGGTAGCTCCATCTGATCATGCCTGTTGGATTTGTGACAGACAATTGAGGTTGTGGCACATCATTTGAAAGGGTTTATCTTTTAATTAGATATGATTTTATTTATTTATTTATTATTATGTGAGATTGATGTGACAAGGGGACAACTGTCCTAATCCATGGAATTCCCTTTGGAATCTCCAGAGATCCACACTTGAGCTCTTTTGTCATGATTACCGATTCTGTCTTTATGAAATTTTAAATTGAAATCAGAGTGCAATTAGGCATCATTTGTGATCCTAACTTTGAGGACCCCCTAGAATTTGGCTTCAGTTTCCCCTTTGGAGGATTTGAACTTGGTTTAGTAATTGCTATGGCTAATTATACTGGTTCTCACCACCGGGTTCTATTATGAAGCTCTGTAAACATGTTGCCCACTTAACAGAGAGAGTAGTATATTCCTTCAATCTCATTTTATGACTTAATATTAATAGGGCAGCAATTCTGGCAGTTGGGGTAAGACACTGTAATTTATTGTGACAAAATTCTCCTAATATATTTTATTTCTTTTAACAAGTGCTGAATTCTATGCTGTGTTTTCATCAAACGTGCAACAATATCCATTATGGGAATTTAAAATATTCACAAATTATTGGTGAATATCTCTTGTTCCACCAATGTCTTTGAAGCGGTTGGACTTATTTTAATGGATGGCTTCTTCAATCATTGTGTTTCTCATTCAATTTTTTTTTTGGTCAAATATTTCTTGGGCTCCCATTATCTTTATGATTTTTTCAGTATCTTGAACCACTAAATATTTTCATATCATTATTTGTCATTTGCTGTGAATTTCTGCTGCTGACATCATCCTCACTACTGCAGCTGCTGCTTGTGCTACTATAGATATCGTTTGTTGCAACCTGCACATGGTATTATGGTCTAGACTAGTTGTCAAAATATTCTGAATGTGAAGATCTTTCTTCCCTTGTCCTTGAATCAAAATAATAGTCTCCTGTTTGGTTTGCTTTTTAATTTAGGGGAAGTGGGAGACCTCTGTCAGACCGCCCTGCCTGAATTAACGCTTGAAGATGACCTAAGAGAGCTTGTTGATGATCGAGACTTGGGTACTCAAGCATCAGCAGGTCAGTCAGCTGAAGGCTCAAGCATTACTAGCCTGACCTCTCGAATCAAGAGGCTACAATTATTGTTAAAACCGAAGAAGAAGCCACCTGGTCTCAGTCAGGAGGCTCTAGATTGTTTGCACCTGGAGGTTTTCAGCAGCACGGTTAAAGGGGCGGTATCAAGAGCTTCACAGGATTGTAGTATATGTCTGGAGACATTCGTGGAGGGAGATGCGCTTATACGCTTGCCATGTTCCCATAGCTTCCACTCTGCCTGCTTGGATCCCTGGCTTTGAACTTGTGGTGACTGCCCATATATTGTGGCAGAACTATAACTATAGCAACAAGTCACAACAAAGCATCAAAGAGTTAGATTTTTTTACTAGAAATGTTTTTGTAATCTGGGTTTTCCTACACGTGTGAAAGTTTCGGCACCGACCAATTTTTTTTTTTTTTATTTGTTATTGTGTGCATATGTAATTATTGTATCTCCTGCTCTGTTGTGTACACACGAGAAAATCTGGTCTCATTGTATTTCTTGATTGCTATTTTGAAATTTGTTGAATACGTGTTTTCTGTGTTTTACTGTTTTAGATTACCTTTTGAACTCTCTTCTCTATTCAGGAAATTTGGAAGGTATTGACAGTCAAAGCCCACAAAGCCTATGGATGATGTCGGAAAGACCCAACAAGAAGTGCTGCGGCCCAAAGCTTGCACACCTCTATATATATATATATATATATATATATCTGAAAATAAAATAACATAAATTAAAAATGCTTTTAATTTCTTAGTTTTTGATAAAGTAAAAAAATGATTTTAACTTGAACATAATATAATAGACTAATCGAATGAAAGGAGAAGAGAGCAATTATGAAACTTATGCCTTGGTCCTTCTTCTATTTTTCATTTTAATTATTGCCAAAACAATGCTATAAACTAGAGAAATAATTTTTAAATATAGTTATTTCAGTTTTCAGGGAAAAGCTCAATTTGGAGTGTCAATTGGTCCTTAGTAAGGACATCATAGTGTGGTTAAATGGCTCTTGTAAAAAATTTAAAATTTGATTTTTGATCAATGATTGTGGTTAAAAGGTTCCCGAAAGAAATTTAAAATTTGATTTTAGATCAATGATTTTTGGCAAAATTTGAACATAAATCCTTTATTTGAGGGAAAAAAAACTTTATCATTTAAGTAAATTAGAACACACAAATTAATTTGAATTGATTATAAAAATAAGAAATTCACCAATTACCTAGCATCATTTTTTGGGTACCTTTTGTTTGGTTAAATTTTAGTATAATAATAATAATAATGAACAAAGTTTCTTTATAAATTAGTTTGGAGAAAAATTATTTAAACTTCTCATATATATAATATATTTTTTTGTGAATTTTGAAAATTTAATTGTTGAATTTCATGTTTTTAATGTTCTTAATATACATATTAAATTTCATTCAAATCAGATGTTATTTATTATTCGATCAATAAACTTATTTTTTTATACACAATTTTAGATCACAAAAAATTGAAATTTTAACTTTTTTTTAATAACATAACAATTGATTTTTGATTTTATTGAAATTTGGCAAGCATGGAAGATATAATAAGCACATGTAATCCAGATGCTAGATTTTTAAAATTGACACTTAATATAAAGACATAAAAAATTTGAAGGGTTTCTTTCTAAATTAGTTTTGAGAGAAATTTTGATAAAAAAAAATTGATACTCTCTAAAAAAATAAAAAATAAAAAAAAACTAGAATCATTGACAATTGATCCAAATTAGTTTTGAGAGAAATTTGTTAAAAAATAATTGATTCTCTATAAAAAAAAATAAAAAATAAAAAAACTAGAATCATTGACCATTGATATTCTTATCTTCTATATATTGGTTAATATAAATAGTACTAGAGATATAAATTATTTTACAAAAAAGTTTACAAACTATTGATGTGGTGATTGATTATTAGTAAATGAAAAAGTAATATTAATGGTGGACCTAGACGAAAACTAACAAGATTTTGACCACATCAACATTTTGTAAAAATATTGTAAAATAATTTGTGACTATAATATTATTCTTGTTAATATTAATGAAAATGAAAAATTAATTAATAATTATGTCAAAACTTTTCAATCTTAACCCAACTAATTTATCTCACCTTCCAAGTTTCCAATCAAAATCTTCCTATAGGTGAGAGTGAAGTGTGATGGAACAAACTTTAACTCACTGAAATTGCGTGGGACCGTTGGTTGGAAAGACTTATCTAAAACAAAAAGTCATTGTTTTGCAATAATTTTTTATTCCATTGGTATTCAAACCATTGGTGTTGGTAGTGTTTAAAAGCTAAACTCAAATATTATTTTTTATTCCTACTCTCATCTATATATATATATATATATATATATAACCGAAACTTCTAGAGCTCTTATAATTTTTCACGTCAACATAATATTTAATAAAATTATTTTTGTTTAGTCCAAATTTAACAAGGAATAAAACTCTATCTTTCTAACAAATCCAACTTAAATTCAAACTCATTATTATCATTTTTTTTAAAGAAAATTATTTTTGTTTAATCCAAACTTAACAAAAAGTGAAACTCTATCTCTCTAACAAGTCTAACTTAAACTCACACTCAAACATTGATAATTTATCTCCAAATTTACGAGATTAATCATGAACACTATTAAAAGCAAAGCAAACCCAATTTTTTTTTTAAAGTCGAGTAGAGGTATGAGCTTTTCTTATGTTATTTTCTTCTCATCTACTTTGTTAAAAAAAAAAAAAATTTATTTTATGGTAGAGTTAGCACATAATCAAAATAGAGTTCTTATCAGGAGTAGGAGTTTTGTCTTCCTCTTTTTCGATGAATAAACTATGTGTACAAGAGGAAAGGCGGTGTGCTTCTTGGCCAAGTAGAGTATTTCATTTTCCAATACTTTTATTGTTTTTGACTTTTTGGTTTTTATTTAATTTGAATTATTTGAAAAATATTAAGTCGGCCAATTAAATAGGGTTGAAAAAAAATTAAAATAAAAAGGACCGCATGAAGCGTGATAGGTATTATTGTAATTTGCTTTTTTATTTTTATTTTTTTTTAAGATTACAATTTTATTTTTTAAATAATTATAGAATTGATAATTGTTTTTCATCGCTTAAAGTTTAGACCCGTTAAAATTTAAAACTTATTGTTTTATGGGTTCATGTACTTTTTTCTTTTCTTATATTTCTCTTTTGAATAGTCATATATTTTTTGAATTGTTTCAATAACTTATGCTTTAATTATATATATTTTTTGGCATTTTGGAAGTTTTAACATCTGAATTTGTGTTAGTTTTTGCAATATTTAAACATGTTTAGCTAATTTCAATGACTATACCAAGTATTATTCTTTTGAAGGTAATTGCTTTTTCTTTTATATTTCTCTATTGTGTAATCATATACATTTGGTTCTATTTCAAAAATTTATAGGGAGTAAATCTTGTGATTCTTTAATATTTTTTAGTCTTTCAAAAGTTTTAATATTTGAATTATTCTTTTGATGGTAACGCATCTTTCTCTTATATTTCTCTATTGTGTAGTCACATGTGCGCACGCACACACACACACACACACACATAGGAGTTTTGTCTTCCTCTTTTCCATGAATAAACTATGTACACAAGAGGAAAGGCGGTGTGCTTCTTGGCCATGTAGAGCATTTCCTTTTCCAATACTTTTATTGTTTTTGACTTTTCAGTTTTTATTTAATTTGAATTATTTAAAAAATATTGAGCAAGCCAATTAAATAGGGTTGAAAAAAAAAAAAAAAAAAAAAAAAGGACTGCGTGAAGCATGATAGGTATTATTGTAATTTGCTTTTTTTTTTCTTTTAAGATTAAAATATTATTGTTTAAATAATTATAGAATTGATGATTGTTTTTCATTGTTTAAAGTTTAGACCTGTTAAAATTTAAAACTTATTGTTTTATGGGCTCATGTAATTTTTTCTTTTTCTTATATTTCTCTTTTGAATAGTCATATATTTTTTGAATTGTTTCAATAACTTATTCTTCAATTATATATTTTTTGGCATTTTGGAAGTTTTAACATATGAATTTGTGTTAGTTTTTGCAATATTTAAACATGTTTAGTTGATTTCAATGACTATATCATATATTATTCTTTTGAAGGTAATCATTTTTTCTTTTATATTTCTCTTTTGTGTAATCATATATATTTGTTTTTGTTTCAAAAATTTATAGGTAGTAAATCTTATGATTCTTTAATATTTTTTAGTCTTTCAAAAGTTTTAACATTTGAATAATTCTTTTGATGGTAACACATCTTTTTCTTATATTTCTCTGTTGTGTAGTCACACGCACGCACATGCACACACACACACACACACATATATATATAGGAGTTTTGTCTTCCTCTTTTCTAATGAATAAACTATGTACACAAGAGGAAAGGCGGTGTGCTTCTTGGCCACATAGAGTATTTCCTTTGCCAATACTTTTATTGTTTTTGACTTTTCGGTTTTTATTTAATTTGAATATTTGAAAAATATTGAGCTGGCCAATTAAATAGGGTTGAAAAAAAATTAAAATAAAAAGGTCCGCGTGAAGCGTGATAGGTATTGTAATTTGCTTTTTTCGTTTTCTTTTAAGATTACAATTTTATTGTTAAATAATTATATAATTGATGATTGTTTTTTCATCGTTTAAAGTTTAGACTCGTTAAAATTTAAAACTTATTGTTTTATGGGTTCATGTACTTTTTTTTTCATATATTTTTCTTTTGAATAGTCATATATTTTTTGAATTGTTTCAATAACTTATTCTTTAATTATATATATATTTTTGGCATTTTGGAAGTTTTAACATCTAAATTTGTGTTAGTTTTTGCAATATTTAAACATGTTTAGCTGATTTCAATGACTATACCATGTATTATTCTTTTGAAGGTAATCACTTTTTCTTTTATATTTCTCTATTGTGTAATCATATACATTTGGTTTTGTTTCAAAAATTTATAGGAAGTAAATCTTATGATTCTTTAATATTTTTTAGTCTTTCAAAAGTTTTAACATTTGAATTATTCTTTTGATGGTAACACATATTTCTCTTATATTTCTCTGTTGTGTAGTCACACACACACACACACACACACACATACATAGATTATCTTTAATTTGTAGGTTCTGAATCTTTTGATTCATTTCAATAGTTATAGACATAGATTATTCTTTTGAATGTAACTTATCTTTCTTTTATATTTTTCTATTGTTTAGTTATATATATTTTGTTTTGTTTCAATAATTTCTAAGCAGTTTATCATCTGATTCTTTAATTTTTTTGGTCTTTCATCAGAAGTTTTAATATCTGAAATTTTGAATAAGCCATTGCACGTTCAAGCAATGGCTTCTTTATCAAATTGTAACACAAATTGAAGTCATACAAAAGCGAATCATACAATGGAGTAGTTTCTTAATCAATTTAAGATTTTATAAAATTATTTTAGTCTACCTCACAAATAGGTAGATTCCCGAGCATAGCACGGGTTAGAGACTAGTTAAAATAATATTTATTTCTTTCTCTTTATATTTCTTTTAATCCTCTGCCGTTTCACACTCATTCTCTCTTTCTCAAAAACAAAACTCTCAGACTCTCGTCGTCCACTCCTCACCCATCTTTGTACTTCTTTTATTCCTCTGTCGTTTCACCATCGCCAACCCGATTCATCGTCCTTCTCACCCATCTTCGAAGCCCAGCTCCATTCATCCATCATCCATCATCCTCATCGTCGACCCCACACACCATCGCCGACTCGATTCCTCATCCTCCTCACCCATCTTTGAAGTCCAGCTCTGTTCATCCATCATCCTCACCGAAGCTCTTTGCTCAATAAGCCATCGCCGACCCACACTCCATCGCCGAGCTGTTACCGACCCAAAGCCCCATCACTGATCTTTCTCCACTCTACAGGTACTTTCTCTCAGCTTTTCCCTTTTTCTCAATTTGCGTTTGGGTCATTGTTTATGTTGTTGTTGATTTAAAGGCTCTTTTTCAAGGCCTTCATTCCTATTCCCCTTCGTAATTGTTCATTTAACCTGAGCATTCCATTCAAATTGCTCTTTGTCAAAAGACACTTTTTTTTTTTTTTTGGAGATGTGGTTTACTCATCTCTTGTACTTCTCATTTCATCACATCTCTGATCTTTCCAATATTCTCCTCATAGATCTTGATGGCAGCTTTCTCGACCGATGAGGGAGACTCCTTTTCTTCTTCCACTCACAGGTGGGACTATGATGTCTTCTTAAGTTTTAGAGGTGAAGATACTTATCATGGTTTTACTGGCCATTTATATCAGGCTTTGTGTGACAAAGGTTTCAACACCTTCATTGATAATAAAGATCTCCAAAGAGGTGAAGAGATTTCAGCAGAACTTATCAAAGCCATTAAATCATCAATGATTTCAATTATCATATTCTCTCAAAACTATGCATTTTCCACTTGGTGCCTCGAAGAACTTACCAAGATTCTTGAGTGTAAGAAAAATGGACAAAAAGTTTATCCTATTTTTTACAAAGTGGATCCATCTAAAGTACGTAAGCAGGAAGGTAGTTTTGGATTAGCACTAACTACACATGAAAAAAAATTTGAGAATAACATAGAGAAAGTGCTGAGGTGGAGGGCAGCTTTATGTGAAGCAGGTGGTTTGTCTGGATGGCATATTGAGGATGGGTATGTATCTAATCACTAATCTTGTGTCTTGTTATAGCTTTCAAACCTCTGATGGTTTTGTTATGACCACTAAATACCAAAGTACGAAAATATTTTATTACGAAAATATTTGCTACTACTATCTACTAAGGCACTAAAAGCACTACTAGTCCTAAGGCATTAAAGGCCGGCGCAAATAGAAGGATTATTTTTATATTTTTACTTGATTGGTAAATTACAAACACATCTAATGTGCTTTCATCCGATGATTTTACCTTTAACCCACACTTGTGAGAGAAGGAAGTGTGATTTAAATCAAGGCTCATCAACTTAATAATTTGCAAATTTTCTTAATCTTTTTATTTTCAAAGTATTATAAATGGGTTAGTGACGTAGGAGGAAGGGGCGGCAAGTGGCATGAGGCGAAGAACAAGAAGGAGTAGTGACACAGTGTTAGTAGAGAGAGAGAGAGAGAGAGAGAATTAGGACTTAAAAGAAGAAAAAAAATGCACATTTCAGTCTCAAATTAATTATCGTCTTAAATCTATTACTATGAGTTACATGCACATTTACTTAATTTAAAAAATGTGTCACTTATAAGTCACACATCTAATCATCTTGAATTTAGTTCATTTTTGTATTTATATTTCCAGCTAGTCTAACTATGTTTCCTATGCTCAACAATTGGCAGTTTTCCTGAATATCAGTTTATCCAAGGAATTATTAAAGTGGTATCAAGTACCAAATTAAATCGCACAAAGTTATTTGTTGCTAAATACCCAATTGGAGTAGATTCTCGTGCAGAAGTCGTAGAAAATCTTTTAGATATTAAGTCAAATGATGTTCGCGTGGTTGGAATTCATGGCCTTGGTGGAATAGGAAAGACTACAATTGCAAAAGCTGTTTATAATAGAGTTGCTGATCAATTTGAAGGAAGTAGCTTCCTAATGAATGTTAGAGAAAATTCAAGAACAGATTGTAGCATAATCGAACTACAAGAGCAACTTCTTTCTGAAATCTTAGGGAGCAAAGAATTTAAGGTGCACAGTGCATCCAAAGGAATCAATGTGATCAAAGAAAGACTTTCGTGTAAAAAGATTCTTTTGATTCTTGATGATGTGGATAAATTGGGCCAAGTAGAAAATTTTCTTGGAAAATGCGATTGGCTTGCTAATGGAAGTAGAGTTATTATAACAACAAGAGACAGACATGTGCTAACCTCTCTTGAAAATGATCCTTTAATCTACGAGGTTGTGCAATTGGATCGACATGAAGCTCTTCAACTCTTTAGTAAGTATGCCTTCAACAAAAATGAATCTGAGGCAGATTATTTACAACTTACAAATCAATTCATATTTTATGCCAATGGCCATCCATTAGCTCTACAAATTTTAGGTTCTGATTTACGTGGAAGAAACATTCGCCAATGGGAAAGTGAATTAGAAAAGTATAAGAATATTCCTAACAAAGAAATTCAAAAAATACTAAAAGTAAGTTTTGAAGGATTGGACAAAAATGAACAGGATATTTTCCTCAATATTGCATGTTTCTTCAAAGGATTGTCCAAAAATTATGTCGTGGATATCTTAGCTGCCTGCAATTTATATCCGGATTCTGGAATTCCAAATCTTATTGATAAGTGTCTCATAAGGGTTGAATTTGACAAGTTATGGATGCATGACTTGATACAACAAATGGGTAGAGAAATTGTTCAACAAGAATCAAATGTGCTTGGAAAACATACAAGGCTATGGTGTTATGATGATGCTTTAGAAGTTCTTACAGAAAATACGGTATAACTTCTTTTCTTCACTTCTTTTTTAAGCAAAACAAAATCATTTTTCTTTTCTTTTTAATGTTGAGAAAAATCTAAGTTTATCATTAACCTATTTTGTTTAAATTCAAATTGTTATGTTGTTGACAAATTCTATTGTGCAATGTGTTCCACCCAATGCTCTATCCAAACAGGGTTCAGATAAAATTCGAGGCATAATGTTGTGCTCCCATAAACCAACAAAGGTGACATTGGCAGCCAATGCTTTCAAAAGGATGGGAAATCTCAAATTTCTTATAGTTCGTAATGTGCACATTTGTAATGAACTTAAATATCTCCCCAACGGATTAAGGTTTCTTGATTTGCCTAATTATCCTTTTCCATTACCATCCAATTTTTGTCTTCAAAAACTCGTTACACTCAACATGCCATGTAGTCGCATTCGGTTAGAGAAGTTATTTAAGCAGGTATGGTTTTCTTTAAAAATTATGTTCAAAATTTTTTAATTTAAAGTTTGTTGAACATAATTTATTATTTTTTTTTCTACAGGAGTTTCAATTCCAGAATTTGAAATGTATCAACCTCTGTGAATGTGAGTCTATTACAAAATTACCTAATTTATGCGCCCCAAACTTAGAGAAATTGGACCTTTCATTTTGCAAAAATTTAGCTGAGTGTCATGAGTCCATTGGATTTCTTGATAAGCTTCAAAAATTGTATCTTTTTGGTTGTGAAAAACTTCAAAATCTTCCACGCCATCTCACCTGGAAATCTCTCGACATTTTGGATATTTCATTCTGCTTAAGTCTTGATTTTTTTTTCTTCGACGGCTGCCGTATCAGGTCTAATGTAGTCATGCAGTTTCGTGGTTTATATGGATATTGTTGTAAAAATGTTGTGGATCTTGAAGATATCATCTATAAATTGCCACCGCCTAAGATATTATGTATATATACTGGCAAATCGAGACCCTGGTGTGAATATTGTACTTTTCTAAAGTCATATGCGTTTCTAGATCTAAGCAATGTTCAAAATCTAGATCTGAGTAATGTTGGAAATCTAATTGAATTAGATTTTTTGATGAAGTCTGATTACTTTCCTGTATTGGAACGTCTATATTTAAATGAAATCAATATTATTACCATCCCAGAAAGCATAACAAAGTTTACCAGATTAGAGAGACTTGGAATAAAATGTTGTAAGTATCTTCGGAAAATTCCAAGGCTTCCACAATCTATAAGAGAAGTGCATATACTAAACTCCCATTCGCTACATCCACAATCGTCAAACAGATTGTTCAGTAAGGTCTCTCTCTCTCTCTCTCTCTCTCTCTCTCTCTCTCTCTCTCTCTCTCTCTCTCTCTCTCTCTCTCTCTGTGTTATATAGAAGCACTCTTTTTACCTTCTCGAAAATACATTATTAAATTTGTTTGAATTTGATTATTGCAAACAGTTTGGAGAATTTTGGCAACGACACCAAAACCCATTTGGTTTCGAGGATTATGAACTTATACTACCTGGATCAGAGATTCCAAAGTGGTTCAATCATCAAAGTGTTGGAAATTCCATTTCATTCTGGGTTAGTTGTGATTGTGATTCTCGAGCATTTGTTTACTGTATTGTTTTTAAACCAAATGAATGGGATGCTACTATTCAAGTCTCCTTGAAATTTAATGGGATAAAGTTGATTGATTGGATTCCTTCAGGAATCGAATGGGTTACGGATATGACGTGTAATCATGTATGGGCTTTTAAGTTGGCTCCTCCTAGGTCAAAGGACTTAAATCTATTTGAGTTGAAACGTGTGGAGGTTGAATTTGAATGTAAATCATATCGACGTGTATCTCATATCCTAAGGTGTGGGGTCCATGCTAAATGCATCTGTCCTCGTGTTCAAGATCTCTCCACCGACACTCTCCCACCTTCTCCAATACCTGCCTTCCCCATTTGTTCTATTTTAAACTCGGATTCAATGGAAACAACATATAATGATTTTGACTCACCTTTGGAGGGCTCTCATGATGATGGATGTGATTTGAGTTTGTCACTGTGCACTTCTCCCATGGGAAGAAACTATCCGCCTCCTCAGCCTCAGGTCACTGTCCCTGATGACACTAGCCCCATCTCTTTGCCATATAGTATAGACCTTCCAAATAATATGACAGACATGTTCGAATTACGCTTGGGTCTGCCAGGTTTGGGAATTGGCTCAACTGTTAGTGAGGGGTTTCATTTGGGTTCTTCTTCAATGGCCCATAACCTTGTCAGTGATGATGATTCTGACTTCAATATGAATTCTCCATCGAAGAAAAGGAGAAAATCTTGATCGAACTTGGAAGAAGAATATGCCTCCATCTGAAAAAGAACCTTGAAACAATTTTCTTCTTCATTGTTCCCATTCCATTTCTTTAGCATTTGATGCCAAGGTATGTCTCTTTTTTTTTTTTAGTTGCATTGTTTCATTTGCATCTTTGGATGCTCATTCATTGGATTGGGTAACAACATAATTTGAATAGAAACTAACCCAAAGAAAATGCAGAATAGATGAAAGAAATTATGAAAAACCTATTTCAATTTTTAGACAAATTATGAAAACAAGCATTTACGTGTTCATCGCATAATCTCTCTCTCTGATAATGAAGCTACTCATACTTCTTGATTTTTAAAAATTTTGAGTTTTATTCCATTTCTCCATTGTTAGCATAATATGCGCGTATTAGGATTTTTGTCTACTAGTCTGTTACTAGCCAACACCAATTTTGAAAATTCAAACTTCAGTAGGCATGACCTTACATGCTAATGCCATCCTTAATTTCATAGGGCAGGAGGTTTTGAAATGGATTTGAATTTGCCAATAGTCGTAGTTTCAAGGTCCATTGAACACACCATTACATTTTAAATGCTTTCTTTTAAAAACAGTTACTGATAGTACATATTGTCTCAAATTTCATAATCCTGTAAAAATGTTGGGAATTATATGTGGATTTCTGATATTAGCTTGTTTGTTATCGATGATTTCCTCCTCCACTATGGTTGGTATTGATGTTACCTTCCTGGTTGATCCATTAGTGGATTTAGCACTTCTGGAATGAATTAGGGAGGTCTTTAATCAGGTGGCAATAACAATTTATATTGTCAAGACTTTTTCGTTATAACGTTTTGGGTGACGCTCTTTGGTTTTTTCACCTCACTTGGGCATGCTGTTTTATAGCTTTAACTATGAGTGAAATGTGTCTTTGTTATTGATTGTTGGACTCTGAAGTGATGATTGAAAAACTGAATGTGTAGAACCAAGCTAAGTTGCTCTGTGAAATCCTACTAACAAGGTTTTGTTCTTTCACATCAAGTTGTTCTTCAACCTATGTAATAGTGGAATATTCTCTAGCTTGCAAAAGTATACCAATATTTTTTCCCATAAATTAATGCAACTCATTATGTTATAAAATTCAATTGGATTTGCTTGGTGTCTTTGGAAGTGTTTTAGCACTGCTACTACTAAGGCATTAAGGCCAGCACAAATAAAAGGTTTATTTTTATATTTATACTTGATTGGTAAATTACAAACACATCTAATGTGCTTTTATCCGATGATTTTACCTTTCACCCACACTTGTGAGAGAAGGAAGTGTGATTTAAATCAAGGCTCATCAAATAATTTGCAAATTTTCTTAATCATTTCATTTTCAGAGTATTATATAATTGGGCTAGTGACGTAGGATGAAGGGGCGGCAAGTGGCATGAGGCGAAGAACAAGAAGAAGGGGTAGTGACATAGTGTTAGAGAGAGAGAGAGAGAGAGAGAGAGAGAGATTTAGGACTCAAAAGAAGAAAAAAAATGCACATTTAAGTCTCAAATTAATTATCGTCTTAAATCTATGGCTGAGTTACATGCACATTTACCTAATTTAAAAAATGTGTCACTTGTAAGTCACACATCTAATCATCTTGAATTTAGTTCATTTTTGTATTTATATTTCCAGCTATTCTAACTATGTTTCCTATGCTCTACAATTGGCAGTTTTCCTAAATATCAGTTTATCCAAGAAATTATTAGAGAGGTATCAAGTACCAAATTAAATCGCACAAAGTTATTTATTGGAGAAGAGCGAAAACAGTGAGCTTCCCCTTCTTCCCCTATCTTCCATTTCTCTCTTGCCTTTGATTTCTTTTCACAATTCGATTCGATTCGATGCCTCTAGGTAATTATTGTATATTTGTATTTGTATATACTAAGTTTTTTTTTTTTTTTTTTTTTTTTTTTCCAGGCAGTACCAAGCTCATATCCGAGGTCTCAATGCCTATGTTCGCCACAAGAAATTCCTCAAAGATTATGGTAACTAGCCACGAACTCGCGCGTTGCACGTGATAATTATTTTTATGGTGGTTTTATTATTATTATTATTTTTTTTACAATTTAAACTAATCTAATAATGAGTAATGTATTTCATAATTATATTTTTATTTATTATAGGAACAATCATAAATGTAATATAGGAACAATCCAAAACACCAAAAAAACGTAAACTAAAAATAAAAAAAAAAACTTAACAATGATTAATTGAACCAATATTAGGATAATTTTTTTTTTTTTTTGATAATCTATTAAGGTTATTTTCTTTGTAAAAATTATAATTTCGGCCACCCAAAACATATTATCAAATAAACAATTATAAGAAAAATCCAAGAATTAAATTTCTATACATGCAAAATCTAATAATAATTAAAATAAAATTGTAAAAGTTAAAATTTGTCACCTATCTTATTATTTTCGTTTGGCTAACTTTTGCTTTTCTTTAAATGAATGGCATTATAGAGTACTTCTAATACAACTATTAAGAGTAATTTGTCCACCACAAAGAATTAGAAAATAAACAAAATTAGTAAAAGTCTCATAGTTTAATATCTAAATTGAGCACTATAAAAAATCATGCTATGTAATAGAATAAATACCAAATTATCCAAATCATGCTATGTAATAGAATAATATTATATTTTTATATGCTATATTTAATTCTTTAGAACACAATAGGATAACATTTAACAATAAAAGAGAATTAAAAAAAAAAAAAAAAAAAAAAAACAACAACAACAACAACAATTTAAAAAGCAAAATTAAATCACATTAACCCAAAATAGAGTTTTAAAGAATATAAAAAATTATCAACTTAAAGTAGAGATGCAAGAAAAATAATAAAAAAAATCCACCAAAAAATTTAGAGAGAGAGAGAGAGAACCATTTTTTTTGTGAGGAAAAACTATGCATAGAATAGAACAGATAGTGACAAATTTATAGTAAGAGGGTGTGAATAAAAAGAGACAAAAATAAAGGAAGAGGAAGAATGATATTAATGTAGAGAGTAGTGGAGATATGAAAAGGTAAGGGAGAGAAGTGTAAATATTAAAAAAATAAATGTTAAAAACAATTATAGGAAAAAAAAAAAAAAACCCTAAAGCTTGAAAGGCTAAGGCTCACACAAAACCCTAAAGTTGAACTGAAAAGGTTTTGGGTTGGGTTTGATAGTAGAACTAAATAAATAAGAGGTGGGTTGGATTAATTATACAGATTTATTATAGGGTGATAGTGGAAGTAAATAAATAAATAGTGGGCTAGATTTATTATATGATGATATTGGAAGTAAATAAATAAGTAGTGGGTTGCATTTATAGGGCTGAAAATTTTAAAAACTATTTTAAAATTGTAGGACAAATTATATATTTAAAAAAAAAGAAAAAAGAATGAGGTGGCAGCTGATGTGAAACGCTACGCTTCAACTTTTAGTAATATATAGATATAGATTAATAAATGTGTGTGTGTGTGTAAATGGCATTGCTTTTGTTGTTGTTGTTGTTGGTTTTTTGGGCTGAAATATAGTTTAATTTCTAAAGTTTGGTGCTTTATGTGTGGAAACTTTATGAGGGTATTGATATAGTGATTGTGTTTATTTGCTGATAATGAAATTGGATACATGGTAGATGAAAGTGCTAATGTGAAACAATAATAAGTTCGTGCAATGCGTAGGTAGTTTGTTGATTTTGGTCAAGTGTTGCCTGGAGTAAAATGGGTACTTTTTATATTTATGTTTATCTGCCATCAAGGGTTGATTGATGGATGTGAAGTGGTGCGATAAAAGTTGATGTTGCCCGGAATAAATTTAGACAGATGGAAGTGAAAAGTTGGTACATTTTATGTTTTTTGAGATGAAAGTTTGCAACTTTCTAAATTTGGGGTAGAAAAGGTGTATTTTTGCTTTTGATTTGGGAAGCGATTGCATGTTACATACTGATTGTAACTTGCACTGGGAAAATAGAATAGGTTTCTATTCCACTTTGTATAGTTTTTGTTTCTAAGATTGGACGTTGTTGGTGTGGTTTGTTGTCGTAGTGGCTATGAACTCTTAGGTGAAAATGTTGCAATTGGTTCTTCCTTTGTATGTGTGTGGATTGAATTTTTGCTCCTAGAGTTATTGGATTATGTTGCTAGGGTTTGTAGTATGAGATGCAGAATTGTAGAAACTCTGGAATATGAATTTTAGGAGCAGCATATGGTTTAATTTAGTTCCCATTGTTGGAATAACTTGTTGAATATAGAAATTCTTGTAATGCAATTGGGTATCAAAATTGGGGCTCATATGTGGAGGAATTTTCATTTTTTGTCAAAAATTTTCTGTTTTCTAAATTTTGTGAATCTCTGGAGGATTCTTACTCATAATCAAATATGGCGGAGAAAACATTGAAGTTTCTGGCAATAGAGAATAGTTTGAGGCAGAAAATGGACACTGAGGAAGCATTGCAAATAATGAGCTTTTTATTTGTTTAATCCTCATGTCCTAGAGCAATTGGGTGATGAACAATCCTCTCCACTAAGGAGGAAGGGGGCTACAGTTGTCCTTGTATTCTTTGTCATTATTGATGAAATTATTATAGTGGTTTCTGTTTTGTGCAAAGCATCCTTATCTAAGTGACTAGTGCTTAGGACATGAGATGTGGCAAGAGTGTAGATATATATTAAGTGATTTGTGGACTTCATGGTATCTGTGTTTGTAGTTTACTGGTAATGTTGTAGGAATATGCTTTAACATCTCTTGCATGTGCTTCATTTAGTCTTTTGATTGCCAACTTTGATTTTCATTAGGTAAGCTGATTATGTGCCTGTTTGGTTTGGCGGTTTAAATTTGCACTTTTAAATGTACAGTTTTTTTAAAACCCCTACTTTTTTTTTTCCCCTCTAGGTACAGCCTTTTTAAACCACCCTTTTAAAAAATAGGCCATACCAAATGGCCACCACAGCTGGACAATATCTGGCTATTTCTCTTGAGCAGTAGCTGTAGTTATCAAGATCACTACATATTCATTCTGCAGTGAAAGAAATTCTTTTGAGAATCTTGATTTATATTGCAGCTAGCTTTTATGGAAAAGAAGACTCTAGAAATGTGAAGTTGCCTGTTAAAACTGATCGAGACACCCTAAGGGAGGGATATCGGTATGTTCATTGTGTTATTCCATACTGTATGTCTACTGGATGCGGATGCCTTAGTAGACTTCTTTTGTCATATTGATGTATAAAGTTTTAAATTCTCCGCTTCAATTTAGATTATATTCCTGAATGTTTTCTCCCCCACTCTCTGGACTTTGCTTTAGGCAGTTTTTATAATAATAATTTCTTTTAAATGATCAAAAATAATAATCTTTTCCTTTATTTACAAAGGTTCATACGTACTGAGGAAGATGATATAGATCCGTCACGGGAGCAAAGGCTGGTGAAGCGTTATTATGATAAGCTTTTTAAAGAGTATCCTTTGCAAGCAGATGCTATTTTGCTTTTATTCTTTTTAATTTTTAAATGTGGCTTATTAATGCTTAAGATGATTAAAAAATTGATGGTGATTCTGGTTTCTGGTAACTTTATTTAATAGAAGGATGTACACAATAATTATGTTCTTGGTAGGCACATAGTCATTTCAGAATCAAATGGATCTTAGTACAAGTTTCTGTGTAGTAGAAATCATTTGTCCAGACAAGGGAAGAACGAAATTGCCTTTCATTTGCCCATACAAAAACTTGCCTATTGCTCATTTCAAGGCCTGTGATATATTATGCTAAAGGGAGCCATACCTTTATATCATTACCCTATATGAGCTCCACATGCTGTTCCTGACATGATCCATAGAAAATCCTCTTACTCAAAAACAGAAAAGCAAAATGACCTGCCTAGAGAACATCACTCATCACTGCCACAAGTGAGCCTGACTCATTGCCAGTGGATTCACATACCTGTCCTCATGCAAATGCATACTTGCTCACTTCATATTAGCTATTCCTTGCTTTCCTCTATCCTCTGTTTTCTGTCATTTCACTCCATTGATCCATAAAACAACTGAGTATCATGTGAGGTAACAATTATATGGTAACCGCAATTCATGAGCATACCTTTGATAACTTTAGGTGAACGTACTTTGACCATGAGGTTATTGGTTAAGGTCTAATGTTCTGCAATGGAAAGAACAAATTAAATGGACATGCTTTTAGTATCCTTTTTGCTTGCCTGCTGGGATATTTCTTCTACTTGTTTTGATTTTTTAAATTTGAGAGCCTGTTCTCTAAGTGTTTGGTTGCTACTACCATATTATACGTAGAAACTTTTTTTTGTTCCTTCACTACCTTTAACTCATTGAAGATATTGCATTGCGGACATGTCACAATACAAAACTGGCAAGTGATTGTTTACTTAGTATATATATTTGTAATCTTTCCTACTTTGAAGTTTAACTGAACTGATGAAGCTTCACTTTGATGCTTTTAAAATTTTAGTCTCTTTAGAAGAACTTTCTTTTATTTATATATGAGCGTGCATACAGTGGATAGTTTGTCTGTGATGGTTCCATCACCATATTAGGAGGCCTATTTCTGGTGATTATAACCTTTTTAAATTTGATTTATTATTTAGATGTATTTGGACTAAAGCTTGTAATAGCCCAATTTAGAGTTTCTGAAGCTCGTCTTCAGTGAATTTTCGAGTCATACAAACAAAGTGAGAAGTAGGTTAGCTTCCTATGTTTCCTTTTGTTTCATTCTACTTTTCTTCCCTTTGTCCTGTAAGTTTGAATTCCAATATGCTTGCCTAGTTATTGTAGATTAGTGGTGGAGCTGTCTTTAGTACATGTAACTATCCTTAAAGGGACAAGATGCACGCACCAGTCATGGCTTGCCTTTTTGGTTCATACATCTGAATCCTATATGATCTGTGTTAGTATAAGTGCACCTTTTTAAGAGGAGGGTAAAAAATGTTTTTATTGATAAAAAGGAAATCGAAATAAGCTGTGTTATCATTTTACTTATCAACAGGAAAAAAGGCTATATTAACTTACAGGGAAAATCAACCAGATTTTATTTAAAAACTCTTGTTCCAAAAAAAAAAAAACCCTAGGTTTTTTAAAAATAAGTTAACTTTTATCTTTTTGCCTCAAATTTAGCAAATAAGCTACAGGAAACTATGGGAAGTCAAAGAAAGTGGAAGTGATTTTTCTTTAGTTGGGATTTAAAAAATGATTTTCGGTATCCCATATAACCTGAACTACTTTGTTGTATCTTGCTTAGTATTTGGACATTTAAATTGGAGACATTATCAGCTTTACTATATAGGTTACTGTTCTGGGAAAAAAGGGACTTGTTTAATTGCTGCTTGATATATTCATACCTAGTAAAAAAATTTCTATGAGGTTAGAGTAGTCTAATTTAACTTTCAAATGATGTTTAGCGGGTAAGAGAATAAACATTCTCTAGTTTTGTGATAGTTCCCCATTTTTGCTATAAAAATTGTGCTTTAGTGTTTAAATACATACAATAAGTTTTTGACTTATTATCTAAAATTTTCTGTCTAGATTGGTCTGAGATGGAGGGCAGAGAAGAAAGTCATATCTGGGAAAGGTATTTTATTTCCCCTTGTTATTTTAGTAATGATGTTTTTTTCATTTTTGTCTGTTAATGATTCCTTGGGGGGATTTTATGTTCTAACCCCTTAGCCTGCTAATAGAGAGCACTCCTGTAGTCCAACCCACCTGGCCCAGCTTTTCCCAACTCCCAGCCATATTTCGATTACCGATTTGAATATTTTAGGTTTGACCAAATATTTTGATTACTAATCTTAACACCTCCTGAAAACTTAGTCTTCCTCCCTTGCTTGATTAAATTATTGCATTGTGGTATTATCAAGTTTATTCATTCTTTTCGTTATATTTTAAAATAAATCTTGTAGTTGGGTATGGGCTTGAGTTTAGAATTGATTTTTTTTACCCTTTTTGTCAGCGTAGTTCATATGTGGTAACAAACACTGTGATGAAAAAGATGACTTGGCTAGCTATGAGGCAAGTGTTTTAGTAACATCATTGATCTCTATAGCATTTTATGGGTATGGAAATTTTTTTGTTCGTTTATGACAATTTCTCTTACGGATTTGGATGAATTTAAATCTCATTTATTTATGTTTTTGTGAATGAGTCCTCACTCAAATGATACTTCCTCCTCCCAGAAGTATGGGTGGAGAGTGAGGTTATGGGTTCACAACCTACTAAGTAGGTGTGTAAGTTATCAATAAAAAATAGTGAAGTGTATTTATCGTTCTGGCAATGCTAGGTAACAGCTGTGAGTCTTTTGACCATGCATGTGCAACTTTAAGAACCAATACTGAAATTTCTTGTGAGATTATTTTTTAAAGGGATTTTCTCTATTTTACAATTAATATATTCAATTAGTTATTACCAGTTCATTTCTTCATGGAATATTGGTTTTGAGGGAGGTAAGAGGGTGGGTAAGGAGAGAGACCACTTCTGATCATGTGTATAGTTGCAATGAGCAGTTTATTTGGTGACAGGTCTTGTAATGCAATTTTACTGAATTTCACACTGTTTACACACGAACCAATATGGGGGTGAGGATCTAAAGAATTTAAATGGTGTTATCTTCATGGTGGAATGAAAAGATAAAAAAATCGTCACTTTTATAATTTACTATCATCCTCTTTAGACATTGTTATCAATTTATTAGTTTTTCCATTCTTTGTTCAAATTTGCTGTCGTGCTTGGTCATTGCATGAATGGGATTAGACTTGGAGGTCTAACTTTTGGCAGTTACAATGGAAAATATTATTGTCAAATTTTATGTATAATAAAATCTTTCTGTTTGTGCATATCAATATTGTCAGAGGCCTCGTCATGCTTTCACTGTTTTCTCATTTTTTATTAGCACCTGCAATTTTGAGTCCTTTGACCATGCCTATCAAGGCTTTAGTCATATATGATTCATGGTGTAACAATCCTACCCACCTCTAAATGATTAAGTGGTAAAAGATTAATTTACTTGACTCCTTTGTGGCTGAACTCATTGGGATTAATTTCTACATAAAGGAAGCATGTTGCCATTGTTATATTTTGTAACTCTTTTGAGACCTATGAAGTTTTATAAAATATTAAGTGCTTGTTTCTGGCGCATGTATGTATATACACTGGTGTGGATGTTAAGCATCACTCATACAATGAGAAGGTAAACTTGTCTATACTCTTGTTGGAATTTCATTATGCATCTAGGCAGTTTGGCACATTCTGTATTAATGTCCATGTTATGCTACGCATCATACTGCTATCTTACTGGTTCTAAAGTCTACTTTAAGCACATATGGGATGAGTGATACTGATCTCTTTTCATCTTTCCTTATGCTTAAAAGATTGAGATAAAAGAGGAAGATAATATTTATTGTAAATTTTTCCCCATATATGCGCCTCCGTACAAGCATCCAGCTATATTTTCAACAGTATCTAAAATTATCCATTTAAGTTTTGTATCTTATCTTACTTGATTGTTACATTGCAGGTCAACTTTAGTTATTCTGAAGCTGGAGAAAACAAACAAGCACTTGTGAAATTGGTAACTTGTGAGAGGTGAGTTGGCTTTTGCTGATTCTATTAGTCTACTTATGAATTTGTGATGACAACATAATTTAAGATGTATAAACATGTTATAATGTTTTATTTTTATTTTTTATTGATCGTTCTCAATAGATGTGCAGATAAGCTTCATTACAAAAGGCGGAAAGAGAAGGAGCAATCAGAAAAAAGAGAACGAGAAGAAAACAAAAGAAAGAGGTGCCAATTCAAGCCAAGAGCCTTTTTTTGTGCTCGTGCCTATTTACTGCTGATTAAAATTCCATTTACTTACTCAGTCTATTTCCAGGAATCGGTCAAGGAGTATTGATGAAACAGATAATGACTGCGAAGGGAGCAAGGAGAGAAGAAAAGGTCTGAACATTCCTCTGGTTATACTCCATTTTTTGCATGATGAGATGTTCTTGTGCTTATATTCAGTTCACATTTGTATATATGATTTTATTTTGTGTCTCAAAATCTTTTAGTCTGTTGTCGGATCATGGATAGCCATGGAATTGATTGGTGCGCCAAATCCAATTTTCAAAATCTGCTGTTTGGATGTGCACTAGTTCCATGGAATAAATGAAATGATGTATAGATGAGTATCTTAATTCTATGACATTATTAACTATTAAGAGGGATTTGATTTCCAAAATTGATAATTTAGCCCCCCATTTGTTTGACTGATCATGTCTTAAATTTTGACGATTGCTTAATTATTAGTTTATCACAAGTTTAATTTAAACACCTAGATGGATCTGTATATTGGTATTGGGTAAAATAGGTGGTTAATGATTTAAAGGAAAACTTTTGGCATAGGTTGCTTAGAAGTTTTTCCCCAGTTGCTATGTTGAACTCACCCAGGGAAACATGGGTGAGGAATTTTTCATGAATGTTCCTCCAGGTTTCACATGTTTTGCTGGAAGAGCTGAAGTAGATGTGCAAATATTCCCTATTGGTTTAGAGTTTTGGGATTTGTTGGTTATTTATTTTCTTCTACCATAATTTTCTTTCGTCTGGGGCTGCTGGTGAGAAAGAAGGCAAGGACATTTTTAAATATCTGTGGATCTTTAGTCTCCGCCACTGGGAAGCTTTTGACTTTCCCATTCTTACCAACTAATCAGCAATCATCTTTACCTAAAATCACTATTCTAGGTCCAGGAGGTTGCCCATTATCTCTAGGACATGCTCAATGTTGCATGTTCGGGCTGTCCAGTGCTTTGACAATTTCTCATTCTTATAACAGCCATGTAGCTTGTAGAGTTGAGATTTTTTTTGCTTCCAAATTAGAAGTAGAAATGGGTTTAAGATTTTATGCAAGTTAAGTGCATCCTAGCTTTAGTTTCCTTCGTTTGGCTAAGCAAGTCTTCTATTCATAGGTCTGCCAATAGTTGTGATTATTACAATAGGGTGAAATGATAGCTTATGGAAATTTGCACTCGTACACTCCTATCTTTTTTTAAAAATATATTTGCTATTACCTGGCTTTCTACTGTTTTTTATTTATTTATTTATTTTTTTATTATTATTTAGATGAGGAATTCTACTGGTCTTGTGAGCTGACATTTTTTTAAAATTGTTCTTTGCAGGAAAAAAGGCTTCAATTTCAACTGATGATCATAAAGTTGATGATGATGATAACTTTGATGAGTTTCTTGAGGGGATGTTTCCATGACCGACTGCTGCCATATTTAGATGGATAGTTGCTTGCCAACATTGACAACATGATAGCAAAATGCTGAAGTTCCAAAATAGAATGAACCTTGGTGTTTCATAGTTCCAAACATTTCTTTACCCTTTAAATACCATTAAACCGTGTATCCATTAGGAACAGAAATTAACATGTAACCTAGGGAAGCAAATAGAATGTATAAAACCGAAGAAGAAGCCACCTGGTCTCAGTCAGGAGGCTCTAGATTGTTTGCACCTGGAGGTTTTCAGCAGCAAGGTTGAAGGGGCTGTATCAAGAGCTTCACAGGATTGTAGTATGTCTGGAGACATTCGTAGAGGGAGACGCGCTTATACGCTTGCCATGTTCCCATAGCTTCCACTCTGCCTGCTTGGATCCTGGCTTCGAGCTTGTGGTGACTGCCCATATTGTTGCAGAACTATAACTATAGTAACAAGTCACAACAAAGCATAGGTTAGCAAAAAAAATGTCACAACAAAGCATCAAAGAGTCAGATTTTTTTACTAGAAATGTTTTTGTAATCTGGGTTTTCCTACACGTGTGAAAGTTTTGGCACTGACCAAATTATTATTTTTTTAATTTGTAATTGCGTGCATATGTAATTATTGTATCTCCTGCTCTGTTGTACACACACGAGAAAATCTGGTCTCATTGTATTTCTTGATTGCTATTTTGAAATTTGTTGAATACATGTTTTCTGTGTTTTACTGTTTTAGATAACCTTTTGATCTCTCTCCTCTATTTGGGAAATTTAGAAGGTATTGACAGTCAAAGCCCACAAAGCCTATGAATGATGTTGGAAAGACCCAACAAGTAGTACTGCGGCCCAGAGCTTGCACACCTCTATATATATATATATATATATCTGAAAATAAAATAATATAAATTAAAAATGCTTTTAATTTTTTAGTTTTTGATAAAGTAAAAAAATGATTTTAACTTGAACATAATAGAATAGACTAATCGAATGAAAGGAGAAGAGAGCAATTATTAAACTTATGCTTTGGTCCTTGATCTATTTTTCATTTTAATTATTGCCAAAACAATAGTATAAACTAGAGAAATAATTTTCAAATATAGTTATTTCAGGTTTCAGGAAAAAGCTCAATTTGGAGTGTCAATTGGTCCTTAGTAAGGACGCCATAGTGTGATTAAATGGCTCTTGTAAAAAATTTAAAATTTGATTTTGGATCAATGATTTTGGTTAAAAGGTTCCCAAAAGAAATTTAAAATTTGATTTAAGATCAATGATTTTAGGCAAAATTTGAACATAAATCCTTTATTTGAGGGGGGGAAAAACCTTTATCATTTAAGTAAATTAGAACCCACAAATTAATTTGAATTGATTATAAAAATAAGAAATTCACCAGTTACCTAACATCATTTTTTGGGTACCTTTTGTTTGGTTAAATTTTAGTATAATAATAATGATGAATAAAGTTTCTTTGTAAACTAGTTTGGAGAAAAATTATTTAAACTTCTCATATATATAATATATTTTTTTTTTGTGAATTTTGAAAATTTAATTGTTGAATTTCATGTTTTTTATGTTCTTAATATGCATATTAAATTTCATTCAAATTAGATGTTATTTATTATCCGGTCAATAAAATTATTTTTTTATACACAATATTAGATTACAAAAATTTGAAATTTAACTTTTTTTTAATGACATAACAATTGATTTTTGATTTTATTAAAATTTTGCAAGCACAGAGGATATTATAAGCACATGTAATCCAGATGCTAAAATTTTAAAATTCACACTTAATATAAAGACATAAAAAATTTGAAGAGATTCTTTCCAAATTAGTTTTGAGAGAAATTTTGTCAAAAAATAATTGATACTCTAAAAAAAAAAGGCTAGAATCATCTACAATTGATACTCTCATCTTCTATATATTTGTTAATATAAATAATACTAGAGATACAAACTATTTTCCAAAAACATTTATAAATTGTTGATATGGTGATTGATTATTTTTTTTAGAAACAAACACACATAAGAGAGAAGAAAAAAGGTTCTAACACGAAGGTAAATAATTGATTATTAGTAAATAAAAAAGTAATATTAATGGTGAGTCTAGACAAAAACTAATAAAAAATTAATCACATCAATATTTTGTAAAAATATTATAAAATAATTTGTAACTATAACATTATTCTTATTAATATTTTTGTTTGAATAAAATTCTTATTAATATTATTAGAAATAAAAAAATCAATTAATATTTACGTCAAAATTTTTCAATCTTAACCCAACTAATTTATCTCACCTTCTAAGTTTCCAATCAGAATCTTCGTACACGTGAGAGTGAAATGTGACGGAACAAATCAACTTTAACTTGTTGGAAAGTTGAAACCGTGTGGGACCGTTGGTTGGAAAGATTGCAGGACGGAAACTTCGAGGAACAGGTAGTCTAATTAAAACTACTTTTTTTCTTTTTCTATGGGATAAAAACGGTGAGTCAAATACAAAAAGACACTAGTTTGCAATCTCTTTTACAAAAATTTACAAATTGTTAATATGGTGATTAATTATTGGTAAATAAAAAAGTGATATTAATAATAGACTTAGACAAAATCAATAAAAAATTAGCCACATTAATATTTTATAAAAATATTATAAAATAATTTGTGACTATAATATCATTTTTGTTAATATTATTGGAAATGAAAAATCAATTAATAATTATATCAAAACTATTCGATCTTACCACAAATAATTTAACTCACCTTTCTTTTCTCAAAAAAAAAAAAATTATCTCACCTTTCAAGTTTCCAATAAGAATCATGTGAAAGTGAAATGTGATGGAACAAATCAACTTTAACTTGTTGGAAGGAAAGCTAAAACCGTGTGGGACCGTTGGTTAGAAAGATTGCACTAGGGAAACTTCAGGGAAGAGGGATTTCTTACTTTTTAGGGATTTATGTTATTTTACTTTCAGAGATATATATATATATTGTGAATTTTGAAAATTTAATTGTTAAATTTCATGTTCTTTATATTCTTAATATGCACATTAAATTTTATTCAAATAAGATGTTATTTATTATTCGATCAATAAATTTATTTTTTTATACACAATTTTAGATCTCAAAAACTTGAAATTTTAACTTTTTTTTTAATGAAATAAAAATTAATTTTTTTATTTTATTGAAATTTTACAAGCACTTAGTATATAATAAGCACATGTAATACAAGTGCTAGAATTTTAAAATTCACACTTAATATAAAAACATATAAAAAATTTGAAAGATTTCTTTCCAAACTAGTTTTGAGAGAAACTTTATTAAAATATAATTGATACTCTATATATAAAAAAAAAAAAAAAGATAAAAAGAAAGAAAGAAAGACTAGAATCATTGACAATTGATACTCTATCTTCTATATATTTGTTAATATTAATAATACTAGAGACACAACTTATTTTATAAAAAAGTTTACAAAGTGTTGATGTGGTGATTGATTATTGGTAAATGAAAAAATGATATTAATGGTGAGCGTAAACGAAAACCAATAAAAGGTTGACAATATCAATATTTTGTAAAAATATTGTAAAATAATTTGTAACTGTAACATTACCCTCGTTAATATTATTAGAAATGAAAAATCAATTAATAATTATGTCATAACTTTTCAATCTTAACCCAACTAATCTATCTCACCTTCCAAGTTTCCAAACAGAATCTTCGTACACGTGAGAGTGAAATGTGATGCAACCCAACATTAACTTGTTGGAAGGAAAGCTGAAACCGTGTGGGACTTCTGGTTGGAAAGATTGCCCCACGGAAACTTCGAGGAAGAGGGATTTCGTACTTTTTAGTGCTTTTGTTTTGTTTTGTTTTTTTCTTTTGGTGGCATATTCAAACTGCTTTTTTCTTTTTCTATGGAATAAAGACGGTGAGTCTAAACAAAAAGTCACTGTTTTGCAATTTCTACTTAACTTCTTAGGAAAACTGGAGACACGTAGGAGTTTCTTAGCTTTAAAGGCTTTTTTTCAAAGCCTTCATTCCTATTCCCCTTCCCAATGATTCTTCAGCTTTTATTTAGTAGTGGAATTGATTCGAAAATCACATTAGATATAACTTTACATTTTGCTAATCAAAGCTGTAAATGCAGTTTGACATATGGTGCTCAATTTATATCCTCATTGTGACAATGTGACATAAATGTCAATAGTACACCATGAATATAATGGTGGGGAACCAACCGTGGTAGCTCTAGAAATGTTTTTTTAAGAAATTTAAATTATACAAAATCTAATAAAGAGACAACTTAAATATATTAACGTCACAAAAAAATCACACATATTACAATTTTTTTGTACTAACAAAGTGAAAGCAAAAAAAAAAAAAAAAAATTAATAAGAAATAATGTGGAAATTGAAAATCCTGAAATGAGAATAATAAAGTGACCACAATATTTTCATATATATATATATATATATATATTTGATTTAGCAAAATTGAACTCCAATAAAAATTCAATTTAGAATCTAATTGAAGACGCTTTGATTTTTGGACCTAATAATTCACTTGACACAAAAATTTAAAAATTAAATAAGACACGTGGCGCAAAATTAGACTCCAATCTAGAATTTAATTAGATTTTCTCTCAGATTTGGCTATTAATATATTCTAGTGTATAGCTCGTGCATATACATGGTATAATTAAAAAAATTACAATTACATACATATATGGATTCAAATTATACTCTCTCTCTCTCTCTCTCTTATTTTAATTTCTTTTAGATATATACATGAGTTTACTATTTCTTTCTTTTTTTAATTGAGTTTTTAATGATTTATTTATATTAGACTATTCATCTTTTGCACCTCATTAACTCACTTAGAAAAAAAATAATTTTAAAAACCTTAATAAGACACGTGGCGCAAAATTAGACAACAATTGGAATTCAATTTATAACTTAATTAGATTTTCTCTCAGTTTTACCTATTAATATATATATATATAGATAATTTTTAATTTAATTTTATCTTTATTTTTGAGTTACTGGAAATTGATACTATGAATTACTCTTTTACGTTATTTACATTTGTTATTACTATTTTTTTTTTTCAATTTCAAGATTCCTCATTTTGTTAATTTTCCCTTTGTCATTGTTCCACCCTGTGATTCAGTATTTCTATGAAACTCTCTCAGTTGGGTACATCAGCTTTTCCAGGCCAAGACATTATTGACAATCTGTTGGGCAAATGGACCGAATGAGACTTGCCAATGAGCAAAACGCAATGAGCGTGACCAAACAAGCCAATATATGATTCTATCTGTTTGTGTCCATCTTATCTCAATATGTTTCGAATTTGCTAAATCGTAGAAATAAACGTTCTTTTTGGAGCTTTCTAAAGGGACATCTTCAATTCCTTTTTATTAGAATGATACATATACACAGGAATGTAGGTTAGATGAGGAATAACATTCGAACAGAGAGTGTGACAACAAATGGCATCAACCTGTGATGATTAGTAGCTATTGCATCCCCACTTTACTCCACATCTCTGTGTTACAATGCATAGTGGACCATAAGTTATTAAAAATTGAATCCATTCTAGGCCTTAGACTAGTATTAATCATGAAATTAAAGCTACGATTATGAAAAGTTTGTGACACAATTTATTTTTGAGTAATCTTATTGACTCATGTGGAAGACTTGCTGAAATACTATGATATATAATTACCCCATCTTGTGACTCTCTTTGCATAGTGAATAGGATTGGGTTGTGTACTATGATTTTCAAAGTACCAACTTATTCTAAATCTGAATCTCGAATCTCATTTAACTTTAAGGCTGTGTTTGGTTCATGTAAAATATTTTCCGGAAAATAAATATTTTTCGGAAATGCTATTTTTGGGAAAGGAATATGTATTCAGGTTGTTTGGCTGTCTCGGAATTCGTTTTACGGAAAATCAATTTCGGTGTTTGGTTCGTTCAAACATTTTACGGAAAATGCTTTCCGTTTTACGGAAAATCAATTCCCATGTTTGGTTTGGTCAAACATTTTATGAAAAATGGAATTCGTTTTTTACGAAAAATCAATTCCCATGTTTGATTTGTGGATCATTTTACGAAAAATATGAAATGCCTTACAAATTCAAGCACCTGCATTATCTAGACAAACCTATAACAGTGCAAAACTAATCATCCACTTCAACATAAAAAATAATCGTCCAAATTCAAGCACCTGCATTGCCTAGACATATGTGTAACAGTACAAAAATAATCATCTACTTCAACATCAAAAATAATCATTTGAATATACCCATAATATTTATATAAAAACAGCCACATCAATCATTCACCATTGGCATTACACCTCCATGGTGTACAAAAATGATACCTACTCATGGTATTTGAACAATACAAATACATAATTTGGGCAATTGTATCGTCCCAATAATACAAAAGACTACATATATAATACAATGGTAGGTCAATACTAGTAATACAACAAAAGTTAATTTCTAAAACTATCGTCACAGTCAACATGAAACAGACAAGTCAAAGTTGTGAGAACAAAAAACCATTCAACCACAGCTTTCTCAGCCTAGCATTCTTGGTTAGAAATCCCCGTGCTACCTTCTCATTTTCACAGAGATGGTCAAACGCAGTTGTGAGCATGTCTTCACTATACCTATCCGCCATCATAGCCATGACCACATTGCATTCTATTTACAATCAATATTTACACCATCACAGTACCAACACATTGATAATTGCACATTGATACCATCACATTGCATTCTATTTCTGTATAATTGTAACACCGACAACAGTTAAATTCTTAAATCAATAATTACAAAATGGATAATTAAAAAAAGTAAATAAATAAATAAATAATTATATAAATAAATAAACAAATAAATAAATGTATATATTTATATATTTATATATAGATCGGATCCGAGAGGGTGGGTAGGAGGTTGGGTTGTTTATGGGTTTGAGGGAATGTGGATCGGAGGTCAGGTTTTGGTCGGAGGTGTGTGGATCGGACTGAGAAACTCACTCACTGTGGATTTTGGCTTGATGAGTTTGAGGGAATGTGGATTAGAGGTCAGGTTTTGGTCGGAGGTGTGTGGATCGGAAGTGTGTGGATCGGACTGAGAAACTCACTCACCGTGGGTCGGATCGGGACTGAGAAATGGAAAGGAAACTCACCGTGGGTCTGCGTTTGGTGCTTGTCGGATTGTGGGTGGAGCTGTAAGGAGTATGTGTGGAGTGCGCTGTTATGAGGAGTGTGTGTGAGAGCTTGTGCGGCTGTGAGGAGTGTGCTGCTATGAGGAGTGTGTGTAAGAGCTTGTGCTGTTGTGAGAGAGCTCAGACCGCGTTGTGTGAGGAGTGGAAATGGTTTGAAGTGAAAATATGAACGGAAATGATTTTACGGGTGTTTTGGGTTATTTTACGGTTAAAGGGGAAAAGCATTTCAGTTTACTGAATTTACTGATTCAACCAAACACTCAAGTTTTACGGAAAAGCATTTTCGAAAGTAATTTGAATCCAAAACAAACTCAGCCTAAAGCAAGTTTGGTAATAAGGTAGCTAGAGCCCTTCTCAAAAAAAAAGAAAAGAGAAAAAGGTAGCTAGAGCTAGAACCTCGAACAAGCTGAAAGCAATCATTGCTTGAACCCAAAGCTTCGATACCAACAGATATGGTATCAAAGGAAAACGGACAAACAAAAACATGTCTTAAAGACAAGGATTTGGATTTCAATCTTTAGTTTTAATGACTAGAATAAAGTATGAAATGATAACTTTTTTTTTTTTTTGAAGTTTTGAAAAGATTTGAGATTTATTAGTGTTCGTTTGGGATTTGTTTATTTTGCTGAAACTAGAAACTTTTTCCTAAAAATACTTTAGATAAAAGTAAAAGTTAGTTGAATAGTGCAACGGAATCTATGAATAATATCAAAAAGTGTAGTGAGACTCATGAATAGTAGCAAAAATAAGCTGAATAGTAAAATAAGTTGGCAAAAATAATCCATGCCAAACGCACACTTATTATGGGTTTGTTTGTTTCGTTTATTTTACTGAAATTGAAAACTTTTTACTAAAAGTATTATAGATAAAAGTAAAAATTAACTAAAATAGTACAGTGGGGCTCATGAATAGTACTAAAAAGTGCAGTAAAGCCCATGAATAGTAGCAAAAATAAGCTAAATAGTAAAATAAGTTGGCAATGGAACCTATGAATAATACCAAAAAGTGCAGTGTGAAACATTAATAGTAGCAAAAATAAGTTAAATAGTAAAATAAGTTGGCAAAAATAATTCGTGCCAAATGCACATTTATTATGGGTCTGTTTGAGATCCGTTTATTTTGCTGAAATTGAAATTTTTTTACTAAAAGTACTACAGATAAAGGTAAAAGTTAACTGAAATAGTACAGTAAGACTCATGAATAGTATCAAAAAATGCAGTAAAGCTCATGAATTGTAGTAAAAATAAGCTGGCTTTTTAAGCTGGAGCCAAACGCACACTTATTATATATGGAACTAAAATTGTTGGGAAATATTATATATAGCTGTGAATGAATTTCAGCAAGCACAACCACACAAGAACACCAAGATTTACGTTGAAACACTTTCTCTTTAAAGAAAAAATCATGGGACAAACTCCGAATAATTTCACTATATTAAATAAAAATTACAACACTGAGAGGTACAACTTAAGTAAAGAAAAAACACTTTTTTTCTTTTCACTCATTACTCTCTTCTTCACTGTGTATCTCTCACAATTTTCTCTTACTCTCTCTATTTTTCTCTTCTCTTTTGCTTGCTCTCAGTCACGCAGTTCTTCAAGACTGCATCGTTCTCAGTCTCACTTGCTTGAGAAATTATACAGTCATCCAATTGACCACGTCACTTGTCCACCATTCCACTAAAAGACTTCCACTTATTTAAAATTCATGAGTCAGTAATAAGTTTCTATTTTAAACAAATTCTAACTTAGCTACTTTATACCTTTCTCGGCCCTTTGGCTAAGATCAAGTGTAGTAACTCAGCTATTTTAAGTAAGTAGGAGTTTTTTAGTGGGATGGTGGACCACGTCACTTGTCCACAATAATAACCTTATAATTTCTCCTATAGTTGGAGAAATTGTACAATCTTCTGGTAGACCACATCACTTGTTCACCATTCTATTAAAAGACTCACCTATTTGATATTACTGAATCAGTAATCAATTTCTATATAAAAAAGTTTTCTATCTCAAATTTTAAACATGTAGAACTTTTTTAATCAAATGATGTGTCCACGCGATTACTTTATAATTTCTCTTGTCGCTGGGACTTGTCCTCTTCACCCTTCTCTGGCCGAATGGCCTTATTTTATATTTCATCATATTTTCCTTATTTTCTTCCTTTCAACCTCTTGACATCAAATCACAATAAATGCATGTCACCTTCCTTCTTTTCTTTTCTTTTTTCCCTCAGCGTGTCCAACACGCCTAAGTCACTGCCCAAGAAGAAAATAGGCTGATTTTTGTGGCTTGTCCAACAACCTCTTTAATGAGGTGTTTTATCAAGTATGGGCTGGACCCACGGTGCTATGATGCACCCAACAAAAATGACCATGTGTTAGAGGTCATTTCGAATTTATAGGGCCCGATTGGTAACCCATTTTAAGCAACTTTTTGAGCATTTTAAACATATTTACACATTTTTTTCACACACTTTTCACTCACACATATATCAAAAACACACAAACAAAAACAACATTACTCAAACTCCTCTACCAAACACCCTCATAATATCTCAAATGATTTTTTTTTTTAAATAACAAAATCTACAAACTCTTATCATAATGTGTGATTAAATTTATATCAAATAATTTACATTAACAATTGTTCTTCAAATTTATTCATTTTAAATATTCAAAACCAAAAACAACCATGAATAATGAAAGGTCCCTAAATACCAAGGATGGCCCCATGTTGAAGGTAGGGTGGTCACAACTCACAAGACCACCCTGACTTGGAAAAGTAATAATAATTATATATATAAATTTTAAAAATTTTATGAGTTGTCTATCCTTTAAAAAATGTTGTGACCACTCTAAATTTTTTTAGGTCCAACAAAATTAAACTTTGGTTATCTTAATAATATATTAGGTCCTTTTAAACAAAAAGAAAAAACCTAAAAAAAACTTAACTAAAATTTGAAGAAGATATAGTTTATAGCATTGATAATAAAACTAATTTAATAATTTCCAAATATAAAAAATATAGTAGGAAATATTTGTGTATTTTTTTTTCCTTTCAATATATGAAATTATATTTTTATTATATTTTTTATAATTAAGTTTCTTAATGACCACCTTAAAAAAATTTCTTGAAGCCCCCGCTGCTAAAGACCAGTACACTTGCATCACTTTAGTTATTTATTTTTTACATAGTCAAACAGAAGGTGAATGCTTAGTGACCTTTCTAAAACAAAAAGTCATTGTTTTGCAATATCTACTTAACTCCTTAGGAAATTCTAAAACAAAAAGTCATTGTTTTGCAATTTCTACTTAACTTCTTAGGAAATTCTAAAACAAAATGTCATTGTTTTGCATTGTTTCTACTTAACTTCTTAGGAAATTCTAAAACAAAAAGTCATTGTTTTCCAATTTCTACTTAACTTCTTAGAAAAGTCTAAAACAAAAAGTCATTGTTTTGCAATTTCTACTTAACTTCCTAGGAAATTCTAAAACAAAAAGTCATTGTTTTGCATTGTTTCTTTAAGTTTTATTGAAATTTTGCAAGCACAAGAATATAATAAGCACATGTAATTCAGATGCTAGATTTTTAAAATTTACACTTAATATAAAGACGTTTAAAAAATTTGAAGAGTTTCTTTTCCAACTAGTTTTGAGAGAATCTTTGTTAAAAAATAATTGATACTCTATAAAAATAAAAAATAAAAATAAAAAAAGAAAAGAAGAAGAAGAAGAAGAAGAAGACTAGAATCATTGACAATTGACACTCTATCTTCTATATATTTGTTAATATGAATAATACTAGAAATACAAACTATTTTACAAATTTTTTTACAAACTGTTGATGTGGTGATTGATTATTGATAAATGAAAAAATGATATTAATGGTGGACTTAGTCGAAAACTAATAAGAGGTTGGCCACATCAACATTTTATAAAAACATTGTAAAATAATTTGTGACTCTAACATTATTCTTGTTAATATTATTGAAAATGAAAATTCAATTAATAATTATGTCAAAACTTTTCAATCTTAACCCAACTGATTTATCTCACCTTCCGAGTTTCCAATAAGAATCTTCGTACACGTGAGAGTGAAATGTGACAGAACAAACTTTAACTCGTTGGAAGGAAAGCTGAAATTGCGTGGGACCGATGGTTGGAAAGACAGGGTCTGTTTGGTATGTGTGTTTAAACAATAGTTTTCAATTTTTTTGGAAAAATGTGTGAGTAAAAAAGTGTGTAGAAATACGTGTAATATTGTTTAAAAACTGAAAACATAAGTTTGAACATATGTACCAAACATACCCTTAGTCTAAAACAAAAAGTCACTGTTTTGCAATTTCTACTTAACTTCTTAGAAAACTCTAAAACAAAAAGTCATTGTTTTGCAATTTCTACTTAACTTCTTAGGAAATTCTAAAACAAAAAGGCATTGTTTTGCATTGTTTCTTTAAGTTTTATTGAAATTTTGCAAGCACGAGAATATAATAAGCACATGTAATTCAGATGCTAGATTATTAAAATTTACTCTTAATATAAAGACATATAAAAAATTTGAAGAGTTTCTTTTCAAATTAGTTTTGAGAGAATCTTTGTTAAAAAATAATTGATACTCTATGAAAAAGAAAAGGACTAGAATCATTGACAATTGACACTCTATCTTCTATATATTTGTTAATATGAATAATACTAGAAATATAAACTATTTTACAAAAAAATTAATAAACTGTTAATGTGGTGATTGATTATTGGTAAATGAAAAAATGATATTAATGGTATGCTTAGACAAAATCAATAAGAGATTGGTCACTTTAATATTTTGTAAAAATATTATAAAATAATTTGTGACTCTAATATTAGCCTTATTAATATTATTAAAAATAAAAAAATCAATTAATAATTGTGTCAAAACTTTTCAATCTTATGCCCAACTAATTTATCACACTTGCCAAGTTTCCAATCAGAACCTTCGTACACATGAGAGTGAAATGTGATGGATCAAATCAACTTTAACTTGTTGGAAGGAAAGTTGAAACCGCGTGGGACCGTTGGTTGGAAAGATTGCACCACGGAAACTTCGAGGAAGAGGTAGTCTAAAACTACTTTTTTTTTCTTTTTCTACGGAAGAAACACGGTGAGTCAAATACAAAAAGACATTGGTTTGCAATTTCTACTTAGGCTGTGTTTGTTTCGTGTAAAACATTTTCTGAAAAATACATATTTTTCGAAAATGCTATTTTCTGGAAAAGGAAAATATTTTTAAGTGTTTGGTTGAATTATGAAAATTATTGTGGAAAATATTTTCATGTGTTTGGATGTATTCTAAAAATGCTATTTTCCGGAAAATTTTCACATTTTCTCAGCATTCAAACAAATTTTATTACAAAAAATTTCAACATCACAACCAATTCAACAACAAATTCCGGCAACAAAAACACAACATAACAACAACAACAACAACAACAACAACAATAAATTCCGGCAACAACAATCAGTTCATCCAAAAAAAAAAAAAAACAACAGCAACAATCAAATTAAAAAAAAAAAAAACAAATTGAGAGATCGAGGATGAGAGAGCGTGGAGGCGATGGGTCTGGTGGGTCTGGGTCTGGGTTCGCCGTGCTCGCGCTCGTGCTCGTGGGTCTGGGTCTGGGTCTGGGTTCGCCGTGCTCGTGCTCGTGCTCGTGGGTCTGGGTCTGGGTTCGCCGAGCTCTGGGTTCGTCGTGGGCCTAGGTCTGGGTTCGCCTTGCTCTGGTCGTTCTCTCTGTATCTCTCTCTTCGTTCTCTCAGTTTGTTTTCCGAAAAATTTTATTTGAAGTGAAAATGAAACCTGAAAACGTTTTCACCCGATTTTGGCATTATTTTCGGTCAATCGGAAATTATTTTCAGTTTGACCAATTTTGAAGTAACAACCAAACACACCATTTTCCGTAAAATCATTTCCTGAAAACGTTTTCACCCGAAACAAACGGACCCTTAACTTCTTAGGAAAACAGCAGACGCGTAGGAATTTCTCTGCTATAAAGGCTCCTTTTCAAGGCCTTTCCTATTCCCATTCTTAATTGTTCATTCAACCTGAGCGTTCCATTCAAATTGCTCTTTTTCACCATCGCCGACCCGATTCATCGTCCTTCTCACCCATCTTCCAAGCCCAGCTCCATTCATCCATCATCCATCATCCTCACCGTCGACCCCACACATCATCGCCGACCCTATTCATCATCCTCCTCACCCAAGTCCAGCTCCGTTCATCCATCATCCTCACCGAAGCTCTCTGCTCAGCTCAATAAGCCATCGCCGACCCACGCAAGCCACGCCCCATCGTTGAGCTGTTACCGACCCAAACCCCATCGCTGATCTTTCTCCACTCTACAGGTACTTTCTCTCAACTTTTCCCTTTTTCTCAATTTGCATTTGGGTCTTTGTGTGTGTTTGTTTATGTTGTTGTTGATTTAAAGGCTCTTTTCCAAGGCCTTCATTCCTATTCCCCTTCCTAATTGTTCATTCAACCTGAGCGTTCTATTCAAATTGCTCTCTGTCAAAAGACACTTTTTTTTTTTTGGGGTGTAGTTTGCTCATCTCTTGTACTTCTCATTTCATCACATCTCTGATCTTTCCAATCTTCTCCTCATAGATCTTGATGGCGGCTTTCCCGACCAATGAGGGAGACTCCTTTTCTTCTTCCACTCAGAAGTGGGATTATGATGTCTTCTTGAGTTTTAGAGGTGAAGATACTCGCCATGGTTTTACTGGCCATTTATATCAGGCTTTGTGTGACAAAGGTTTCAACACCTTCATTGACGATAAAGATCTCCAAAGAGGTGAAAAAATTTCAGCTGAACTTATCAAAGCCATTAAATCATCAATGATTTCAATTATCATATTCTCTCAAAAATATGCATTTTCCACTTGGTGCCTCGAAGAACTTACCGAGATTCTTGAGTGTGAGAAAAATGGACAAAAAGTTTTACCAGTTTTTTACAAAGTGGATCCATCTGAAGTATGCAAGCAGGAAGGTAGTTTTGGATTAGCACTAACTACACATGAAAAAAAATTCGAGAATAACATAGAGAAAGTGCTGAGGTGGAGGGCAGCTTTATGTGAAGCAGCTAGTTTGTCTGGATGGCAAATCGAGGATGGGTATGTATCTAATCACTAATTTGTTTCTTTTTATAGCTTTCAAACCTCTGATGGTTTTGTTATGGCCACTAAATACCAAATTACGAAAATATTTTGTTACAATTTGCAAATTTTCTTAATCATTTCATTTTTAGAGTATTATAAATGGGTTAGTGATGTAGGATGAAGGGGTGGCAAGTTGCATGAGGCGAAGAACAAGAAGAAGGGGTAGTGACACAGTGTTAGTAGAGGGGAGAGAGAGAGAGAGAGAGAGTTAGGACTCAAAAGAAGAAAAAAAATGCACATTTAAGTCTCAAATTAATTATCGTCTTAAATCTATGACTATGAGTTACATGCACATTTACTTAATTTAAAAAATGTGTCACTTGTGAGTCACACATCTAATCATCTTGAATTTAGTTCATTTTTGTATTTATATTTCCAGCTAGTCTAACTATGTTTCCTATGCTCTACAATTGGCAGTTTTCCTGAATATCAGTTTATCCAAGGAATTATTAGAGTGGTATCATGTGCCAAATTAAATCTCACAAAGTTATTTGTTGCTAAATACCCAATTGGAGTAGATTCTCGCGCAGAAGCCGTTGAAAATTTTTTAGATATTAAGTCAAATGATGTTCGCGTGGTTGGAATTCATGGCCTTGGAGGAATAGGAAAGACTACAATTGCAAAAGCTGTTTATAATAGAGTTGCTGATCTATTTGATGGAAGTAGCTTCCTAATGAATGTCAGAGAAAATTCAGGAACAGATAGTAGCATAATCAAACTACAAGAGCAACTTCTTTCTGAGATCTTAGGGAGCAAAGAATTTAAGGTGCACAGTACATCCAGAGGAATCAATGTGATCAAAGAAAGACTTTCGCGGAAAAAGATTCTTTTGATTCTTGATGATGTGGATGAATTGGGCCAAGTAGATAATTTTGTTGGAGAATGTGATTGGCTTGCTAATGGAAGTAGAGTTATTATAACCACAAGAGACAAACATGTGCTACCCACTCTTCAAAATCGTCCTTCAATCTATGAGGTTGTGCAATTGAATCAACATGAAGCTCTTCAACTCTTTAGTAAGTATGCCTTCAACAAAGACGAACCTGGGGCAGATTATTTACAACTTACAAATCAATTCATATGTTATGCCAATGGCCTTCCATTGGCTCTACAAATCATAGGTTCCGATTTGCGTGGAAGAAGCATTCCCGAATGGGAAAGTGAATTAGAAAAGTATAAGAATATTCCAAACAAAAAAATTCAAAATATACTAAAAGTAAGTTATGAAGGATTGGACACAAATGAACAGGAAATTTTCCTTGATATTGCATGTTTCTTCCAAGGATGGTCCAAAAATTACGTTGTGGATATCTTAGCTGCTTGCAATTTATATCCGGATTCTGGTATTCCAAAACTTATTGAAAAGTGTCTCATAAAGGTTGAATTCGACCACTTACGGATGCATGACTTGCTACAACAAATGGGTAGAGAAATTGTTAAACAAGGATCAAATGTGCTTGGAAAACGTACAAGGCTATGGCGTTATGATAATGCTTTAGAAGTTCTTACAAACAATACGGTATAACTTCTTTTTTAAGCAAAACAAAATCATTTTTCTTTTCTTTTTAATGTTGAGGAAAATCTAAGTTTATCATTAACCTATTTTGTTTAAATTCAAATTGTTATGATCTTGACAATTTCTATTGTACAATGTGTTCCACCCAATGCTCTATCCAAACAGGGTTCAGATGAAATTCGAGGCATAATGTTGTGCTCCCATAAACCAACAACGGTGACATTGGCAGCTAAAGCTTTCAAAAGGATGGGAAATCTCAAATTTCTTATAGTTCATGATGTGCACATTCGTAATGAACTTAAATATCTCCCCAACGGATTAAGGTTTCTTAATTTGCCTAATTATCCTTTTCCATTACCATCCAATTTTTGTCTTCACAAAAAACTTGTTACACTCAACATGCCACGTAGTCGCATTCGGTTAGAGGAGTTATTTAAGCAGGTATGGTTTTCTTTAAAAATTATGTTCAAAATTTTTTAATTTAAAGTTTGTTGAACATAATTTTTTATTTTTTTTCTACAGGAGTTTCAATTCCAGAATTTGAAAATTATCAACCTCGGTGGATGTGAGTCTATTACAAAATTACCTAATTTATGCGCCCCAAACTTAGAGAAATTGAACCTTGATTGTTGCAAAAATTTAGTTGAGTGTCATGAGTCCATTGGATTTCTTGATAAGCTTCAAGAATTGTGTCTTTTTCATTGTAAAAAACTTCAAAATTTTCCAAGCCATCTCATGTGGAAATCTCTCAAATCTTTGGATATTTCAGTATACAGTGTTGATATTTTTCCTTTCCTAATTTCGAAAGAGGATTTTAGTTTTGTGGATCTCATTTGTGATGATGAGCTCTTTGGTTGTTATACGTTCGACTGCTGTCATGGTTTATATAACTATTGCTGTAAAAATGTTGTGGATCTTGAAGATATCATCTATAAATTACCACTGTCTGAGATATTATGTATATACACTGGCAAATCGAGACCCTGCTGTGAATATGATACTTCTCTACGGTCATGTGCGTTTCTAGATCTAAGCAACGTTCAAAATCTAGATCTGAGTAATGTTAGAAATCTAATTGAATTAGATTTTTTGATGAAGTCTGATTACTTTCCTGTATTGGAATGTCTATATTTAAATGGAATCAATATTATTACCATCCCGGAAAGCATCATTAAGTTTACTAGATTAAAGATACTTGGAATAAGATGTTGCAAGTATCTTCATGAAATTCCAAGGCTTCCACAATCTATAAGAGAAGTGTATATACTAAACTCCCATTCGCTACATCCACAATCATCAAACAGATTGTTCAGTCAGGTGTTTCTCTCTCTCTTTCATTCAATGTTATATAGAAACACTCTTTTTACCTTCTCGAAAATACATTATTAAATTTATTTGAATTTGATTATTGTAAACAGTTTAGAGAATTTTGGCAATCACGATATGAATATGAACTTATGCTACCTGGATCAGAGATTCCAAAGTGGTTCAATCATCAAAGTGTTGGAAATCACATTTCATTCTGGTTCGGTCGTTATTTTCCAAAAATTTTGTGTTGTGTTGTTTTTGAATCGGAACTGAATGAAAAGGGTTTTTGTATTTATCTTCGAGTCTCCTTGAAAGTAAATGGAATGTGGTTGACGGATGGCTTTACTTCAGATATCCGATGGTCTGTGGATATGAATTGTAATCATATATGGTTTTTTAATGTATTTGAATATTCTAAATTAGAAGATTTAAATCTATGTGATCGGAATTGTGCGGAGGTTGAATTTGATATTATATTTCGACATGAATTAGTTCAAAATGTATTTCATATCCTAAGGTGTGGGGTCCATGCTGAATGCATTTGTCCTCTTGTTCAACATCTCTCCACCGACAGTCTCCCACCTACTTCAATACCTGCCTTCCCCATTTGTTCTATTTCAAACACTGTCACGCCTTCCCCCCACCTCTTAACAACTTGTTTGGAGCTTTCAAATTTGTATTCAATGGAAACAACATATACTGATTCTGACTCACCTTCGGAGGGCTCTCATGATGATGAATGTGATTCGAGTTTGTCACTGTGCACTTCTCCCATGGGAAGAAATTATCCGCCTCCTCAGCCTCGGGTCACTGTCCCTGATGACACTAGCCACATCTCTTTGCCAAAATTACGCTTGGATCTGCCAGGTTAGTGAGGGATTCTGACTTCAATTTGTATTCTCCATCGAAGAAAATGAGAAAATCTTGATCGAACTTGGAAGAAGAAATATGCCTCCATCTGAAAAAGAACCTTGAAACAATTTTCTTCTTCATTGTTCCCATTCCATTTCTTTAGCATTTGATGCCAAGGTATGTCTCTTTTTTTTAGTTGCATTGTTTCATTTGCATCTTTGGATGCTCATTCATTGGATTGGGTACCAACATAATTTGAATAGAAACTAACCCAAAGAAAATGCAGAATAGATGAAAGAAAGTACGAAAAACCTATTTCAATTTTTAGACAAATTATGAAGACAAGCAGTTTTATTCCATTTCTCCATTGTTAGCATAATATGCGAGTATTAGGATTTTTGTCTATTAGTCCGTTACTAGCCAGCACCAATTCTGAAAATTCAAACTTCCGTAGGCATGACTTTATATGCTTATGACATCCTTAATTTGATAGAGCAGGAGGTTTTGAAATGAATTTGACTTTGCCAATATTCATGCCATTTAAAGACCTTAATTTGTTCATGATATTATTATAAACTACTGATATCTTTGACTTGAGATGTCATTTTATCAAAATCTATAATTTTCATTTGAAAATGGAGGTAATCCAATAATCACTAAGCACCACTAGTAAAGATTGTTGTTGAAATAGTGGAAGACAATTAATTGTTATGATGATATTAAGAACTTGATTTCTAATTTTCATTGGTTATCTTTGGGGTTTATTCTTAATAGTTAGATTTTTCAAATGCAGAAGGTGGAAAAGCTGAAATTGATGTGCCTACAGTCTGTAGCAGCAACTTAGTGATTGATATCATTTATCCTTGAGATTCTCAAGCTAGAAGAATTGTTGGATGGTTTAGTTGGGAATTCAAAAACTCCATCAAGGGCAGTTAATTTACTCCCAAAATATCTAAGATCCTATTTCTATTTTGTAAGTAAAGTGACATATAGGCATCATAGTTTCTCTATTTGTATGTGATTCCATTGTAGGGTTCTTTGGGGATTGGTAGGGTTCTTTGGGTTGGTATCAGATAACTTATTGAAATTTGATCTCAATTTTAGCAATAATTCACTACTTTTGGTTTGGTTCTTTGGAATCAAGTGTGAATTAACCAAACCATGAAATTTGTGATAAATAGGATTTTAAATCATGGGCGTTTAAATTCCTTCATTTGTTAATTTCCATGTAAATAGCAAAGTTTCATCCAAAAGCAAAATATCTATTTCTATTCCATGTAAATTAACCAAATATGCTTTTGATTTTGTGTCAAAAGAAATTCTTGAACCTGATTTGAGGGGTGAAGACCCAACTACAAAAGATAAAAGCCCAGGTCAAGAGCCATTAAGCACCCTGGAGAAGAGTATGTGCCACAATGCACTGAACATCTAGTTAGGAGCCATTATCTATTTCTTCTATAAATAGTACTACAAGTCCTTTGGTTTTGTTACTTTGTTTGTAAGCTAAGGACTTTTTGAATTTTAGGGGAGAAGGGCATAAAATTAGATAGGTGGCTTGAGCGGCTTCTCTTTGTAGTTTTTTATTTTCCCATCTCTGCATAGTACATATTTTGAGTGAAAAGTACGAGGAATAGCAACTGGTTATGTGAGTTCAATTGTGACATGTTCATCATTTGAGTGTTTATATAAGTTTTTTCTTTAACCCAATGTTTAATTGGTATCTATATTATTGGGGTGAATTTCAGGGGAGGAAATACTTTCCTTAAAAAATGAACCTGGGATACTTAGTCATAATGGTGGTTTTGTTTATGTTTCTGTGTGGTGAAAGCATGAGATTCAAAATCAATCTGTACCAGTGCCTAGAGTTTCATACTTTTTTTCCTCTCATTTTCTATATTGTGTTGGCTTGAGAAGGAGCGTGCGGCAGTTCGACCTGAGCAAAGTACAAGTCAATTTGTTTCCAGCAATAGTGCCAACACAGAAAATTTTAGCAGCACAAGTAGGCCAAGGGTGATTGAAAATGAGGACAGGCTTCCTGGAGCTGTGCTGCTTGCAAGGGCTAGGCTTCTGGAGACGTTGAGAGGAGTGCCTCTTTCTGCAAAAAGGTCAGTGCTTACTGTGATATGCAATTTGGAATTTTCCAAGGGTGAGTCTGGACATTACATGAAAATTATTATCTATTTTATGTCATCAATAATATGTTTATGCTAAAATTGTCATGATACATCTGCGCAATACCAAGATTGACTGCCACCAATGCTTTTGATGGTTAAGTTATGAAAGTATTGAATCGATCAATCTGATACCATATTTTCGGGTCTGATGACAGATCCATTTTTCGCCTCTGACTCCACTTTTAGATGGACCTCTATGTGTAAAAACTGGGTTATAGTGACCCATTTAATTCTTATGGAAGGGCCAGAAAAATCTTCGACTTTCTTGCAATAAATTATCCTCTTCATGATGTCCGTAATTTAAATTTCTTATGATAAAAGTATTTATGACTGGAGGAATTGCATAGTGTGTATGTGTATGTTGGATTGTATTGACAGCCCTATACTGTTAAGGGATGTTTAGCATATCACAAAACTAGGCCAACCAAGAACAACTTAACTGGTTTTAATTTTTTTAGTTCAAAGAACTGGTCCAAAATGGGACACAATATGTTCCTTTAGAAAACTAGTTTTAACTTTTAACCTTGGTTCTTTCAAATATACATTCTCTCCAAAATCAAGTTCTGAAAATTTTGATGTTTTCATATGCATATTCTCACCATAATCTAGTTTTAAATTAGAAAATTTTGCATGCCTATTAAGTAAAACTGGTTTTGATATGATTCTAGACAGACTTGAAATAAAATAAACCAGTACAGTTTTGTTTTTAAATCCACTTGTTTTAGAACTGAACTGGTTCCGTTGTTTGCCAAACATCCCTTATTGTCTAAATTGGGTAGGTGGTTTAATGGGATGATTGAAGGGGTAGCCCCATCTGATCATGCCTGTTGGATTTGTGACAGACAATTGAGGTTGTGGCACATCATTTGAAAGGGTTTATCACCTTTTTCTTTTAATTAGATATGATTTTTTTTTTTTTAAATGTGAGATTGATGTGACATGGTGACAACTGTCCAAATCCATGGCACTAAATACTTTTCAGGAGATCTCCAAATCACTAGTATGGCTGTCGAAATCGTGAGCATCAGCATGTAGGTTCCAAAATTAATAAGCTTTGGCTTGACAAATCATTACCTTGCGTACATAAAAGGTGCTAATGACTTAGAAATTAATGTGCTCTTAATCATATCTGACCTGCTAAAAGTATCTTATCATGCTAGTGAAGATCATAATTCTAATGTTAATATGAATTCATTTAGTTTTTATGTTACTATTATGTCCAAAATTTGTCATAAAATTTAAAATACCAAGTGCACCAACATTTTCCTAAATATATTAATACATACTCTCAAGATCTTGAACATAATTAGCACATAATGCATAACAAACTTAAGACTGCATTATTGCGTAGAAGAGGTATGCTAAATAGGTTTCTTTTTCTTCTAGCAAAAAGGAATTATGTAGGATTTGAATGTACGAATTCTAAGAAAAAGTTGTATATACACGGTTCTTTTAGACAAATAAAGCTGCGTATTGTCAAATATTATGGTGTGTCTTTGTGTGTTAGGAGTGACTAATTCTTGATGTATATCTTTTTTTTTGAAATAGATTATCTAGCACCATGATTTTTTTCGTGGATGATTTTCTCGGGGAATGTTTGCTTCTTTTTCCTAAATTATTGAAGGTTAGTACTATTTTTTATCAGCAAAGCTCGAGTGAAACTCTTGTTTCATTTTGAATTAACAGGTAAGATGATTGATAAATATTATGTTTTATAACTACTTATCGTCATGTTTGGCCCCTGAAAATTTGCGAAGAGCACATATCAAAGTTAAGGAGTTGTAGTGTAAAAGAAATCATACTGTACATTATTGTAGTCAGACAAAGAAGACAAAGTTGAAAGCACAAATGAGTTGAAGCAAGGGGATGATCATAATCAACAAGGTTTGTTACTCAGTATCATTATCTTTGTTTGTCTTCATTTTTAAACCATATAAGTTAATTACTTCGTGCAAACTCTTATTTTGCATGCATGTATTTAGTCATTCCTCCAAATTATTGTTATATTTCAATCATTTCACCTTATCATATTTTTTCGGAAATTGTTAAAATTTTTAGTATTATCATTTACACCATCTATCACGAATACAACAACAATATCAACAAAACCAACTGACTTTTATTTATTGTCTCAAGACAATGAAAGCAAATCTTTTTGCTTTTTGCTTTATGGGTTTTTATTTTTCGTGGGATTTGAAAGTAGAACCTGAATAACTCTTCAATTCTCTCATTTTGAATCATATTTCTTTCTGTAAATTTAATAAAGCATTCTGACTGAGCCGTGTTTGGATATGGTTGGTTAAGTAAAGCTCTTTATTTATTTTTTATTTTTTTTGTGGGATTTGAAAGTAGACCCAGAAATAGCTACAGCTCAGTTTACATCATCCTCAATTTCAACGAGGAACTTGCCTTCGTTTCAGGGGCTTCAACTATCAACAGTGAAAGTTGGTCCTTCAGTGGATCATTTAGGAGTAGGGAGTAGTCTCTTTCAGAGGGCACTTAGGGCCCTGGTTGCTTCCAAGGTAGTATTTTTGTCACCCATTTTTGTTTCTCCAATTTATCAATGTTTGTTATTGAAGTTTGTTGTATTGTAGTATGTGGAGATTTTGATTGTTGTGAATTATGTGTTGGTATGTGGCTGGTTTGGGTACTTTGCGATGGGTTTCTCTACAGTTTGTATGATGGTATTGGTTTGAAGTGTGTGATTAAAGGGTTTAAGTTGATGCAACGTTAAAAAAGCAAGGTGGTGCTACCCAAAAAAATATAAGGAAAGCTAGAACAAAAAGTAAATTTTTTTTAAAAAAAAAATTTACAGCAAAGAATTTAGTGAAAGCTCTGGGATAGAAGACATGAGAAGTCGAAAGTTCATTCATATAAGGTCTTAAAAAATAACTGTTTCAGCTTTACCACACATAACTATTACTCCTCAATAAAAGTGCATTCTTTTCTCTTCAAAATTACACATTGAACACAAAGGAACAACTTTCAATTACTGCAATTACAGCTTTAAACAAAACATCTCTTCCAACATGATAACACCTACATCACTAGTTAAGGAGTTACTACATCATAGGATAAGGTGTTACCTAGGAGACACCAAACAAGCAGAAGATCATAGATCACAATTCTCATGCCACCCTACTTATCAAAAATAAAAAGCAATTTTCATGCCACCTTAAGCCACCACACATTGTAAGAAGAAATGATTCGCATTATCTTCATGGATTTTACACATGAAATTACCAATCCATAACAATTAACCTTGCTTAAATTATTTGTTATCAAAATTCTCCCTACTGCCATACAAAACAAGAAGAAAGCTACTTTTGAGTTGGCGGTACACAAACTTTCCGATGCTTTGCCAAGGAAAAGTTGTTCCTCATTCTCCCAATGTTTAATAGTAGCTCTTCAATTGGAAGTCTTTTTTTTTTTTTTAATACATAAATCATAATATATATATATATATATATATATATATATATCTTCTAATAAATGTGCCATAGATTCTATTTCCCAGTCATGCACCGTTCAAATGAATATAGGATTCCATTTAAAACGACAATTTCCAAACTTTATATAGTTTTCCACTCTTATCTTCTCTATCTGTTGCAATTAGAAAAATATCAGGTTGTCTCTCCTTTATAGTAGAATCAAGTATTTGTTAGAACCCCAAAGGTAGCGTTTAAAAATTATTCAAACACGCATTTGTTAGAACTTGATGCATTGTGATTTTTTGTTTTTTTTTTTTGATTAGTAAATGAACTTTATTAAAAACTCAAATCAAGTACATGATGAGAGAGCAAAAAAAGAAAGAAAAAATAAAACAGCAAACAAGTAGAGTGATTATCTAACTCCCAAGGAGTCCACAAACTCTAAGAACTCCTAAATCAAGAACATCATAGGGGATGTCATCGACTCATATAAGGTTTTCAAAAACTGAAACTTCAATTTCATTCTTGCCATATGCACTACATAAGACATAGCAGGACTACTAATCAACTACGCTTATTACCTCTTCTCCCAAATCGCCTCAACTAGCTCAAGAGAATATCTTTTTCTGAATATGGCATCACCCAAGAAATACCAAATAAGCAGAAATACCAAATAATTTGTTGAATTTTAGTTTGGAAAACATGATTGACGACTGTTATTGTTATTTGTTGTAATTCAGTTTAGTTTCAAATAGAGAATCTATCCTTGCCTATATACCTCTCAATTTTAGAAGGATAAAACTTTTTAATTGTAAGGTTGTTTGCTAATGAAACAGTGAAATAGTATTTTAGGGCCTACGAGAGAAAAAGAAAACAACTTTGTGGGTCATTTTTTTGTTAGAAAGTTCAGAACCAGGTCACTTTGTGGTTTTTAAGTATGCTTTGTTATACGTGTCATATATGGGAACTTATGTGTTCAATACTTATCTGTTTCTATGTAGCAATTCTGCTGTTTATTTCCTCGGCTTGGTTCTGATATAAAATTAGAAGACATTTGTATTATGGTCAAACGACAATATATACAACATAGCTGTTTCTGGGGTTATAGTCAGGATAAATAATAATGTCAATGTAAAGGTCTCATGTTGGGGTTGTAGTCAGTGAACTGTTTCTGGTTTACTGCAAAATAATTATGTAGCTGTGCATGGAACCTGAAGTAATATTTGGTATTATACCTTGTACATTTGAACTCAAGTGCAGGTTGCTGAGGCCGAGGAAAAGACTGCTGGGGGTTTGTTGCTGACAAAGGTGACCAAGGAGAAACCTTCCATTGGGACGGTGAGGACTAGAGCATCTTTAGCTTTATGCTCTCCCAAGCATTAGCTGAATACTTGTTTTAGGATTGTAAGAGGGATTTCGGTGTTTGGGTAGATTAATATTTGATGTTTATTCTGCATTGGATGTGACAGGTGATTGCGGTTGTGCCTGGTCCTCTAGATGAAAAAGGCAACAAGAAACCATTATCCCTCGCCCTAGGGAGCATAGTCATGTACTCCAATTATGCTGGGATTGACTTTAAGGGCAAAGACGGTTATAATTACATTGCTTTGAGGGTTTCTGATGTTATGGGAGTTCTTTCTTAGTTGTCAATTAAATGCTCTTAGAGCATTTCCAGCAGTTTCTCTATATTTTTGTACTGTTTGGACAATGAACAATGATATTTACCTTTTACCTACCTATTTTTTCAAATACATCTTCCAATAGATTCTCTATCATTTCTCTATCTCATTTAAATATTATTTCTTCATTCATTATTTATTCAATTTTTAACACACGTATTCTCATACTCCATCCCCACTCCTTTCTTTGCTCATTTTTTATTTTGTTTTATTCTTTTGCTAATGAACAGTAGCACATCAGGTTTGGAGAATGACTGTTCATTACCAAAAAACTTTTTGAGTTTTAGAGAAGCTATTGGAGGACTATTTTATGGTTAGAATCTCTAAAATAAAAATGATTTTGTGTTTGTTTGATGCTATTGGAGATGCTCTAAGTATGTACCTCTAAAATTTATGCAAAAGTGCCTCAAGACATATGGATTTTGAATATAGTTGCACTTTAGTCTTTAGAGTTTGCTGATTGCAGCTTTTTGTCAGATTCTAGTATTTTCAGCTCTCTGCGTAGTTAACAATTAATACTAGTTCATTGAAACATCCCAAGTTCATTTGATAACAAATAGGTTTATTCCGTATTGTATTAAAATCTTCATAATTAATACTAGTTCATTGAAACATCCCAAGTTCATTTGATAACGAATGGGTGTATTCTGTATTGTATTAAAATCTTCATTTTAAATGGATCCATTTTGTTGTTTAGATTAAATATTACCAATCCAACTAGATGGAGAATTAGAGGGGGGGGGGGGGGGGGGGGGATTTCTTCCAACATTGTCAAATTTGGTGAAGCCAATCGCGGCAAATGCCTTTGCAAGGCTTAGTTCCTCTAGTATTAGTAACTATGGTTTTTTTTTTAACCTACGGCCTGTGGTGGAGGATTTTATAGTTTTCGATTAAGACTGCAAATCTTGTAATAGACTTTTAAATATTTATAGTTTCCATGCATATCCATATTTCTTCCCCCCCAAAAAAGAAGTTTTCAAAGTAACTTTTGTTTAGAGAGTTAAAGGGGGCGTTTGGTCATAGAGTTCAAAAATTGTTGTTTAAAAAGATGTGAAAATTGTGGTTTAAAAAGTGTTGTTGAAAAACGTGTTTTAGTGTTTATAAAACAAAAAAAATGTGTTTGGTATTATGGTTTTAAATAATATGTTTTAGTGTTCAAAAAACATAAAAATGTGTTTGGTATGTGTGTTTAATTTTGTAAAAAAAGCTAAGCAAGTACGAAATAACAGTTGCTTGATTCGGCGTGAAGAGAGATGAGAGGAAGAGAGGAGACAGCAATTGAAAAAAGGCTGATTAGGCGGGCCCATAATAGTTTTTAAGTTTATTACCGAAGTGCCACTGAACATAGTGTTTGTTGTTTTAAAAACAACCCGGAGTATGTTTTCAAAAGCCCATGTTTTTGAACAATGTTTTTCAAACTTCAGCTGAACAGGGATGGTCCACCAAACGCTATTTTCTATTTTTGGACACCAGTGTTCAGTGTTTAAACACTGAACACTATGTTTTGAACTCTATGACCAAACACCCTCCTTGCAGCCAAATTGCAACAATAATTTTTGTTATAATAAAATTAAAAACTATAAGTGAGTGCTTGCCTTTGGCATGTCATAACTCAGAACCAGTTTTATTTATTTGCAGTTTGGTAAATTTTTTTGTAGAGAGTCAATATTATTGTAGTGGACTGGTGCACAGTCTCCGTATGTACTTTCAAGTGTGGAAAACAAGACTAAGAAAAAATAATTAATTAAATGGTCATACTGTGATTAGAGATGTGGCTCTTTTCAATAATTGGAGTTTTTTTTTTTTTTTTTTTTTTTTCTTTGTTATTTTTGTAATTTTTAAGTGCATGATTTTATTTCCATCTCTTTTATATTATTTTAGAGTTTTCTAAACCATACTAGACTCATGATATGGTATTTTATCAATGCTTAATTAGGAGTGGTTTTATTTGAGAAACAAGTTTTATGAACATGCATGGTCTTCAAGTTAAACATATTTTATGTGCTTTCCTTCACTTTGAAGCAAAGTTAAAGACTCAACTTTTTGCAAATGTTGTGGTTGGAAGTATGGATATAATAATTCAAATGTAGAATATGTGAAACGTGTGTGAAACCATATAATTTCTATGTCCTATTCAAAAAATCTTTTGGCTCTTACTAATAGTTTATTTGTCAAACTCACTACATAATGATTCTTCAGCTTTTATTTAGTAGTGGAATTGATTCGAAAATCTTTTTATTTTTTTTATACCATTAAACAGAAAACACAGATTACAAATAGTTACTGTTTACATCACGAAGCATAGGAGACCAAAAGTGATGGATTGGCATCTTAGTGGCCTGATCAGCTAAATAACAAACTTGACCAAGGACCAAGTTAGATACAAAAATCAGCCTATATAAGAGTCCACTCTGCTGCAATGACAGGAGGTCTGCAACCATAGTTTGTTGCTGCCAGTTAGGAGCTATTTCTAGATTAGAGACCTGGATTAGTCTTCTATTGTTACATAAAACAAAAATCCGCTGGTAACTCCCTGGCCTTTGTAATTGCTTCCATCAATGCTTCCCGAGTTGCACCTGAGGCAGTTTTAGCAGCACAACTAACAGCACCTGTGAAGATAATGTTTCCCTGCAAATTTCTGGCTTCATATGCATAAGCACAACTTTTTGCCTTTTTTCTCTTTGTCCCTGCAATCTTGATGAGAATCTGCCACTCCCTCTCAACATATGGATGCCCAGAATTGTGATGGACCCTCTGTTGGGGAGGTTGTTGAGCCTTTGACAGATTAGTTTGGTACCTGCAAGATAAGTGTTGTGCAGTTAGAATCACTTCTATTGGGTTAGGTTGTATGCCCTCATGAACCACCAAGTTCCTGTGTCTCCACATAGTCCAAGGAGTGGTAAAAATGTCTTGAAGGTATCTCATTGAGACACTATCCATCCCCTTATACCTGAGTACTAAGTTTCCAATCCAAATCTGGACAGAGAGTAAGGAGGTTTGGATTCCTCTATTTTTGAGTGTCAGAAGAGTAAGGAGGCTATCATGCATAAGCTTCCAAATAAAATTCCCAATCTTCAAAGGAAGTTTCACCTTCCAAATGAGCTTCCAGATATTGGTTGGGATAGAGTCGTAACTGTGATGGTTAGAACAAGATGATGAGGTATCCTCCTGAATTAATTTATAGGCATCCCTTACCTTGAAAACCCCTGAATTTGAGTACTTCCAGAGCAATTTATCAGCAACTGTTCCAGTTTTTGATATGGGGTTGCTCATGATTTCTTCACTAATCAGGTAAGGATATATGGCTCTTACCAGGTCTGGTTTCCAAGTGCCATTACTATGGTTAATGAGATCCGCCACAGTTTTGGTCTGAAGGTTAGTATTATTTAAATTCTGAGTTGAACAAGGATACCAAGCCTGATGTGTAAGGGGTATATCAAAACCTTTTCCAATCCACCACCTACTCTCTTTGAGTTTGGGGTTTCTCTGGTTAACTATGCCTCTCCAAATCCATGAGTGATGAAGTTTAGGGGTACAATCATGGATTGAACACCTTAGAAAATATTTAGCTTTAAGAACTCTTGCAATTAAAGAATGAGAATTATGACTTATTCTCCAAAATTGTTTAGCAACCATAGCCTGGTTCATTACACTAAACTTCTTAAGCCCCAGCCCACCCTCACTCTTTGGTTTACAAATCTCATCCCAATTCAATAAATGCAATTTCCTCACTCTAGGCTCATGTCCCCACCAAAAAGCCCTTGAGAGAGAGTCCATCTTATTGCAAATGGTCTCAGGAACTCTAAAGCAGGAAAAGACATAAAGGGGCAAGGATTGTAGGACAGAAGTGATAAGAGTGGTTTGGCCAGCTTGGGATAACAATTTAGCTTTCCACCCTTGTAGTTTTGAATGTAATCTGTCTACCAAGAAGTGGAAGTCTACTACCCTTCTCCCTCTCAACATGAAATTCATTTCTAAGTATTTACTAGGGGCTTGCACCAAATTAACCTGCAAAGAGGCTGCTAAAGCTTCTTGATCCTCTCTTGAAATGTTAGAAGAACAAAAAAGATATGACTTGGCAAGGTTAACAAATTGCCCTGATATGGAGCAATACCAACTTAAGATGTGCTGAATATTTGTCAAAGACTTGTTGTCTCTTTTGAAAAACAATAGGGAATCATCAGCGAAAAACAAGTGGGTAAAAGAAACTCCATTCCTACCAAGTTTAACCCCCTGAATGTCCTCATTGTTCTCAGCTTTGATCAGAGCTAGTGACATGATATTAGCACACATAAGGAAAAGATATGGTTATAAAGGGACATTGTCTTAGTCCTTTAGCTGGTTTAAAGGATTGATTGATGCTACCATTTACTAGCAAAGTATAATGGACCGTGGAGACACATTCAAGAATCCAATTCACCCAGTTGGAACTAAAATTCATAGACACCAAGACAGCTTTTAGGAAGACCTAATTAACCCTGAATGGAATAGAGTATTCTCAATCTCCTTTAGCTGGAAGAAAAAAGCAGGGATGCCATCTGGACCAGGTGCCTTATGAGGACCCAATTGGAATAGAGTATTCTCAATCTCCTCATTTGTGATTTGTCTATCGAGTAGAGAGCTTGCTGAGTGGATAGTTGTGGAATGGGTAAGGTACTCAAACTTGCTAGAATACTGTCAAAACCAACCGTGGTAGAATTTTGATAAGAGTTTTTAAAGTGATTCACCAAAATGTTTTCAATCTCCACCGTATCCTCAATGGTAGTCCCATCACTCCTATTAAGATGGATAATCCTACTTCTTGCTCTTCTCTGCTTCACTAAAGTTTGGAAATATTTGGTGTTTCCGTCCCTTATTATAATCCAGTCAGATCTAGCTTTTTGGGCCCACATCAGTTCTTCTCTGTGAAGCAAATTTTCAAGCTCCTCTCTAATTACCCTTTCCTTCCTAACATCATTTACAGAGGATATGGAGTTCTGGGCATCTTGAAGTTGAACCATCTTCTGTTGAATATCCCTCTCTACTCTTCCAAAAACCTCCTTATTCCATTGGATGAAATCCTTCCTGATCCTATACATCTTATGCTGAAGTTGATAAGCTCTAGTGCCATAAGACTTGCTGTTCCATGCTTTTTGGATCACTACCTTGCATGGTGGGTGAGTAGTCCACATGCGTTCAAACCGAAAGGGTCTTCCACGGAATGGGAATTGGAACTCAAAATCAAGGATTATCGGCCCATGATCTGATCTTATGATAGGTAGATTCCTTAAAGCATAATTTGGGTAGGCATTTATCCAATCCACACTCGCAAAAGCCCTATCAAGTTTTTCCATATCAAAATTCTCCTCCTCTCTGTTATTCATCCAGGTAAACTTCTGACCCTTCACAACCAATTCACACAATTCTAAATCATCTATCAATTGCTGCAAAAGATAAGCACCCGAAATTTTACCTTGATTGAAGGATAACTTATCGTCCATGGTAAGAATCTGGTTGAAATCACCAATACATAACCACTGGATTCATCCATTTTATCTCACAAACCAAACCTTGACCTTGCTCTGTTTCTCCATTTTCATCAATGTCCACTTGATCTTCTCCATCATTTCCTTTCGAGAAAAAACCACAGAAAAGCCTTTGATGAATGTTTCTACCCAGTTTGCCTATCTCCTTCCTGAACCTCTTTCTGCTTTCTACCAAATGAGATGGAGAACCTAAGCTTAATTCCCTCAATTCTTCTCGTTGCAAGTGTTAATGGGCATGGGTCTGACTGGGTTGAACATAAAGAAACCTGGCTCGGGCTACTCAAGGAGAACTCTGGGCTTGTGTCCTAGACAAACTAGGCCCACCCATTACTAGAGTCCCCAAGTTCAAAACGAAACCGTCTCCTATTCACTATTTGGACCAAATTCTCATTGAGAGACTCTGGGGACTCCGGTATAACTTTACATTTTGCTAATCGAAGATGTAAATGTAGTTTGACATATGGTGCTCAATTTATATTCCTTATTGTGACAATGTGACATAAATGTCAATAGTACACCGTGAATACAATGGTGAGGAACCAAAAAGAAAGTGCAGTATTTTAGCAAAATGTCCAGAGGGGAAGAAGAAATATGTCCATCCCACATAATTAAAATAAAAGAAATGTGCTTTATCAAGATCCATTACTTATAATAATTGCAATTTGCTTCCAACAGCCTTGGAAGCCTGTGGGCATGATTGTTGTAATGTGTTCGTTTCTTAATGAAATTGCAATTTAAAAAAAATATATATATATTAAAAATCCATTACTTACATATGTCCATCTAGAATGTATAAGCTATGATAGTGTACTTGTCCAAGGAATGTGCATTATTGTAAATAATTTTTAATTTTATTTTACCTTTATTTTTGAGTTGTTGGAAATTGATACTATGAATTACTCTTTTACGTTATTTACATTTGTTATTACTATTTTTTTTTTTCAATTTCAAGATTCCTCATTTTGTTAATTTTCCCTTTGCCATTGTTCCAACATGTCCCTTCAAACAAGCTCTCTTATAACCCATGTTGGTACTTAGTACAATGACTGTCTTTTAACGTGTGAACATATGAAGTCGCTTTTGCTTTCCTGCCCATGACCCGCCATTCTCACATTATATGTTACACCTTTTATTTATTATTATTTTGATAAGATTATATGTTACACCTTATAACATAGAATAATGGTTTTCTTCCTTTTTTTTTCTTCTTTCTTTGCTACAATAATTAGCAAACTTTGGTTCCATGGTGTTTGAAGAACTTGTTGAGTGATCTCCATAATAGACTATGCCTATTGAGGTACTGACCTACCTTCTTAAGTTCTTACATCATACTACTATTTTGTTTTTTATGTTTTTATATTACATATTTAATATACTACAATACTACAAACACACTCAATTTTACACCCAACTTCATAACCTATTGAAATAGTCGATTATGACTAGTGAAAAAAAAAGTAGTGAGTCTATGCAAAAAATTGTAAGCACAAAATATCCATCACTCACAATTGACTACTTTAACATGTTGTGAAATTAAGCATGTCCCTAAATTTATTCTTTAACATAAAATATTGGCACTTTAAAATATTATTGTTAGTTTTTTTTTTTAAATTTTTATTTGTGACTGTTAATTAAGCCTTGATCTCCTACGATTTGTGTTAGGTGCCTACTTTCTGCATGTAACCTCAATGTTTAGGCTGGTCATTTGCCTTCTAATACTAGTGCATAATAGAAGAAAATGATTCAATATACTTGGTGTATAAGATGATACTTGAGAATCATTTTGCTAGAAATAATATCATTTTTAGAACCAATTACTATCATTTCAAACGTCAAATAACTTTGTTTAGGGCAATTTAACCATTACTGAGAGAAAGCTGTAAAAGAAAAATTAGTAGAAGTGTGAGAAAAACCTTTATTTTTTTTTTTTTTTGAGAATGAAGTATGGGAAAAACTTAAATATATAGCCACCGAAGACCACACATAAAAATAAATATAATTAAATAACATAATTATATAGTTAATGGCTATTCAAACTTTTCATATAGATATCGTTTTAGAAAAAGTGTTGATGCAAACTTTTGAAAGGTTAGAAGTTCTCCAATTAGGGGCACACAAAAGATGCCTCCATTGTGCTTAGGAAGCAATTCTATAATAATATCACTGACATTATAATGAAAATAAACAAATATATATCATTGAAATGTTTAGTTGTAATATCACCAATTAAACATTTAGGGCACATGCATGATACTATCAAATGAACATGGGAGATTATGAAGTGTCTTACTTCTTAGAACCACCAAAAAATAACCCAAAAAGAAAATGAATTTTAATATTTTTTTCTTCTTAAAAAGTAGAGGACCATGGTGATTGATATATATATATATATATATATATATGTAAGTGTTGTGAGTAACAACACATATTTGCGTGGAGGGAAAACTGTGGGGAGTGAACTCTCTGAGCAATGGGGACAAGATGGGGTCTAATGCATGTGAACAGCACTGCAAGTCTTAATTTTGCAGACACTGACAAAGCAAAAGTCATGTGGCTATGTACTTGAATTTGTTCAAAGGAAAGTAACAGTGGGGTGGAAGTGATAGCTCATCCTTTCCTTCCTTCCATTCAAACCTTCAACAAACTAAGTAAACAAACATTATTATTTCCTACTCATTTGGCTATTCCAGAACCGGAGAACCACATATATTTTGCATTTGATAAAAATCTTATTATTCCCTCCGTGACCTTTGCTATAAGCATTAGATCAATACACGCATGTGACCACCTTGTTATTGAATTAAGCAAATAAGCATCATTTTGCTTGCCCTTGTCAATGATTAATTATATATAAGAATATGAGCAATGATCATCTAAATTAGTGCTACCTAGCTACCATTTCAACTGTTAATATAACTAAAGACAAAGTTTTCTACAACTCAAATTGAACGAGTCTCTTTCAACCTGTTACATGATGATGCAGATGATTTAATGTAAATGACTTAAACCATTTAGCAAATCACATAATTTTTAGAATTATACATGAATACAAGTTAAAGTCACCAAGTAACAAAATGGGAGAAGAAAATTCTGTCCAATAACTAATAACTAATGCTTTCAACTTTATGATGGGGTCTATCTTGACATTCAATATCTTTTGGATCAGCAGGGTAATAATTTCATTTCTTCGTAGTTCATTATTTTACAGAGGCATGAAAATTTTCTTATGTACTATTGTTCTATAAAATTTGTTGAGGAATTCTAAAGATACTACAAATTTTATTATATAAACCTTTAAATTGATATGCCACTAATAAAACATAATTTAGATATATATTTTTGGACAAAACTTAGGTACAGTATCTTAGGTGCTGCTTCTTATGTTCCTCTTTTAAAATTCAACAATGTGGCTACTTAACTAAAAAATACACTTCTATTTCATGAGAAAAAATCCATATGGCAGAATCTTAAAATGGGAACTTAAAGAACAGCACCTAAGTATTGTACCTAAATTTTGCTCTATATTTTTTATGTTATTAAATTGCACAACATAAACCTTAAAACTGATGTATTACTACTAAAATAAATTCAGATATTTATTTATTATATTTTTTAAATGACTCTAATCATATTTATTGTCAAGTCAACTTATAAGTATTTACAGTAAAATTAGTAGTAGTTCTAATATATTTATTAAATTTGTTTGTAATATGACACAACACCTTCAATTAATGCAATAACTAGTTAGCATTCAAACTTGAACTTATGAGTAAAATCCACCTTCAGGTAGTGACGAAGTTAGGATTTGAATTAGAGAGGTACAAAGTTGTTGTTGATGTTTCTCTTTCTTTTTTTCTTTCTTTTTTTTAATAAAAATTATGAGTAAAAATTATCACATACACATCTACATGCAACATAACACACTAAAATTAACAATATTAATATATAGAAACTAAAAGAACTATTTTAATCAATTTATAATTTGGTAAATTAAATTTAATTGCTTACCCACAAATTTTCACAAAAAATAACAAGTTATTGCCAAAAAAAAAATTTAATTAATTTTTAGAGGTAATAGTAATGTTTCTTCCTTCTCTTTAATTGAAATTATTGCTTCCTTATTTTATTTTTCTCTTACCCTTACTTCCCTTTGGTTTTGAATGCTAAAGTTATTGATGGAATAGTTTTTTTTTTTTTTTTTTTATGTTTTCTTAATGATGTTTAGAGGAAAGCGATTAATACACAAATAAAAAATAGTGAGATGATCTAAATTGAGGGAAACCAAAAAAGCGTTGAGAAAGACCCAAAATAACATTAGTAGGAAAAAAAAAAAAGACTTGACAATTATGGAAATAATAGAAGATATGACTTCTGATAGAATAAAACGAAGAAAAAGAATACATGTGACTGACACAAATTTATATGTTGAGGATCCATAATTGACCCAAAAGCATTTGGATTTAAGGCTTTTTTAGTTTTCTTAATAATGTTTGACAAATAAAAAAAAGATAATCATCAATTACTTTTTCTATAAAATATGCCAACAAGAAACACATATAAGAGAAACAATTATATCTATATAAAAATACACTAAGACAAAAGATAAGGGGGGGGGGGGGGGGGGGAATCAACTATTCTAATACGTAGGTTTTTTTTTTTTTTTTTTAATTGAGAGAAGGATGACGTTTTCTTATGTAGGATGCATATTTTGGTTTTCATTGAGGGGACCCCGCCACCTCAAAACATAATATATTCAAAACGTCGGCACCAGAACGCGGAGAAAGATCATCTTCTGTGCTTTTGCTTTTTATGTTTGGCATATTCATCTGCTTTATTTCTTTATCCATGGAATAAATTAAAGACCATGAGTCTAAAAAAAAAGTCAATTGTTTTGCAATTTCTACTTAACTTCTTAGGAAAGTTTAAAACAAAAAGTCATTGTTTTGCATTGTTTCTTAAGTTTTATTGAAATTTTGCCGGCACAAGAGTATAATAAGCACATATAATTCAGATACTAGATATTTATAATTTATAATTAATATAAAGATATATAACAAATTTGAATAGTTTATTTCCAAATTAGTTTTGAGAAAATTTTTGTTAAAAAATAATTGATACTCTATAAAAAGAAAAAAAAATGATATATTCACAATATTTTCACAACAATTTTACAACAAATCTTAAGTGACAAGTTGTTACTGGTTATTATTGTTGGGGCAAAAAAGTAATCTTAATGTTAGGTTTAAATTTGAATCAATAACCACCTATGGTTTATTGTAAAAATATTGTGAACGTAACACCTCTAAAAAAAAAAAGACTAGAATCATTGACAATTAATACTCTATCTTCTATATAGTATTTGTTAATATGAATAATACTAAAGATACAAACTATTTTACAAAAAATTTTACAAACTGTTGATGTGATAATTGATTATTGGTAAATGAAAAAATTATATTAATAATGAGTCTAGAGGAAAACTAATAAGAGCTTGACCATATTATTATTTTGTAAAAATATTATAAAATAATTTATGAATATAATATTATTCTTGTTAATATTATTGAAAATAAAAAATTAATTAATAATGTGGGGCCAAGAAATGGTCAGACAATCCCAGCCCACTCCCAACCAGGCCCAAGGCCCATGTCCGAGGATGCGCCCATTGACCGAGGACTGAAGTGTGGCACCCAGCCACCCTCTAAACAACGCCAAGGATGACAGCATCCCCGGAAGTCCGAGGTCCTAGGACGCGCAAGCAGCGCTTAGTCAAAGGGAGCCTCCCCGAGCATTCAAGGAGTGAGTAGCGGGTACCAAATACCGGACATGAAAGCATGGTGGAGGAGCGCACCCCAGATGAACTGTCACCTCCACATTAAATGCTCCCAACTAACGTCCTGGCCGCATTAATGAGGAAGGGACGCCTCAACAGTACCACCTTGGTTGTTGCCACCTACAGAGACAAGGGGAAGATGGCTGATGGGACAGGCACTCAAGTGATGCCCTAATTCCTTTACAAATGTAGGGCTAGGATTGATTGGAAGGGGGATATATAATGTAAGAAATTCCTCCTAAAGTGGGGGACGGAAGGATTATGGTAATCTGCATGTACTGAAAGAACTTCTTGTTCATCCTAAGAGAAAGAAATTATTAGAACTCCAAGTTCTGGAAAACACGTCCGAGGAGCATTTTTACTTATCCCACCGCACGCTCAGTTTATCCAACCCACGTACAACTATGCATGGCCGTTGCATTTCTCGCTAGCGCCTAGTTCTTGAATCCCTCCTCTATAAATTCATTGCGGGGTACGTTGGGCTTTTGACCCGTGTCCACTGGACTTGGGCAGCCAAAAACCCAGTCCCCACAATTGGCGCCGTCTGTGGGGAGAACTTGTGTGTTGGTAAGGACAACAGTCAAGCATGGTAGGATCGGGCCCTCACCAAGCAACCCCCAATCGACCCGAACCGGCGAAGCCACGGCATCATGGTGACTACGGCGATCCCGGAGGCGGTCAGAATGATAACGGACGATTTCGAGAAGGAAGCGTGCATACTTCGACGGCGAGCGAAAATCAAGCCCAGAAGCGCGATGCTGTCCAGGCTACGCAATCGGAGGAGGCCCATAGTCACGCCTCCCAGGCGAAGGACGATAAGGTGGCCATGCAGCGCGAGATAGATGATCTGAAGAAGAAGCTGCGCCGTGCACAGCGAAGACAGCCTGAACCCAACCCTGACTTGTTCTCTGACGACGAGAGTGACGACGAATACAGACAAAGGTCGAGAACGCCCCCCAGCGAGACTTTCTCCCACGAGGAGGAGCACTACCAGAGGCGTAGGCGCGCCGACCGAACCTCCAGGGGCGTAGGAAGTGACGCCATGAGCAAGGCGTTGGACCAGCTCTCCAAGTCGCCCTTCACGCGTCGCATAGAGGAGGCAGAGCTTCCTCGGCGGTTCCAACAGCCAACCTTCATCGCCTACAACGGCAAGACGGACCCCGTAGAGCACGTGAGCCAGTTCAACCAGAGGATGGCTGTCCACTCGAAGAACGAGGCGCTGATGTACAAAGTTTTTCCATCTAGCTTGGGACCTGTGGCGATGAGGTGGTTCAACGGTCTGAGGACGAATTCCATAGACTCGTACAGACAGCTGACCCAGGCTTTCGGCTCCCGCTTTGTCACGAACAGCAGGCCTCCTCGGCCCATGAGTGCGCTGCTGTCCCTATCCATGCGTGACGGGGAAACCCTTAAGGCCTACTCGGACAAGTACTGGGAGATCTACAATGAGCTGGACGGCAAGTATGACGCCGTCGCCATCAGTACGTTCCAGAATGGGCTACCAATGGGGCACGGCCTGAGGAAGTCCTTGACCGGAAAGCCCGCCACCAGCGTGCGGCAACTGATGGATCGGATTGACAAGTACAAGCGGGTGGAGGAAGATATGCTGCAAGGCAAGGGGAAGGATAAAGCCTTCCCTCAGGAGAGGAGAGACTTCAGGTCGGACCGGTACAACAACGCCCGACCGAGGAGGGACTTTGGAGGAGAATCTGGAGCGACCAATGCTCAAACCGTCAACGCAATATTCCGAGAACCCGTGCATAGGGTGCTGGAGAGAATAAAAGACGAGCCGCACTTCAGGTGGCCGAATAAGATGGCAGGGGAACCTGAGAGGCGCAATCGGAACCGCTACTGCCAATACCACCAGGACCATGGACATACCACGGAGGACTGCAGGAACCTCCGGAACTACCTGGACCAACTGGTCCGGGAAGGAAAGCTGAAGCACTTGCTGCTCAACCCTGACAATCGCCAGGGCCAAACGTATCAGGAGCCCCGAAGGGACACCACCATGGGGCAACCCGCCGGCACAATTAACATGATCCTGGCGGCTCCGGGGAGAACGGGCGCGGGCCCCTCGCGAGTGTTGTCCGTGGCCCGACCGGAAGCCGGGGAGTTCCAAGCAGAGCCGAAGAGGGCTAGGAGGAGGCCTGCCCTCATTTGAGCTTCTCAGAGGAGGACAAGGTCGGGACCATCCAACCCCATGATGACGCCCTGGTGGTCACCCTTAGAATTGGGGGCTACGACGTAAAAAGGGTGATGGTAGATGGTGGCAGCGCAGCAGAGGTCATGTACCCGGACCTCTACAGGGGGCTAGGGTTAAAACCGGAGGACTTGACGCCGTATAACTCCCCCCTGATGAGTTTCGACGGGAAGCTTGTCATCCCGAGGGGCATGATCAGGCTGCCTATACAGACCGGCCCTGAAGTGGTAGAGGTGAACTTCATAGTGGTGGACACATACTCCCCCTACACGGCCATCGTGGGAAGACCCTGGCTCCATGCTCTAGGGGGCGTAGCTTCCTCCTTGCACCAGAAGGTGAAGTTCCCATCAGGGGACCACGTTCTGGAAATTCAGGGATGCCAGACCACTGCGAGGCAATGCACGGTGGCTGCCATATCATGTCAGCTCGACGCGCAGACCTCGGCCATCACCGACAAAGGTTTATAGCAATCAAGGGCCAAGGCAGCGTGTTCTAATGAAGCTGCCGAGGAAGTCAGGTGCGAAGACTTGGAGAAGGTGGTAATCGGTGACGATCCCGAGAAATTCTTCCGGGTCGGGGCTCGGCTGCCCCCAAACGAACAAGAAGAGTTGGTTGGGTTCCTCAGGAGCAATATCGACGTATTTGCATGGGATCCCTGCGACGCACCAGGGATTGACCCGTCCTTCATCTGTCATCATCTCAATGTTAACCCATCTGCGGTGCCCAAGAAACAGCCGCCCCGACGCCCTTCGAGGGAGCACGCTGACGCCATAACGGAAGAGGTGAATAAGCTCAAGCACGCTGGGGCTATCAAAGAGGTTTTCTATCCCGAATGGCTAGCCAATACTGTGGTGGTCAAGAAGAAGAGCGGCAAGTGGAGGGTCTGTGTGGACTTTACCGACCTGAATAGGGCATGCCCAAAAGACCCGTTCCCTATGCCTCGGATCGACCAGCTGGTAGACGCGACAACCGGCCATCCTCGGATGAGCTTCCTAGACGCCTTTCAAGGCTATCATCAGATACCGCTGGCCCTGGAGGACCAAGAGAAGACTGCATTTCTGACACCCGTCGGGAATTATCACTACAAAGTAATGCCTTTCGGTCTGAAGAACGCAGGATCCACCTATCAGAGGATGATGACGAGGATGCTCGAGCCAATGCTGGGCAAGAGTATGGAGGTCTATGTTGACGATATGGTGGTAAAAAGTAAGATAGTATCCGAGCATCTGGGAGACCTCGGCCGCACATTTGACGTCCTAAGAAAACACCAACTGTGCCTAAACGCCTCAAAATGCTCGTTCGGGGTGGGCTCGGGCAAGTTCCTTGGGTACATGATCACCCATAGGGGTATCGAAGTTGACCCTGACCAAATCAAGGCAATCCATGATCTGAAGCCTCCGCAGAACCCCAAGGAAGTCCAGAAGCTTACGGGGATGGTCGCGGCTTTGAACAGATTCATTTCCCGATCGGCTGACAGGTGCCGACCCTTCTATCTCTTGATCAACAAATGGAAGGGATTTGAGTGGTCAGAAGACTGTGTCGTAGCTTTCCAACAACTTAAGGAATACCTATCCCGACCGCCTATCATGTCCAATCCTAACACCGATGAGGTCTTGTACGCATACCTTGCAGTGGCGCCCCACGCGGTGAGCTTAGTACTTATACGGGATGACATTGGCGTACAGAAGCCAGTTTATTATGTCAGCAAGTCGCTGCATGAAGCGGAGGTCAGGTACCTGCCTCTGGAGAAGGCCATACTGGCCGTGGTCCACGCCACGAGAAAGCTCCCCCATTACTTTCAAGCTCACACAGTGGTCGTCCTGACCAAGCTGCCCCTGAAGTCTGTACTTCGGACCGCTGACTACACCGGGAGAATCGCGAAATGGAACACAATCCTTGGGGCTTTCGACATTAAATATATGCCCCGGACATCCGTAAAAGGACAGGTCCTGGCGGATCTGATGGCCGAATTCACCGAACCCACCGTGGAAGTAGCCCCCGGGGAGGAGAGCTCGGATGAAAAATCAGTTGGGGCAATTTCCAACCCGGAATCACCGCTTTGGAAGGTGTATGTTGATGGCGCAGCGAACCAGAGGGGGTCCGGAGTGGGGCTAGTGCTAGTATCCCCCGAGGGTCACGTCGTGGAGAAGTCCCTGAGGCTCGGATTCTCCGCTACTAATAACGAGGCCGAGTATGAGGCGCTGCTACAGGGGATGGTCATGGTACGGAAGATGGAGGGAAAATCGGTAGAGGTGTTCTCGGACTCGAGATTGGTGGTGGGACAGGTCAACGGACAAATGGAAGCCAGGGACCCAAGAATGGAAGAATACCTGAACCAAGTCCAGCGCTTGAAGTCGAAGTTCGGTCTCTTTACCCTGTCCCATATTCCCCGGAGTGGGAACAGTCATGCGGACTCATTAGCCACGCTCGCAACGTCCACGGCGGATGGCCTGCCCCGGATTATACTTGTGGAGCACCTAGAAAGGGCGAATGAAATGGCTGGGGGGTTGGTCCTCGTCAACCAGATCGGAGCGGGGCCCAGCTGGATGGACCCCATAGTGAGATTCCTTAAAGACAATGTCCTGCCCGAGGATAAGACGGAAGCTGAGAAGGTACGGAGAAAAGCTCCTCGGTTCTGGCTATCTGAGGATCTCCGATTATACAGGCGCTCTTACTCTGGGCCGTACCTGCTGTGCGTCCACCCCGAGGCAGCGGAGTTATTGCTCGAAGAGCTGCACGAAGGAATTTGTGGGAGTCATACCGGAGGGAGATCCCTGTCGCACCGAGCTGTCACGCAAGGGTATTGGTGGCCGGGAATGCAACAGGAGGCCCTAGAATATGCCAAGAAGTGTGACCAGTGCCAGAGGTTCGCCCCGAACATCCACCAACCAGGGGGGGTCCTCAACCCTTTATCCAGTCCCTGGCCATTCGCCCAGTGGGGGTTGGACATTGTAGGTCCCTTCCCGAAGGCACCAGGGAACAAGAGGTACCTGCTGGTGGCCACGGACTACTTCACGAAATGGGTCGAGGCCGAGCCCCTGGCCAACATTAGGGACGTGGACGCCAAGAAGTTCCTCTGGAGAAACATTGTTACGCGATTTGGGGTCCCTCATACCCTCATCTCGGATAATGGGCTCCAATTCGACAGCAAGGCCTTCAGGAGGTACTGCTGTGAACTCGGGATTACTAACAGATATTCGACGCCCGCCTACCCCCAAGGAAACGGACAGGCGGAAGCCGTCAACAAGGTTATCGTCAATGGGCTGAAGAAAAGGTTGGACGACGCCAAGGGAAGATGGGTCGAAGAGCTGCCCCATGTCCTGTGGACGTACCGGACTACCCCTCGGCGGTCAACAGGAGAAACGCCTTTCGCCATGACCTATGGCGCTGAGGCGGTGATCCCCCTAGAGACGAATTTCCGGACATTACGAACGAGCTCTTTCGCTCCCAGCAGCAATGATGATCTGCTGGGAAGGAACCTGGACTTGGTGGATGAACGGAGGGAACAAGCGATGATCCAGCTGGCCTCTTACCAGCAAAAGCTCAAACGAGGATATGACACCAACGTGAAACTCAGGCCGCTGGCACCAGGGGACCTGGTGCTGAGAAAAGTCGTCGGGGCTGCCAAGAACCCGTCCTGGGGGAAGCTGGGGCCCAATTGGGAAGGCCCCTACCGAATTACCTCGGTAGCAGGGATAGGTGCATACTATTTAGAAGATTTAGACGAAAAACCTGTACCTCGCCCCTGGAATGTAAATAACCTGAAAAGGTATTATTATTAATGAAGCAGTCTTTTTCGAATTCTAACTCTAAACCTGTTTCAATTTTGGGATAGCGCGTCCAGCCGGCAAAGCCTAAGTGTTAGACAGAACCAAGGCACTGCATGGTCCTCGGACTCAGGCCTGTGGGGAAACTAACTACTTCAAATTACTAAGTGTTAGACAGAACCAAGGCACTGCATGGTCCTCGGACTCAGGCCTGTGGGGAAACTAACTACTTCAAATTACTAAGTGTTAGACAGAACCAAGGCACTGCATGGTCATCGGACTCAGGCCTGTGGGGAAACTAACTACTTCAAATTACTAAGTGTTAGACAGAACCAAGGCACTGCATGGTCCTCGGACTCAGGCCTGTGGGGAAACTAATTACTTCAAATTACTAAGTGTTAGACAGAACCAAGGCACTGCATGGTCCTCGGACTCAGGCCTGTGGGGAAACTAACTACTTCAAATTACTAAGTGTTAGACAGAACCAAGGCACTGCATGGTCCTCGGACTCAGGCCTGTGGGGAAACTAACTACTTCAAATTACTAAGTGTTAGACAGAACCAAGGCACTGCATGGTCCTCGGACTCAGGCCTGTGGGGAAACTAACTATTTCAAATTACTAAGTGTTAGACAGAACCAAGGCACTGCATGGTCCTCGGACTCAGGCCTGTGGGGAAACTAATTACTTCAAATTACTAAGTGTTAGACAGAACCAAGGCACTGCATGGTCCTCGGACTCAGGCCTGTGGGGAAACTAATTACTTCAAATTACTAAGTGTTAGACAGAACCAAGGCACTGCATGGTCCTCGGACTCAGGCCTGTGGGGAAACTAACTACTTCAAAATACCAAGTGTTAGACAGAACCAAGGCACTGCATGGTCCTCGGACTCAGGCCTGTGGGGAAACTAATTACTTCAAATTACTAAGTGTTAGACAGAACCAAGGCACTGCATGGTCCTCGGACTCAGGCCTGTGGGGAAACTAACTACTTCAAAATACCAAGTGTTAGACAGAACCAAGGCACTGCATGGTCCTCGGACTCAGGCCTGTGGGGAAACTAATTACTTCAAATTACTAAGTGTTAGACAGAACCAAGGCACTGCATGGTCCTCGGACTCAGGCCTGTGGGGAAACTAACTACTTCAAATTACCAAGTGTTAGACAGAACCAAGGCACTGCATGGTCCTCGGACTCAGGCCTGTGGGGAAACTAATTACTTCAAAATACAAAGTGTTAGACAGAACCAAGGCACTGCATGGTCCTCGGACTCAGGCCTGTGGGGAAACTAATTACTTCAAATTACTAAGTGTTAGACAGAACCAAGGCACTGCATGGTCCTCGGACTCAGGCCTGTGGGGAAACTAACTACTTCAAATTACCAAGTGTTAGACAGAACCAAGGCACTGCATGGTCCTCGGACTCAGGCCTGTGGGGAAACTAATTACTTCAAAATACCAAGTGTTAGACAGAACCAAGGCACTGCATGGTCCTCGGACTCAGGCCTGTGGGGAAACTAACTACTTCAAAATACCAAGTGTTAGACAGAACCAAGGCACTGCATGGTCCTCAGACTCAGGCCTGTGGGAAAACTAACTACTTCAAATTACTAAGTGTTAGACAGAACCAAGGCACTGCATGGTCCTCGGACTCAGGCCTGTGGGGAAACTGACTACTCCAAAAGCCTAAGTGTTAGGAAGAACCAAGACACTGCATGGTCCTCGGACTCGAGCCCACGTGGGAAACCACTACCTCCAGGGGGCCTATGTTGTAATAATTAATGCCGCCATTTGCCGACGTGCAATTGAAGTTAAAATCGTACGAGTATGGAAAAACGGATAGCATGCAAGTAAGCAAACAACCACGAGAAGTAGAAAAAGAAACAAAGCTCACATTTCATTGAGTCCAATAGAACCACACGATACGGATTACATTATAAAAAAAAAAAAAAGAAGAAAAAAGAAGATAAAAAAGGGGGCGGTAAATTAGCGCAAGCAGAGGCGCCAGGGGGCATACTCCTTCTGCTCAATCGCTTGCTCCTGTGGGTGGCCGGACCAGGGCATCTTCGGGACCCTCTGAGCTCTGGCTGAGTGGGATAGCCTGCAGGGGCGCAGCGGAAGTAACGACTTCCTCAGCAGAAGGAACCTGAGTATCAGGGGGTGGCCCTGCAACCTGCTGGGGGGCGTCCTCGTTAGAGCCATCGCTCACTTCTACCACCAGGGAAGGAGTATCCCCTTGGTCTGGCTCGCCAGTGGCCCCAGTATCCAAAACCTCCCCGCCTGAGGTAGCAGCAATTTCCACGGCGGCTCCCTCGGGCTCAGAGCCGCCTGGACTGTCTGGGGCGGCCTCGCGGATGACAAGGGGATAGTACACGCTCTCATCTTTCCACAGCACAGAAGAGGCCTCCACACCAGCTTGCCTAAGGGCTTCCATCCAAGTCTCGGAGCAGTAGCGCCTACATAACCTAGGGACTTGGGATTTGTAGGCAGCTGCTGTCTCGGATGCCCCCGCAGCATAGGCAGCCTCCTCAGCCTCCTCCTTGAGGGACCAGGCTTCCTCCCTACCCTTCTCCGCCTCGAGCTTGGCCCTCACGGCTTCGTCCCTAGCGAACTCGGCTACTTTCCTGGCATCCTCGGCAGCAGCTTCCTTCTTCGTCAGGTCTGCAATTAGATCCTTTGCGATCTTCAGCTGCTCCTCTGCCTCACCCAGACGTTTCGTCTGAGTCTTGGCCTGCCTCTGCGCACGCTCGAGGCCTGACAATGCGCTGTCCCGAGCCTGGGTCGCGGTCTTCAACTCCTGCCTGGCCTTGGCAAGGTCCTCCTCGGAGTTCTTGAGGGCCTGGGTGGCCTCCAAACGCCTCTTGCGCTCTTCCTCCGTTGTCCTTCCGTGGTCGTGGGCCATCTCCTCCAGCCTGAAGGTGGCCTGGACACCCTGCCAAAACCAAAGCAGATGCATGATAATAAGCCGAGCTAAACAAAAAAAAAGAGAGGGGCGCAAGTGTTGAGGCCTTACCATCCCCAAATAACGCTTGAGGCTGAGGAAGACCTCCCTACTCTTCATGGTCCCCAGCTGCTCCATATCCACGGGAAGTAGCAGACATCTCTCCACGGCGTCGGCCACGCGCGAGCCTTCGCCCTCTCTGAAGTCCCTGAGGGAGGAATCGTCCCGTAGGGGAGCCCCATGAAGCATTGGGGCAGGCAGCCATGCCTGGGCCTCGGCCGGGGCATCCACCTGCCTATCCTGAGACCTGGAGCCTATCCTTAGCTGCTTCAAGGGCCGCCGACCGTCATCCCCCTCGCGGGTTGGCCTAGATTTTTCCTCAACGGGCCTCTTGCCCTTGTCCTTCTTCTGCTCGGAACCAGAAGGTTCGTGCCGAGAAGACGGACTCGTCCGAGGTGGAGGGGGAGGAAGCCTGGATTGGGCCGAGGTAGACCTAGTCTGAGGAGGACGATTCTTTGGGGAAGGGGGAGGGAGCTTCGGCTTGGACTTCCCCGGTTGCCCTTCGATCAGCTCGGATAGTGTGGGCTGGTCCTTCTTCTTGTAGCCCATCGCAAGCCGGGGAGAAATCTCGGGAGCCGAGGGGACTGCTGGGGTCGGCTGAGGATCCCCCACGTCTCCGGTAGGGTCCTCGGACTGATGAATCTGCTCAAAAACGTCAAAATCGTCCCCTCCAGGACAAGGGTCTGTAGCCTCCCTTTCCCCCTCAATGTCCTCTTCCGCAGCCTCTGAGAAGGTTTGAGAGGCAGAGGGTACTGCTACTGTGACACCCTCCGAAGTGGGGAGATCCTTGGGAAGCTCGAACCCGTCCTCGGTCACTGCTATTTTCTGAAGGCGAGGATCCTTTGCTTTGATCACGTGCTTCGGGGCCGCGAATGACTTTTGGAGCGGCGTGTACCCCAAGATTTTGTGAGCGGCCCGGACTTGGTGATCTGCTTCGTTTCCAAAATCTGCCGACCTGAGCACCTTCTGCAAGTCCTCCCTGTTGATCAGGTTGTAGCGAGGCGCGAGGGAGTGCGGATCTGCAAGAAGAGAATGCATTCGCAATTAGCAACCAAAACAGTACAAAAAGAAATAACGCATAAGATAAGTTAGAGTCTCTGAACCCCCTCCTATTCCTACTACCCCACCTGGTGTCCCCTCCGTCGTCGGGCAATGGATACCATCATGCCACGCCCCGGACACGATGAGAAAGTCCTCGTTCATTCCCTTGTTGGACTCAGGGAGGCACTGGATGAGCCGGACCCTGTCGTCCCTCGTCCTCATATAGTAGGACTTGTCCCTCAAGCGTTGGAGATTGTAGCAATAGTTCACATCATGATGGGTCAGTCTAAGCCCCATCTTCTCGTTCAGAGCGTCCACGCTGCCCAAAATTCTGAACATATTGGAGGCGCACTGAGTGGGGGCTAACCGGAAATATGACAGATAGCCCCTCGTCACTGGTCCCATGGGGATCCTCATCCCTCCTTCAAGAAAGGCGATGATGGGAATCACCACCTCGCCCTCCTGCCTCCGGAACTCCCACTCCCCCTCCTCGCAATACCTCAAGCCCACATTGGCCGGTATCCTATAGTCAGCGATGAATTTCTCCATCGCCTCCTCAGTAAAGACATACTTCTTGAGTCTACCCATCCCAAATGACGCCTAAGAGAGCTAAAGAAAGAGCAGATAAAAGAAGAGAAAGAGCAAAAGGAAGAAAAGCTCAAAGAGGGATAGAGCGACTTACAGAAATGAGGAAAAGCTCCTCGGACGGACTCTTTATGCTGGAGATGGTGGTGGAAGTTTGGCTGGACTCTGAGTGGAAGCGCAAGGGCTCGTGATCATGGAATGGAAAAAGGTGGAAACGGTTCGAACGGGTATTTATGCCCTGGATAGGAGAGCCGCGCGAATTTTCCCGCCCATAAATGCTAGGCGCATCACAGCCGTTCGATTGCTAACTGCCCTCCGAACGTGGGAAGCACAAAGCCGCCCGAATTTAATGCAGGACACGTTGCGCACACCGAAGCGCCAATAACGCACCTTGGGCAGACGCAAAAGCTCCAGCGCTGACAAAGGACAAGACACGATTGGACGCGGGGCAGGACCGGGGATATCAAAATCCTCCTTTCCGCTCGAGGAGGCGGATAGCAAGATTTTGAGGGGCTATTGTGGGGCCAAGAAATGGTCAGACAATCCCAGCCCACTCCCAACTAGGCCCAAGGCCCATGTCCGAGGATGCGCCCATTGACCGAGGACTGAAGTGTGGCACCCAGCCACCCTCTAAACAACGCCAAGGATGACAGCATCCCCGGAAGTCCGAGGTCCTAGGACACGCAAGCAGCGCTTAGTCAAAGGGAGCCTCCCCGAGCATTCAAGGAGTGAGTAGCGGGTACCAAATACCGGACATGAAAGCATGGTGGAGGAGCGCACCCCAGATGAACTGTCACCTCCACATTAAATGCTCCCAACTAACGTCCTGGCCGCATTAATGAGGAAGGGACGCCTCAACAGTACCACCTTGGTTGTTGCCACCTACAGAGACAAGGGGAAGATGGCTGATGGGACAGGCACTCAAGTGATGCCCTAATCCCTTTACAAATGTAGGGCTAGGATTGATTGGAAGGGGGATATATAATGTAAGAAATTCCTCCTAAAGTGGGGGACGGAAGGATTATGGTAATCTGCATGTACTGAAAGAACTTCTTGTTCATCCTAAGAGAAAGAAATTATTAGAACTCCAAGTTCTGGAAAACACGTCCGAGGAGCATTTTTACTTATCCCACCGCACGCTCAGTTTATCCAACCCACGTACAACTATGCATGGCCGTTGCATTTCTCGCTAGCGCCTAGTTCTTGAATCCCTCCTCTATAAATTCATTGCGGGGTACGTTGGGCTTTTGACCCGTGTCCACTGGACTTAGGCAGCCAAAAACCCAGTCCCCACAAATAATTATGCCAAAACTTTTCAATCATAACCAAACTAATTTATCTCACCTTCCAAGTTCCAAGTTTCCAATAAGAACCTTCGTCCACTTGAGAGTGAAACGTGATGGAAGGAAAGCTGAAACTGCGGGGACCACGGAAGGGCATCATGGAAACTTCGAGGAAAGAGGGATTTCTTACTTTCCAGTGCTTTTGCTTTCTTTTTTTTTTTGCAGCATATTCAAACTGCTTTTTTCTTTTTCTATGGAATAAAGACTTAAACACAAAGTCACTGTTTTGCAATTTCTAGTTTCTAGTGATTAAAAGCTAAACTTAAATATTATTTTTTTTATTTTCGCTCTCATCAAAATAATATTTATTTCTATCTCTTTCTATTGCTTTTAATTCTCTGCCGTTTCACACTCATTCTCTCTTTCTCAAAAACAGAACTCTCGGACTCTCATCGTCCTCTCCTCACCATCTTTCTATTTCTTTTATTTTATTCCTCTGCCGTTTCACCATCGCCGACCCGATTCATCGTCCTTCTCACCCATCTTCGAAGCCCAGCTCCGTTTATCCATCATCCTCACCGTCGACCCCGCGCACCATCGCCGACCCGCTTCCTAATCCTCCTCACCCATCTTCGAAGTACAGCTCCGTTCATCCATCATCCTTACCGAAGCTCTCTGCTCAGCTCAATAAGCCATCGCCGACCCACGCAAGCCACGCTCCATCGCCGAGCTGTTACCGACCCAAGCCCCAGCGCTTATCTTTCTCCACTCTACAGGTACTTTCTCTCAGCTTTTCCCTTTTTCTCAATTTGCATTTGGGTCTTTGTTTATGTTGTTGTTGATTTAAAGGCTCTTTTTCAAGGCCTTCATTCCTATTCCCCTTCCTAATTGTTCATTCAACCTGAGCGTTCCATTCAAATTGCTCTTTCTCAAAAGACACTATTTTTTTTTTGGGTGTGGTTTACTCATCTCTTGTACTTCTCATTTCATCACATCTCTGATCTTTCCAATCTTCTCCTCATAGATCTTGATGGCGGCTTTCCCGAACGATGAGGGAGACTCCTTTTCTTCTTCCACTCAGAAGTGGGACTATGATGTGTTCTTGAGTTTTAGAGGTGAAGATACTCGCCATGGTTTTACTGGCCATTTATATCAAGCCTTGTGTGACAAAGGTTTCAAGACCTTCATTGATAATGAAGATCTCCAGAGAGGTGAAGAAATTTCAGCGGAACTTATCAAAGCCATTAAATCATCAATGATTTCAATTATCATATTTTCTCAAAACTATGCATTTTCCACTTGGTGCCTCGAAGAACTTACCGAGATTCTTGAGTGTGAGAAAAATGGACAAAGAGTTTTACCAGTTTTTTACAAGGTGGATCCATCTGAAGTACGCAAGCAGGAAGGTAGTTTTGGATCAGCACTAACTACACATGAAAAAAAATTCGAGAATAACATAGAGAAAGTGCCGAGGTGGAGGGCAGCTTTATATGAAGCAGCTAGTTTGTCTGGATGGCATTATAAGGATAGGTATGTATCTAATCACTAATCTTGTGTCTTTCTATAGCTTACAAACCTCCGAAGGTTTTGTTATGACCACTAAATACCAAATTACGAAAATATTTATTACGATAATATTTGCTACTACTATCTACTAAGGCACTAAGAGCACTGCTACTAGTAAGGCATTAAAGGCCAACACAAATATAAGGTTTATTTTTATATTTTTACTTGATTGGTAAATTACAAACACATCTAATGTGCTTTCATCCGATGATTTTACCTTTCACCCATGCTTGTGAGAAAAGGAAGTGTGATTTAAATCAAGGCTCATCAACTTAATAATTTGCAAATTTTCTTAATCATTTCATTTTCAGAGTATTATAAATGGGTTAGTGATGTAGGATGAAGGGGCGGCAAGTGGCATGAGGCAAAGAACAAGAAGAAGGGGTAGTGACACAGTGTTAGGAAGAGAGAGAGAGAGAGAGAGAGAGAGGACTCAAAAGAAGAAAAAATGAACATTTAAGTCTCAAATTACTTATCGTCTTAAATCTATGACTATGAGTTACATGCACATTTACTTAATTTAAAAAAATGTGTCACTTGTAAGTCACACATCTAATCATCTTGAATTTAGTTCATTTTTGTATTCATATTTCTAGCTAGTCTAATTATGTTTCCTATGCTCTACAACTGGCAGTTTTCCTGAATATCAGTTTATCCAAGGAATTATTAGAGTGGTATCAAGTACCAAATCAAATCACACAAAGTTATTTGTTGCTAAATACCCAATTGGAGTAGATTCTCGTGCAGAAGTCGTAGAAAATCTTTTAGATATTAATTCAAATGATGTTCGTGTGGTTGGAATTCATGGCCTTGGAGGAATAGGAAAGACTACAATTGCAAAAGCTGTTTATAATAGAGTTGCTAATCAATTTGAAGGAAGTAGCTTCCTAATGAATGTCAGAGAAAATTCAAGCACAGATTGTAGCATAATCGAACTACAAGAGCAACTTCTTTCTGAGATCTTAGGGAGCAAAGAATTTAAGGTGCACAGTACATCCAGAGGAATCAATGTGATCAAAGAAAGACTTTTGTGTAAAAAGATTCTTTTGATTCTTGATGATGTGGATAAATTGGGCCAAATAGAAAATTTTCTTGGAGAATGTGATTGGCTTGCTAATGGAAGTAGAGTTATTATAACCACAAGAGACAAACATGTGCTACCCACTCTTGAAAATGATCCTTTAATCTACGAGGTTGTGCAATTGGATCGACATGAAGCTTTTCAACTCTTTAGTAAGTGCGCCTTCAAAAAAGACAAACCTGAGGCAGATTATTTACAACTTACAAATCAATTCATAAGTTATGCCAATGGCCTTCCATTAGCTCTACAAATTATAGGTTCTGATTTACATGGAAGAAACATTCGCCAATGGGAAAGTGAATTAGAAAAGTATAAGAATATTCCTAACAAAGAAATTCAAAAAATACTAAAAGTAAGTTTTGAAGGATTGGATAAAAATGAACAGGACATCTTCCTTGATATTGCATGTTTCTTCCAAGGATTGTCCAAAAATTACGTTGTGGATATCTTAGCTGCTTGCAATTTATATCCGGATTCTGGTATTTCAAAACTTATTGATAAGTGTCTCATTAGGGTTGTATTCGACAAGTTACAGATGCATGACTTGCTACAACAAATGGGAAGAGAAATTGTTCAACAAGAATCAAATGTGCCTGGAAAACGTACAAGGTTATGGTATTATGATGATGCTTTAGAAGTTCTTACAGAAAATACGGTATAACTTTTTTTTCTTCACTTCTTTTTTAAGCAAAACAAAATCATTTTTTTCCCCTTTTTAATGTTGAGGAAAATCTAAGTTTATCATTAACCTATTTTGTTTAAAATTTCAAATTGTTATGATGTTGACAATTTCTATTGTGCAATGTGTTCCACCCAATGCTCTATCCAAACAGGGTTCAAATAAAATTCGAGGCATAATGTTGCGCTTCCATAAACCAACAACGGTGACATTGGCACCTAAAGCTTTCAAAAGGATGAGAAATCTCAAATTTCTTATAGTTGATAATGTGCACATTTGTGAAGAACTTAAATATCTCCCCAATGGATTAAGGTTGCTTCAATTGCCTTATTATCCTTTTCCCTTACCATCCAATTTTTGTCCTCAAAAACTTGTTACACTCGAGATGCCACTAAGGTCGCTTCAATTGCCTTATTATCCTTTTCCCTTACCATCCAATATTTGTCTTCAAAAACTTGTTAAACTCGAGATGCCACGTAGTCGCATTTGGTTAGAGAAGTTATTTAAGCAGGTACAGTTTTCTTTAAAAATTATGTTCAAAATTTTAATTTATAGTTTGTTGAGCATAATTTTTTTTTTTTTTCTACAGGAGTTTCAATTCCAGAATTTGAAAAGTATCAACCTCATTGGATGTCAGTCTATTAGAAAATTACCTAATTTATGCGCCCCAAACTTAGAGAACTTGGACCTTTCATTTTGCAAAAATTTAGTTGAGTGTCATGAGTCCATTGGATTTCTTGATAAGCTTCAAACATTGCGTCTTTTTAGTTGTGAAGGACTTCAAAATCTTCCAAGCCATCTCAAGTGGAAATCTCTCGAAACTTTGGATATTTCATTCTGCAGTCAAGATCTTTTTTCTTTCGTATTCCCTGAATGGAGATTTTGTCATGGGATCAATGATATCCGCTTTCGTGGTTTATATAGCTATTGCTGTAAAAATGATGTTGATCTTGAAGATATCATCTATAAATTACCACCGCCTGAGATATTATGTATATATACTGGCAAATCGAGAACCTGGTATGAACCTATTGCTTTGAAAAAGTCATATGCGTTTCTAGATCTAAGCAATGTTAAAAATCTAGATTTGAGTAATGTTGGAAATCTAATTGAATTAGATTTTTTGATGAAGTCTGATTACTTTCCTGTATTGGAACGTCTATATTTAAATGAAATCAATATTATTACCATCCCGGAAATCATCACTAAGTTTACTAGATTAGAGACACTCGTAATAAGATGTTGTAAGTATCTTCAGGAAATTCCAAGGCTTCCACGATCTATAAGAGAAGTGTATATACTAGACTCCCATTCGCTACATCCACAATCATCAAACAAATTGTTCAGTAAGGTGTTTCTCTTTCTCTCTCTTTCATTCAATGTTATATAGAAACACTCTTTTTACCTTCTCGAAAATACATTATTAAATTTGTTTGAATTTGATTATTGCAAACAGTTTGGAGCATTATGGCAACCACGACAAAATCCATCCGATTTAGAGGGTTATGAACTTATACTACCTGGATCAGAGATTCCAAAATGGTTCAATCATCAAAGTGTTGGAAATTCCATTTCATTCTGGATCAGTCGTGATTGTGATTATCTAAAATTTGTTTACTGTGTTGTTTTGGGACCGGAAGAACGGTTTCTTAAAGTCTTCTTGAAATTTAATGGGATAAAGTTGAATGAATGGTGTCCGTCAGGAGACAAGTGGATTGGGCGTGTGATGTGTAATCATGTATGGTTTTTTACGTTGGCTGGTCCTCGGTCAAAGCACTTAAATCTATTTGAGCGAAATCGAGTGGAGGTTGAATTTGATTGTTTATCATATCCACGTGAAATTCATATCCAAAGGTGTGGGGTCCATGCTGAATGCATCTGTACTCTTGTTCAAGATCTCTCCACCAACACTCTCCCACCTACTTCAATACCTGCCTTTCCCATTTGTTCTATTCCAAACACTGTCACACCTTCCCCCCACCTCTTAAACTCTTGTTTGGAGCTTTCAAATTCGAATTCAATGGAAACAACATATAATGATTTTGACTCTCCTTTGGAGGGGTCTCATGATGATGAATGTGATTTGAGTTTGTTATTGTGCACTTCTCCCATGGGAAGAAATTACCCGCCTCCTCCGCCTCATGTCACTGTCCCTGATGACGCTAGCCACATTTCTTGGGTCTGCCAGATTTGGGAATGGCTCCACTGTTAGTGAGGGGTTTCATTTGGGTTCTTCAATGGCCCATAACTTTGTGTTAGTGAGGGGTTTCATTTGGGTTCTTCAATGGCCCATAACTTTGTCAGTGATGATGATTCTGACTTCAATTTGTATTCTCCATCTAAGAAAATGAGAAAATCTTGATCGAACTTGGAAGAAGAAATATGCCTCCATCTAAAAAAGAACCTTGAAACAATTTTCTTCTTCATTGTTCCCATTCCATTTCTTTAGCATTTGATGCCAAGGTACGTCTCTTTTTTTTTTTTAGTTGCATTGTTTCATTTGCTTCTTTGGATGCTTATCCATTGGATTGGGTACCAACATAATTTGAATAGAAACTAACCCAAAGAAAATGCAGAATAGATGAAAGAAATTATGAAAAACCTATTTCAATTTTTAGACAAATTATGAAAACAAGCAGTTACGTGTTCATCGCATAATCTCTCTCTCTGATAATGAAGCTACTCATACTTCTTGTTCTTGATTTATTAAAATTTTGATTTTTATTCCATTTCTCCATTGTTAGCATAGTATGCGAGTATTAGGATTTTTGTCTATTAGTCTGTTACTAGCCAGCACCAATTCTGAAAATTCAAACTTCAGTAGGCATGACTTTATATGCTTATGCCATCCTTAATTTGATAGAGCAGGAGGTTTTGAAATGGATTTGACTTTGCCAATAGTCGTAGTTTCAAGGTCCTTTGAACACACCATTACATTTTAAATGCTTTCTTTTTTAAATTGTATATATTGTCTCAAATTTCATAATCTTGTAAAAATGTTGGGAATTATATGTGGATTTCTGATATTAGCTTGTTTGTTATCGATGATTTCCTCCTCCACTATGGTTGGTATTGATGTTACCTTCTAGGTTGATCCATTAGTGGATTTAGCACTTCTGGAATAAATTAGGGAGGTCTTTAATCTTTTGGCAATAACTATTTATATTGTTAGGACTTTTTTGTTTTTACGTTTTGGGTGATGCTCTTTGGTTTTTTCTCCTCACTTGGGCATGCTATTTTATAGCTTTAACTATGAGTGAAATGTGTCTTTGTTGTTGATTTTTGGACTCTGAAGTGATGATTGAAAAACTGAATGTGTAGAACCAAGCTAAGTTGTGTGAAATCTTGCTAACAAGGTTTCGTTATTTCACATCCAGTTGTTCTTCAACCTATGTAATAATGGAATATTTTCTAGCTTGCAAAAGTATACCAATATTTTTTCCCGTAAATTAATGCAACTCATAATGTTATAAAATTCAATTGGATTTACTTGGTGTCTTTGGAAGTGGATTTATCATTCTCTTTATTAAAGTTCATAGCATTTCATAAAAATTGATAACATGCTTGAGAAAAGAAATGAATCAACTGATGATGTATTGAAACCTAAAATTGCCCTATGATTTCAATATTTTCTGACAATATTAAGAAGCAAAGAAATTTGATCATGCATATGTCTTTGGAAAAAAAGATTTTTGCTTTTGGGTGAGAACTTTCCGATTAACCAATTTGTTGACTCAACGATCCAATTGAAGAATGGCCTAGTTACTTATGTCTTTGGATCTGGAATCAGGGCACTCCTTTCGGTAGTTTCTTGTGTCGTAAGTCATGTGATTATTCATTTTCACTCTGTTATTAATGCTTGTTTGTTTAATTTAATGTGCAGTAGAAATGTCAATTGTTGGTGCTTTTTTTTTTTTTTTGTGCTGTTGAATTTTTATAGGTTTAAACGGCCATGTTTTACCCCCTATTTAGATGTTTTTTTATCTATAGCTTCCAACATTGAAATTAACCACATGCGAAATATACCATAAACGGATTCAAATTTTTTTACAATAATTACTTGGAAAACGGAAGAATGACAATGAAAAATAAAATGGAGTCCCTCAACACGTGTGAATACTGATCAGAGAAACAAATAACAAAACCAAGACATGTACAACTTTCATTGCACTTCCCAGCGTCTACACAAGTTGTGGAATGACCATAAGTGTATAGAACATCCATCTTTCAAAGCAATCCTACATCTAACTACTAAGCAGTTGCATTTGGTTCTGGATGGATATCATGACAATATAAATTGCCCAATTATGTACTGGTGTTTGCCGTAGAGAATAGGGAAATGTTTATCAATCCAAATTTGCTTTTAAAGTCACATTGGGATGTTTTGGTTTGAACCTTTTAAGTCTATGGTGTATTTATTTTTAATGTGCTGGAATGATACTGCATTAGGTTATTTGCTCATTTACGTCATGCTGGCCAAAATTTAAGCTACTTTAATTCCCAAATGCCTTTGGTTGGGATTTGTAGAAGAAAATAATTCATACTTATTGGTCGAAAAGTTTTTCCAATATAATATAAAATAAAAGGCTTTTATTTGTTTGTTTCTTTTTATATTAATTGCACATACTTGAATTAATTGGGATGACAAGGCCACAACTTCATCATTGTTGGAATAATAGTTGTAGCTTCTGGTGAAACTACTTCATCCTTATAAGTTTTGTTATTTTTGTGCCCAAAAATGATCACTCTGTTTTGTAGGATTCTCTGTTCTGGTGTTTGGTACTAATGGACTCCACACTTGATGCAACTGAGTCTGGATGTAAGTCTTGTCTTTGGTATTTGATACCCTTATTTTGTAGACATTAGAATGATCTCAATGCCCAAAAAAAGGTTTTATAGTTATCTTTAACTATGAGCAAGTCATTTAAAACAAAAATTCTAATGTTAATATGAATTCATTTAGTTTTTACATTACTTTTATGTCCAAAATTTGTCATAAAATTAAAAATACCAAGTGCAACAACATTTTCCTAAATATATTAATACATACTCTCAAGATCTTGAACACAATTAGCACATAATGCATAACAAACTTAAAACTACAAAATGCGTAGAAGAGGTATGCTAAATAGGTTTCTTTTTCCTCTAGCAAAAAGGAATTATGTAGGATTTGATTGTACGAATTCTAAGAAAAAGTTGTATATACACAGTTCTTTTAGACAAATAAAGCTGCGTAGTGTCAAATATTATGGTGTGTCTTTGTGAGTTGGGAGTGACTAATTCTTGATGTATATCTTTTTTTTGAAACATATTATCCAGCACCGTGATTTTTTCCTGGATGATTGTCTTGGGGAATATTTGCTTCTTTGTCCTAAATTATTGAAGGTTAGTACTGTTATGCATTTATAACTACTTATCGTCACGTTTGGCCCCTGAAAATTTGTGAAGAGCACATATCAAAGTTAAGGAGTTGTAGTGTAAAAGAAATCATACTGTACATTTTCTTTGTATTCAAGCCATTTAAAGACCTTAATTGGTTCATGATATTATTATAAACTACTAATATCTTTGACTTGAGATGTCAGTTTATCAAAATCTGTAATTTTCATTTGAAAATGGAAGTAATCCAATAATCACTAAGCACCACTAGTAAAGATTGTTGTTGAAAAAGAGGAAGACAATTAATTGTTATGATGATATTAAGAACTTGATTTCCAATTTTCATTGGTTATCTTTGGGGTTTATTCTTAATAGTTAGATTTTTCAAATGCAGAAGGTGGAAAAGCTGAAATTGATGTGCTTACCGTTTGTAGCAGCAACTTAGTGATTGATATCATTTATCCTTGAGATTCTCAAGCTAGAAGAATTGTTGGATGGTTTAGTTGGGAATTCAAAAACTCCATCTAGGGCAGTTAATTTACTCCCAAAATATCTAAGATCCTATTTCTATTTTGTAAGTAAAGTGACACGTAGGCATCATAGTTTCTCTATTTGTATGTGATTCCTTTGTGTATGTGTCTCTCTCTCTCTCATTCACAGTTTTTGTGGGAATTTAACGTTGAACTTGAGAGCAACATTAAAAATGGAAACAGTGGCATCTTTGGGACTGGGGCTTCTCCTAATAGGGATTTCAAAATTTTCGAGGATGAAACAACATAAATTTTGGGGGATTGGTAGGGTTCTTTGGGTTGGTGTCGGATAATTTATTGAAATTTGATCTCAATTTTAGCAATAATTCGCTACTTTTGGTCTGGTTCTTTGGAATCAAGTGTGAATTAACCAAACAATGAAATTTGTGATAAATAGGATTTTAAATCATGGGAGTTTAAATTTAATTTCCATGTAAATAGCAAAGTTTCATCCAAAAGCAAAATATCTATTTCTATTCCATGTAAATTAACCAAATATGCTTTTGATTTTGTGTCAAAAGAAATTCTTGAACTTGATTTGAGGGGTGAAGACCCAACTACAAAAGATAAAAGCCCAGGTCAAGGGCCATTAAGCACCCTGGAGAAGAGTATGTGCCACAATGCACTGAACATCTAGTTAAAAGCCATTATCTATTTCTTCTATAAATAATACTAAAAGTACTTTGGTTTTGTTACTTTGTTTGTAAGCTAAGGGCTTTTTGAATTTTAGGGGAGAAGGGCATAAAATTAGATAGGTGGCATGAGCTGCTTCTCTTTGTAGTTTTTTATTTTCCCATCTCTGCATAGTACATATTTTGAGTGAAAAGTATGAGGAATAGCAACTGGTTATGTGAGATTCATTTGTGACATGTTCATCATTTGAGTGTTTATATAAGTTTTTTTTTAACCCAATGTTTAATTGGTATCCATATTATTGGGGTGAATTTCAGGGGAGAGAATACTTTCCTTAAAAAATGAACCTGGGATAGTCATAATTGTGGTTTTATTTATGTCTCTGTGTGGTGAAAGCATGAGATTCAAAATCAATCTGTACCAGTGCCTAGAGTTTCATACTTTTTTTCCCCTCATTTTCTATATTGTGTTGGCTTGATAAGGAGCGTGCGGCAGTTCGACCTGAGCAAAGTACAAGTCAATTTATTTCCAGCAACAGTGCCAACACAGAAAATTTAAGCAGCACAAGTAGGCCAAGGTTGATTGAAAATGAGGACAGGCTTCCTGGAGCTGTGCTGCTTGCAAGGGCTAGGCTTCTGGAGAGGTTGAGAGGGGTGCCTCTTTTTGCAAACAGGTCAGTGCTTACTGTGATATGCAATTTGGAATTTTCCAAGGGTGAGTCTGGACATTACATGAAAATTATTATCTATTTTATGCCATCAATAATATGTTTATGCCAAAATTGTCATGATACATCTGTGCAATACCAAGATTGACTGCCACCAATGCTTTTGATGGTGAAGTTATGAAAGTATTGAATCGATCAATCTGATACCATATTTTCAGGTCTGATGATGGAAACATTTTTCTTCTCTGACTCCACTTTTAGATGGACCTCTATGTGTAAAAACTGGGTTATAGTGACCCATTTAATTCTTATGGAGTGGCCTGAAAAATCTTCAACTTTCTTGCAATTAATTATCCTCTTCATTATGTCCGTAATTTAAATTTCTTATGACAAAAGTATTTATGACTGGAGGAATTGCATAGTGTGTGTGTGTTGGATTGTATTGACAGCCCTATACTGTTAAGGGATGTTCAGCATATCACAAAACTAGGCCAACCAAGAACAACTTAACTGGTTTTAATTTTTTTAGTTTAAAAAACTGGTTCAAAATAGGACGCAATATGTTTTTTCAAAAAACTAGTTTTAACTTTGGTTCTTTCAAATATACATTCTCTCCAAAATCAAGTTCTGAAAATTTTGATGTTTTCATATGCATATTCTCACCATAATCTTTTTTTAAGTTAGAAAATTTTGCATCCCTATTAAGTAAAACTGGTTTTGATATGATTCTAGACAGACTCGAAATAAAATAAACCAATTCAGTTTTGTTTTTGGTTCCGCTTGTATTAGAAGTTTAGAACTGAACTAGTTCCACTTTTTTCCAATCAACCCTTATTGTCTGAATTGGGTAGGTGGTTTAATGGGATGATCGAAGGAGTAGTTCCATCTGATCATGCCTGTTGGATTTGTTACAGACAATTGAGGTTGTGGCACATCATTTGAAAGGGTTTATCACTTTTTCTTTTAATTAGATATGATTTTTTTTTTTTTTAATGTGAGATTGATGTGACATGGTGACAACTGTCCAAACCCATGGAATTCCCTTTGGAATCTCCAGAGATCCACACTTGAGCTCTTTTGTTGTGATTACCGATTCTGTCTTTATGAAATTTTAAATTGAAATCGAAGTGCAATTAGGCATCATTTGTGATCCTAACTTTGAGGACCCCCTAGAATTTGGCTTTGGTTTCCCCTTTGGAGGATCTGAACTTGGTTTAGTAATTGCAATGGCTAATTATACTGGTTCTCACCACCGGGTTCTATTATGAAGCTCAGTAAACATGCTGCCCACATACCAGAGAGAGTTGTATATTCCTTCAATCTCATTTTAGGACTTAATATTAATAGGGCAGCAATTCTGGCAGTTGGGGCAAGACACTGTAATTTATTGTGACAAAATTCTCCTAATATATTTTATTTCTTTTGACAAGTGCTGAATTCTATGCTATGTATTCATCAAACGTGCAACAATATCCATTATGGGAATTTAAAATATTCACAAATTATTGGTGAATATCTCTTGTTCCACCAATGTCTTTGAAACGGTTGGTCTTGTTTTAATGGATGGCTTCTTCAATCATTGTGTTTCTCATTCAATTTTTATTTTTGTCAAATTTTTCTTGGACTTCCATTAGCTTTATGATTTTTTCAGTAACTTGAACCTCTAAATATTTTCATATCATTATTTGTCATTTGCTGTGAATATCTGCTGCTGATACTACTGACATCATCCTCACTACTGCTGCTGCTGCTTGTGCTACTATAGATATTGTGTGTTGCAACCTGCACATGGTATTATGGTCTAGACTATTGGCAAAATATTCTGAATGTGAAGATCTTTCTTCCCTTGTCCTTGAATCAAAATAATAGTCTCGTGTTGGTTTTGCTTTTTAATTTAGGGGAAGTGGGAGACCTTTGTCGGACCGCCCTGAATTAACATTTGAAGATGACCTAAGAGAGCTTGTTGATGATCGAGACTTGGGTACTCGAGCATCAGCAGGTCAGTCAGCTGGAGGCTCAAGCATTACTAGCCTGACATCTCAAATCGAGAGGCTACAATTATTGTTAAAACCGAAGAAGAAGCCACCTGGTCTCAGTCAGGAGGCTCTAGATTGTTTGCACCTGGAGGTTTTCAGCAGCAAAGTTGAAGGGGCGGTATCAAGAGCTTCACAGGATTGTAGTATATGTCTGGAGACATTCGTAGAGGGAGACTCGCTTATATGCTTGCCATGTTCCCATAGCTTCCACTCTGCCTGCTTGGATCCCTGGCTTTCAAACTTGTGGTGACTGGGCATATTGTTGCAGAACTATAACTATAGTAACAAGTCACAACAAAGCATCAAAGAGTTACATTTTTTTACTAGAAATGTTTTTGTAATCTGGGTTTTCCTACACGTGTGAAAGTTTTGGCACTGACCAAATTATTATTTTTAATTTGTAATTGTGTGCATATGTAATTATTGTATCTCCTGCTCTGTTGTACACCCACGAGAAAATCTGGTCTGATTGTATTTCTTGATAGCTATTTTGAAATTTGTTGAATAAATGTTTTCTGTGTTTTACTGTTTTAGATTATCTTTTGATCTCTCCTCTATTCAGGAAATTTAGAAGGCATTGACAGTCAAAGCCCACAAAGCCTATGAATGATGTTGGAAAGACCCAACAAGTAGTACTGCGGCCCACACACACACACATATATATATATATATATATATCTGAAAATAAAATAACATAATTTAAAAATGCTTTTAATTTTTTAGTTTTTGATAAAGTAAAAAAATGATTTTAACTTGAACATAATAGAATAGACTAATTGAATGAATGGAGAAGAGAGCAATTATTAAACTTATGCTTTGGTCCTTGTTCTATTTTTCATTTTAATTATTGCCAAAACAATAGTATAAACTAGAGAAATAATCTTTAAATATTGTTATTACAGGCTTCAAGGAAAAGCTCAATTTGGAGTGTCAATTGGTCCTTAGTAAGGACGTCATAGTGTTGTTAAATGGCTCCTGTAAAAAATTTAAAATTTGATTTTGAATCAATGATTGCGGTTAAAAGGTTCCCGAAAGAAATTCTAATGATTCTCAAGTTAGGGTGTTTAACATTTTTATTAGGGTACTCAAAATAGGTAAATTTAGTATATAATATTTTTTTTGTAAGTATATATATATACATTTTTTTTTCAAGTCAGGGTAGTTACAGAATAGATTAGTTTAAACTAATTATTTATATAATTTTTTTTGCTAAGTATAATTTTTTTTTTTTGCCAAGATCCATTACTTACATATAAAAGAAATGTACTTTATCAAGATCCATTACTTACATATAATAATTGCAATTTGCTTCCAACAGCCTTGGAAGCGTGTAGGCATGATTGTTGTAATGTGTTCGTTTCTTAATGAAATTGCAATTTAAAAAAAAAAAAAAATCCATTACTTACATATGTCCATCTTGAATGTATAAGCCATTATCGTGTACTTGTCCAAGGAATGTGCATTATTGTAAATAATTTTAAATTTTATTTTACCTTTATTTTTGAGTTATTGGAAATTGATACTATGAATTACTCTTTTACGTTATTTACATTTGTTATTACTAATTTTTTTTTTTTTTTCAATTTCAAGATTCCTCGTTTTGTTAATTTCAAGATTCCTCAGTATTTTTATGAAACTCTCTCAGTTGGGTACATCAGCTCTTCCAGGCCTAGACATTATTGCCAATCTGTTGGGCAAATGGACCGAATGAGACTTACCAATGAGCAAAACGCAATGAGTGTGACCAAACAAGCCAAATCTGTTTGTGTCCATCTTATCACAGTATGTTCAAATTTGTTAAATAGTAGAAATAAACGTTCTTTTTGGAGCTTTCGAAAGGGACATCTTCAATTCCTTTTTATTAGAATGATACATATACACAGAAATGTAGGTTAGATGACGAGTAACATTCGAACAGATCGAGAGTGTGGAAAAAAATGGCATCAACTTGTGATGATTAGTAGCTATTGCATCCCCACTTTACTCCACATCTGTGTGTTACAATGCATAGAGGACCATAAGTTATTAAAAATTGAATCCATTCTAGGCCTTAAACTAGTCTTAATCAAGAAATTAGAGCTATGATTATGAAAAGTTTGTGGCACAATTTGTTTTTGAGTAATCTTATTGACTCATGTAGAAGACTTGCTGAAATACTATGATATATAATTACCCCATCTTGTGACTTTCTTTGCATAGTGAATAGGATTGGGTTATGTACTACGATTTTCAAAGTACCAACTTATTCTAAATCTGAATCTCGAATCTCATTCAACTTTAAAGCAAGTTTGTAATAAGGTAGCTAGAGCTAGAACCTAGAACAAGCTGAAAGCAATCATTGCTTGAACCCAAAGCTTCGATACCAACAGATATGGTGGGTGAAGTGTTAGCAGTAATACCTTTAAATGTCACAAGATTGGTACTTTTCTAGTAAAACTCTTTCAGCTAATACAAAGATACAGAGAGAGTTCTATCAAAGGAAAACGGACAAACAAAAATGTCTTAAAGACAAGGATTTGGATTTCAATCTTTAGTTTTAATGACTAGAATAAAGAATGAAATTATAACTTTTTTTTTTTTTTTTGAAGTTTTGAAAAGATTTGAGATTTATTAGTGTTCGATTGGGATCAGCTTATTTTGCTAAAATTGAAAACTTTTTACTGAAAATACTGTAAATGAAGGTAAAAGTTAGCTGAATAGTGCAAAGGAACCTATGAATAATACCAAAAAGTGCACTTGGACCCATGAATAGTAGCAAAAATAAGCTGAATAGTAAAATAAGTTGGCAAAAATAATCTATGCCAAATGCACACTTATTATGGGTCTGTTTGAGATCCGTTTATTTTGCTAAAATTGAAAATTTTTTACTAAAAATACTGTAGATAAAGGTAAAAGTTAACTGAAATAGTACAGTGAGACCCATAAATAGTACCAAAAAGTGCAGTAAAGCCCATGAATAGTAGCAAAAATAAGATGAACAGTAAAATAAGTTGGCAATGGAACCTATAAATAATACCAAAAAGTGCAACCCATGAATAGTAGCAAAAATAAGTTGAATAGTAAAATAAGTTGGCAAAAATAATCTATGCCAAACGCATACTTACTATAAGTCTGTTTGAGATCCGTTTATTTTGCTGAAATTGAAAACTTTTTGCTGAAAGTACTTGTAGATAAAGGTAAAAGTTAACTGAAATAGTATAGTGGGACCCATGAATATTACCAAAAAGTGCAGTAAGACCCATGAATAGTAGCAAAAATAAGCTAAATAGTAAAATAAGCTGGCTTTTTTAAGCAGGAGCCGAACACACACTTATTATATATGGATTTAAAATTGTTGGGAAAAATTCTATACAGCTGTGAATGAATTTCAGCAAGTACAACCACACAAGAACACCAAGATTTATGTGGAAACTCTTTCTCATTGAAGAAAAAACCACGAGACAAACTCCAAATAATTTTACTATATTAAATAAAAATTACAACACTTAGAGATACAACTTGAGCAAAGAAAAAACTCTCCTTTTCTTTTCACTCACTACTCTCTTCTTCACTATGTATCTCTCACAATTTTCTTACTCTCTTTGTTTTCTCTTCTCTTTTGCTTGCTCTCAGTCACGCAATTCTTCAAGATTGCACTGTCCTTAGTCTCACTTGCTTGAGAAATTATAAATTCCTCCGATGGACCACGTCACTTGTCCACCATTCCACCAAAAAACTCCCACTTGTTTAAAATTACTGAGTCAGTAATAAGTTTTTGTTCTAAAAAAATTCTAACTAAGCAATTTTAAGTAAGTAAGAGTTTTTTAGTAGAATGGTGGACCTCGTCACTTGTCCACTATTCTACTAAAAGACTCTTACTTGTTTAAAATTACTGAGTCAGTAATCAGTTTCTGTTTAAAATTTTTTTCTAACTCAACAATTCTAAACACATAAACTCTTTTAGTGAAATAGTGGATTACGTCACTTGTCATTCTCCAGTACTTTATAATTTCTTTAGTTGTTGGGACTTGTCCTCTTCGCCCTTCTTCAAATGGCCGAATGGCCTTACTTTATATTGCATCATCTTTTCCTTCTTTTCTTCCTTTCACACTCTTGACATCAAATCACAATAAATGCAACTCACTTGCCTTGACTTTGCTTTAGCCAATTTCCTTTTTCTTCAGCTCTCCATGAAATTTTAAATTGAAATCAAAGTGCAATTAGGCATCATTTGTGATCCTAACTTTGAGGACCCCCTAGAATTTGGCTTTGGTTTCCCCTTTGGAGGATTTGAACTTGGTTTCGTAATTGCAATGGCTAATTATACTGGTTCTCACCATCGGGTTCTATTATGAAGCTCAGTAAACATGTTGCCCACTTACAAGAGAGAGAGTAGTATATTCCTTCAATCTCATTTTAGGACTAAATATTAATAGGGCAGCAATTCTGGCAGTTGGGGCAATACACTAATTTATTGTGACAAATTCTCTTACAAGAACCAAGAACTTGCAACAAGGATATGGGTTACAACTTGTTTGTTAATTCTCCTTTTCTTTCTGTTTGCTTTATACTCCACTTCAGTTTCTCTTAGTGACTGAGTCTGTTTGGGGTAGAGTCTCTAGGTCTTGGAGGCACAAAAGATGTTGAAACAGAGAGAGAGGACCTAGCTAGGAGGTTTTCTAGGATTATGGGGATCCTATGACAATGATGATTTTTTTTTTTAGGATTATTAATTTTGGACTTTTTGGATTTTGTACTCAATTGGCACCAAAAAAAAAAAAAAAAAAAAAAAAAAATCAAATTGAACACATGACACAAAATTAAGCTCTAATTTGAAATTTATTTGGGTTTTCTCTCAATTTTGGCTTTAAATATATACTAACTTGTAACCCATGCATACACATGAATGCATTTAAAAACAAACACATTTTTTTTTATATCATAAAATGTATATAATTAATCGAATTATTAGAAAAAATAAACATAATTAGATACAAGTTAGAAATCTTGTTTGAGTTTAATAAGATAAAATGTGTAAAGCTTTTTGTTGTTTGGTGATTTTTGTTGATTAAATATATGAATGATTTCTAAAGAAAATATTTTTTTGTAGTTCATTAATATTGGACTATTCATATTTTGTACTCATTTTGTACAAAGATTAAAAATTTTAAGTACACACATAGCACAAAGTTAGCCAATAATTAAAATCTAATTTGGAAAAGTTTACTATATTTTTGGCACAGAGAGAAAAACTCATATCTCGTAAATATGTCCCATGTTCTTGCTATTGCCAACACGTGCATAAAATTAGGTATGATTCCTAAATAAAGGATTGGAAACAAGAAAGGTACACATCAAACAATGAATAAGTGGGTCATTCCAGTAAATGGCTGTTTCCCATGTTAAGACTCATTATAAGAAATAAAAATTATTAAATGAAAGTTACAAGAGTATAATATGGGTCATCATTATTTAATTGCGGTTGATTTAGATGGTGATGTGAAAATGAAATGATGCAAGAGATATGGTTTAGCTAGCCTAAGCCCAGCCACAATACCATCGTAAAATTGAAATATACGTAGATAGACTAACCTATTCACATGCACTTCGAATGTTCTAAGAATAATAGTCTTTTTGAAAAAATCAAAACATTGGCATTACAAAAAAGTGGCTTCAATTACTCACACATCTACATATTGATCTTGTTAGTCAATGATCTTTATCATGTGTAGGCCCATAAGCATTGAAATTTCATGAACTAAATATGTATATTCGAATTAGCTTAATTAGTAAAGTCTCTTACTCTCTTGTCGTTTCACCACAAATTAGATGGTGTCTTTATTTGATGATAAAGAGTAATCATCATAGAGTCTGTGGACGCCATATGTTAACATTCTATTGTATTTATAAAAAAAATAAGCTACATTTAATATTTCATTAAAAAAATGTAAATTATATTTTTCACACGACTATCTAATTATGCAAGAAATAAGTGTATTCCAACTAAGAGCTTAAACATAGTTATTCATGTAAAAAAATAACAAAAGACTTATATTGTTCTCAAAAGCAAACCAAATAAACCCAAAATATAAAGTACTTAGTGTCTTCTCTAATCCTTATTTAATAATATGTTAAAATCTAATGAGAAACTTTACATAAATTTGTATTGTTTAGATTAATTTGATTATTATTTGGTAAAAAGTAAAAGTGGAAAGAAAAATGTGTTCTTTGGAAAATTTAAGTGTTTAGTTTAATAACGAAGAAAATTTTCAAAAACCTACTCAAATATGTTACAAAAACTTGAAATTGTGTAATATTTTAATGTAGGGATGAGTTTTGCAAATAAACCTACAGATCATATTGATGAGAGAGAACACCAATGAAAACAACATAGACTTTATGCGCGACTTAGAAGAAAAAGAGAAGGAAATGATCAGAAAGAAGAACGTTTGGCAAGACGTCGTGCCAACTATGCAAGACGAAGGCAAGAAATTGTGCAAGGCAAAAATATTTTAGTGGGAAATCAAGCAAATTTAAATGAATATACTTTGCATTCTAATGCTACAACAACATGCCCATTACTAATACCACCAAATGGCGAGGTTCATCATTTGGCTCGAAATACGTCAATTGAGCAAAAGGCTATACAACATAGTAATGGTGAGAATATAGTTTCATATCTTTAACTAGTCTTCATTGGATAGAATTTTGTTGAATCAATATTTTTTTTATATCATTTGAATCCATTTAAAACATGTTTGGAAAAAAACAAAAACATATTCACATTTATTTCAAATTTTAATTGTTACAAATCATTGACAGGTGAATCGACTGAATCAATTAACATTGAGGTAGCACCAAGACTTCGACTAACCAATATTCGTCGAATTGCCAGAAATATTTTGTCTTCAAATAATGTGATGGGACAGTTTATTGGTATGCTAATTGTAAGGTGGTGGGCCTGGATCGGGATATTGGGCTGCTTCCTGCCATACTAGGCTCGAGTTGTTTCTGAGTAAAGGAGTCAGGACCGGCCCAATTGGAACACACCTTGGCCCGACTTGTGCGCAAACCACACCACGTCTGTCAAAGTCTGTTTATAAACTCACAGCAGGCAGAGTCACTGTTAAGAGGTTATGGCAGGCAGATATAATATAGATAATTTAAAGAAAGTACAGTCACTATTTCTGCCATAATAAGTAAAGTAAATGACTTAAAAGGCCTCACGTTCAAAGAATAAAACTTAAAAAAGGGGGTAGAACAGGGTTAGTAGAATCAAAGGAATGAGTTTATCACATCAAGTATTACCACGGGGCTCTAACCAGGGAAGGGAAAACTGCTCTCTCAATGCAAGTAATTTCAGAGGAGAAATTAGTTGCTTTGAGAGGCCAGTCCTAAATGGTGTGTGCCCGAGTATAAATCGTTTGTCTCTAATAGAGGGCAAGGCTATTGAGGGAGAGAGGGGGTTAACCCATTTGTGTGCATGCCTGCCATAAAAACACTCTGTTTTTTCTTTCTTCTTCCTTCTCTGTTCTTTTGTTTATCTTTTCTCTCTTTTTCTTTCTTTAAATTCTTTCTCTCCTCTTCCTCTTCTTTTTTCTTTTTTCTTTTCTCCTCCCCCTCCTTGTACACAGATACGAGTCTCTTATATAGAGCCTGCCGTGACCGGTTTTACTGTTCTAGCCCCTTAATGGCCCTTGTCTGATATGGGAGCCTTTTACCGACCACTTTCCGAGTCAATAGTTCTAACTACCACCATCGACCTGTGGCTTTCAGACAATGAAGGTTCATTTTCTACTCGTCCCAGTATATACCTTCTCCCTCTCGGTCTCACATGGCATGCACCCAGTGGTTCTTACCCACCCTTACCTCTTTTGGGTGGCATGTCATCCCAGCAGGACTGTGCCCACCAAAAGAGCCTGAGCAAGAACCACAAGAATGGGTTTTCACTCCTCTCCCCACTGCCAGACCGTGCCCTCACCCATGACCTCACCCTTTCCCATAGTGGCTGGGTATAGGCTGGTGATGCTTGGGTCGCACGCGTGCTTTACCTTCTTGTTGTTTCATACATTTGCCGAGATCTGAGAATGGGTGTGCATATCCTGCTGTGCGCTTTTTGGCTTGTTTTGGTGTGGGTTGCATCTCTGATAGGCCAACGTTTCTGACTTGTCCCTTTCTTGGGGGGTTGGGCCTTGTTGGATCATTGGGCCTCCCTCTAGTTTGGGTGTTTGTCTCGTGGCTTGCATTTCCTGCCATACCAGATTGTTGTTCCTGCTGTTTAACTTAATCCTGCAGGGCCCTTTTGGGCCTGCTGTGTGTTTTCTTCTCAGTAACCCAGTATACTTACTGGGCCTTTTCTTTCACTGCTCACGGGCTCCAATGTCCCTTTTCTCTTTTGGGCATCCTTGGCCTATTTTTTCCAATTCTGTTTTACCCATGGGCTTTTGTTAACCCATTTTGAGCTTCCTTGGCCCAATTACTTTATACTTCACCCTTGGGGCTCATGGGTTTTCCCTTAGCCCCTTACTCTTTTTGTTTATATTGCATTGGGCCTGCTGTGGCCCATTCTTACTTTTCTTCGTAGTTCCCATGGGTTTGTTTCTTTTCTCTTTCCGGACTTATTCAAGCCCGTTTGCTTCTTCTAGACCCATCTCATGGACCCGTGAGCCATTCATTTCTGCCATGACTTCTGTTTGCTGTTTCTTTTGGTCTGCCCATGTTGTTGGGCCTTTTGTCTTGCTGGGCTTTGTCAAAAATGAGCCTCAACACTAATATATTAAACCATCCATCATCTTTATGCTATGTAGCAAGTTTGTTATATCTCAATGTCAAGAATATTAATAACCGTTTATAATAAGTTCATGCTTTCTTCTAACTTTTCCAAATATAATGTTAAATGATTTTGAGGTTGAAGCATGTAATATAAATCTTGACACTAATGACAATAAGTTATATACAATAACATATTTCTAAATGCTCAACATCATGTTTTGTTATAAAACAAATAGAAATATTTTATCCAATTTCATTATTGCAGTCAAACAAAGAAGACAAAGAGTTGAAAGCACAAATGAGTTGAAGCAAGGGGATGATCATAATCAACAAGGTTTGTTACTCAATATCATTATTTTTGTGTGTTTTCAGTTTTAAACCATATAATTTAATTACTTTATGCAAACTCTTATTTTGCGTGCATGTATTTAGTCATTCCTCCAAATGTATTGTTATATTTCAATCATTTCACCTTATAATATTTTTTTTGAAAATTGTTAAAAATTTTAGCACTATCATTTACACCATCTTTCACGAATACAACAACAATATCAACAAAACCTTATACTCTGTTTGGTTTGGAGATAGAAAGGTGGAGGGATAGAAAATGGTGGAATAAAATATACTATATTTAGCTTTCCTTTATGTGTGTTTGGTTGGGAGAATGGAAAAGTGAAGGGATGGAAAAATCTTTTGTTTGGTTGAGAAGAAATATTAAAGGATAGAAAATGTAATTTATATAAATTTAATTTCATACCCCTATTACATAAAACAATTTTTTTAATAGTTTATAAGAAGTATTTTTTTTTAAATTATTATAAACTTACATACTAATAAGACTAATAAAACATCTAGCAAAAGAAAAAAAACCTGTCGTTCAATATTTAAATATAAAAAAAAAAAGAAAAAAAAAAAAGACCACACACAAAACAACATACACAGTACATCTAGGCAAATAATAATAATAATAATAACAATAATAATAATAATAAAAAGAAAATGCCATATGATTTTTTTTTTCTTTTTAAGAAAAAACACACACATATCTCAACAAAAAAAAAAAACACGCACACACACACATCAACTACAACATACATAGTAGATTTAACAACAAAAAAGAAAAAGAAAAAAAAACCAACTTACATTTATAGTATTTATAAGAGGATTCCCCTCTTTGGACTAGACTTTTATGTAGTTCATAAATATCCCTAAACCTTAGATTTAATGCAAAAAAAAACTTGAGGACAACCTGGTAAAAATATATTTCCAACTCCACTTAATATAGTGTTGGTCCAACACTTAAAAAAAAAAAAAATCCAAGTTTTAGTCCTGGTCCTGATTTTGCAAAAAGAAAAAAGATCAGACCACACCAATTCTTTATCCATATATATATATATATATATATATATATTAAAACAAAACCCTAATAACCTAACTCTACCATTCTCTCTTCTCATTCTATTCTAATACAATTGAACATTTTTTTGGGTGTTTTGAATCAATTAATCCACAATTATTTGCGAAAACCCAAAATATTAGAGCCCAACAACGCATGTGAAGGATCGAGCTTGTACTGTCAAGTTAGATCCAAGCTTTTATGGGATCGACAAACCTTTCTAGTCCCCAAAAATTCAAAAAACGAACTAGATTGGACTGTTTACACCTATGCATGAAAGGTGGCTGATCAGTTAATTTCCATCTACTCTCATTTTCTCCCTAAATTTGGTTGGATTGGGTTTTGGTGGTCCCAGTGAGGGCACATGGGTCCCACTAAAATCTCCTCCTATTTTCTATGATGAATCAATGTAAATTGGTTTCTTTTTTTTAATTTTTTTATTGCACATCGCAATACACGTGTCTTTTGATGTGGCATAAAAATAATTTTTTATTTTGGTTGTTAGCTCGATCAATATTTTCCTTACATAATGATATAGACTATTTTGACACACTACAAAAATGTTAGGAACTTTTTTGAGAGAGTTTCAACTTATGACGTTCACTCCTAATGATAGCTCTTTATCATTAGACCAAGACACCAATCAGTTTTTGATGTAGGCAGGGATTGAACTTCAGATCTCTTATTCAACCATCAGAGACTTTACCAGTTGAGCTAACTAAAACCCACAAATGTTAGGAACTAAACTGACAAATTTGAAACATTATGGACCAAATTGACACAATTTATATGTCACACCAAATAGATAATTTACCTTTTAAGGGGGGGAAAAAAAAAAAAAAAAACAAACGGTATTTGTTTGTTTCATTAACTCACCATTTCATAGCTTTATATTATTCATACATGAGTAAAAATTGTTACCCACATCCTTTCCTTTCCCTCTCTCGTGTTTTCTCTTCCCTCCCATTTCTATTGTACCAAACACATTGAAACTGGCTTTTATTTACCGTCTCAGGACAATCAAAGCAAATCTTTTTGCTTTCTAGGTTTTTATTTTTCGTGGGGTTTGAAAGTAGAACCTGAATATACTCTTCAATTCTCTCCTTTTGAATCATATTTCTTTCTGTAAATTTAATAAAGCATTCTGACCGAGCCGTGTTTGAATTTGGTTGGTCAAGTAAAGCTCTTTTTTTTTTTTTTTTTTTTTTTTTTTTTTTTTTTTTGGGTCCAATAAAGCTTTCTAGACTTGACTTATTAATTTGATTTATGGTTTTTTGTTTTTGTGGGATTTGAGAGTAGACCCAGAAATAGCTACAGCTCAGTTTACATCATCCTCAATTTCAACGAGGAACTTGCCTTCGTTTCAGTGGCTTCAACTATCAATAGTGAAAGTTGGTCCTTCAATGGAGCATTTGGGAGTAGGGAGTGGTCTCTCTCAGAGGGCACTTAGGGGTCTGGTTGCTTCTAAGGTAGTATTTTCATCCTCATTTCCATTTCTCAAATTTATCAGTGTTTGTTATTGAAGTTTGTTGTATTGTAGCATGTGGGGATTTTGATTGTTGTGAATTATTTGTTGGTATGTGGCTGGTTTGGGTACTTTGGGATGGGTTTCTCTATAATTTGTGTGATTAAATGTTTAAGTTAATGCAACGTTAAAAAAGCAAGGTGGTGCTCCCAAAGAATATAAGGAGAAGCCAAAACAAAAAGTAAAAAGTCTTAAAGAAAAATTTACAACAAAGAATTTAGTGAAAGCTCATAACTAAATTAGAAGACACGAGAAGTCAAAAGTTCATTCATATAAGATCTTAAAAAATAACTGTTTCAGCTTTACCACGCATAACTATTACTCCTCAATATAGGTGCATTCTTTTCTCTTCAAAATTATACTTTGAACACAAAGGTTCAACTTTTCAAATCCCCCAATTATAGCTTTAGACAAAACATCTCTTCCAACATGATAACACCTACACCACAAGTTAAGGAGTTACTACATCACAGAATAAGGTGCAACCTAGGAGATGATTCACATTATCTTCATGCCACCCTAAGCCACCACACATTGTAAGAAGAAATGATTCACATTATCTTCATGGTTTTTACACATAAATTTACCAATCCATAATAATTAACCTTGCTTAAATTATTTGTCATCAAAATCTTCCCTACTACCATACAACAGGAGAAGAAAGCTACCCTTGAGTTAGCAGTACACAAAATTTCCAATGCTTTGCAAGGAAAAGTTGTTCCTCCTTCTCTCAATGTTTTATAGTAGCTCTTCAATTGGAAGTCTTTTTTTTTTTTTTTTAGTACAGAAATCATAATATATATATATATATATCTTCTAATAAATGTGCCATAGATTCTATTTCCTAATCATGCCCCATTCAAATGAATAAAGGATTCCATTTAAAACGACCATTTCCAAACTCTATATAGTTTTCCACTCTATCTTCTCTATTTGTTTCGATTAGAAAAATATCAGGTTGTCTCTCCTTTATAGTAGACTCACCATTCCACAAATTTTAGAGCCATCACTGTCATATATGATAAAATGCAAGGCATCCCTTCTTTTAATATGATTCCACAAGCCCAACACGTACAATCCCTTGACCTTGCCCAAACACCAATTTGCACAGATAGTGTCATTCTTCTATTACTCTCTTCCATAATGCATTTTCTTTGCATATCCCCAAAACCACTTTCGCAACAAAGCTTGATTAAACAGCAATATCTTCTTAATCCCCAATTCTCCATGGTATAGAGTAGAGGATTGCAACAAATACTCCAATTAACTAAATGGAAATTAAATTCGTCACCCTTACCACCTCAAAGGAAATCCTTTTGAAGTTTTTCCAACCTATTTGCCACCCTACAAGCAATGGAAAAAATATAGGAAATATTTTGGAAGTCTAGATAGCATACTTTTGATTATAGTGAGTATGCCTCCCTTTGATAGGTACAATTTCCTCCAACCAACCAATCTCTTATGCATTCTCCCTTGAATGGAATCCCATATATGCCTTGCCTTGAAATGAGCTCCCAACTGTAAACCCAAGTACTTCAAAACATGACATCCAAGATTGCTTGCTAGTTTTTCAACATGCACTATCTCTCCTTCTGGACCAGTTTTAGAATTACATAGAATAATTATCAAACCTAAAATTGGCTCAAACCAAATAAGGACACATCTTAATTAATGAAGATGTGTAGAGTATGCATCACAAATGATGGGTGTGTCATCAACAAAAAGTAGATGGGATATTAAAACCCCCTTTCAATCTATTTGTTTTTATAGGAATCAAAACCCCAAAGGTAGCATTTAAAAAATTTTCAAACACACATTTGTCATAACTTGAAGCATTGTGATTTTTTGTTGTTTTTTTTTATAAGTAAATAAACTTTATTAAAAACTCAAATCAAGTACACGATGAGAGAGATGAAAGAAAAAATAAAACAGGAAACAAACAGAGTGACTATCTAGCTCCCAGGAAGTCCACAAACTCTAAGAACTCCTCAATAGAGAACATCGTAGGGGATGTCATCCACTCTTATAAGGTTTTCAAAAACTGAAACTTCAATTTCATCATGCTAGTTTATGTACCTTCAAAACACCTTGCATTTAGTTCCCACCATATACACTACATAAGACATAGCAAGACTACTAACCAACTGCCCCCTATTACCACTTCTCCCAAATCGTCTCAACTAGCTCAAGAGAATATCATTTTCTGAATATGGCATCACCCAAGAAATACCAAATAAGCAAAAATACCAAATAATTTGTTGAATTTTAGTTTGGAAAACATGATTGACGACTGTTATTGTTATTTGTTGTAATTCAGTTTAGTTTCAAATAGAGAATCTATCCTTGCCTATATACCTCTCAATTTTAGAAGGGTAAAACTTTTTAATTGTAAGGTTGTTTGCCAATGAAACAGTGAAATAGTATTTTGGGGCCTACGAGAGAAAAAGAAAACTGCTTTGTGGGTCATTTTTTTGCTAGAAAGTTCAGAACTAGGTCACTTTGTGGTTTTCAAGTATGCTCTGTTATACGTGTCATATATGGGAACTTATGCGTTCAATATTTCTTTGTTTCTATGTAGCAATTCTGCTGTTTATTTCCTAGGCTTGGTTCTGATTTAAAATTAGAAGACATATGTATTATGGTCAAACGACAATATATACACCATAGCTCTGGATTTACATTTACTGAAATTCTGATACAGTTCATGTTATGCGTGTCTTTTTTGACAAGGTAGCATTTTGTTCCCATTTATGTAGTACACCGACATTAAGCCTTTGGGTGATAGAGTGTTGGTCAAGATCAAAACAGCTGAGGAAAAGACGAATGGTGGAATTAGGTCCCAACAACTACTCAAACTAAGCCTCAAGGAGGTGAGGTGGTTGCAACTGGAGAGTGTAAGACAATTGGGAAGAATAAAGTAGACATCAGTGTGAAGGTAACTTTTGCTTACTCGTCGTTCTGGCTTCCAATTCTCCGTTGTTTCTTCCTTTCAATAATTGCTTTTCTTTGAACAGATTGGCACCCAAATTGTGTATTCCAAGTATGCAGGGACTAAGTTGGAGTTCAGTGGTTCAAATCATCTTATTCTGAAGGATGATGATATAGTTGGTATTCTTGAAACCGATGATGCCAAGGAACTTAAGCCCCTGAATGATAGAGTTTTAATCAAGGTTTGTTATATTTTTAAAGTTCATTACCCTTGAATGTATTTTCATGAAATGTGTATAGTGGAGTATAGCGGAGTATAGCCAAGGATAAATAATAATGTCAATGTAAAGGTCTCACCCTAAGGTTGTAGTCAGTGAACTGTTTTTGGTTTATTGCAAAATAATTATGTAGCTGTGCATGATATATCATGTCTGATCTTGCATTATGCTTTATTTATGTCTTTTCTTGGTTTATCATGTGAGCCATTGAGAACCTGAAGTAATATTTGGAATTATACCTTGTACGTTTGAACTCAAGTGCAGGTTACTGAGGCTGAGGAAAAGGCTGCTGGGGGTTTGTTGCTAACAAAGGTGACCAAGGAGAAACCTTCCATTGGGATGGTGAGGACTAGAGCATCTTCAGCTTTATGCTCTCCCAAGCATTAGCTGAATACTTGTTTTAGGATTGTAAGATGGGATTTCGGTGTTTGGGCAGATTAATATTTGATGTTTATGACTTTATTCTGCATTGGATGTGATAGGTGACTATGGTTGGGCCTAGTCCTCTGGATGAAGAAGGCAATAGGAAACCATTATCCCTCACCCTAGGGAGCATAGTCATGTACTCCAATTATGTTGGGATTGACTTTAAGGGCAAAGACGGTTACGATTACATTGGTTTGAGGGTTTCAGATGTTATGGCTGTTCTTTCTTAGTTGTCAATTAAATGCTCTTAAAGCATCTCCAGCAGTTTCTCTATATTTTTGTACTATTCGGACAGTAAACAGCAACATTCACCTTCTACCTACCTACTTTTTCAAAAACATCTTCCAATAGATTCTTTATCCTTTCTCTATCTCATTTAAATATTATTTCTTTATTCATTATATATTTATTTTTTAACACACGTATCCTCATACCCCCATCCCCACTCATTTCTTTGCTAATTTTTTATTTTGTTTTATTCTTTTGCTAATGAACAGTAGCACATCAGGTTTGGAGAATGACTGTTCATTAGCAAAAAACTTTTTGAGTTTTAAAGAAGCTATTGGAGGGCTATTTTATGGTTAGAATCTCTAAAATAAAAATGATTTTGTGTTTGCCGATGCTATTGGAGACGCTCTTAGTATGTACCTCCAAAATTTTATGCAGAAGTGCCTCAAGACACATGGATTTTGAATATAGTTGCACTAGAGTATGCTGATTGCAGCTTTGTGTCAGATTCTAATATTTTCAGTTCTCTGCGTAATTAATAATTAATACTAGTTCATTGAAACATCTGAAGTCCATTTGATAACAAATGGGTGTATTCCGTATTGTATTAAAATCTTCATTTTAAATGGATCCATTTCATTGTTTAGATTAAATATTACCAATCCAACTAGATGGAGAGCTAGAGAAAAAAAAATTTCTTCCAACATTGTCAAATTTGGTGAAGCCAATCACTGCAAATGCCTTTGCAAGGCTTAGTTCCTCTAGTATTAGTAACTAAGTTTTTTTTTTTTTTTTTTTTTTTTTTTTAACCCACGGCCTGTGGTGGAAGATTTTATAGCCTTCGATTAAGACTGCAAATCTTGTAATAGACTTTTAACTATTTATAGTTTCTATGCATATCCATATTTCTTCCCCCCCAAAAAATAAGTTTTCAAAGTAACTTCTGTTTAGAGAGTTAAAGGCTTTCAGCTCAATTGCAACAATAATTTTTGTTATAATAAAATTAAAAACTATAAGTGGGTGCTTGCCTTTGGCATGTCATAACTCATAACCAGTTTTATTTATTTTTAGTTTGGTAAAATTTTTTGTAGAGAGTCAATATTATTGTAGTGGACTGGTGCACAGCCGCCGTATATACTTTAAAGTGTGGAAAACATGACTTAAGAAAAAAAATTAATCAAATGGTCATACTGTGATTAGGGATGTGGCTTTTTTCAACAATTGAAGTTTTTTTTCCCTTAGTTATTTTTGTAATTTTTAAGTGCATGATTTTATTTCCATCTCTTTTACATTATTTTAGAGTTTTCTAAATCATATTAGACTCATGATATGGTATTTTATCAATGCTTAATTAGGAGTGGTTTTATTTGAGAAACAAGTTTTATGAACATGCATGGTCTTCAAGTTAAACATATTTTATGTGCTTTCCTTCACTTTGAAGCAAAGTTAAAGACTCAATTTTTTGCAAATGTTGTGGTTGGAAGTATGGATATAATAATTCAAATGTAGAATATGTGAAACGTGTGTGAAACCGTATAATTTCTATGTCCTATTCAAAGAATCTGTTGGCTGTTACTAATAGTTTATTTGTCAAACTCACTACATAATGATTCTTCAGCTTTTATTTAGTAGTGGAATTGATTCGAAAAACTTTTTTTTTTTTTTTTGATACCATTAAACAGAAAACACAGATTACAAATAGTTACCGTTTACATCACGAAGCATAGGAGACCAAAAGTGATGGATTGGCATTTAAGTGGCCTGATCAGCTAAATAACAAACTTGACCAAGGACCAAGTTAGATACAAAAATCAGCCTATATGAGAGTCCACTCTGCTGCAATGACAGGAGGTCTGCAACCATAGTTTGTTCCTGCCAGTTAGGAGCTCTTTCTAGATTGGAGACCTGGATTAGTCTTCTATTGTTACATAAAACCAAAATCCGCTGGTAACCAAGGCCCCTGGCCTTTGTAATTGCTTCCATCAATGCTTCCTGAGTTGCACCCGAGGCAGTTTTAGCAGCACAACTAACAGCACCTGTGAAGATAATGTTTCCCTGCAAATTTCTGGCTTCATATGCATAAGCTCACCTTTTTTCTCTTTGTCCCTGCAATCTTGATGAGAATCTGCCACTCCCTCTCAACATATGGATGCCCAGAATTGTGATGGATCCTCTGTTGGGGAGGTTGTATAGCCTTTGACAGATTAGTTTGGTACCTGCAAGATAAGTGTTGTGCAGTTAGAATCACTTCTATTGGGTTAGGCTGTATGCCCTCATGAACCACCAAGTTCCTGTGTCTCCACATAGTCCAAAGAGTGATAAAAATGTCTTGAAGGTATCTCATTGAGACACTATCCATCCCCTTATATCTGAGTAATAAGTTTCCAATCCAAATCTGGACAGAGATATTCCTTAGCTCAGAGGTTTGAATAGCCAAAGTGGTGCCATGCCAAGTAGCTCTAGCAAAGGAACAATAAAGAAAAAGATGTGAAGTTGACTCCTCATCAGAATTGCAGAGAGGGCAAGTACTGGGGGTTTGGATTCCTCTATTTTTGAGTGTCAGAAGAGTAAGGAGGCTATCATGCATAAGCTTCCAAATAAAATTCCCAATCTTCAAAGGAAGTTTCACCTTCCAAATGAGCTTCCAGATATTGGTTGGGATAGAGTTGTAACTGTGATGGTTAGAACAAGATGATGAGGTATCCTCCTGAATTAATTTATAGGCATCCCTTACCTTGAAAACCCCTGAATTTGAGTACTTCCAGAGCAATTTATCAGCAACTGTTCCAGTTTTTGATATGGGGTTGCTCATGATTTCTTCACTAATCGGGTAAGGATATATGGCTCTTACCAGGTCTGGTTTCCAAGTGCCATTACTATGGTTAATGAGATCCGCCACAGTTTTGGTCTGAAGGTTAGTATTATTTAAATTCTGAGTTGAACAAGGATACCAAGCCTGATGTGTAAGGGGTATATCAAAACCTTTTCCAATCCACCACCTACTCTCTTTGAGTTTGGGGTTTCTCTGGTTAACTATGCCTCTCCAAATCCATGAGTGATGAGGTTTAGGGGTACAATCATGGATTGAACACCTTGGGAAATATTTAGCTTTAAGAGCTCTTGCAATTAAAAAATGAGGATTATGACTTATTCTCCAAAATTGTTTAGCAACCATAGCCTGGTTCATTAAACTAAACTTCTTAAGCCCCAGCCCACCCTCACTCTTTGGTTTACAAATCTCATCCCAATTCAATAAATGCAATTCCCTCACTCTAGGCTCATGTCCCCACCAAAAATGCCCTTGGGAGAGAGTCCATCTTATTGCAAATGGTCTCAGGAACTCTAAAGCAGGAAAAGACATAAAGGGGCAAGGATTGTAGGACAAAAGTGATAAGAGTGGTTCTACCAGCTTGGGATAACAATTTAGCTTTCCACCCTTGTAGTTTTGAATGTAATTTGTCTACTAAGAAGTGGAAGTCTACTACCCCTGTTCCTCTCAACATGAAATTCATTCCTAAGTATTTACTAGGGGCTTGCACCAAATTAACCTGCAAAGAGGCTGCTAAAGCTTCTTGATCCTCTCTTGAAATGTTAGGAGAACAAAAAAGATCTGACTTGGCAAGGTTAACGCATTGCCCTGATATGAAGCAATACCAACTTAAGATCTGCTGAATATTTGTCAAAGACTTGTTGTCTCTTTTGAAAAACAATAGGGAATCATCAGCAAAAAACAAGTGGGTAAAAGAAACTCCATTCCTACCAAGTTTAACCCCATGAATGTCCTCATTGTTCTCAGCTTTGATCAGAGCTAGTGACATGATATTAGCACACATGAGGAAAAGATATGGTGATAAAGGGTCACCTTGTCTTAGTCCTTTAGCTGGTTTAAAGGATTGGGTGATGCTACCATTTACTAGCAAAGTATAATGGGCCGTGGAGACACATTCAAGAATCCAATTCACCCAGTTGGAACTAAAATTCATAGACACCAAGACAGCTTTTAGGAAGACCTAATTAACACTGTCATATGCTTTACTCATGTCAATTTTTAAAACACCAAAACCATTTTTCCTACCCTTCCTTTTCCCCAACATGTCAAGAATTTCATGTGCTAACAAGATATTATCAGTAATAGATCTACCTCTTATGAAAGCATTTTGAAAAGGGGTGATGAGCTCATCCATAAAAGATTTAAGTCTATTTACAAGGATTTTGGAAATAACTTTATAGATTACATTGCACAGACTTAGGCGAAAGTGGGTAACATCATCAGGAAGAAAAAATCTGGGATGCCATCTGGACCAGGTGCCTTATGAGGACCCAATTGGAACAGAGTATTCTCAATCTCCTCATTTGTGATTGGTCTATTGAGTAGAGAGCATTGCTAAGTGGATAGTTGTGGAATGGGTAAGGTACTCAAACTTGCTAGAATACTGTCAAAAACAACTGTGGTAGAATCTTGATAAGAGTTTTTAGAGTGATTCACCAAAATGTTTTCAATCTCCACCGGATCCTCAGTGGTAGTCCCATCACTCCTATTAAGATGGATAATCCTACTTCTTGCTCTTCTCTGCTTCACTACAGTTTGGAAATATTTGGTGTTTCTGTCCCCCATTATAATCCAGTCAGATCTAGCTTTTTGGGCCCACATCAGTTCTTCTCTGTGAAGCAAATTTTCAAGCTCCTCTCTAATTACCCTTTCCTTCCTAACATCATTTACAGAGGATATTGAGTTCTGGGCATCTTGAAGTTGAACCATATTCTGTTGAATATCCCACTCTACTCTTCCAAAAACCTCCTTATTCCATTGGATGAAATTCTTTTGAACTTGGACCTAAGGGTTCGCATGTTGGTGGGCCCAAATTTGGGAGATTAATTTCAGGGGCCTGGCCCGTAGTCCTTTGCCTTCTATTATCATGTGACCGATCCGTCTCATTGGCATGGGCTTGTGTCCTAGACAAACGAGGCCCATTACTAGAGTCCCCAAGTTCAAAACGGAACCGTCTCCTATTCACTCTTTGGACCAAATTCTCAATGAGAGACTCTGGGGACATTTACATCTTCGATTAGCAAAATTGAGCATCATTTTGCTTGCCCTTGTCAATGATTAATTATATATAAGAACATGAGCAATGATCATCTAAATTAGTGCTACCTAGCTACCATTTCGACTGTTAGTATAACTAAAGACAAAGTTTTCTGTGAATTAGATTGGAGGAGTCTCTTTCAATTTGTTACATGACAATGCAGATGATTTGATGTAAATGACTTAAACCATTTAGCAAATCACATAATTTTTAGAAGTACACACGAATACTAGTTAAAGTCACCAAGTAACAAAATAGAAGAAGAAACTTCTATCCAATAACTAATAACTAATGCTTTCAACTTTATAATGGGGTCTATCTTGACATTCAATATCTTTTGGTTCAGTAGAGTAATAATTTCATTTCTTCGTAGTTCATTATTTTACAGAGGCATGAAAATTATCTTATGCACTATTGTTCTATAAAATTTGTTGAGGAATGCTAAAGATACTACAAATTTTATTATATAAACCTTCAAATTGATATGTCACTAATAAAACATAATTTAGATATATATATTTTTTATGTTTTTAAATTTAACTACATAAACCTTAAAACTGATGTATTACTACTAAAATAAATTCAAACATTTATTTATTATATTATTTAAATGACAATAATCATATTTATTGTCAAGTCAACTCATAAGTATTTATAGTAAAATTAGTAGTAGTTCTAATATATTTATTAAATTTGTTTGTAATATGACACAACACCTTCAATTAATGCAATAACTAATTAGCATTCAAACTTGAACTTATGAGTAAAATCCACCTTCAGGTAGTGATGAAGTCAGGATTTCAATTTAGAGAGGTACAAAGTTGTTGTTGATGTTTCTCTTTCTTTCTTTTTTCTTTTTTTTTATTATTATAAAAATTAGGCGTAAATACACTTTTGGTCCCTACATTTTAGACCTATTCTCAATTTGGTCCCTAAATTGATTTAGCTCCTAAGTCAGTCCCTGATTTTTAAAAATCGTTTTTAAAATAGTCCCTGCCGTCAACCCAGTGACAGAAAATGCTGAGGTGGCAAACGAAATACACTGTTTGCTGACGTGGCTAATAAAATAATAATAAAAAAAATATTTAACATTTTTTTAATGCCATGTCACCATTTAAATTAATAAAAAAATCCAGAGAAAATTTAAAAAAAAAAATGTAAATTAAATTTTAAAAAAAAACCTTAAATCTAATTTAAACTAAAATCATTTCTTAAAAAATAAAAATTCAGAAACGTTTTAATTCTTTTTGTTTTTGTTTTTGTTTTTGGTTAACCTCATCAACTTAAAACAAATCTTCTACACTCTCTACCACTCATTTCAAACTCCCTCTCTCTCTCTTCACCCTACACTCAGTCTCCCTAAATCAGAAATCACCGATTCAGCCTTCTTCTCCCTCTCTATTTCTCTATTTTTTTTTCCTCATCTCGATCTTCCTCTCTCCGAATCGGTGATTTCTGGTTGAGTGGTGGCGTTTTGGTGGTCGTGGCTCGCCGTGGGTGGGTTCAGATCGGCACAGGTGGAATTCAGATCGCCGTGGGCTGGCATGGGGCCGTTGGTGCTAATGGGTGGCCGTGGTTTTGCTCGCCATGGGCCGCCGCGAGTCTTGGGTTTGGTGGTCTCTCCGAATCGGTGATTTCTGGTTGAGTGGTGGCGTTTTGGTGGTCGTGGCTCGCCGTGGGTGGGTTCAGATTGGCACAGGTGGGATTCAGATTGCCGTGGGCTGGCGTGGGGCCGTTGGTGCTAATGGGTGGCCGTGGTTTTGCTCGCCATGGGCCGCCGCGAGTCTTGGGTTTGGTGGTTGTGGTAGAAAATAGATCTGATTTGGTGTTTTTTTTTTTTTTTTTTTTTTTTTTATTATTTGGGTTTGTGGGTATGGATTTGGCAGTGGTGGATGTTGATGGTGGTAGTGGTGGTGGTAGTGGCGGCGGATGGTTTGGGTTTTGGATTTGGAATTTGGATTTTGTTTGGGTGTTTTGAGTTTTAGTATGGGTCTTGGGTTTTGTTTGAGTTTGGGTTTGACTCTCGGCAGTGGGTGGTGCTAGGTTGATTGGCGGTGAGTTTTTGGTGGTAATTTATGGTTGTTGTGGTTGGTGGTGTGGGTGATTGTGGTGGTTGTTTTGGTTGTTGGTGGTGGTTTCAGTTTGTGGGTATGGATTTTTTGTGCTGAGATTGATTTTGAGTGGGTTAGTCAATTGGGTTTGTCTTGATTTGGAGAAAAACGTGAAGAATGAAGTTCATGTTCTGGGTTGGAGGTTTCTGGGTTTGACATTTTTCTAGGTTGGAGGTTTGATGATTTTTCTGGGTTGGTTTTCTTATGTGGGTTTGGGTTTGATGATTTTTTCGTGTTCTGGAGGTTTCGGTGGAGTATAGGGATTTTGTATAAAATTTTGCATTGTTCTGGGTTTAATTGTGCTCTTGTTCTGGGTTTGATTGTTCTTGGATTCAAAGCACATGAAGAACAAGTTCTTGTGTTCTTATCTCCTAAAAAATAATGAAAGCAATAATAATAATAATAATAAAATTAGATTTAAAAGTTTTTTTTTAAATTTAGTTTGAATTAAATTGAAATTGAAAAATATAAATTTTTTTTTAATTAAACTGACGTGGCTTTTTTTAATTCAGAAAATGCTGACATGGCATTAAAAAAATGTTAAATATATTTTTTATTATTATTTTATTAACCACGTCAGCAAACAGTGTATTCCGTTTGCCACCTCAGCATTTTCTGTCACTGGGTTGACGGCAGGGACTATTTTAAAAACGATTTTTAAAAATCAGGGACTGACTTAGGAGCTAAATCAATTTAGGGACCAAATTGAGAATAGGTCTAAAATGTAGGGACCAAAAGTGTATTTACGCCTAAAAATTATGAGTAAAAATTATCACATACACATATACATGCAACATAACACACTAAAATTAACAATATTAATATATAGAAACTAAAAGAACTATTTTGATCAATTTATAATTTGGTAAATTAAATTTAATTGCTTACCCACAAAATTTCAGAAAAAATAACAAGTTATTGCCAAAAAAAAAAATTTAATTAATTTTTAGAGGTATTAGTAATGTTTTTTTTCCTTCTCTTTAGTTGAAATTATTGCTTCCTTATTTTATTTTTCTCTTACCCTTACTTCCCTTTGGTTTTGAATGCTAAAGTTATTGATGAAATATATATATATATATATATATATTTGGTTATATTTTCTTAATAATGTTTAGAGGAAAGCGATTAATACATTGATAAGAAATAGTGAGATGATCCAAATTGAGGGAAACCAAAAAAGCGTAGAAAAAAACCCAAAATAACATTAGTAGAAAAAAAAAAAAAAAGACTTGACAATTATGGAAGTAATAGAAAATATGACTTCTGATAAAATAGAATGAAGGAAAAGAATACATATAACTGACACATACAAATTAATATGTTGAGGATCCATAACTAACCCAAAAACATTTGGATTTAAGGCTTTTTTAGTTTTCTTAATAATGTTTGAAAAATAAAAAAAAGATAATCATCAATTACTTTTTCTATAAAATATGCCAACAAGAAATACATATAAGAGAAACAATTATATCTATATAAAAATACACTAAGACAAAAGATGGGGAAAAATAAACTATGCTAATAAGTGGTGGGTTTTTTTTTTTTTTTTTTTAATTGAGAGAAGGATGACGTTTTCTTATGTAGGATGCATATTTTGGTTTTTATTGAGGGGACCCCGCCACCTCAAAACATAATATTCAAAACGTCGGCACCAGAACGCGGAGAAAGATCATCTTCTGTGCTTTTGCTTTTTATGTTTGGCATATTCAACTGCTTTTTTTTTTCTTTATCCATGGAATAAATTAAAGATCGTGAGTCTAAAACAAAAAGTCATTGTTTTGCATTGTTTCTTAAGTTTTATTGAAATTTTGCAAGAACGAGAATATAATAATCACATGTAATTCAAATGCTAGATTTTTAAAATTTACACTTAATATAAAGATATATAAAAATTTTGAAAAGTTTCTTTCTAAACTAGTTTTGAGAGAACCTTTGTTAAAAAATAATTGATACTCTATATAAAAAAAAAAGACTAGAATCATTGACAATTGATACTCTATCTTCTATATATTTGTTAATATGAATAAAAGTAATGCTATAGATACAAACTATTTTACAAAAAAAAATTTACAAACTACTAATGTGGTGATTGATTATTGGTAAATGAAAAAGTGATATTAATGGTAGGCCTAGATAAAAACCAATAAGAGATTTGTCACGTTAACATTTTGGAAAAATTTTATAAAATAGTTTATGATCGTAAGATTACTCTTGTTAATACTATTGGAAATGAAAAATCAATTAATAATTATGTCAGAACTTTTCAATCTTAACACAAGTAATTTATCTCACCTTCCAAGTTTCCAATAAGAATCTTCGTACACGTGAGAGTGAAATGTGATGAAACAAATCAACTTTAACTTGTTGGAAGGAAAGCTGAAATGTGCTTTTGCTTCTTTTTTTTGGCAGCATATTCAAACTGCTTTTTTCCTTTTTCTATGGAATAAAGACGGTGAGTCTAAAACAAAAAGTCACTGTTTTGCAATTTCTACTTAACTTCTTAGGAAAACTGAAGACGCGTAGGAATTTCTTTGCTTTTAAGGCTCTTTTTCAAGGTCTTCATCCCTATTCCCCTTCCTAATTGTTCATTCAACCTGAGCGTTCCATTCAAATTGCTCTTTGTCAAAAGACACTCTTTTTTTTGGTGTGGTTAACTCATCTCTTTTACTTCTCATTTCATCACATCTCTGATCTTTCCAATCTTCTCCTCATAGATCTTAATGGCAGCTTTCCCGATCGTTGAGGGAGACTCCTTTTCTTCTTCCACTCAGAAGTGGGACTATGAAGTCTTCTTGAGTCTTAGAGGTGAAGATACTCGCCATGGTTTTACTGGCCATTTATATCAAGCCTTGTGTGACAAAGGTTTCAAGACCTTCATTGATAATGAAGCTCTCCAGAGAGGTGAAGAAATTTCAGCGGAACTTGTCAAAGCCATTAAATCATCAATGATTTCAATTATCATATTCTCTCAAAACTATGCATTTTCCACTTGGTGCCTCGAAGAACTTTCCAAAATTCTTGAGTGTAAGAAAAATGGACAAAAAGTTTTACCAGTTTTTTACAAAGTGGATCCATCTGAAGTATGCAAGCAAGAAGGTAGTTTTGGATTAGCACTGACTACACATGAAAAAAATTTGAAAACAACATAGAGAAAGTGCTGAGGTGGAGGGCAGCTTTATGTGAAGCAACTAGTTTGTCTGGATGGCATTGTGAGGATGGGTATGTATCTAATCACTAATCTTGTTTCTTTTTATAGCTTTCAAACCTCTAATGGTTTTCTTATGACCACTAAATACCAAATTACGAAAATATTTGCTACTACTATCCACTAAGGCACTAAGAGCACTGCTACTACTAAGGCATTAAAGGCCAGCACAAATAGAAGGTTTATTTTTATATTTTTACTTGATTGGTAAATTAGAAATATATCTAATGTGCTTTCATCCAATGATTTTACCTTTCACCCACACTTGTGAGAGAAGGAAGTGTGATTTAAATCAAGGCTAATCAACTTAATAATTTGCAAATTTTCTTAATCATTTCATTTTCAAAGTATTATAAATGGGTTAGTGACGTAGGATGAAGGGGCGGCAAGTGGCATGAGGCGAAGAACAAGAAGAAGGGGTAGTGACACAGTGTTAGGAGGAGAGAGAGAGAGAGAGAGAATGAGGACTCAAAAGAAGAAAAAAAATGCACATTTAAGTCTCAAATTAATTATCGTCTTAAATCTATGACTATGAGTTACATACACATTTACTTAATTTAAAAAATGTGTCCCTTGTAAGTCACACATCTAACCATCTTGAATTTAGTTCATTTTTGTATTTATATTTCTAGCTATTCTAACTCTGTTTCCTATGCTCTACAATTGGTAGTTCTCCTAAATATCAGTGTATCCAAGGAATTATTAGAGTGGTATCAAGTACCAAATTAAATTGCACAAAGTTATTTGTTGCTAAATACCTAATTGGAGTAGATTCTCGTGCAGAAGTCGTAGAAAATCTTTTAGATATTAAGTCAAATGATGTTCGCGTGGTTGGAATTCATGGCTTTGGAGGAATAGGAAAGACTATAATTACAAAAGCTGTTTATAATAGAGTTGCTGATCTATTTGAAGGAAGTAGCTTCCTAATGAATGTTAGAAAATTCAAGAATAGATCGTAGCATAATTGAACTACAAGAGCAACTTCTTTCTGAGATCTTAGGGAGCAAAGAATTTAAGGTGCACAGCACATCCAGAGGAATCAATGTGATCAAAGAAAGACTTTTGTGTAAAAAGATTCTTTTGATTCTTGATGATGTGGATAAATTGGGCCAAATAGAAAAATTTCTTGGAGAATGTTATTGGTTTGCTAATGGAAGTAAAGTTATTATAACCACAGGAGACAAACATGTGCTAACCACTCTTGAAAATGATCCTTTAATGTACAAGGTTGTGCAATTGAATCGACATGAAGCTCTTCAACTCTTTAGTAAGTATGCCTTCAACAAAAACGAACTTGAGACAGATTATTTACAACTTACAAATCAATTCATATATTATGCCAATGGCCTTCCATTAGCTCTACAAATAATAGGTTCTGATTTACAAGGAAGAAACATTCGCCAATGGGAAAGTGAATTAGAAAAGTATAAGAATATTCCTAACAAAGAAATTCAAAAAATACTAAAAGTAAGTTTTGAAGGATTGGACAAAAATGAACACGATATTTTCCTTGATATTGCATGTTTCTTCAAAGGATTGTCCAAAAATTACATTGTGGATATCTTAGCTGCTTGCAATTTAAATCCAGATTCTGGTATTTCAAAACTTATTGATAAGTGTCTCATAAGTGTTGAATTTGATGATTTATCGATGCATGACTTGCTACAACAAATGGGTAGAGAAATTGTTCAACAAGAATCAAATATGCCTGGAGAACGTACAAGGCTATGGTGTTATGATGATGCTTTAGAAGTTCTTACAGAAAATACAGTATAATTTTTGAACGGTTTTTAGACCCCTTAAAACACAATTGGATTAACCTAGTTAATTAGCCAAGTGATTAACTTAGTCAAATTATGCCAATCTAGGTTATCACAATCAAACAATCATATCAAAAATATAAAGCAGTGAAAAAGTAAATAACACAATGATATGATGACCCAAGAAACTACACGGTAAAAACTTGGGGAGGACTTGACCTAGCTATTCTCAAGGTAAACTTGAATCCACTATCTTGAAAGAATCGAAGTTCATACAATAAGACTTACAAGCCCCTACGCTCGACTTCTTATTGCTACCCACCAGTAGAACTTACTGACACGACCACGTGCAAACTCCGAGACCACGGACTCCTTCTTTCTTGGATTCTCCAGCAAGTACAAGCACATCCGCTTGTGTATCTTTAAGCTCCAATGGCAGCAACTGTATTGATCATCAAGGTGTAGATAACAACTCCTCCTTGAAAACCCTAAGCTTTGTGTAAAGGAAAGCTCTTCTAGATCTCACAAGAGATTTACACAAAACAACAATCTAAGCAACATCTAAAACATGGCTAGGGTTTGCCTTATATACCTAGGGCAAAAACATAAAACCCTAAACGTTTTAGGAGTTAGGGCTGAGTTGGAATTCTGCAGAAAAAATGCATCTGACCCGATTTTCGATTGATCGAGCCTAAGCTTCGATCGATCGAACCAGGCTGAGAAGCACTAATAATTTCTGCATTAGCTTGTTCCAACTTTACATAAATAATACAACTTTGAGCAAGCCTAAACAAGACTAAACAACCTGTTTTGATCATGGTTTGCCAACAATACAAATTAGAGTTCTAAATACATAAATTCCTAAATCTTTAGAACCTAACAAACTCCCCATTTGGCAATCCGTGACAAAACACAAACTAAAGCTCAAAGTTTACAAATAAACCAGCCCTTTACAAAACAAATCCAATCCTAACTACTATCCATCAGTTGCAAGTGTAGACAGTAGCTCAATTGAATCAACCTGTATTTCCTGAAATACTCAACAAACACATAAACGCATGTGTGACAGAAAAACAGTAAAACAACAAATATGTAAACTAACTCTCCCCCTAAGTTAGATACATCAAAAACAATGTTAACTTCCGTTTAAACAAAGCATTCTTGTATTTTCCACACAACACACAATAAAGACATATATCAATGAATAGCTCATAAATATAAATCAATAAGCAGTGAAACAAGAATCATATAAAAAAATAAATGTAACTGGAAGTAACATAAGAAACCCAAAAAACATCTAGAGCCAAAAGAATGTAAAAACAAAGTACAGCTCCTAGATACACTTTAATCACCACAGGCTCCAAAGAATCACAAAACTCCCCTATCAGCAAAAACTCTACAAGCAAATCCAGAATCTACTCCCCCTTTTTGTGACGGAATGCCAAAGGTCAATCACAATCCATCATCAAAAGAAGGTGGCGTAGGAGATCGTCTAGAATGCGCCAACTCTGCACGCAAGGCACGAACCTCATCGAGCAAGTCCACCAAAATCTGTCCATGAGCCGCCTGAACGGTCAAGACATGATCCAACGTACGTTGAATGTCGAAATCATCCGAAGTAGTCGGTGGAGGAACATCAGCATCAGCAGCACCAGACGCTTCAGCTTGTGCAGTACCTGTAGAAGAGGAGGGAGGGGGTACAACACCAGCAGGCTCAACTCGAGGAGCTATCATGTGAGCAGCCCTCTGCCTAAGAAAAGTGGCACCTATAGGACCAGTAATGTGAACGGGCTCAGACGCGGGGAAACCATGTAAACCTAAAAATAGCAAAATCCTATGGATGAAGATAGGATAGACAAGAGCGTGACCAACAACGCTACTTCTATGAATCTCGTTCGAAGAACGAAGAAACAGATGAGGAAAAGAAATAGAAGCACCAGAAACAAGGGCAAACAGAAACATACATCTCTCAATAGGGATGGTGTAGAGATGAGAGATAGGCCACAAAGAATGACACGCTATCCTAAGAAAAAGATAGGTAGTCTCAAGAAGCTCAGCGGACGTGATCTGAGGATCAGAACCCCACTGGATAGAAGATCTAGTGATGTATGACATGACATCATATAAGGGTGGAGACTCCTCAAAGGGATAGACAGGCTGTCTAACGACCGGGACCCCAAGAGCATCAGCCACTACATCAGGAGTAATGGTGAACTCTACACCTCGTATCCAACTCCTAACAAGGGTGTTGGAATCATAGACATGACAAGAGAGATTTGAATAGAACTCTCTAATTAGGGCGGTCGGAGGTGGATGATCTATCTCCAACAAAGATAGCCAGCCCCTACTCTCAAAATTTGCCCTAATGGCAGGGTCAACCTCATCTAAAACTACAGAACGCTCAGCCCAAATCTTCCTCTTACTATTTAGCTTATCAAAGGCCTCTCTACTCTTGGCATCCTTAAACAACTCACTCTCAGAGGGTGACACAGAAGAAGTGGAGGGAGTCCTACAAGCTCTAGTTTTCCTAGGAATGGTGCTAAGGAAAAGACAAGGACACATAGCAGAACCAAATAAAAGGAAAAAACCAAGGGCAGACTACAAGTTAGCACAAAACAAATATAGAAAAAAAATCTATATGATGCATGAACAAATTAAGTGTCATGATGCATGCTCTAATGCAGTGAAATTAGGTTCAAATTAAGTTCAAATTTACAAAATTGGCTTGAGCATAGAGTTTCTAAAAAAAACCCCAAAAATTAGAAAAACCACTTGAATGTTTTGAAATAAATTGACGAATTGATCATCACACAAGGTTGAAAACATATTAGAATGATCAATTTCATCAAAACAACAAGCCAATTTCATCAATTTTAACCCAATTGAACAAAATCCCCAATTCGGATTCAATACAAGCCCTAGAAATTTTGATTTTTCACAAAACCCTAAATTGATAAAAAAAAAAAAAAACATCATAGATCATGAATATATCCATATAGAGACAAAACCCATTGATCAATTTCACAAAATAAGGTTTGATTAAACAAAAATCCCAAATTATGTATAGTCCAAAAATATACCCAAATACCATGAAATAATGCATGAAAACATGAAAAACAATGCAAAAGAAAGGGTATTATGGACATACCGGCTTATGGAGAGAGAAACCTTGCAAGAAATTAGGAGGAAAACAACAAAAAATTTGTTGTGGAGCCTTGCCGAGTCGGAGAGAGAGAAAAGGTTTTGAAAAGTTTTGAAAAAGTGATTTGAACAAGTCAAAACTGAATTTTTTAAAAAACCTGATTCGCGACATTCAATTGATCGAAAAACAGTTTCGATGTTTTTCAATAGATCGAATCAGACAGAGGCTTACTCAAATTTTTAATCCCAATTTCGATTGATCGAAAAACATCCTCGATCGATCGAAATTGTAAAAAAATGAGTTTTTGAAAAACAAAAGAATTTTGATGCAACTCTCCTCAAAGCAATGAAAAAATGAGTATGACATGCATGAGTATGAGATGACAAAATTTTTCAAAATCCCAAGATTTAAACCCAATTCTCCCAAAGATTTAGGTTTCAAACAATCTCCTTTTTTAATTCTCAAGCAACAAATCAGTTGTGCATAAATCTCAAGATATTTTTCAAACTTGGTTGGTCAGACAAAAAAAAAACACACACACAATAACATGTACAATGTTTAGCAAAGAGTAACTTGTGTAGTGTGTGCAACTTAGCAAAATCTTGAGATACATATGAGGTGATATGTGAATAGAAATCAACCACAAAGTCTACAAAATCCATCATATAGAATTCAAAAGAGACTATTACCTAAAGAGTTACATCATATAACTCTTACATCTCCTAGAACATAAGCTTGCAATCATGTAAGTTTCTTGAATTTCGCCTCATATTGTACACACAGATTTTAGTTATGTGATATGGCATCAAGCCTAATAGTACACACCAATTTTAATTATGTGATTTGGCATCAAGCCTAATGGTACACATCAATTTTATGTATTAAGCAATTAAACCGAGGTTACACCTTATGTTCTTTTTGTGCATGTGCTACACTTTCTTGAGCACAGAATCTTATGATATGCACTAAGGTGTTCATGATTGGATAGTGAACAGTGGTGAGATGGTTATTTATGCCTTTCTCAAAAGGATCAAGTCCGACAGTCAAATAATATGTGACTTTAATATTAAGACAAAGTGATAAACACCATAAACATCTTTCTCACTCAACATGCACTATAAAGCTTCAACTAGTCAAGTGCAATAAATAAGCTCATCAAAGCTAAACAAGGTACAAGGACATGTTATGTGAAAATAAATTGACCAACTTTATTTTCAAAAACCAAGAGAGAGAATACAAAACACAATTTGCTTCCTTTTCCCCTTTTTATTTTTATTTTTTTTATTATTATTAAAAAGAAATCCTACAATGAAATGCATGAATGTTATGTAATGCAAATCCTAGAAACAAAAAGGTAAAAAGAAACCAAAGAACAAAGGTCACAAAAGATGAAGTAATGAAGCTCAAGGACCATGTCAAAAAGACTCAATTTGATCGAGCCTTTTGCATCCAAAACCTTTTAGATGCACTACGAGTATTGGAGTTCTTATTCACATTAGAGTGATTTCCAACTCCAGGATTCGAATAAAGGTTTAGAGCCTTTACCAATTCACCAATGAGTTCCATAGGATCTTGTGCTTGAGACACAGACACTTTTGGCTTATTTGCTCACTTAGCTGCTTGCAGCTTATAACAATTTGGACGAATGTGTCCAGACTTTCCACAAAAATGACAAACCCAAACAGGTTTACCATGCATCTTGTCCTTAGAAAGGGTAGACTCCTTAGGTTTAGACTCTTTTAGATCAACCCTAATCTTCCTAAGAGGTGTGACCTCTACAGGTTTGACAATCTTACTCACAACCTCACTCACAAGGGGTTCAGAGGAAAAAGAAGGAACAAAGTTTGTGGAATTTGGTGCAGTCACAGAGATGCTTTCAACAAAACCTAATCCAGATTTGTCAGAAGGAGCCCTTTGAACACTCAGCATTTGATCAAGTTTAGAACTAGCAAATCTAGCAATAGATAAATCATGTTCCAAAGTTTTAACTTTATCAAGCCAAAGCATATTCTCAGATTTCACATGGTTCAAAAGATCATTAGCATCAAACAATTTAGCAAGCAAATTTTTCTTTTCAAGCTCAAGAGATGCAATTTTCTTTAAGCCTAATTCAACATTCATGGCATTCTTTGCAGCAACTTTGCAAAGTTTATTGTAGGCTTCTTGAAGATCTGTATCCTCAAAGAATTCCCCATCAGAAGGGTTTTCTTCAACAGATACACTTTCATTTACTACAGCAGTAGCAGTGAAAGCAATGAAATTTCCATCCTCGTCACATCCAGACTCATCATCAGAAACTTCGTTATCACTAAGGGTTACAGCCATAGCCTTCCCCTTAGACCTCAAGTATGTAGGACATTCAGATTTCATATGACCATACCCTTGACATCCAAAATACTGAGTACCCATAGAGTTGTTTGAAGATTAACCAATTTTCTCTCTAGGTTTTTCAAAGTTATTAACCTTAGTGGGATCATTCTTCCTAAAATTTCTAGGTTCAGCAGTGTTTGTACCTCTTGCCTTTCTATTGTTATTCCTAAGAAAGTTTCTAAAGTTCTTGGCATGGTAAGCAATCTCTGTAGCAGAGAGCTCATCATCAAATCCACCAACATCAACATCATCAATAGACTTAAGAGCCATTGATTTGGATTTGTTTGTTTTGGGTAGGTCTAACTCATAGGACTGGAGAGATCCTACAAGTTCATCAACAGGGATGGAGTCCACATCCTTGCTCTCAGTGATGGCAGTCACTTTGGGTCTAAAGTCCTTAGTTAAGGATCTAAGAATCTTCCTAACAATTTTAGGTTGATCATAGATTTCACCCAGATTAAATGCAGAATTAACAATATCATTCAATTTAGCATAGAATTCATCAAAAGATTCATCATCAGACATCCTAATGCTTTCAAATCTAGATGTTAATTGCTGCAATTTATTAATTTTAACTGCCTTAGTGCCTTCATGCACAGTTTGGAGGATTTTCCAAGCAGTATGAGCAACCTCAACATTAGAGATTCTCTTAAATTCCTCCATGGAAACAGCGTTAAAGATGGCATTCATAACTTTGCTATTGAAACCAGCTGCTTCTTTTTGAGAAGTTTGCCACTCACTCACAGGAGTAATGGGCTTCTCCCATTTGTATTCAACGGAGTTCCAGACTCTCTCATCAATAAATTTCAGGAATGCTTTCATCCTTACTTTCCAATAAGCATAATTATTCCTATCAAAATGAGGAGGAACAAACAGAAAGTGTCCGTGTTCCATGACAACAGGGGTCAAGGATCAGCTCAAAGATCAAAAGATCTCAATCAAGAGAGCTACCCGCTCTGATACCACTTGAACGGTTTTTATACCCCTTAAAACACAATTGGATTAACCTAGTTAATTAGCCAAGTGATTAACTTAGTCAAATTATGCCAATCTAGGTTATCACAATCAAACAATCATATCAAAAATATAAAACAGTGGAAAAATAAATAACACAATGATATGATGACCCAGGAAACCACACGGTAAAAACCTGGGGAGGATTTGACCTAGCTATTCTCAAGGTAAACTTGAATCCACTATCTTGAAAGAATCGAAGTTTATACAATAAGATTTACAAGCCCCCACACTCGACTTCTTATTGCTACCCACCAGTAGAACTTACTGACACGACCACGTGCAAGCTCCGAGACCACAAACTCCTTCTTTCTTGGATTCTCCAGCAAGTATAGGCACACCCGCTTGTGTATCTTTAAGCTCCAATGGTAGCAACTATATTGATCATCAAGGTGTAGATAACATCTCCTCCTTGAAAACCCTAAGATTTGTGAAAAGGAAAGCTCCTCTAGATCTCACAAGAGATTTACACAAAACAGCAATCTAAGCAACATCTAAAACGTGGCTAGGGTTTGCCTTATATACCTAAGGCAAAAACATAAAACCCTAAACGTTTTAGGAGTTAGGGCTGAGTTGGAATTCTGTAGAAAGAACGCATCTGACCCGATTTTCGATTGATCAAGCCTAAGCTTCGATCGATCGAACCAAGCCGAGAAGCACTAATAATTCCTATATCAACTTGTTCCAACTTTACATAAATAATACAACTTTGAGCAAGCCTAAACAAGACTAAACAACCTATTTTGATCATGGTTTGCCAACAATACAAATTAGAGTTCTAAATACATAAATTCCTAAATCTTTAGAACCTAACAACTTCTTTTCTTCACTTCTTTTTTAAGCAAAACAAAATCATTTTTCTTTTCTTTTTAATGTTGAGGAAAATCTAAGTTATCATTAACCTATTTTGTTTAAATTCAAATTCTTATGATGTTGACAATTTCTATTGTGCAATGTGTTCCACCCAATGTTGTATCCAAACAGGGTTCAGATAAAATTTGAGGCATAATGTTGTACTTCCATAAACCAATAATAGTGACATTGGCACCTAAAGCTTTCAAAAAGATGAGAAATCTCAAATTTCTTATAGTTGATAATGTGCACATTTGTGAAGAACTTAATATCTCCCTAACGGATTAAGGTTGCTTCATTTACCATCCAATTTTTGTCCTCAAAAACTTGTTACACTCAAGATGCCATGTCGCATTCGGTTAGAGAAGTTTTTACGCAGGTATGGTTTTCTTTCAAAATTATGTTCAAAATTTTAATTCAAAGTTTGTTGAACATATATTTTTTTTTCTACAGGAGTTTCAATTCCAGAATTTGAAACGTATCAACCTCTGTAAATGTGAGTCTATTACAAAATTACCTAATTTATGCACCCCAAACTTAGAGAACTTGAACCTTTCATTGGATTTCTTGAAAAGCTTCAAGAATTGTGTCTTCTTGGTTGTGTAAGACTTCAAAATCTTCCTAGCCATCTCATATGGAAATCTCTGAAAACTTTGAATATTTCATGCTGCTCAAGTCTTGATTTTTTTTATTCCTTATTCGACAAATGCCATTTGCCTAAGAACTTCATCAAGGTTCGTGGTTTATATAGCTATTGCTGTAAAAATGTTGTGGATCTTGAAGATATCATCTATAAATTACCACCGCCTGAGATATTATGTATATATATTGGCAAATCAAGACCCTGGTGGAATTGAATATTGTTAAAAAGTCATGTGCATTTCGAGGTCTAAGCAATGTTCAAAATCTAGATCTGAGTAATGTTGGAAATCTAATTGAATTATATTTTTTGATGAAGTCTGATTACTTTCCTGTATTGGAACATTTATATTTAAATGAAATCAATATTATTACTATCCCAGAAAGCATCACTAAGTTTACTAGATTAAAGACGCAATAAAATGTTGTAAGTATCTTCAGGAAATTCCAAGGCTTCCACGATCTATAAAAAGAGTGTATATACTAAACTCCCATCCACTATATCCACAATCATCAAACAAATTATTGAGCCAGGTGTTTCTCTCTCTCTCTTTCATTCAATGTTATTTAGAAACACTCTTTTTACCTTCTTGAAAATACATTATTAAATTTGTTTGAATTTGATTATTGCAAACAGTTTGCAGAATTTGGCCAACCACGACAAAATTCATTTCATTTCGAGGATTATGAACTTGTACTACCTGGATCAGAGATTCCAAAGTGGTTCAATCATCATCAAAGTGTTGGAAATTCCATTTCATTCTTGGTCGGTCGTGATTGTGATTATCTAAAATTTGATTACTGTGTTGTTTTAGAACCGAATGAATGGAATGATACTATTCGCATCTCCTTGAAATTTAATGGGATAAAGTTCAATAATTGGATTCCTTCAAGAATCAAACAGATTACGAATATGACGTGTAATCATGTATGGTTTTTTAAGGTATATGCTAGTCCTTGGTCAAAGGACTTAAATCTGTTTGAGCGGAATCGTGTGGAGGTTGAATTTAAATGTGTATCTCTTATCCTAAGGTGTGGGATCCATGCTGAATGCATCTGTCCTTTTGTTCAAGATCTCTCCACTGACACTCTCCCACCTACTTCAATACCTACCTTCCCCATTTGTTCTATTTCAAACATTGTCACGCCTTCCCCCCACCTCTTAAACTATTGTTTGGAGCTTTCACATTCAAATTCAATGGAAACAACAGATAATGATTTTGACTCTCCTTTGGAGGGCTCTCATGATGATGGATGTGATTTGAGTTTGTTAATGTGCACTTCTCACATGGGAAGAAATTACCCGCCTCCTCAGCATCAAGTCACTGTCCCTGATAACACTAGCCACATTTCTTTGCCATCTAGTATAGACCTTCCAAATAATATGGCAGACATGTTTGAATGACGCTTTGGCCTGCCGGGTTTGGGAATTGGCTCAACTGTGAGTGAGGGGTTTCATTTGGGTTCTTCTTCAATAGCCCATAACTTTGTCAGTGATGATGATTCTGACTTCAATTTGTATTCTCCATAGAAGAAAATGGGAAAATCTTGATCGAACTTGAAGAAGAAATATGCCTCCATCTGAAAAAGAACCTTGAAACAATTTTCTTCTTCATTGTTCCCATTCCATTTCTTTAGCGTTTGATGCCAAGGTATGTCTCTTTTTTTTTAGTTGCATTTTTTCATTTGCATCTTTGGACGCTCATTCATTGGATTGGGTACCAACATAATTTGAATAGAAACTAACCCAAAGTAAATGCAGAATGGATGAAAGAAATTATGAAAAACCTATTTCAATTTTTAGACAAATTACGAAAACAAGCGGTTACATGTTCATCGCATAATCTCTCTCTTTGATAATGAAGCTACTCATACTTCTTGATTTTTTAAAATTTTGAGATTTATTCCATTTCTCCATTGTTAGCATAATATGCGAGTATTAGGATTTTTGTCTATTAGTCTGTTACTAGCCAGCGCAAATTCTGAAAATTCAAACTTCTGTTGGCATGACCTTTATATGCTTATGCCATCCTTAATTTCATAGATCAGGAGGTTTTGAAATGGATTTGACTTTGTCAATAGTCGTAGTTTCAAGGTCCTTTGAACACACCATTACATTTTAAATGCTTTCTTTTTAAAATTGTTGCTGATAGTATATATTGTCTCAAATTTCATAATCTTGTAAAAATGTTGGGAATTATATGTGGATTTCTGATATTAGCTTTTTTGTTATTGATGATTTCCTCCTCCACTATGGTTGGTATTGATGTTACCTTCTAGGTTGATCCATTAGTGGATTTAGCACTTCTGGAATGAATTAGGGAGGTCTTTAATCTGGTGGTAATAACAATTTATATTGTTAAGACTTTTTCGTTATTACATTTTGGGTGATGCTCTTTGGTTTTAACTCCTCAGTTGGGCATGCTATTTTATAGCTATAACTATGAGTAAAATGTTTCTTTGTTATTGATTGTTGGACTCTGAAGTGATCATTGAAAAACTGAATGTGTAGAACCGAGCTAAGTTGCTGTGTGAAATCCTACTAACAAGGTTTTGTTCTTTCACATCTAGTTGTTCTTCAACCTATGTAATAGTGGAATATTTTTTTGCTTCCGAGGATTAAACAACATAATTTTTGGGGATTGGTAGGGTTCTTTGGGTTGGTGTCGGATAATTTATTGAAATTTGATCTCAATCTTAGCAATAATTCACTACTTTTGGTTTGGTTCTTTGGAATCAAGTGTGAATTAACCAAAAAAAGGATATTTGTGATAAATAGGATTTTAAATCATGGGAGTTTAAATTCCTTCATTTGTTAATTTCCATGTAAATAGCAAAGTTTCATCCAAAAGCAAAATATCTATTTCTATTCCATGTAAATTAACCAAATATGCTTTTGATTTTGTGTCAAAAGAAATTCTTGAACCTGATTTGAGGGGTGAAGACCCAACTACAAAAGATAAAAGCCCAGGTCAAGAGCCATTAAGCACCCTGCAAAAAAGTATGTGCCACAATGCACTGAACATCTAGTTAGGAGCCATTATCTATTTCTTCTATAAATAATACTACAAGTACTTTGGTTTTGTTACTTTGTTTGTAAGCTAAGGACTTTTTGAATTTTAGGGGAGAAGGGCATAAAATTAGATAGGTGGCATGAGCTGCTTCTCTTTGTAGTTTTCTATTTTCCCATTTCTGCATAGTACATATTTTGAGTGAAAAGTACGAGGAATAGCAATTGGTTATGTGAGATTCATTTGTGACATATTCATCATTTGAGTTTTTATATAAGTTTTTTCTTTAACCCAATGTTTAATTGGTATCTATATTATTGGGGTGAATTTCAGGGGAGAAAATACTTTCCTTTAAAAATGAACTTGGGATACCAAGCCAATGAAACAGTGAAATAGTATTTTGGGGCCTATGAGAGAAAAAGAAAACTGCTTTGTGGGTCATTTTTTTGTTAGAAAGTTCCGAACCAGGTCACTTTGTGGTTTTTAAGTATGCTCAGTTATACGTGTCATATATGGGAACTTATGCATTCAATACTTCTTTGTTTCTATGTAGCAATTCTGCTGTTTATTTCCTAGGCTTGGTTCTGGTTTAAAATTAGAAGACATTTGTATTATGGTCAAACGACAATATATACACCATAGCTATGGATTTACATTTATTGAAATTCTGATACAGTTCATGTTATGCGTGTCCTTTCTGACAAGGTAGCATTTTGTTCCCATTTTTGTAGTACATTGACATTAAGCCTTTGGGTGATAGAGTGTTGGTCAAGATCAAAACAGATGAGGAAAAGACGGATGGTGGAATTTTGGTCCCAACAAATGCTCAAACTAAGCCTCAAGGAGGTGAGGTGGTTGCAACTGGAGAGGGTAAGACAGTTGGGAAGAACAAAGTAGACATCAGTGTGAAGGTAACTTTTGCTTACTCATCTTTCTGGCTTCCAATTCTCCGGTGTTTGTTCCTTTCAATACTTGCTTTTCTTTGAACAGATTGGCACCCAAATTGTGTATTCCAAGTATGCAGGGACTGAGTTGGAGTTCAGTGGTTCAAAGCATCTTATTCTGAAGGATGATGATATAGTTGGTATTCTTGATACAGATGATGCCAAGGAACTTAAGCCCTCAAATGATAGAGTTTTAATCAAGGTTTGTCAATTTAAAGGTCTCATCCTGGGGTTGTAGTCAGTGAACGGTGTTTGGGCAGATTAATATTTAATGTTTATTCTGCATTGGATGTGATAGGTGATTGTCGTTGGGCTTGGTCCTCTGGATGAAGAAGGCAACAGGAAACCATTATCCCTCGCCCTAGGGAGCATAGTCATGTACTCCAATTATGCCGGGATTGACTTTAAGGGCAAAGACGGTTACGATTACATTGCTTTGAGGGTTTCAGATGTTATGGCTATTCTTTCTTAGTTGTCAATTAAATGCTCTTAGTATGTACCTCCAAAATGTTATGTAGAAGTGCCTAGTTAACAATTAATACTAGTTCATTGAAACATCCCAGGTTCATTTGATAATGAATGGGTGTATTCCGTATTGTATTAAAATCTTCATTTTAAATGGATCCATTTCGTTGTTTAGATTAAATATTACCAATCCAACTAGATGGAGAATTAGAGAAAAAAAATTTCTTCCAACATTGTCAAATTTGGTGAAGCCAAACATTGCAAATGCCTTTGCAAGGCTTAGTTCCTCTAGTATTAGTAACTAAGTTTTTATTTATTTATTTATTTATTTTTTTTAACCCACGGCCTTTGGTGGAGGATTTTATAGCCTTCGATTAAGACTGCAAATCTTGTAATAGACTTTTAACTATTTATAGTTTCTATGCATATCCATATTTCTTCCCCCAAAAAAAAAAGTTTTCAAAGTAACTTCTGGTTAGAGAGTTAAAGGCTTTCAGCCCAATTGCAACAATAATTTTTCTTATAATAAAATTAAAAACTATAAGTGGGTGCTTGCCTTTGGCATGTCATAACTCATAACCAGTTTTATTTATTTTTAGTTTGGTAAAATTTTTTGTAGATAGTCAATATTATTGTAGTGGACTGGTGCACAGCCTCCACATGTACTTTCAAGTGTGGAAAACATGACTAAGAAAAAAATAATTAATCAAATGGTCATACTGTGATTAGGGATGTGGCTCTTTTCAATAATCGAAGTTTTTTTTTTTTCCTTCGTTATTTTTGTAATTTTTAAGTGCATGATTTTATTTCCATCTCTTTTATTTGTGGAACATAAAATGGTACGAGAAAAGTGAGATAGAAGATTTGGAATCCACTTAAAGATACAATTTAAGCAAAAAAAAAAAAAATTCTTTTTTTTCTTTTCACTCACTACTCTCTTTTTTATTGTATATCTCTCACCATTTTTTCTTACTCTCTCTATTTTTCTTCTCTTTTGTTTACTCTCAGTCACGCAGTTCTTTAAGACTGCAACGTCCTCAGTCTAACTCGCTGGGACTTGTCCTCTTCACCCTTCTTCAAATGGCTGAATGGCCTTACTTTATATTTCTTCATCTTTTTCTTCTTTTCATCCCTTCACACTCCTCTTCACCCTTCTTCAAATGGCCGAATGGCCTTGCTTTATATTTTTTCATCTTTTCCTTTTTTTCATCCTTTCACACTCTTGACATCAAATCATAATAAATGCATCTCACTTACCTTACTTTGCTTTCTTCATCTTTTCCTTCTTTTCATCCTTTCACACTTCTCTTCACCCTTCTTCAAATGGCCGAATGGCCTTACTTTATATTTCTTCATCTTTTCCTTCTTTTCATCCTTTCATACTCTTGACATCAAATCATAATAAATGCATCTCACTTACCTTGACTTTGCTTTAGCCAATTCTTTAAGACTGCAACATCCTCAGTCTCACTCACTAGGACTTGTCCTCTTCACCCTTCTTCAAATGGCCGAATGGCCTTACTTTATATTTCTTCGTCTTTTCCTTCTTTTCATCCTTTCACACTCTTGACATCAAATTACAATAAATGCATCTCACCTACCTTGACTTTGCTTTAGCCAATTCTTTAAGACTGGTTTCTCAAAAAAAAAAAAAAAAATCTTTAAGACTGCAACGTAGTCTCACTCGTTGGTGTACACACAATTTTCGTAAAAGATAAACCACACGATCACGAAATAGTGTAACAAATAATCAATTTGTATTTGATTTATATATATATATATATATATATGTGTGTGTGTGTGTGAGTACAATCCTCTGTATGAATCTTTACAATGAAAGAGTACAATAAACTCCTCTGATTCGATTTCCAAGAAACGTTACGATTCGAAGGGGGCAATGAAGCGTGATCTTGAATCGTGCTTTGATGTCTCCAAGTTGAATGAATGGTTGAACGTGCTTGATTTGATGCGAGGGCCGTTGGCTTGATCTTGAGCTAGGTTAAAGGAGAATCCCCACTTTGGTTTGAAGAAGTAGGAATAGGCCTTGATGAACAATAGAATTCTTGTGAACTTTAGAGATGACTCTTTATTTTGGCAGAGTGTCGGTAGTGTTTTCTCTCTAAGTGTCCTCATTTCTCATATGAGAAGCCCCTATTTATAGGCAACTCATTCGTATTTAATTTGGAATTTTCTCTCAGCATTTATTGAGAGCTAATTATGGGTTTAATTTAGTCTCCCATTTAATAAGACCTTTCCATATAGGTCTTTTCTTCTGACATCGCCATATGGATTTCTTATTTAATGTTGCCACATGGCTTGATTTCATTCGTTGATCGTCCACGTCATCAATTGGAGATTAATTTGATCACAAATATTTTATCATGAACAATCGGGCGGTTGTGAATACATCATAAAATTTTGATGTCTACAAATGCCCCTACTTCAAGATTCGGCTTTACGTCTTTCTGATGCAAGGAAGATGAGGCTTGAAGTATTTTATTAATCTCAATTTGGACTAAGTTCACGGAAAGCAAGACCTTCATCGACGTACATGAATGATTTAGATAGTTGACAGTTCATCCACGTATAAGAAGGAATTCAACTTGTCTTTGTTGTTTATTTATTTTTTTTAGACAGTTGACACCTTGTGGGCTTGATTGGACAAGAGACACTTTTTTTTTAACCACAAGCCCACGTTGGTCTCCTTTGTAGAGTTAGTGTTGAAGTTGTCTCGCCTGGCAAGGCCCCCACTTTTTTTTTTTTTTTTTTTTTTGAACACTGGGTTCCACTTTCACGGGCACACACAAAAGACTTCCCCTTGCAAGCCCACCTTAGTTTTGTTAGGCAGGTCGGTGCCGCAATTGTCTTGCTCGGCAAGCATTTTTTTTTTTCTTTAGCCACACCCTTACAAATTACGAGGGTTTCTTGTGAGTGCCACCCCTATAAAAGGACTTGATGTTTTACGGGTTAGAGGAAATTGAGCGCCGTTCTTCTTCTTCTTCTTTTTTTTTTCTTTAGCTGTAGCAGGCATCTTCTCTCTTTCCCATTCTTTCTTGTGCTTGTCTTTGTATTTTCTTTATTATTATTTTGTGTTGAACAACTTGATTTACTCTGTGCAGGTCATCAATTGCTCTTTTTTGGACTACCTCCATTGCGCTGTTCGTTAAGGCTCAAAGCAAATTGTGGCGTCATATTCTTCTCCTCTTGGTGCCCAACGACCTAGAGCATTGGCGGCTTCATCATTGATCAACCTTCTTGAGTCGGTGCTGAGTCCAGAGCTTTGTTCTGCCCTTCGTCTAAGCATCCAACGGATCACACTTATTGCTCTCGTTCCATGATTATAGGTGCATAGCTTTGTTCGCGTGTCTGTCGTCTCCACTTCGCAGCTGTTGGTGCCGGATCATTGGCGGCTTCATCATTGATCAACCTTCTTGAGTCGGCGTTGAGTCTAGAGCTTGGTTCTGCCCTTCGTCTAAGCATCCAACGGATCGCACTTACTGCTCTCGTTCCACGACCATAGGTGCGTAGCTTTGTTCGCGTGTCCGTCGTCTCCACTTCGCATCTGTTGGCGCTGGAGCATTGGCGGCTTCATCATTGATCAACCTTCTTGAGTCAGCGCTAAGTCCAGAGCTTGGTTCTGCCCTTCGTCTAAGCCTCCAACGGATCGCACTTATTGCTTTCGTCCCACGACCATAGGTGCGTAGCTTTGTTCGCGTGTCCGTCGTCTCCACTTCGCAGCTGTTGGCGTCGGAGCATGGAGAGAGCCACATATCGGATTCAAGCACCAATTGTTATCATTTGAAGGCAATACTGCAGTGAAATTTCTGCTTCATCTCTGAAGTACGCTCCTCTTCTTTCAGCGTCTTGCAAATTCGAGCATCTGCAGTTTCATCCTGGACTTCGTGCTGCTGCATTCCTCTTAGACTTTGTGCTGCTGCCTTCACCTTCACGTGACAACCAAGGTGTGCACTAAATACACGCTTAAAGCTTCAATGCCCCCACGCGGACACATGGCTTCCTTGTAGCCTTGAATTTCAACGCCATGCTTAATAACCAATAAGCTACGAACATGGTTTTTTTTTTTTTTCTTTAAAGTTTGGCTAATGCACATGCAAGCCTCTACGTGTCTTTCTCTTCACATGCATCTATGGTTATTTCAACACCTACATATAATAACCTTGGAGCGTTGAACACATAGCCTAAAGCCTTAGCACCACACGGACACATGGCTCTCAAATTTACTGCTCCAATGCCACACATAATAACTAGAAGTTAAGAGTATTAATGCATGGCTGTTACACTTAGATGGTGGGCTTATGTATAGTCAAATATGAGAAGTCATTTGGACCAAGCAACTTGCTTGACTGTGAACCTTGGAGTATGATGTTTGCATGATAATATTGAATGAATGGTTTGCCCATGGTTTTGGATCTCAACGTCACGTGCCTCCTTTTTATTTATTTATTTATTTTTTGTTTATTATTATTTTAAATTTATTAGTCCAAAGTATTTGAACTAATAAGTTATTCCTCTCTTTCTTTGGTTTGCTGTCAGGTGTGTTAGGTGACTCAGGCCTGTCCACCCTTCGCTCAACTTGTGACTCTCCTACGTTTGCTCAAGTCGTGACCTCTACGAGCTTCGTCTTCTCCAAGTGGCTGCCATAAAGTGCACTTCATCATGGTCATCTTTTACGACTCATCGAGGACTCTCAATGATCAATCCGTCACTCTCTTGCACTCTACGAACGAACCCCTAGAGAAAGGCGTCGTCTTGAAAGTCCATCCACTTGGTAGCAGTGTCCCTTCATCCTCGTCTACTACCATTCCTCGTCCTCCAAGTCTATCTCAATGGTGGGTCGAATCATCTCACGAACTACACGACCCGACTAGAAAGGATTCACATGTCGTTTCGAGGACGTTTACTTTGGCCTCCAACCTTCACTCAACCGTGGACCACGTCAATCCATTCCCTCTCCTTGGTCGTCGGATAAGTGCGGGAGAAATACAATGGGCCCTACCTTCTTCCAAGACTCCTCCACTCCAATATAGGGGCGAGTTTTTCTACCTCCCTAAATATTGGGAGTGGCTAGAAGACATATTGAGCCGCAATACTAAAGTCTTAAGTGATGCCCATCTTTACGAGCCGCTACTCGCATCGTTATTCACATATGATCGGAACACCCATGTCTTGCACGCTTTCCGAGAGTGTTGGTGTATGGCTACGAACACGTTGCACCCGTCTGTAGGAGAGGTCTCCATTAGCTTATGGGACTTGCATTCGATTGGTGGGCTTCCCGTGTATGGCTCATTTTACGAAGAGGTCGTTCCAAACTCGAAAGACATATTATCTCTCCCCTCATGCTGTCATCATCTATTTGCCGCCTTCCATCACTTGAGCCTTGAGCTTGGTGGTTCGCACTTGGTCACTACGGCCTCATGGGTGAAGTTTTGGTTCCGTGGCAAGTCTAAATATCAGAAACCGCCGACTAGAAGGTCACTAAAGAGGAATGCAAGAGGCAAGCAATCTCATAACCCCTCTGGTAAAATTGATGCCCCCAGAATTCTGACTAAAGAAAACGAGGCGCCCTTCGCCGTACCTCAGTCTTGTGGCGGAGATCTTCGGGTAGCTTGCCATGTTCTAAGTAATCAATCAGGGGTTGGCGCCAATCCTCATCCTCCACTATAGATACTGATATGGCATTCGTTGCACTCGCGTCTTCTTCCATGTAAGAGAGCACCCAATGTTGACACCCTATTTTGCAACCCGTATTTAACCTCACATGGAGGGTAAAAGGGTAATTTTGCCTTGAAAATATGCATCTTGATTCTAGCCATTAGATCCTTAATCTCATTTCACTAAAATGATCTTGATGTTGTAACGATCAAATCGACTGGTCATAAGCCCTAATCGGACCATCAGATTGAAAGTTATCATCAAATCAAGTTTTAATGGCTAAGATGTACTATCACAAATTGAGTCCGAATATATGTGATTATGAACAATTGATTTCAATTGGTTATAAGTGTAATCAATTTGAGATTAATGACGTGTCATAATTTGATTGGTTAGGACTACATTTTATAGTGAGGTTGCATATACCTAATTAATTAGATAATTAAACATTAATTATTCAATGAGTAATTAATGCAATTATCTTTTAATTAGAGTAAATTTGAAGCCAATTAAGTCTGAAATGGGAGTGATTGGAGCCATTTAATGTTAATTGGGAGCTAATTTAGGACCTATTAATGTTAATTGTGCTGAAACCATTTTCTAACAAATGACCTCTGCTCACTATTACATCAATATCTCTCAGAATATTTTGAATCTGTGAATGAGGTTAATTGTTCCAGAAACTAGACATCCGGGGCTTCAATTTGAGCACAAGAACGAGACAATTTCGATCAGAATTGAGTCAGATATGATTTTTCGAAATTGGCTCTACAAGCTGTTACAGCAGCTACGGGAAAACCGAATTTTGGCTTGCTCCCCACTCCCACCAATCTCTCCATTTAATGCACCAGATTTTCCCCAATGCTAAAATGAGGTCTAGGTTCATAATTCTTGTCAACCCTCATTAAATGGTCTTCCATTCATATCCCCTCCACTACTACTATATAAACCCTTCCCCTCTTTCATTCCAGGACACAAAAACCCCCTCTCTTCTCCTCTCTTGAATTCTAGTGAAGTTGAGTAGTCTTGTCATATCTTGGTCTTCCTGAGACTCAAGGTATTGAGTGAGGCTCACTCTCCCTCTCCTAGTTCTTCTTTTCCTCCACCCTTAGGATCTCCCTCAAGAATCTCCTCCTCCACCGTATGGATCTTGCATGAAGGTATAATCCATTTTCCTAACTTGTTTCTTGTGTTTTCATGATGAGAATTTAGGATTAAAACATGATAGTGATTATTTAAATTCTCTTGAATATGTTTGAATGTTCTTAATTGTTCTTATGTGTTCTTCACATGTTCTTGATTGTTCATCACATGTTCATGCATAAACACTAGTTTTGATCTTAAATCCATATCAAAAATATGAAAAACATGTTTGTTTCATAATTCTTTCAAGTCCTTGAATCTAGGATGTCACTATACACACACATTCACTAGAATTTATTTTTCAATCCAAATGCAATGCTTAATAAATTGAATTAGGGTTTATCACATGCACACACTTCAAATTCAACATGTAAATTGATTGATAACATATTGGATGATGTGATATGAATGTTGGCCACCATAGTCTAGAAGACCGGTTTTACTGGGCAAGGTGGGTGCTTAACACCTTCCCACCTTGTAACATAGCCTCCGAACTTAGATCAAGGGTTAGTAGATCAAATGCTTATCCTTGTAATTTTCAATTTCTAGATTGTAACTAGGAAACAAAGCCATGTACTTTATCTTAGATTGTATCTAGGACCAAAGCCATGTAATTTCCTATGTTCAATGTAAATTCAATTTCAAATTAATAAAATGATGAATTTTTCAATTATGGTTTTCTTATTTATTCCAACAATTAAATAAGTGGCGACTCCATTGTAAAACCCTTAATCTAAAGGGGAAAATATAATCAGTCGAACCTCCATTTTGAGAGGCAATAACACGACTCCACCCATTCATGTGGGTTTGGCCCAACTTTCTAAAACGGGCCGGGGGCGCGGTCTCTCACAGTGGCGACTCCACTGGGGATATTGAGGGCTAAGCTTCAATTAGATTATGGTGGCCAACCATGTCATTGTTTGTTTATTACTTTTTTGTATATAATATGTCTAATATGTCATTATTTTGCATGTCATGCATCATTTGCTTGAATGAAATTTATTTTATTTGTGTGCTAGCCCGGAAGCCCGGTAGTATTAGCCGTGGATTGTGGTCTTCCTGAGACTCACATACCCAGCGGTGAACCTACCACCCACCGCGACAAGGATCATCATGGTTATGCCATGGTGGTTCATAAGGACAAACTGTACCGTTCGGACCAACGCGGCGCTCTTGGCGTCACAAGTTGGGAGGTACGACGTCCTAGCTTGTGGGGACCTTTAACCTACCTTCTACCCATGTTGTAATGACCCATAGAACCTACCTTTAGGTCGGTCCTTGTAAATTGCATTTCATTATGCATTTGTTTGGCCGTTGTTTGAACCATGATGACTCAAGTCCAACGCTTGATCCCATCATAATTGTTTAAACCTTGTATGCAATGAATGAGCTCAAGCCCAAAGGCTTGTGATTGAACTCTACTTGGTATGGAAACCGAAAATTGTTTCTTGAATCATTCTAAGCCCAATACTTGAGCCCATCAAAGGTGTATACGCATGATCAACATCAAAAGTCAAAAGCTCACAAGATGCATGCATTTCAAGTGCAAGTCCAAGCCTGCAAATATCAAAAGATCATAATCAAGGTTCAAGCCTTCCAAGTGCAAGCCCAAGCCATTTCATCATAATCAAGGTTCAAGCACACCAAGCCTCAAGCATCCTAAATGGACCAAGAAGAAGCAAGTGGCCCAACTTTGCCTCACTCCACATTTGGTTTGCAATATCATGGTTAAGCTTAAAATTTATTTGTTTATTCCATGTTTCTATGTTTCTTTGAATTCAAAATTTTCATGTAGGATTTAATGAGCTTTGTTCATGTATATATATTAAAAAAAATTTCAAAAAAATTTCAAAAAAAAAATTCAAATGAAAAAAGTCTTTGGACTAGGGGCATTGAGCCCTTAAGTCATTTAAAAAAAAAATTCTTTGAACTAGGGGCATTGGACTTCCTAGTGATTTTTTCAAAAAGACCCATTTTTTTTTCTTTCAAAGATTTCAAGATTCTTTAAAGTCCTCTTTTCAAAAAGGTACATGAGGATCCCTTGGACAAAACTTTTTCTAAATTAAGATGTTTAAAGGCTTGAACAATCAACTTGTACTGAGAAATGATTGATTTCATTTGATCTCTGTAAACACTTTTGCTAAATTACTTTGAATAAAAGAAGAAATGGTCTTAAAAGGCAATCAAAAAGAATCCATCCGTCAAAAAATCCCAAGAATCTAGGCACTCGAACCAATTTCAAGGATCTTTTGTTTCACAACATTAGAGCATTCATACTTTTTCTTTCAAGATGAATTTATTAAAAGAGCTTAAGTCACTGTGCTTACAAGCAAGCATTACTAGGGATAGGAGGCCATCTTTGGTTAAACAAGATTATTCCCTAATACCTATAATGATCATTATCCATTGCTAGCCTATTTGAGCCTTTAAACACTTAGCCTATTTTTCGTATGAACCCACTAAAATCTAAAACTAGGGTGGGAAAAATCAAAGTATGTATGCTTTAATCTCATGTTGAGGAGGAGTCAACCTTGTAACTTTGAAGCTAATTGATAAATCTCTCCTAGAAGACATGAAAGACAAGTGGAGAATTCATTAAGCTAAAGATAAGAGATCATCAAAGTAAAAGGAGTTTTCACTCAATCAAGGAAAGAGAAATGAAATTCCATCAATGTGAGAGAAAAACAAATGTGCATCAAGTTTGAAGAACCTAAAATTCATCATGCCAAGAAGAGTAGAAGGTTCATCCAAAAGAAAGTTCATCAAAAAAGGAAAAGATTCATCAAGCATAGAAAGGTACGAGTGCATTGAGGCAAGAAAGAAGTCTAAAGAGTGCATCAAGATGACCGAAATTCATTAAGTTGAGAAATATAAGGAGGGCAAAAGATCATTCAATCAAGAGAAGAAAAAAAAAAAGGAGCCCGCTAGACTGAAAACCCAAAAAGACAGTCTAGGCAAAAGTTAGGGCCAAAAAAAAAAAAAAAAAAAAAAAAAAAAAAAAAAAGAGCCCGCTAGACTGAAAACCCAAAAAGGCAGTCTAGGCAAAAGTTATGGCCAAAAAAAAAAAAAAAAAAAAAAAAAAAAAAAAAAAAGCCCCGCTAGGCTGAAAACTCAAAAGGGCGGTCTAGGCAAAAATTAGGGCCAAAAAAAAAAAAAATGATTTTACAAGATGAAAGTCTAGAGGTATGATTCAAGGGGATGAGCATAAAAACAAATATTGATACAAGTGATCAATGAAGACTAGTGAGAAGATGACAAAGAAGAAATGGTAAAACTCCTCCAATACTTGATTTTTGAGTAATGCATACTTGGGGAAAACAACATAGGGAATTTTGAGCCTTTTTATATCCTTCATTTCATAACCTAAACCTGACCTACATTACAACCCATGAATAAGACCTCCTTGAAGTCTTGCTAATTGTAGACGCATTTTAAACTCTAATAATATTTTTCTCTTGAATTAAAAAGGAAAAATGCTTAAAATTGTCAAACCCCACAAGATGATATGTCCGAGGACAAAATTTCTCAAATTCTCAAATCCTCAAAATGACTCAAAAGAACTTCCAAACCTAGAGCACTCTCCTTGTTTGCACCCAACAATGTGATTCATTTCATTTCTTGATTGCCTTTGGAGACTTAATCTGACGATGTTCAAAAGGATGAAGCAAATTTGATTACATGAGTTTAATGATCTTGATCCTTCCCAATCAAAGAGATTTGTTTGATTCTTAAACACTTTGATTTGCTAAAATGGTTGTTCAATGGATCACCTCTTGTTCAAAAAAAAAAAAAAATCTTTCTTTTCCAAAATCCAGTTCTCTTGAACTACGTCTTGACCTGATCCTCTATGAGAGAGGTACGTAGGCAGCCTTGCAAAGGCCCGGTCCCATTCACCTAAACAACTCAAAACAATGTGACTAAATTGTTTGGGTGCATGTTAGGTTAAGCCCATTTGTTTGCATTAAGCATGTTTAAACTTGGAGCGTTGGCCTATTTATATTGTGTGCAAGTTTTCACAATAATTGGTTTCTAACAAGCTAGAGAAAGAAAGTATTTTTGCAGGAACCAAGGATGGCAGACCATGATCTTCTTTCATGTACCCCAATGGTCATAACATCAAATAAATTCAGCTTCAATCTAAGCATGGAATATGCCCCAAACTAGGGGCATTGGGAATTAAGGAAGGACATAGCAATCCGCATCAACTTCCAGCCAAAGTTATTCTCATTCAAAGGATAGGTTTTTCAAAAACAAAAAAAAAATCATCATCATGAATAAATCATCATCACTTTTTCTCCATCTTCATCTTCATCTTTTTCAATGAACAAATCTTCATATTTCAAAAAAAAAAAAAAAAAAATCAATTCTTTCTGAATCTTTCAAAAAAGCCTTGGGACTAGGGGCTCATGCTTCCTAGGTTGCTTAGAAAAAAAAAAAGAAAAGAAGAGAAAATTTTTTTCAAAAAGCCTTGGGACTATGGGCATCGGGTTCCTAGGTTGTTTTCAAAAAAAAATCATCAATCAAAATTTTCAATTCCTTCAAAAAAATTCAAGATTTCCAAAATTTTTTTAAAAAAAATCTTCATTAAATTCATTTTCAAGAACAGAAAGCTATGATCCCCTTTCACATTCTCCAGTGGTGCAACATCAAGTCAAATGTCTACCCTCAGCATTCATCGAAGAAGGGAATATTTCCTAAACTAGGGGCATTCGCCAGGTATGCCGAATTCTTTTCAATGAATAACTCTGTTACTAATTGAAAATATTTATTTTGCAGGTACTAGGGTAAAAGGCCCATACACATCGGCATGAGCCAAAAGATCCAAAAATCCTAGGTCTCTGAAAACATGAGCCAGGATCCAGAACCTTTGGTCCTCTGAAAACATGAGCCAAAGCCTCCAAAAACCCTTGGTCTTCTGAAAACATGAGCCAAGATCAAAAAATCCTAGGTCTCTGAAAACATGAACCAGGATCCAGAACCTTTGGTCCTCTGAAAACATGAGCCAAAGCCCAAAAAATCCTTGGTCCTCTGAAAACATGAGCCAAGATCCAAAAATCCTAGGTCTCTGAAAACATGAGCCAGGATCCAGAACCTTTGGTCCTCTGAAAACATGAGCCAAAGCCTCAAAAGCCCTTGGTCCCCTGAAAACATGAGCCAAGATCCAAAAATCCTAGGTCTCTGAAAACATGAGCCAGGATCCAGAACCTTTGGTCCTCTGAAAACATGAGCCAAAGCCCAAAAAACCCTTGGTCCTCTGAAAACATGAGCCAAGATCCAAAAATCCTAGGTCTCTGAAAACATGAGCCAGGATCCAGAACCTTTGGTCCTCTGAAAACATGAGCCAAAGCCTCCAAAAACCCTTGGTCCTCTGAAAACATGAGCCAAGATCCAAAAATCCTAGGTCTCTGAAAACATGAGCCAGGATCCAGAACCTTTGGTCCTCTGAAAACATGAGCCAAAGCACTTGGTCCTCTGAAAACATGAGCCAAGATCTAAAAATCCTAGGTCTCTGAAAACATGAGCCAGGATCCAGAACCTTTGGTCCTCTGAAAACATGAGCCAAAGTCCAAAAAACCCATGGTCCTCTGAAAACATGAGCCAAGATCCAAAAATCCTAGGTCTCTGAAAACATGAACCAGGATCCAGAACCCTTGGTCCTCTGAAAACAAGAGCCAAGATCCAAAAATCATATGTCTCTGAAAACATGAGCCAGGATCCAGAACCTTTGGTCCTCTGAAAACATGAGCCAAAGCCCAAAAAATCCTTGGTCCTCTGAAAACATGAGCCAAGATCCAAAAATCCTAGGTCTCTGAAAACATGAGCCAGGATCTAGAACCTTTGGTCCTCTGAAAACATGAGCCAAGATCCAAAAATCCTAGGTCTCTGAAAACATGAGCCAGGATTCAGAACCTTTGGTCCTCTGAAAACATGAGCCAAAGCCTCAAAAACCCTTGGTCCTCTGAAAACATGAGCCAAGATCCAGAAATCCTAGGTCTCTGAAAACATGAGCCAGGATCCAAAACCTTTGGTCCTCTGAAAACATGAGCCAAAGCCTCCAAAAACCCTTGGTCCTCTGAAAACATGAGCAAAGATCCAAAAATCCTAGGTCTCTGAAAACATGAGCCAGGATCCAAAACCTTTGGTCCTCTGAAAACATGAGCCAAAGCCTCCAAAAAACCCTTGGTCCTCTGAAAACATGAGCCAAGATCCAAAAATCCTAGGTCTCTGAAAACATGAGCCAGGATCCAGAACCTTTGGTCCTCTGAAAACATGAGCCAAAGCCCCAAAAACCCTTGGTCCTCTGAAAACATGAGCCAAGATCCAGAAATCCTAGGTCTCTGAAAACATGAGCCAGGATCCAGAACCTTTGGTCCTGAAAACATGAGCCAAAGCCTCAAAAACCCTTGGTCCTCTGAAAACATGAGCCAAGATCCAAAAATCCTAGGTCTCTGAAAACATGAGCCAGGATCCAAAACCTTTGGTCCTCTGAAAACATGAGCCAAAGCCCAAAAAACCCTTGGTCCTCTGAAAACATGAGCCAAGATCCAAAAATCCTAGGTCTTTGAAAACATGAGCCAGGATCCAGAACCTTTGGTCCTCTGAAAACATGAGTCAAAGCCTCCAAAAACCCTTGGTCCTCTGAAAACATGAGCCAAGATCCAAAAATCCAAGGTCTCTGAAAACATGAACCAGGATCCAGAACCTTTGGTCCTCTGAAAACATGAGCCAAAGCCTCCAAAAACCCTTGGTCCTCTGAAAACATGAGCCAAGATCCAAAAATCCTAGGTCTCTGAAAACATGAACCAGGATCCAGAACCTTTGGTCCTCTGAAAACATGAGCCAAAGCCTCCAAAAACCCTTGGTCCTCTGAAAACATGAGCCAAGATCCAAAAATCCTAAGTCTCTGAAAACATGAGCCAGGATCCGGAACCTTTGGTCCTCTGAAAACATGAGTCAAAGCCCCAAAAACCCTTGGTCCTCTGAAAGCATGAGCCAAGATCCAAAAATCCTAGGTCTCTGAAAACATGAACCAGGATCCAGAACCTTTGGTCCTCTGAAAACATGAGCCAAAGCCTCCAAAAACCCTTGGTCCTCTGAAAACATGAGCCAAGATCCAAAAATCCTAGGTCTCTGAAAACATGAACCAGGATCCAGAACCTTTGGTCCTCTGAAAACATGAGCCAAAGCCTCCAAAAACCCTTGGTCCTCTGAAAACATGAGCCAAGATCCAAAAATCCTAGGTCTCTGAAAACATGAGCCAGGATCCAAAACCTTTGGTCCTCTGAAAACATGAGCCAAAGCCTCCAAAAACCCTTGGTCCTCTGAAAACATAAGCCAAGATCGAAAAATCCTAGGTCTCTGAAACATGAGCCAGGATCCGGAACCTTTGGTCCTCTGAAAACATGAGCCAAAGCCCCAAAACCCTTGGTCCTCTGAAAGCATGAGCCAAGATCCAGAAATCCTAGGTCTCTGAAAACATGAGCCAGGATCCATAACCTTTGGTCCTCTGAAAACATGAGCCAAAGCCTCCAAAAACCCTTGGTCCTCTGAAAACATGAGCCAAGATCCAAAAATCATAGGTCTCTGAAAACATGAACCAGGATCCAGAACCTTTGATCCTCTGAAAACATGAGCCAAAGCCCAAAAAAAAAAAAAAAAAAAAAAATCCCCTTGGTCCTCTGAAAACACGAGCCAAGATCCAAAAATCCTAGGTCCTCTGAAAACATGAGCCAGGATCCTTGGTCCTCCATTTTTTGACCTCAGGTAAGCATGTCTTGCACTTACTCCAAAAAAAAAAAAAAATTTTGCATGCATGAACTACGTTCGGACCTGATCCTCCCACCAAGAGGTACGTAGGCAATCTCCCTCGAGATTCGGTCCAAATTTTGATCCATAACATGACCATCTACATTTTTATCTACATGCATCATACATTCACCACGGTTAAATACTGATTGCAAAGTTAGGTGTCTCTTTCATACATTGACATTCGCTTTTCAAGCTCTGCCAATGAGGGGCATTCTGTTGACACCCTATTTTGCAACCCGTATTTAACCTCACATGGAGGGTAAAAGGGTAATTTTGCCTTGAAAATATGCATCTTGATTCTAGCCATTAGATCCTTAATCTCATTTCACTAAAATGATTTTGATGTTGTAACGATCAAATCGACTGGTCATAAGCCCTAATCGGACCATCAGATTGAAAGTTATCATCAAATCAAGTTTTAATGGCTAAGATGTACTATCACAAATTGAGTCCGAATATATGTGATTATGAACAATTGATTTCAATTGGTTATAAGTGTAATCAATTTGAGATTAATGACGTGTCATAATTTGATTGGTTAGGACTACATTTTATGGTGAGGTTGCATATACCTAATTAATTAGATAATTAAACATTAATTATTCAATGAGTAATTTATGCAATTATCTTTTAATTAGAGTAAATTTGAAGCCAATTAAGTCTGAAATGGGAGTGATTGGAGCCATTTAATGTTAATTGGGAGCTAATTTGGGACCTATTAATGTTAATTGTGCTGAAACCATTTTCTAACAAATGACCTCTGCTCACTATTTCATTAATATCTCTCAGAATATTTTGAATCTGTGAATGAGGTTAATTTTTCCAGAAACTAGACATCCGGGGCTTCAATTTGAGCACAAGAATGAGACAATTTCGATCAGAATTGAGTCAGATATGATTTTTCGAAATTGGCTCTACAAGCTGTTACAGCAGCTACGGGAAAACCGAATTTTGGCTTGCTCCCCACTCCCACCAATCTCTCCATTTAATGCACCAGATTTTCCCCAATGCTAAAATGAGGTCTAGGTTCATAATTCTTGTCAACCCTCATTAAATGGCCTTCCATTCATATCCCCTCCACTACTACTATATAAACCCTTCCCCTCTTTCATTCCAGGACACAAAAACCCCCTCTCTTCTCCTCTCTTGAATTCTAGTGAAGTTGAGTAGTCTTGTCATATCTTGGTCTTCCTGAGACTCAAGGTATTGAGTGAGGCTCACTCTCCCTCTCCTAGTTCTTCTTTTCCTCCACCCTTAGGATCTCCCTCAAGAATCTCCTCCTCCACCGTATGGATCTTGCATGAAGGTATAATCCATTTTCCTAACTTGTTTCTTGTGTTTTCATGATGAGAATTTAGGATTAAAACATGATAGTGATTATTTAAATTCTCTTGAATATGTTTGAATGTTCTTAATTGTTCTTATGTGTTCTTCACATGTTCTTGATTGTTCATCACATGTTCATGCATAAACACTAGTTTTGATCTTAAATCCATATCAAAAATATGAAAAACATGTTTGTTTCATAATTCTTTCAAGTCCTTGAATCTAGGATGTCACTATACACACACATTCACTAGAATTTATTTTTCAATCCAAATGCAATGCTTAATAAATTGAATTAGGGTTTATCACATGCACACACTTCAAATTCAACATGTAAATTGATTGATAACATATTGGATGATGTGATATGAATGTTGGCCACCATAGTCTAAAAGATCGGTTTTACTGGGCAAGGTGGGTGCTTAACACCTTCCCACCTTGTAACATAGCCTCCGAACTTAGATCAAGGGTTAGTAGATCAAATGCTTATCCTTGTAATTTTCAATTTCTAGATTGTAACTAGGAAACAAAGCCATGTACTTTATCTTAGATTGTATCTAGGACCAAAGCCATGTAATTTCCTATGTTCAATGTAAATTCAATTTCAAATTAATAAAATGATGAATTTTTCAATTATGGTTTTCTTATTTATTCCAACAATTAAATAAGTGGCGACTCCATTGTAAAACCCTTAATCTAAAGGGGAAAATATAATCAGTCGAACCTCCATTTTGAGAGGCAATAACACGACTCCACCCATTCATGTGGGTTTGGCCTAACTTTCTAAAACGGGCCGGGGGCGCGGTCTCTCACACCCAACGGTTGCAGACAGGGACATTCGCCTCTTCACCCTTCGACAGAGCCAACGTAGTGGCTAGGTTGGCTAGAGCATCTGCCATCCTATTCTCGTTTCTAGGGATATGCTCCAAGGAAACTCCGTCGAACTTCTCAATTAGTCGCGTAGCCATCTGAAAGTAAGGAATCAAACCCTCATGTTTAACTTCATATTGTGTCAAAAGTTGATTGATCACCAACTTGGAATCGCCGTAGACTTCTAAGTATGAGATCTTCATATCGAGGGCCATTTAGAGGCCGGCAATAAGGGCTTGATACTCAGCAACATTGTTTGAACATGGTTCACTAAGCACCAAGGCGAATGGTAACACTTGTTTCTGTGGCGACACGAAAACAACCCCAGCACCAGATTCCTCTTGCCGTGCGGCTCCATCAAAGAACATCATCCAAGGTGGGAGGACTTCGGTGTACAATACATCTTCATCTGGAAAATCATCTGAGAGCTCCCAATCGGCAGGAATGGGATGATCAGCAAGGAAATTTGCTAGGACTTGCCCCTTGATGGCCTTTTGGGGCACATACATGATTTCAAACTCTTGAAAGGCCACAGCCCATTTTGCCAACCGTCCAGACATGATTGCCCTAGACAAGACGTATTTGACTGGATCTATCTTTGCAACCAAGTGTATTACGTGTGCTTGCATGTAGTGCCTTAATTTTTGAATGGAGAAGAAAAGTGCAAGACACATCTTCTCTATTGGAGAATACCTTAGTTCTACCCCAGTTAGCTTTCGACTAAGGTAATACAATGCTTTCTCTTTTTCTTCTTCATTTTTCCGAGCTAAGAGGGCCCCAAGTGATTGTTCTTGTGCAGCAATGTAGAGCACTAGAGGTTTTCCTGGCATGGGCACTCCTAAGACAGGCGGGTTAAGCAGATATCTTTTAATGCTCTCAAATGCATTCCTGCAAGCCTCATCCCATTCAAAGGTGGCATCTTTCCTCATCAATCGACTGAATGGTTGACACCGTCCTGCTAGATTAGATATGAAACGTCGAATGTATGCAAGATGGCCTTGTAAGCTTCGAAGCTCTCGCAGGTTCTTTGGTTCAGGCATCCTTTGGATAGCGTCTATTTTAGATTGATCCACTTCAATACCTCGATGTCGAACAATAAAGCCTAGAAACTTCCCAGATGTGACACCAAACGCGCATTTGAGAGGATTCATTTTGAGTTGATATTTCCTTAGCCGATTAAATACGATGCGCAAGTCCCGTAAATGATCCCCTCTTTTCTTTGTCTTAACAACTAAATCGTCAACATAACATTGCACAATTTTGTGGAGTATGTCATCAAAAATTCGTTGCATTGCCCGTTGATATGTTGCACCAGCATTCTTGAGCCAAAAAGGCATCACCTTATAACAGGAGATCCCCTTTAGAGTTCGAAAAGCTGTGAGTTCTTCATCCTCGGGTGCCATTCGAATTTGGTTGTATCCTGATGAGCCATCCATGAATGATAATACTTCATGACCAATAGTCGCATCAACCATAAGTTCTGTATTTGGAAGTGGGAAGTCATCCTTTGGGCACGCTCTATTCAAGTCTCGAAAATCAACACAAACTCGAATTTGTCCATTCTTCTTTTTGACAGGGACAATGTTTGCAATCCACTTTGGGAATTGTACTTCTCGGATGAATCCTGCCTGCTCGAGTTTGTTAACTTCTGCCTCAATTTGTGGGAGGAGTTCGGGTCGAAAGCGACGTTGGGCCTGCTTGATTGGGAGCACTCCTTGCTTTATTGCTAACCGGTGAACTGCAATTGTTGGGTCTAAACTTGGCATCTCCTTGTATGTCCAAGCGAACACATCTTTGTACTCCATTAAAATCTCAAAGTATTTGCTTTCTTCCTCCGGTGTCAAAAGCGAACTCACATAGATCGGGCGAGGTTCCTCGTCAGTCCCTAAGTTTAATTCTTTGAGCTCATCTACAGTAGCTTGCCCCTCGTCTTCTATTTCTCGAGGGGCTTCATTTGGTTCATCGTTTGATGCATCTGATTCAGAATCAGTTTCCGCTGTCACATGGCAAGAAGGAAGGACTAGTGTCTCGTGATCCTCCTCCCCATCATCAACTTGCTTCTCAAGCTCTCGTGTGTGCACAATAGTCCGCCGCTTTACTTTAAGGGAGTTTCCTGTACTAACTTCTACAGTCAACTCACGTTTCATGCGCGAAGGGATAAGGCTGTAAGTTTCGGTGCCCTTTCTCTTTTGTAGGCCACTTTTCTCCTCCTTGGGTTGTGGGGTGTCAGTTGAGCTACTCGTAGATCTAAGCCTATCAAATGCCGACCTACTTGTACGTGAGGTTCCTTCTTTCGTAGGGAGAGAGATGCTTAATCTATTAAATACTGACTCTCGAGGAGCAGCTGTTCCTAGACGATCAAATACAGAAGATCTTGACACAGGCTTCGGCTTCCCCTCCTCCTCAACTTCAAAGGTGATGTGTTGTGATGTCGCTTTTTTTTCTTTCCCTTTGGCCGAGATTCGAATTGGCTCTTGTGATGAATACCCCAGCCCGGTTCTAGGAATCTCAATTGCATAACCTTGTTGCTTCAGTTTGCTTTGGGTCGAGTTAAGCCCATGTGACTTTTCTTCCACGTAATCTGAATAAAGTTGTCCCAATTGCGGAGGATTTTGGAAATCATAGCCTGATTTTGCCAAAAGTGTATACACTTTAGGGTCAAAACCCTCTTCTGTCCTTCTGACTGGCAATGAATCTTCTTCAACAAGGTTACGTGTGGCTCTAGTGAAACCTTTGAGTGGGGGTTTTGTGGATGCCACTTGGCCTAGCTTCGGTAATGGTAAGGTGAAATCACTTTTAAGGATGGCAATATCTTCCTCTTGAATAGACTTTTTGCACTTATCCTTAGTCTCCATTGTCAACCCGAATGGGGATTGCCGTTCTTTTCGTTTAGACGCGGGAACATATCGTAAGACCATGGGTGCCTCTTTCTTCTCTTCACGAAACTTCTGTCTTACTTCAGAGTTAGGTTTTGGACCTTCCATGAGGGGCTCACCTCCTTCCTTATGTTTTGCCTTCTTCTTTTCCATAGACTCTTCTTGTGGTACATCATAGGTTGTGTCGCAATCCAAGTAAAACTTGGCATCTGCAAAGTGAGATTCTGCCACTGTAAATGGTTGCAAATCTGCTGTCACCACCTTTACTTGCTTGCCATCACAATACTTGAAGCATTGATGCAATGTAGAAGGTACAACACCATTCCCATGAATCCATGGTCGTCCTAACAACAGGTTATAAGAAGTCCTCGAATCGATCACATGGAAGAGAGGTCTTGCTTTCAACTCATCAATAGTCACATCTAACCGAATCATGCCAATTGCCCTTTGTCCTTCTTGGTTGAAGCCCTGGATGACGAGTCGACTTTTGGATAACTCTTCCATGGATATGCCTAGGCGCCTCATTGTTCCTTTAGGCATTATGTTAACGGCAGACCCATCGTCTATGAGGATGCGGCTTACTTTTTCCCCCCGTGTGTAACCTGAGACAAAAAGTGGTCGATTGTGTGGTTTGGAGCCCAATAGGAGATCCTCATCAGTGAACGTCATCTTGTCGTGGCAATGAGCACATATAGCAACTGTCTCTTCCGAGGCATGGGTTTCGCTTTCCTCTTCCTTTGTTCCTCTGGTTTCTTCAAGGTTCACTTTTTCCTCCTTTTCAGTGAGGTCTTCTTGATCATCAACATCATGGCAAGAAACCATGTAAGTGGTTGTCATTAGGCCCTCTATAAGAAAGCCTTTAGGGAAAAACTCATGCAGCATGACCGACAGGGGGCCTTCATTCGAACGAGCTCCCTTTCTTTGTTCCTTCAGACCATTTGTTCCTTTACCCTTAGGAGCAACTTTTGAATCGCTTGCTCGAAGTTCCCTTTTCTTGTAAGGAACATAAGGTTTTGGGTTACGCTGTTTTCGAAGTCTCTTGTAGGTCACAAAAGTCCAACCCTTTTCGTCACCTACCAATTCTTCGGCAGCTCTATCATCATCTTGAGGGTTGAAGCGTAATGTATGCATAGGCTCAAGCGTTCCAAATTGGATGTGATTGCAATATGCCCTTGATGTTGATGGCAAGGTGGACCGCACTTCCGTTGGAGTTGGTGACTTCACAGAAATTGGGGACCAACAGCAAACGTAGCATGATTCGCCTTAGCAGTTTCATCTAGGTCTAAAAGAATTTTACCCTCCTTTGCAAGCCTTAGGATAAGGTCCTTCAGAACAAAACATCTTTCCACAGGGTGACTTACAACTCAATGGTATACACAGTATTTTGGGTCGTTGGTACGCCCCATTTCCTCCGAACGCTTGCATTTTGGAAGCTTGATCACATTCTTCTCTAATAAGTCATCGAGCATGCCTCGAACATCGGCATCTGGAAACGGATACGTCTTTTCTTCCATCTCCTTCAAAGTCAATGGATGCTTCTCCCGTTCTTGCATTGGACCGGCCCTTTTCTCCATTCTCTTATTCTCTTTACTGGAGATCTTCACAGGCTCCACAACAATGGCCATAGATTCCTTAACCATGGGTCTGGAAGACTTGTCCCCCCTCCTCGTATCTTTCTTCTCTTTACGTTGCTCATTAACAGGTAAGCCCTTTTCTCCATGGCTGGACAGGCTAAGCTCCATATCATGGGCTCGGGTAGCAAGTTCTTCAAAGGTGTGAGGTTTGATTCCTTGGAGGATGTAAAGCAACCCCCAGTGCATACCTTGGATGCACATTGCCACTCCTGAAGATTCGGAAATGCGATCTTTGCAGTCGAGGCTCAATGAGCGCCAATGATTGATGTAGTCTACCACTGGTTCATCTTTCCATTGCTTTGTGTTGGTTAATTCCAGCATACTTACGGTACGTCGGGTACTGTAGAAACGGTTCAAGAATTTCCTTTCCATTTGCTCCCAACTATCAATGGACTCGGGTTCAAGATCCGTGTACCAATCAAAGGCATTTCCTCGAAGAGTACGCACGAATTACTTTGTGAGCAAGTCTCCATCCGTACCGGTATTATTGCAAGTCTCGATGAAATGAGCAATATGTTGCTTCGGATTCCCTTTCCCATCGAACTGTTGAAACTTAGGAGGTTGGTAACCCGCAGGCATCTGTAAAATGTCAATCCTCTTGGTGTATGGTTTTGAATACATCAGAGAGTTTTGTGGTACCCCACCATATTGAGCTCGAATGGTGTTCGTTATCATGTCCTGTAACTGTTGGACTGATAGAGAAGAAATTGAGGTAGAGCTCCCTTGTGGACCACCAGCCTTCTTTGGAGAAGATGTGTAAGCATCTTGGGATGTATGCTGATGCGTGTGAGAATGGCCTCTGCTAGACTCCCCTCGATTCTGAACCTCGAGCTTGTTCATAAGCGTGGCAATTTGAAGGTCTTTCTCCTCCACAGTCTTGGTAAGCTTAGCTATAGAATGTCCCATTTCAGCAATCTTTTCGTCAATGGTGGCAATCTTCGTCATCATGGCCGCCATAGCTATTGTACAAGAAGAATTTTATGAGAAGATAGATGAAGTGACTTCTCGGGGAGATCCTTGGGAAGAACCTGACTGTGAAGCATTACTTGACCCAGCATCTGATGCAGAATAGTGATATTCGCTCCCAATCATTGAGTCTTCTGGAACGAATGCTGAATCTCCCTTCCTAGAGGAAGTGTGCTTGCTTGTCCTCAAAGTGCTCAAGGAGATGACAGTCTTTGGCTGGGCTGGGGCACTTATGAGTTTCGTCATAGGAGCTTTTCCCTCGACTTCTTGTGATGTGAGGAGCCTCATTGCCTTAGCTTTGTTTCGAGTCATGGGACCTGTGGAAGTACTGTTGCTTGTTGACCCCCCAATGCTTTTGGTAGCATTCTTGAAAATCTGAGACTTCTTCGAGGCCATTGAACTAGGTGGATTGGAGACTTGAAGATTTCTAGGATGGAGAAAGAGATGAGAGGCAGAGAGGTCCCACCGGGCGTGCCAGAAATTTGTACACACAATTTTCGTAAAAGATAAACCACACAATCACGAAATAGTGTAACAAATAATCAATTTGTATTTGATTTATATATATATATATATATATATATATATATATGTGAGTACAATCCTCTGTATGAATCTTTACAATGAAAGAGTACAATAAACTCCTCTGATTCGATCTCCAAGAAACGTTACGATTCGAAAGGGGCAATGAAGCGTGATCTTGAATCGTGCTTTGATGTCTCCAAGTTGAATGAATGGTTGAACGTGCTTGATTTGATGCGAGGGCCGTTGGCTTGATCTCGAGCTAGGTTAAAGGAGAATCCCCACTTTGGTTTGAAGAAGTAGGAATAGGCCTTGATGAACAATAGAATTCTTGTGAACTTTAGAGATGACTCTCTATTTTGGCAGAGTGTCGGTAGTGTTTTCTCTCTAAGTGTCCTCATTTCTCATATGAGAAGCCCCTATTTATAGGCAACTCATTCGTATTTAATTTGGAATTTTCTCTCAGCATTTATTGAGAGCTAATTATGGATTTAATTTAGTCTCCCATTTAATAAGAGCTTTCCATATAGGTCTTTTCTTCTGACATCGCCATATGGATTTCTTATTTAATGTTGCCACATGGCTTGATTTCATTCGTTGATCGTCCACGTCATCAATTGGAGATTAATTTGATCACAAATATTTTATCATGAACAATCGGGCGGTTGTGAATACATCATAAAATTTTGATGTCTACAGCTGGGACTTGTCCTCTTCACCCTTCTTCAAATGGCCGAATGGCCTTACTTTATATTTCTTCATCTTTTCCTTCTTTCCATTCTTTCACATCTTGACATCAAATTACAATAAATGCATCTCACTTACCTTGACTTTGCTTTAGCCAATTCTTTAAGACTGCAACGTCCTCAATCTCACTCGCTGGGACTTGTCCTCTTCACCTTTCTTCAAATGGCCGAATGGCCTTACTTTATATTTCTTCATCTTTTTCTTCTTTTCATTCTTTCACACTCTTGACATCAAATTACAATAAATGCATCTCACATTCTCACTTACAATTTTGTATATCTTGTACCTGGCGTATATGCCAGGTACCTCACAAAGAGGTGGGCCCCATAGTGTATGGGTCCCGCCTCCTTGTGAGGTACCCAGCATATATGCCAGGTACAGGATATACCCCCTTCTCACTTACCTTGACTTTGCTTTAGCCTTAATGCATCAGCCCATTTCTTTTCTTCTTTTTCTCCTCAGCGTGTCCAACACGCCTAAGTCACTGCCTTGTGGCTTGTCCAACCACCTCTTTAAAGAGGTATTTTATCAAGTGTAGGCTGGACCCACGGTGCTATGATGCACCCAACAAAAATGACCATGTGTTAGATGCCATTTTGAATTTGTAATATCTCAAATGATTTTTTTATTTTATTAAAAAATAACAAAATCTCCAAACTCTTATCATAATGTGTGATTAAATTTATATCAAATAATGTATAATAACAATTGTTCTTCAAATTTATTGATTTTAAATATTCAAAACCAAACACAACCATGAGTCAGTTATGAAAGGTTCCTAAAGACCAAGGATGGCTCTACGCTGAAGGTAGGGTGGTCACAAGACCACTAGGCTTGGAAAAGTAATAATAATTATATATATAAATTTTAAAATTTTTTTGAGTTGTCTATCCTTAAAAAAAAGTTGTGACCACCTTAAATTTTTAGGTCTAACAAAATTAAACTTTGGTCATCTTAATAATATATTAGGTCCTTTCAAATAGAAAGAAAAAACCTTAAAAAAAATTAACTAAAATTTGAAGAATATGTAGTTTGTAGCATTGATAATAAAACTAATGTAATAATTTCAAAATATGAAAACTCATAGAAGGTAATTGTAAAATTTTATGTATTTGAGTTTTTTTTTTTCCTTTCAATATATGAAATTATCTTTTTATTATATTTTTTATAATTAAGTTTCTTAAAGAACACCCTAAAAAAAGTTCTTGAAGCCACCACTGATAAAGCCCACTACACTTGCATCACTTTATTTATTTATTTTTTACATAGTCAAATAGAAGGTGAATGCTTGGCGGCCTTTCTTTAGGAGGCAGATTTTCTTGATGGAAACTAAAAAGGGGAGAAAAAGTAAAAGAGAGCCACAGAGTTGTTATTGTTTAACAGTTAATAAGGGTGTAAGATAGAGGAGAATGGGACATGGGTCAAAATTGTTATACAGATATAAAGTGAGCTGATGTGTCCTTTTCATGATGTTAAAACATCGTTTTAACTTCTTAGGAAAACTGAAGACGCGTAGGAATTTCTCTACTTTAAAGGCTCTTTTCCGAGGCCTTCATTCCCATTTCTCTTCCTAACTGTTCATTCAACCTGAGCGTTCCATTCAAATTACTCTTTGTCAAAAGACACTTTTTTTTTTGGGGGTGTGGTTTACTCATCTCTTGTACTTCACATTTAATCACATCTTTGATCTTTCCAATCTTCTCCTCATAGATCATGATGGCGGCTTTCCCAACTGATGAGGGAGACTCCTTTTCTTCTTCCACTCACAGGGGGGACTATGATGTCTTCTTGAGTTTTAGGGGTGAAGATACTCGCCATGGTTTTACTGGCTATTTATATCAGGCTTTGTGTGACGAAGGTTTCAAGACCTTCAATGATAATAAAGATCTCCAAAGAGGTGAAGAAATTTTAGCGGAACTTATCAAAGCCATTAAATCATCAATGATTTCAATTATCATATTCTCTCAAAATTATGCATTTTCCACTTGGTGCCTCGAAGAACTTACCAAAATTCTTGAGTGTAAGAAAAATGGACAAAAAGTTTTACCAATTTATTACAAAGTGGATCCATCTGAAGTACGCAAGCAGGAAGGTAGTTTTGGATTAGCACTAACTACACATGAAAAAAAATTCGAGAATAACATAGAGAAAGTGCTGAGGTGGAGGGTAGCTTTATATGAAGCAGCAAGTTTGTCTGGATGGCATTACGAGGATGGGTATGTATCTAACACTAATCTTGTTCTTTTTATAGCTTTCAAACCTCTGATGGTTTTGTTATGACTACTAAATACCAAATTACGAAAATATTTTATCACGATAATATTTGCTACTACTATCTACTAAGGCACTAAGAGCACTTGCTACTACTAAGGCATTAAAGGCCAGCACAAATAGAAGGTTTATTTTTATATTTTTACTTGATTGGTAAATTACTAACACATCTAATGGGCTTTCATCCGATGATATTACCTTTCACCCACACTTGTGAGAGAAGGAAGTGTGACTTAAATCAAGGCTCATCAACTTAATAATTTGCAAATTTTCTTAATCATTTCATTTTTAGAGTATTATAAATGGGTTAGTGACGTAGGATGAAGGGGCGGCAAGTGGCATGAGGCGAAGAACAAGAAGAAGGGGTAGTGACACAATGTTAGGAGGGGAGAGAGAGAGAGGAGTCAAAAGAAGAAAAAATGCACATTTAAGTATCAAATTAATTATCGTCTTAAATCTATGACTATGAGTTACATGCACATTTACTTAATTTAAAAAATGTGTCACTTGTAAGTCACACATCTAATCATCTTGAATTTAGTTCATTTTTGTGTTTATATTTCCAACTAGTCTAACTATGTTTCTTATACTCTACAATTGGCAGTTTTCCTGAATATCAGTTTATCCAAGGAATTATTAGAGTGGTATCAAGTACCAAATTAAATCGCACAAAATTATTTGTTGCTAAATACCCAATTGGAGTAGATTCTCGTGCAAAACTCATAGAAAATCTTTTAGATATTAAGTCAAATGAGGTTTGCATGGTTGGAATTCATGGCCTTGGAGGAATAGGAAAGACTACAATTGCAAAAGCTGTTTATAATAGAGTTGCTGATCAATTTGAAGGAAGTAGCTTCCTAATGAATGTTAGAGAAAATTCAAGAACAGATTGTAGCATAATCAAACTACAAGAGCAACTTCTTTCTGAGATTTTAGGGAGCAAAGAATTTAAGGCGCATAGTACATCCAGAGGAATCAACGTGATCAAGGAAAGACTTTCATGTAAAAGGATTTTTTTGATTCTTGATGATGTGGATAAATTGGGCCAAATAGAAAATTTTCTCGGAAAATGTGATTGGCTTGCTAATGGAAGTAGAGTTATTATAACCACAAGAGACAAACATGTGCTAACCACTCTTGGAAATGATCCTTTAATCTACAAGGTTGTGCAATTGGATCGACATGAAGCTCTTCAACTCTTTAGTATGCATGCCTTCAATAAAAACGAACCTGAGGCAAATTATTTACTTCTTACAATTCAATTCATATGTTATGCCAATGGCCTTCCATTAGCTCTACAAATCATAGGTTCCGATTTGCGTGGAAGAAGCATTCGTGAATGGGAAAGTGAATTAGAAAAGTATAAGAATATTCCAAACAAAGAAATTCAAAATATACTAAAAGTAAGTTTTGAAGGATTGGACAAAAATGAACAAGATATTTTCCTCGATATTGCATGTTTCTTCCAAGGATTGTCCAAAAATTATGTTGTGGATATCTTAGCTGCTTGCAATTTATATCCGGATTCTGGTATTTCAAAACTTTTTGATAGGTGTCTCATAAGTGCTAGATTTGGCAATTTATGGATGCATGACTTGCTACAACAAATGGGTAAAGATATTGTTCAACAAGAATCAAATGTGCCTGGAAATCGTACAAGGCTATGGTGTTATGATGATGCTTTAGAAGTTCTTACAGAAAATACGGTATAACTTCTTTTTCTTCTCTTCTTTTTTAAGCAAAAAAATAAAATCAATTTTTTTTTAATGTTCAGAAAAATATAAGTTTATCAATAACCTATTTTGTTTAAAATTTCAAATTATTATGATGTTGACAAATTCTATTGTGCAATGTGTTCCACCCAATGCTCTATCCAAACAGGGTTCAGATAAAATTCGAGGCATAATGTTGTGCTTCCATAAACCAATAACAGTGGCATTGGCACCTAAAGCTTTCAAAAGGATGAGAAATCTCAAATTTCTTATAGTTGATAATGTGCACATTTGTGAAGAACTTAAATATCTCCCCAACGGATTAAGATTCCTTCAATTGCCTAATTATCCTTTTCCCTTACCATCCAAATTTTGTCCTCAAAAACTTGTTACACTCGAGATGCCACATAGTTGCATTCGGTTAGAGAAGTTATTTAAGCAGGTACAGTTTTCTTTAAAAACTAGTCGCTAACCCGTGCGATGCACAGGATAGTTAAATAGAAATTAAATATATTTATTTTGTTCAAGGTATTGACTTGAAAATATATGAAAATAAAAACAATTGGTTCAAAATAAAAGTTCACATAAAAATAAAAATAAACACAAAACTTGTAGAAACCTAAAACAACATAATTTTTAGAAGATCACAAAAGTAATACATGTAAAATTTCATAAACTTAGAAGAGTAGGTGTTATTAATGCTAGTTGAACGTTACTTTTATGAACACCACCACAAGTTGAATATTTCTTTTATAAACACTTCTTAGCAAATCTATCTTTGTACATGGACATTTGTCCATTTGCATATTCCATATTTCTATGGTTTATGAACTGGTTCTGCAACTGTGTATGTGAAACTCATGAGATGTTTGTCTTCTTGTCCCCATTTCCTCCATGAAAGCAGGATCTTAATTGAATTGAGTTATCTACTTTTTGTCGACGCTATATCAAACCTTTCATACCTCTAGGAAATATCAGCAACCCCTTGTTAAAAAGTCATTTATATACAATAAATTTTTAATTGATAAATAGTAATAAGAATCAAACACAGCTTACCTTGATTAGATCCACAATAGAGCATCACATTTCTTACCTATCTTCCTCTTACGACTCTCCATGTAGTATGGCTTCTAGAACTCATAAGAAATTTCATCAAACACCTTGTGTACATGTAAAAGAAACAACACTTAATGAAAGTGAACATTATTAAAATTGTCCATACTCAACTTTAAAATAGTAGCATAATAGTCATAAATCAATGCAAAACTACAAATGTAACAGGAAAAATCACTGTTCAATTCAAAGATTCAACTAAATTAATCAAGGACAACCCAAGAAAAATCACAAAATTAACACTAAATGTATTATGACTTTGAAGAAAAAAAATAGTAATGAATTGCTAATGGTGACGATTTGGGGAAAAAAAAAATTTATAGTAAAAAAATAATATGAAGAATTAAACAAACTTCACAACTTTGCAGATAATTCTTGTCATCTTTAGAGATCTTAAACCAATCCAAAGGAAGAAGAAAAAGACATGGAAACTCTGCAAAAAAAAAAAAAAAAAACCTTAAATTAAGACAAAAGAGAAAGAGGAATGATATGCAATGCCAGTCATAGTTGACAACCACAGCAAATTCATGTTCATTTGTAAGTGAATTTAATATCAGGGTCTAAATTGTAATTTGTGAGCTTGATTGAATAATTTAAAAATGGAAAATAAATTGAATATAAATTAAGTCAAATCAATGTCAAGACTATGTAAGAAAACATTTTTTTCACATTAAATTCAATAAAGAAAATTGAGTATAGCACATACACAGCAAACTGAATTAGTGAAAAAACCTTCAATTGATCCAAGTTCAATCAAACAAACTCCGTCAATTTATATAAAATAAAAATCAGACATAGTAACTTTATTTTTTTGCTTAGAATCAAGACAAAAAAATTTACTATTAAAGTCCCACGTTACTATCATAGTATCATCATAAGAGAATCAGACCAAATGTTATAAAAGGATAACATGAGTAAGACCTGGTAGTTGAAGGAATTGAGTTTTATAAAAAATTTGTGAAAAAAAATCAGTTAGAAAATTATGAATATTAGCCTACACCCATTATAGACCAGCAGATCTGGCCATAGTATCATATAAATTAAGTACCAACACATAGTGAATAAGAGAAGGGAGAAATAATTTGTACTTTTTGGCCAATCTGCTAGTGTCGGGTCCTCCCAAGCTTGGCCAGCAGCTTTGCAAGGAACTACTTTCTTCTTGGTTTTTGCTTTGTGCTCAATCTCACTGCTTGCAAGGGCAGCCTTTACGCTTTCAAGTGCTTCTGGTGTAATCGTTTGTGCATGTATTTGAAACAATTGTTGTGCCTGTTCAAATACAGCACTTTTAATTATAAAAATATAATATTTATTTATAAAGTAAAGAAAAAACAAAGATCAGAAACCATCCACACATTTAATTCTCCTTTTCTTTTGGTTACAGACAGATTGGTGCTCTTCCCAATCATTAAAAAAAATTGATTCCATGTCACAAAGGTGGAGAATGGTGGTTTGAGGAGCGGGTTTGGCTGTGGGTCTTTGTTTTGGAAGAAGGAGAAGGGTAACGGTTAAGGAAGGCGAAGGGGTTTCCATTTTCTCTCAAAAGTGGAGATTGGTGGTTTGGAGATCGGGTTTAGCCGTGAGTCTCTGTTTTGGAGGTAAAAAAACATCTATGACAATTAACAATATCAAAATTTTATTAATATATATATATATATATATCAAACAAAATGACAGCCAGTATAGATACACAGCTAAAACTACAAATACAAAAAGAAACATATTATTAATAAATATGCAAGAAACAGTACATAATAAAGGAAAGGTAAATACCTGACTGTCCTCGTCTTGTAGTACAAAGAATCATATGTAACCCCTCCTTAATCATGTTCAGCTACAAACTTGAAAAAAAGAAAAAAGAAAAATGCAAGCACCTACAACAAAAGTGAAATAAAATAGAATACCATAGAAAAATCTTAGTAGAAATAACATAAAGTAATTCACAATTGGCAAATTAACAAAGCAAAATTCACAATTCACAAAGGTATCTAAAAGGAACCTTCACAATTGATTGTGCTTCCATTTACTTTTGCTTCACTGTTGTTTTTTTCCTCAACACCCAAATAGATGCTCAATTTGGTTAAGTTTGTCTAATCGTGAAAATACTTTGGAAGCTTTATATCAAGCAGATGGTGTGCGTATATGAAAAGTGAAACTATTTTGATTCTAGGAAAGTTAACTAACCTAGGTTGGGGCAGAAAGATGAAGAAGAAGAACATGATTTATCAGCTACGAAATCAGAGAAAGAAATCAAATTAAAAAAAAAAAAATTTAATAAATCCTTAGGTGTAAATTAATTGAAATCAACAATAATCAAATTGAAAGCAATTCAAACATTAACAAATTAGTAAAAATAAATAAAAGTTAAAATGTTTCACAGATATATGAAGTGATTCGTACTAACGGATTTAATCGTAAAGAGAGAAAAGAGTTACCTTCTTTGGAAGAGTCGGCAGTTTGGGCTAATACCTTAGAGAGAATGATAGAAAGGATTAAACCCAGAGTTTGAAACCCAGAGGATGAAACCCAGAGGTCTGCGTTAGGAAAGGGTGAAGTGGTTAGAGAGAAGAAGGTTTTGGATGAGTATACTTGAGGGCTGAAGAGATAATCAAACGGTGGGGCCGATAAATATAGAACCGGAGAAGGGTGGTGTCAAAGAAGGTGGAGCTGTTGAGCCGTTGAGTTGCGATTTGCCTATGGGGGAACGGCAGAGCGTTGTTTGCGTTTTGGAGGAAGGAGAAGGTAAAGCGTGTTAGGGGCTTAGGGCTCCTCTGATTTTGCGTTTAAGGCTGTGTTTGTTTTGGGTGAAAAGCATTTCCGGAAATGCTTTTCTGAATTTACGGGTGTTTGGTTGCACCTGAAAAATCGATTTTCCGGAAATTAATTTCCGTTGACTATCGGTCAGAGGTGAAAATGGATTCAGTTCCTATTTTCACTTCAAATCCTATTTTCCGGAAAACCCAAAAACAGAGAGCACGAAGAGGGAGAGGGAGAAAGAAACAGAGAGCGCGAAGAGGGAGAGGGAGAAAGAAAGAGAGAGCCCAGCGCCATCGTCGATCCAAGCCCAGTGCCCAGCGCCCATCGTCGGCGGCCACGAACCCACGAATCGCCGATCCAAGCCGAGAGACCATCGCCGACGACCACGAACCCACGAACCCAGTCCCCATCGCCTCACTGCAACGATTGCGCCTTCGATCCAGTCGCACCTTCGATCGCGCTGCGCCGTCGATCTTCGTCTTCCTCGATCTCTCCGTTTTTTTTTTTTTTAAGTTTGATTGTTGTTTTCGTTTTTTTTTTTTATGAACTGATTGTTGTTGTTGTGGTTGTTGTGTTGTTGTTGCCGGAATTTGGTGTTGTTGTTGTGTTGTTGCCGGAATTTATTGTTGTTGTTGTTGTGTTGTGTTTTTATTGCTTGAATTTGTTGTTGAATTGGTTGTGATGTTGAAATTTTTTGTAATAAAATTTGTTTGGATGCTGAGAAAATGTGAAAAATTTTCCGGAAAATAGCATTTTTAGAATACATCCAAACACATGAAAATATTTTCCACAACAATTTTCATAATTCAACCAAACACTTAAAAATATTTTTCTTTTCCGGAAAATAACATTTCCGGAAAATATGTATTTTCTGGAAAACGTTTTACACGAAACAAACACAGCCTAAGTATTTTTTTTTGGTTTTTAGAAAAGTTTTTTTTTTTAATATTGTGTTGACGTGAAAAATTGTAGAAGCTTCAAAAGTTTCGGTTTTATATATATATAGATGATTATGTTCAAAATTTTTTAATTTAAAGTTTGTTGAACATAATTTTTCTTTTTTCTTTTTTTTTTTTTTCCTACAGGAGTTTCAATTCCAGAATTTGAAAAGTATCAACCTCCGTAGATGTGAGTCTATTACAAAATTAACCAATTTATGCACCCCAAACTTAGAGAACTTGGACCTTTCATTTTGCAAAAATTTAGTTGAGAGTCATGAGTCCATTGGATTTCTTGATAAGCTTCAAGAATTGCGTCTTTCTAGTTGTGAAAAACTTCAAAATTTTCCAAGCCATCTCACGTGGAAATCTCTCGACACTTTGGATATTTCATCCTGCTCAAGGCTTGATTTTCTTTCTTACTTATTCGTCGAATGGTGTCTCACCTGGCCTATGGACATCATTAGGGTTCATGGTTTATATAGCTATTGCTGTAAAAATGTTGCGGATCTTGAAGATATCATCTATAAATTACCACCGCCTGAGATACTATTTATATATACTAGCAAATCGAGACCCTGGTGTGAATATAATACTTTTCCAAAGTCATATGCTTTTCTAGATCTAAGCAATGTTCAAAATCTAGATTTGAGTAATGTTGGAAATCTAATGGAATTAGATTTTTTGATGAAGTCTGATTACTTTCCTGTATTGGAATGTCTATATTTAAATGAAATCAATATTATAACCATCCCGGAAAGCATCACTAAGTTTACTAGATTAGAGACACTCGGAATAAGATGTTGTAAGTATCTTCTGGAAATTCCGAGACTTCCACGATCTATAAGAAGAGTGTATATACTAAACTCCCATTCGCTACATCCACAATCATCAAACAGATTGTTCAGTCAGGTGTTTCTCTCTCTCTCTCTCTTTCATTCAATGTTACATAGAAACGCTCTTTTTACCTTCTCGAAAATACATTATTAAATTTGTTTGAATTTGATTATTGCAAACAGTTTGGAGAATTTTGGCAATCACGATATGAATATGAACTTATACTACCTGGATCAGAGATTCCAAAGTGGTTCAATCATCAAAGTGTTGGAAATTCCATTTCATTCTGGGTCGGCCGTGATTGTGATTATCTAAAATTTTATTACTGTGTTGTTTTAGAACCGCAATGGCATGATACTGTTCACGTCTCCTTGAAATTTAATGGGATAAAGTTCATTAATTTGATTCCTTACAGATTCAAACGGATTACGGATATGACGTGTAATCATGTATGGTTTTTAAAGCTATATGAAAGTCCCATCGATTCAAAGGACTTAATAAATCAATTTGAGCGGAATCATGTGGAGGTTGAATTTGGAGCTGCTGTATCTCATATCCTTAGGTGTGGGGTCCATGCTGAATGCATCTGTCCTCTTGTTCGACATCTCCCCATCGACACTCTCCCACCTACTCCACTCCAATACCTGCCTTTCCCATTTGTTCTATTTCAAACACTATCACGCCTTCGGCCTTCCCCCCACCCCTTGAACTCTTGTTTGGAGCTTTCAAATTCGAATTCAATGGAAACAACATATACTGATTCTGACTCACCTTCGGAGGGCTCTCATGATGATGAATGTGATTCGAGTTTGTCACTGAGCACTTCTCACATGGGAAGAAATTATCCGCCTCCTCAGCCTCAGGTCACTGTCCCTGACGACACTAGCCACATTTCTTTGCCAAAATTACGCTTGGGTCTGCCAGGTTTGGGAATTGGCTCAACTGTTAGTGAGGGATTTCATTTGGGTTCTTCTTCAATGGCCCATAACTTTGTCAGTGATGATGATTCTGACTTCAATTTGTATTCTCCATCGAAGAAAATGAGAAAATCTTGATCGAACTTGGAAGAAGAAATATGCCTCCATCTGAAAAAGAACCTTGAAACAATTTTCTTCTTCATTGTTCCCATTCCATTTCTTTAGCATTTGATGCCAAGGTATGTCTCTTATTTTTTAGTTGCATTGTTTCATTTGCATCTTTGGATGCTCATTCATTGGATTGGGTACCAACATAATTTGAATAGAAACTAACCCAAAGTAAATTATGAAAAACCTATTTCAATTTTTAGACAAATATATCAGTAATTTTTAAACAAATTACTGATATATTTGACTTGAGATGTCAGTTTATCAAAATCTATAATTTTCATTTGAAAATGGAAGTAATCCAATAATCACTAAGCACCATTAGTAAAGATTGTTGTTGAAAAAGAGGAAGACAATTAATTGTTGTGATGATATTAAGAACTTGATTTCCAATTTTCATTGGTTATCTTTGGGGTTTATTCTTAGAAGTTAGATTTTTCAAATGCAGAAGGTGGAAAAGCTGAAATTGATGTGCCTACAGTTTGTAGCAGCAACTTAGTGATTGATATCATTTATCCTTGAGATTCTCAAGCTAGAAGAATTGTTGGATGGTTTAGTTGGGAATTCAAAAACTACATCAAGGGCAGTTAATTTACTCCCAAAATATCTAAGATCCTATTTCTATTTTGTAAGTAAAGTGACACATAGGCATCATAGTTTCTCTATTTGTATGTGATTCTTTTGTGTATGTGTGTGTCTCTCTCTCATTCACAGTCTTTGTGGCAAATTCAAGAGGGAATTTAATGTTGAACTTGAAAGCAACATTAAAAATGGAAACAGTGGCATCTTTGGGATTGGGGCTTCTCCTGATAGGGATTTCAAAATTTCCAAGGATGAAACAACATAATTTTTGGGGGATTGGTAGGGTTCTTTGGGTTGGTGTCAAATAACTTATTGAAATTTGATCTCAATTTTAGCAATAATTTGCTACTTTTGGTCTGGCTCTTTGGAATCAAGTGTGAATTAACCAAACAATGAAATTTGTGATAAATAGGATTTTAAATCATGGGAGTTTAAATTCCTTCATTTGTTAATTTCCATGTAAATAGCAAAGTTTCATCCAAAAGCAAAATATCTATTTCTATTCCATGTAAATTAACCAAATATTCTTTTGATTTTGTGTCAAAAGAAATTCTTGAACCTGATTTGAGGGGTGAAGACCCAACTACAAAAGATAAAAGCCCAGGTCAAAAGCCATTATCTATTTCTTCTATAAATAATACTACAAGTACTTTGGTTTTGTTACTTTGTTTGTGAGCTGAGGACTTTTTGAATTTTGGGGGAGAAGGGCATAAAATTAAATAGGTGGCATGAGTTGCTTCTCTTTGTAGTTTTTTTATTTTCCCATCTCTGCATAGTACATATTTTGAATGAAAAGTATGAGGAATAGCAACTGTTTATGTGAGATTCATTTGTGACATGTTCATCATATGAGGCTACAATTATTGTTGAAACCGAAGAAGAAGCCACCTGGTCTCAGTCAGGAGGCTCTAGACTGTTTGCAGCTGGAGGTTTTCAGCAGCAAGGTTGAAGGGGCGGTATCAAGAGCTTCATAGGATTGTAGTATATGTCTGGAGACATTCGTGGAGGGAGACGCGCTTATACGCTTGCCACGATCCCATAGCTTCCACTCTGCCTGCTTGGATCCCTGGCTTCCAACTTGTGGGGACAGCCCATATTGTTGCAGAACTGTAACTATAACAAGTCACAACAAAGCATCAAAGAGTTGGATTTTTTTTACTAGAAATGTTTCTGTAATCTGGGTTTTCCTACACGTGTGAAAGTTTTGGCACTGACCAAAATTTTCTTTTCTTTTTTTTTTAATTTGTAATTGTGTGCATATGTAATTATTGTATCTCCTGCTCTGTTGTACACATACGAGAAAATCCAACAAAAGATATATACCATGACTGGGAGAGTAAGTCCCAAGCCAAACTCAACTCTTGAAAACTTCTTCGTACGTAAGATATATACCATGACAATTCAACCCAAATTCATTTGTATAAATTAATATATGTTAAAAATACTGAATGATTGTATAGTATTTCACGATAAAGGAATATACATGCGATGCCTTTATATAAGAGGCATATGTGTGTGGTACAAGTAAACATATGTGTGCAGTACAAGTAATGTGTAGTACAAGTACAAGTGTGTTATACAAGTAAAGTAGCTAGGCCTAAAGCCCATAACATAATATACATTAACAATATCCAAATGACGTAATTGGTTTCAAGTCGTGGCCATTTTCTAGTCTATTGCAACTTGAAAAACAAAACAAAAAGATTGCCTTAATTTCCCACAAGCTGCAAAGTGATCATCAATGGAGAAGCAAGGAGCTAAAAGGCTTGGCCAACGGTTGGTGCTTTTAGTATATCCATTCCAAGGCCACATAAATCCCATGCTTCAACTTGCCACAATCCTATACTCCAAGGGCTTTTCAATCACCATAGCACACCCTCAATTCAACTCTGCCAACCATGAAAACCATCCTGAATTTCACTTTGTGACAACATCAGATGGCTTGTCTAAAACCAATTTCTCACCTTCCAATTTCATGGCCGCGTTATTGGCTCTTAATAGTAATCGTGAAGCTCCATTTCAGCAATACATGGAGGAGATGATGAAAGTAGAGGATCCACATGATCGGGTTGCCGGTGTTGTTTATGATGGGTTCATGCACTTTGCTCAAGCTGTGGCTAACAATTTGAAACTTCCCGGGATTGATGTGTGTACAAGTGCAGCTACCACCTTGCTTTTGTTTGCAGTCTTTCCTGATGCTCATCATTGTATTTCTTGACTGCTATTTTGAAATTTGAATACGTGTTTTCTGTGTTTTTTCAGATTACCTTTTGATCTCTCTCCTCTATTCAGGAAATGGAAATTTATAAGGTATTGACAGTCAAAGCCCACAAAGCCTATGAATGATGTTGGAAAGACCCAACAAGTAGTACTGCGGCCCAAAGCTTGCACACCTATATATATATATATATGAAAATAAAATAACATAAATTAAAAATGATTTTAACTTAAACATAATAGAATAGACTAATCATATGAAAGGAGAAAAGAGAAATTATTAAACTTATGCTTTGGTCCTTGTTCTATTTTTCATTTTAATTATTGCCAAAACAATATTATAAACTAGAGAAATAATTTTTAAATATAGTTATTTCAAATTTCAAGGAAAAGCTTAATTTGGAGTGTCAATTAGTCCTTAGTAAGGACGTCATAGTGCGGTTAAATGACTCTTGTAAAAAATTTAAAATTTGATTTTAGATCAATGATTTTAGGCAGAATTTGAACATAAATACTTTATTTGAGAAAAAAAATTATCATTTAAGTAAATTAGAACCCACAAATTAATTTGAATTGATTATAAAAATAAAAAAATTCACCAATTACCTAGCATCATTTTTTGGGTACCTTTTGTTTGGTTAAATTTTAGTATAATAATAATAATGAAAAAAATTTCTCTGTAAACTAGTTTGGAGAAAAATTCTTCAAACTTCTCATATATATATAGTGAATTTTGAAAATTTAATTGTTAAATTTCATGTTCTTTATGTTCTTAATATGCATATTAGATTTCATTCAAATCAAATGTTATTTATTATTCAATCAATAAACTAATTTTTTAATACACAATTTTAGATCACAAATACTTGAAATTTTAACTTTTTTTTTAATGACATAACAATTAATTTTTTATTTTATTGAAATTTTGCAAACACAGAGGATATAATAAGCACATGTAATTCAGATGCTAGATTTTTAAAATTTACACTTAATATACGACATATAAAAAAAAAAAGGAAATTGCACTTTACCTACCTGTGATTTGGCCCGTTTTAACAGTGCCCACCCATGGTTTAAAAGTTATCACTTAACCCACCTAAGGTAGCCTCCATTAGACCCTTATTACCCACCTCTGCCCTTTCTATTAGAAAATCTCATTTACTATATAAGCCAAAATTAGAACCCAAATAGAACCCTAAAAGGAAGAACGAGCTCTCTCCCTCTCTCTACCTTAGAATCCTTAAAAATTCTCAAACCCATAATCCCTTTTTCTCTTCACTTAGATTGCCAAAGTGAAATCTGACACTTGTAAGCAAAAAGTTGTATTGAAGCTTGGGTTTTCCTCTATATCAACTTTAGCCTAGTCTCCTTTACACTCTCCATCAAAGTCACCAACACAAGCACCTGCTCCTAAAGTTTCAGAGCCGTCACCTACAGTTAGAAAGACTCCAGTGCCTGCTCTGTCTTCGGCAGTGCCCTGTTGGTTTTTTTTTTTTTTTTTTTTTTTTTTTTTTTTTTTGCAGATTTTTTTTTTACTTGCAAATCTGGGTTTTTTTTAAAGAACCCAGCAAAAGAAAGAGGGTTATAGTTTTATTTTGTGATTGTTCTATGAAGAATTAAGTAGTCAATTTGAACATATTGCTGGGTCTTTTTTTAGAGAACCCAGCAAAAGAAAGAGGGCTAGAGTTTTATTTTGTGATTATTTTATGAAGAATTAAGTAGTCAATTTGAACAGATTGCTGGTTTTTTTTTTTTTTTTACTTGCAAATCTGGGTTTTTTTTAGAGAACCTAGCAAAAGAAAGAGGGTTAGAGTTTTATTTTGTAATTGTTCTATGAAGAATTAAGTGGTCAATTTGAACAGATTGCTAGGTTTTTTTTTGCAGATTTTTTTTTTTTTACTTGCAAATCTGGGTTTTTTTAGAGAACCCAGCAAAAGAAAAAGGGTTACAGTTTTTTTTTTTTGTGATTGTTCTATGAAGAATTAAGTAGTTAATTTTTGGATTTGGCAGTGGAAGGCTAGCGAATCTGTGGGTGTATGTTCACATGGATTTGTGGCTTTGTTTGTGACTGTAGGTGTATTGGTTTTCTTTAATGTTTTATGTGAAGAAGAAGAAGAAGGAGAGAAAAGAGGAGAGATACATAAAATATAATGAAAAAGACACATTTACCCCTATTTTTAACGGTGAAAATGGAGAAGTGGGTAACGGGAGTTTAACGGAGGTCACCTTAGGTGGATTAAGTGATAACTTTTAAATCACAGGTGGACACTGTTAAAACGGGCCAAGCCACAGGTGGGTAAAGTGTAATTTTCCCTAAAAAAAAATTTGAAAAGTTTCTTTTCAAACTAGTTTTAAGAGAAATTTTGTTAAAAAATAATTGACGCTCTACAATAAAAAAAATTAAAAAAAGAGACTAGAATCATTGACAATTGATACTCTATCTTTTATATATTTGTTAATATGAATAATACTAGAGATACAAATCATTTTACAAAAAAAATTTATAACCTTGATGTGGTGATTGATTATTAATAAATGAAAAAGTGATATTAATGGTGGGTCTAGATAAAAACTAATAAAAAGTTGATCACATTAATATTTTGTAAAAATGTTATAAAATAGTTTGTAACTGTAACATTATTTTTATTTTTTTTATAAAACATTATTCTTATTAATATTATTGAAAATAAAAAAATTAATTAATAATTATGTCAAAACCTTTCAATCTTAACTCAACTAATTTATCTCGCAAACTTTAACTTGTAGGAAGGAAAGCTGAAACTGCGTGCGGGACCGTTGGTTGGAAAGATTGCACCACGGAAAAGAGGGATTTCTTCTAGTGCTTTTACTCTTTTTTTTTTTTTTTTTGGCAGCATATTCAAACTGCTTTTTTCCTTTTCTATGGAATAAAGACTTGGTCTAACGACATTGGTATTGGTGGAAAGTTAAACTCAAATAAAATAACAAGTTGTTAATGTCACTAATAGGTTTAGATGAGAACCTCATTATAAAATTGTTATAAAAATATTCTGTTAAAAGTACTATTTTTTTCTTAAAAAAGATAGTACTAACTTAAAAAGTTTAGAGATATAATAAAATATCACAATATTTTCACAATACTAATTTAAAATTAATCTTTGTAAAATAAAATTTTATTAACACTTATCTTTTAAATAAGTTGTTCGAGTACTCACAATTTTTTCTTCACCATATACTCTATAACATCACAACTATGAAAAAGAAGTTGTAAAATAATCTGGGTTCCTACTCTCTATATTTCCACATTGCTTTACCCAAATCCAAAAACTTTTTTTTTCTTTCACTTTTTTCTCATCCACACGTTCACTTCGTCCTCATCTTCTTATCTTCCTTTTCTTTTACTTTCCTCCACACAAAGCCCCACACACACACACAAACAAGTGTTTCTCGAGAGAGAGCCCACCTGATTCATCGTCCTTCTCACCTATCTTTGAAGCTCAGCTCCGTTCATCAATCATCCATCATCCTCACCGTCGACCCCACGCACCATCGCCGACCCGATTCATCATCCTTCTCACCCATCTTCAAAGTCTAGCTCCGTTCATCCATCATCCTCACCGAAGCTCTCTGCTCAATAATCCATCACCGACCCACGCAAGCCACACCCCATCGCCGAGCTGTTACCGACCCAAGCCCCATCGCTGATCTTTCTCCACTCTACAAGTACTTTCTCTCAGCTTTTCCCTTTTTCTCAATTTGCATTTGGGTCTTTGTTTATGTTGTTGTTGATTTAAAGGCTCTTTTTCAAGGCCTTCATTCCTATTCCCCTTCCTAATTGTTCATTCAACCTGAGCATTCCATTCAAATTGCTCTTTGTCAAAAGACTTTTTTTTTTTTTTGGTGTGGTTTACTCATCTCTTGTACTTCTCATTTCATCACGTCTTTGATCTTTCCAATCTTCTCCTTATAGATCTTGATGGCGGCTGTCCCGACTGATGAGGGAGACTCATTTTCTTCTTCCACTCAAAAGTGGGACTATGATGTCTTCTTGAGTTTTAGAGGTGAAGATACTCGCCATGGTTTTACTAGCTATTTACATAAGGCTTTGTGTGACGAAGGTTTCAACGCTTACATTGATAATGAAGATCTCCAAAGAGGTGAAGAAATTTCAGCAGAACTTATCAAAGCCATTAAATCATCAATGATTTCAATTATCATATTCTCTCAAAACTATGCATTTTCCACTTGGTGCCTTGAAGAACTTACCAAGATTCTTGAGTGTAAGAAAAATGGACAAAGAGTTTTACCAGTTTTTTACAAAGTGGATCCATCTGAAGTTCGCAAGCAGAAAGGTAGTTTTGGATTAGCCCTAACTAAACATGAAAAAAAATTCGAGAATACCATAAAGAAAGTGCTGGGGTGGTTTTTTGGATTAGCACTAACTACACATGAAAAAAAATTCGAGAATAACATAGAGAAAGTGCAGAGGTGGAGGGCAGCTTTATGTGAAGCAGGTGGTTTGTCTGGATGGCATATTGAGGATGGGTATGTATCTAATCACTAATCTTGTTTCTTTTTATAGCTTTCAAACCTCCGATGGTTTTGTTATGACCACTAAATACCAAATTACGAAAATGTTTTATTATGATAATATTTGCTACTACTATCTACTAAGGCACTAAGAGCACTGCCACTACTAAGGCATTAAAGGCCAGCACAAGTAGAAGGTTTATTTTTATATTTTTACTTGATTGGTGAATTACAAACACATCTAATGTGCTTTCATCTGATGATTTTACCTTTCACCCACATTTGTGAGAGAAGGAAGTGTGATTTAAATCAAGGCTCATCAACTTAATAAATTGCAAATTTTCTTAATCATTTCATTCTTAGAGTATTATAAATGGGCTAGTGACGTAGGATGAAGGTGCGGCAAGTGGCATGAGGCAAAGAACAAGAAGAAGGGGTAGTGACACAGTGTTAGAAGGGAGAGAGGGAGAGAGAGAGAGAGAGAGAGAGAGAGAGAGAGAACCAGGACACAGAAGAAAAAAAATGCACATTTCAATCTCAAATTAATTACAATCTTAAATATATGACTATGAGTTACATGAACATTTACTTAATTTAAAAAATGTGTCACTTGTAAGTCACACATCTAATCATCTTGAATTTAGTTCATTTTCATATTTATATTTCCAGCAAGTCTAACTATGTTTCCTATGCTCTACAATTGGCAGTTTTCCTGAATATCAGTTTATCCAATGTATTATTAGAGAGGTATCGAGTACAAAATCAGAATGCACAAAGTTATTTGTTGCTAAATACCCAATTGGAGTAGATTCTCGTGCAAAATTCATAGAAAATCTTTTAGATATTAAGTCAAATGAGGTTCGCGTGGTTGGAATTCATGGCCTTGGAGGAATAGGAAAGACTACAATTGCAAAAGCTGTTTATAATAGAGTTGCTAATCAATTTGAAGGAAGTAGCATCCTAATGAATGTCAGAGAAAATTCAAGAACAGATTGTAGCATAATCAAACTACAAGAGCAACTTCTTTCTGAGATCTTAGGGAGCAAAGAATTTAAGGTGCACAGTACATCCAGAGGAATCAATGTGATCAAGGAAAGACTTTCATGCAAAAAGATTTTTTTGATTCTTGATGATGTGGATAAATTGGGCCAAATAGAAAATTTTCTCGGAAAATGCGATTGGCTTGCTAATGGAAGTAGAGTTATTATAACCACAAGAGACAAACATGTGCTAACCACTCTTGGAAATGATCCTTTAATCTACAAGGTTGTGCAATTGGATCGACGTGAAGCTCTTCAACTCTTTAGTATGCATGCCTTCAATAAAAATGAACCTGAGGCAAATTATTTACTTCTTACAAATCAATTCATATGTTATGCCAATGGCCTTCCATTAGCTCTACAAATCATAGGTTCCGATTTGCGTGGAAGAAGCATTCGTGAATGGGAAAGTGAATTAGAAAAGTATAAGAATATTCCAAACAAAGAAATCCAAAATATACTAAAAGTAAGTTTTGAAGGATTGGACAAAAATGAACAAGATATTTTCCTTGATATTGCATGTTTCTTCCAAGGATTGTCCAAAAATTACGTTGTGGATATCTTAGCTGCTTGCAATTTATATTTGGATTCTGGTATTTCAAAACTGATTGATAAGTGTCTCATAAGTGCTAGAGTTGACAATTTATGGATGCATGACTTGCTACAACAAATGGGTAGGGATATTGTTCAACAAGAATCAAATGTGCCTGGAAATCGTACAAGGCTATGGTGTTTTGATGATGCTTTAGAAGTTCTTACAGAAAATACGGTATAACTTCATTTTCTTCTCTTCTTTTTTAAGCAAAAAAATAAAATCAATTTTTTTTTTTAATGTTCAGAAAAATATAAGTTTATCATTAACCTATTTTGTTTAAAATTTCAAATTGTTATGATGTTGACAAATTCTATTGTGCAATGTGTTCCACCCAATGCTCTATCCAAACAGGGTTCAGATAAAATTCGAGGCATAATGTTGTGCTGCCATAAACAAATAACAGTGACATTCACACCTAAAGCTTTCAAAAGTATGAGAAATCTCAAATTTCTTATAGTTGATAATGTGCACATTTGTGAAGAACTTAAATATCTCCCCAACGAATTAAGGATCCTTCAATTGCCTAATTATCCTTTTCCCTTACCATCCAATTTTTGTCCTCAAAAACTTGTTACACTCGTGATGCCACATAGTTGCATTCGGTTAGAGAAGTTATTTAAGCAGGTACGGTTTTCTTTAGAAATTATGTTCAAAATTTTTTAATTTAAAGTTTGTTGAACATAATTTTTTTTTTTTTTCTACAGGAGTTTCAGTTCCAGAATTTGAAAAGTATCAACCTCCGTAGATGTGAGTCTATTACAAAATTACCCAATTTATGCGCCCCAAACTTAGAGAACTTAGACCTTTCATTTTGCAAAAATTTAGTTGAGAGTCATGAGTCCATTGGATTTCTTGATAAGCTTAAAGAATTGCGTCTTTCTTGTTGTGAAAAACTTCAAAATTTTCCAAGCCATCTCACGTGGAAATCTCTCAACACTTTGGATATTTCATCCTGCTCAAGGCTTGATTTTCTTTCTTTCTTATTTGCCGAATGGTGTCTCACCTGGCCTATGGACATCATTAGGGTTCATGGTTTATATAGCTATTGCTGTAAAAATGTTGTGGATCTTGAAGATATCATCTATAAATTACCACCACCTGAGATACTATTTATATATACTAGCAAATCGAGACCCTGGTGTGAATATAATACTTTTCCAAAGTCATATGCTTTTCTAGATCTAAGCAATGTTCAAAATCTAGATCTGAGTAATGTTGGAAATCTAATTGAATTAGATTTTTTGATGAAGTCTGATTACTTTCCTGTATTGGAATGTTTATATTTAAATGAAATCAATATTATTACCATCCCGGAAAGCATCACTAAGTTTACTAGATTAGAGACACTCGGAATAAAATGTTGTAAGTATCTTCTGGAAATTCCAAGGCTTCCACAATCTATAAGAAGAGTGTATATACTAAACTCCCATTCGCTACATCCACAATCATCAAATAGATTGTTCAGTCAGGTGTTTCTCTCTCTCTTTCATTCAATGTTATATAGAAACACTCTTTTTACCTTCTCGAAAATACATTATTAAATTTGTTTGAATTTGATTATTGCAAACAGTTTGGAGAATTTTGGCAATCACGATATGAATATGAACTTATACTACCTGGATCAGAGATTCCAAAGTGGTTCAATCATCAAAGTGTTGGAAATTCCATTTCATTCTGGGTCGGTCGTGATTGTGATTATCTAAAATTTTATTACTGTGTTGTTTTAGAACCGAAATGGCATGATACTGTTCACGTCTCCTTGAAATTTAATGGGATAAAGTTCATTAATTTGATTCCTTACAGATTCAAACGGATTACGGATATGACGTGTAATCATGTATGGTTTTTAAAGCTATATGAAAGTCCCATCGATTCAAAGGACTTAAATCAATTTGAGCGGAATCGTGTGGAGGTTGAATTTGGAGCTGCTGTATCTCATATCCTTAGGTGTGGGGTCCATGCTGAATGCATCTGTCCACTTGTTCAAGATCTCTCCACCTACACTCTCCCGCCTACTCCAATACCTGCCTTTCCCATTTGTTCTATTTCAAACACTGTCACGCCTTCCCCCCACCTCTTAAACTCTTGTTTGGAGCATTCAAATTCGAATTCAATGGAAACAACATATACTGATTCTGACTCAGCTTCGGAGGTCTCTCACGATGATGGATGTGATTCGAGTTTGTCACTGTGCACTTCTCCCATGGGAAGAAATTATCCTCCTCCTCAGCCTCAGGTCACTGTCGCTGATGACACTAGCCACATCTCTTTGCCAAAATTACACTTGGGTCTGCCAGGTTTGGGAATTGGCTCAAATGTTAGTGAGGGGTTTCATTTGGGTTCTTCTTCAATGGCCCATAACTTTGTCAGTGATGATGATTCTGACTTCAATTTGTATTCTCCATCGAAGAAAATGAGAAAATCTTGATCGAACTTGGAAGAAGAAATATGCCTCCATCTGAAAAAGAACCTTGAAACAATTTTCTTCTTCATTGTTCCCATTCCATTTCTTTAGCATTTGATGCCAAGGTATGTCTTTTTTTTTTTTTTTAGTTGCATTGTTTCATTTGCATCTTTGGATGCTCATTCATTGGATTGGGTACCAACATAATTTGAATAGAAACTAACCCAAAGTAAATGCAGCATAGATGAAAGAAATTATGAAAAACCTATTTCAATTTTTAGACAAATTATGAAAACAAGCAGTTACGTGTTCATCGCATAATCTCTCTCTCTCTAATAATGAAGCCACTCATTCTTCTTGATTTATTAAAATTTTGATTTTTATTCCATTTCTCCATTGTTAGCATAATATGCGAGTATTAGGATTTTTGTCTATTAGTCTGTTACTGGCCAGCACCAATTCTGAAAATTCAAACTTTAGTAGGCATGACCTTATATGCTAATGCCATCTTAATTTCATAGAGCAGGAGGTTTTGAAATGGATTTGAATTTGCCAATAGTTGTAGTTTCAAGGTCCTTTGAACACACCATTACATTTTAAATGCTTTCTTTTATATGCTTATGCCATCCTTACATTTTAAATGCTTTCTTTTTAAAGACCTAATATGCTTATGTCTCAAATTTCATAATCTTGTAAAAATGTTGGCATTTATATGTGGATTTCTAATATTAGCTTGTTTGTTATTGATGATTTCCTCCTCCACTATGGTTGGTATTGATGTTACCTTCCAGGTTGATCCATTAGTGGATTTAGCACTTCTTGAATGAATTAGGGAGGTCTTTAATCTGGTGGCAATAACAATTTATATTGTTAAGACTTTTTCGTTATAACGTTTTGGGTGATGCTCTTTGGTTTTTTCTCCTCACTTGGGCATGCTATTTTATAGCTTTAACTATGAGTGAAATGTGTCTTTGTTATTGATAGTTGGACTCTGAAGTGATGATTGAAAAACTGAATGTGTAGAACCGAGCTAAGTTGCTGTGTGAAATCCTACTAACAAGGTTTCATTCTTTCACATCAAGTTGTTCTTCAACCTATGTAATAGTGGAATATTTTCTAGCGTGCAAAAGTATACCAATATTTTTTCCCATAAATTAATGCAACTCATTATGTTATAAAATTCAATTGGATTTGCTTGGTGTCTTTGGAAGTGGATTTAATTGTTTTCTTTATTAAAGTTCTTAGCATTTCATAAAAATTGATAACATGCTTGAGAAAAGAAATGAATCAACTGATAATGTATTGAAACCTGACATGATTTCAATATTTTCTGACAATATTAAGAAGTAAAGAATTTGATCATGCATATTATCGAATTATCAGATCTGTTAGGTCTAACCCAGACATTATTGCAGGAACTGAAAAAAAAAAAAAGGAGTTTTGCTTTTGGGCGAGAGCTTTCCGATTAACCAACTTGTTGAGTCTACGTTCCAATTGAAGAATGGCCTAGTTACTTATGTCTTTGGATCAGGGCACTCCTTTTGGTAGTTTCTTGTGTCGTAAGTCATGTGATTATTCATTTTCGCTTTGTTATTGATGCATGTTTGTTTAATTTAATGTGTGGTTGAAATGTCAATTGTTGGTGCCTTCTATTTTTTTTTTTTTTTTCTGCTGTTGAATTTTTATAGGTTTAAATGGCTATGTTTTACCCCCTATTTAGATGTTTTTTATCTATATCTTCCAACATTGAAATTAACCTCATGCAAAATACACTATTAACCTCATGCAAAATCCCAACCAAAGAACATCCTTCTTTCAATGCAATACTACATCTAACTACTAAGCAGTTGCATTTGGTTCTAGATGGATTTCATGACATTATAAATTGCTCAATTATGTACTGGTATTTGAAGAAGAGAATAGGGAAATGTTTATCAATCCAAATTTGCTGTTAAAGTCACATTGGGATGTTTTGGTTTGAACCTTTCAAGTCTATGGAGTATTTATTTTTAATGTGCTGGAATGATACTACATTAGGTTATTTGCTCATTTACATCTTGCTAGCCAAAATTTAAGCTACTTTAATTCCCAAATGCCTTTGGTTGGGATTTATAGAAGAAAATAACTCATACTTGTTGGTCAAAGAGTTTTTCCAATATAATATAAAATAAAAGGCTTTTATTTCTTTGTTTCTTTTTATATTAATAGCACATTCTTGAATTAATTGGGATGACAGGGCCACAACTTCATCATTGTTGGAATAATAGTTGTAGCTGCTGGTGAAACTGCTTCATCCTTATAAGTTTTGTTATTTTTGTGCCCAAAAATGATCACTCTGTTCTGTAGGGTTCTCTGTTCTGGTATTTGGTACTAATGGACTCCACACTTGATGCAACTGGGTATAGATGTAAGTCTTGTCTTTGGTATTTGACACCCTTATTTTGTAGATATTAGAATGATCTCAATGCCCAAAAAAAAAGGTTTTATTGTTATCTTTAACATTGAGCAGGTCTTCTGTCCCTTTGAAGATTATAGCTCTATACACATCTCATTTCTTACCCACTGGCATATCTTTTATAATAAATTAATAGGATTACCTCCAATTGCATTTTGAACATAGTAATTTTCTACTGTTCTGTGGCACCTTCTTACTAATTTCACTTTGAGTTAAATGTTGAAAAGAATATTTGAAATTATAAATTAGTATCACCTTGAATTCACCCTCTTATAGGAATACCTTGCTGTAGAGAGAAGAGTAAACATTGTTCATGAGCTAATGGTTATGATTTTATATCTGGTACAAAAAATATACTTATATACATGCCTTTTACTGTCTTTTACATTAAAGTTTCAAGGAGAAGAGATCACTTATATTGTATCCCCTTTTGTTAATTTTGCACTTTTTGTAACCAACGAGTATGGTAAAATCAAGTACATACGAGGTTAATTTTACATGTTAATGTTCCCTCCCCATTGAACATTCCCATTTGTTTACTTGATCAGTCCAAGCAATTCCATGTTATGTGGACTATGATTTGTCAGTTAAGTTCCTTTTTAAAAAATTATTTATGCTATTTACAAACGACTTTCCTTTAAATGCCACTTCAAAATTTCTTAGCCAGAATTACTAGGCCATGGTTGCACAACTGCATAGCATAAGCACCAGTTTCTAGTGGGAATACTTTCCTTGCAAGGATGTGGTTTCTCTGTCAAGTTTGATTTTTCCATGAATCTGCTCAACCATTTCTAGAATTTTTACTCAAGGGGTTTTCACCATATGTTGCAGCCCATGATGAATCTATGCAATCACTGTCCACTGTGATACAGAGCTTCAGCTAATAATTTTGAAATTTTCACTTTCTTGACCTCTTGCAATACCAGTAAAACCTTATATCTAAATTACTCTTTTGTTTAAACAATAAAATTTCTGTTCAGATGACTTTTGCTATCTGCAGTTAAACTTTTGAACTTGTTTAATATAGTTAAAACTTTTTTTTTTTTGATAAGTAATAAAGATGTATATTCAAAAATACTACCTCATGCAGAAAAACATAAGGCAAAGGTAAAAAGTACAGAAAAATATGATAAAAAACAGAAAGAAAAGATCTACAATTAAAACTTTTGAACTTTTTGACTTTTGCTATCTGCAGTTAAACTTTTGAACTTGTTATTACAGTTATCTGTGATATGTAAATTCCAATCTTAGCCTACTTATACGTATAAAGCCTATTTTCAAATTCGTGAAAGTAAATATTCTTTGACTTAAATAAGGTACATATATTGGGTAAAATTGGAAATATTGACCATTATTATCGTGTGAAGGGCGTCTATGTTTTCTTGGTTCTTGACATTGCTTTTCCTACATCCAGGCTAAGGTCATGGCTGGTGATAATGTAGCAAGGTAATTGCTTCAAAAGATGACACAATGAGCATGCAACACGTATCTTGACATTTAGGAAAGGTATAAGTGAAGTGATGATTGAAATTTTAACATTATATTATAGCATCATTAAGGTCTTCCCTAATTGTGCCTTTGACAGTTTACTTAATTATTAGCTTAATTGATCACAAACACACACATACATACCTAGTTCATTTTTTCCTTTTCTACCTGAGATAGAAATCCTACTCTAGCATAATCTAAGTGTATGCGTGTGTAGCCCCTCCCCCAGTGCCATCGCACAAGAACTTGTACTTATGAGGTGACCATAATACTAAGGGTGCGTGATGGTATAAATACCTAGTTCATATTATTATCAATATGTGGTAGAACACACAAACATAAATAGAATAATGTTTGTGTTGTGTCATATTTTCCCATGATCTGCCCATGTTAGTGTGTTTGCAGTGTCATAACCTTGGCCCTTCTTCTTGTTCAAGCTGCAGAAATTCAAAGTCGAAAAATAAGGTTTGGATATATTAGGTGAAAAAAAAAAAATAGTGTGGATTAAGTTGGTATAAGTTTTCACATAGTCAATGACTAGGGCATTTTAGATATAATATATTTTTTAAGCATTCTTGTATTGTTTTACACATTATAATTTTATTGATTCCATCTAATTCTTTTTCTTGCTTTAACAAAATTTTGGTGGGTCTATGGAGTGATTAATGATCCTTACGGTGAATTTTTCATTGCAAAGATCTAATCTTTTCAGAAGGTATATATGTTGCCTACATTTAGATACTTACAATACATTAATGTTTTATAGGAGAGCCTTACTCAGGATTATGATTCCAAGTATTGAAGGCAAATGTACATCCTTGAGAATAGGACTCCTAGCTCCCGTACAAGTATTGCTGGAACAAGTTGGAGAACTGAAGAAATTCTGGATGACATGAAAAAATGTAGCCACGGTGTTCAAGTTTGATTATCATTATGCACTCACAATATAGACTGCTAGTTTTATTTAAAGAAAAATAATAATAAAAAAGAACCTTGCAGTCTTCTACAATTCTGTCTTTGATTGGATTCTTACTTGAAGATAACCGTATAAGAATATTCAAAATTAATAAGCTTTGGCTTGACAAATCATTACCTTGAGTACATAAAGGTGCCAATGATTTTGAAATTAATGAGCTCTTAATCATGTTTGACCTGCTAAAAGTATCTTATCATGCTAGTGAAGATCATAATTCTAATGTAAATATGAATTCATTTAGTTTTTATGTTACTATTATGTCCATAATTTGTCATAAAATTTAAAATACCAAGTGCACCAACATTTTCCTAAATATATAAATACATACTCTCAAGATCTTGAATATAATTAGCACATAATGCATAACAAACTTAAGACTACAAAATGCGTAGAAAAGGTATGTTAAATAGGTTTCTTTTTCCTCTAGCAAAAAGGAATTATGTAGGATTTGAATGTACGAATTCTAAGAAAAAGTTGTATATACACGGTTCTTTTAGACAAATAAAGCTGCGTATTGTCAAATATTATGGTGTGTCTTTGTGTGTCGGGAGTGACGAATTCTTGATGTATATCTTTTTTTTAAAAACAGATTATCTGGCACCATGATTTTTTCATGGATGATTGTCTCGGGGAATGTTTGCTTCTTTTTCCTAAATTATTGAAGATTAGTACTATTTTTTATAAGCAAAGCTCGAGTGAAACTCTTGTTTCGTTTTGAATTAACAGGTAAGATGATTGATGAATATTGTGCATTTATAACTACTTATCCTCATGTTTGGCCCCTAAAAATTTGTGAAGAGCACATATCAAAGTTAAGGAGTTGTAGTGTAAAAGAAATCATACTGTACATTATTGCAGTCGGACAAAAAAGACAGAGTTGAAAGCACAAATGAGTTGAAGCAAGGGGATGATCATAATCACCAAGGTTTGTTGCTCAGTATCATTATTTTTGTTTGTCTTCATTTTTAAACTATATAAGTTAATTACTTTGTGCAAACTCTTATTTTGCATGCATGTATTTAGTCATTCCTCCAAATTATTGTTATATATATTTCAATCATTTCACCTTATTTTGGGAAATTGTTAAAATTTTTAGTACTATCATTTACACCATCTATCACGAATACAACAACAATATCAACAAAACCTTATGCTCTGTTTGGTTGGGGGATAGACAGATGGAGGGATGGAAAATGGTGGGATAAAATATACTAAATTTAGCTTTCCTTCACGTGTGTTTGGTTGGGAGAATGGAAAATTGAAGGATGGAGAACTTCTTTGTTTGGTTGATAAGAAATATTGAATGATAGAAAATATAATTTATATAAATTTAATTTCATACCTCTATTACATAAAAAAAAAAAAAATTTAATAGTTTGTAAGAAGTAAGTTTTTAAAATTATTATAAACTTACGTACTAATACAACTAATAAAACATCTAGCAAAAGAAAAAGTTAAAAAAAAAAAAAAAAAAAAACCTGTCGTTCAATATTAAAAAAAAAAAAGACACAAACACTCACTAAACAACAAACACAGTACATCTAGGCAAATAATAATAATAATAACAATAATAATAATAATAAAAGAACATGCCATTTGATTTTATTTTTTTCTTAAGAAAAAACACACACACATCAACAAAAACGTACATAGTACATTTAACAACAACAAAAAAAAGGAAAAATGAAAACCAACCAACTTACATTTATACTATTTATAATAAGATTCTCTTTTTTAGACTGGACTTTTATGTAGTTTAGAAATATCCCTAAATCTTAGGTTTAACGAAAAAAAAAAACTTGAGAACAACCCAGTAAAAATATATCTCCAACTCCACTTAATAATAGTCTTGGTCCAACACTTAAAAAACAAAATCAAGTTTTAGTCCTGGTCCGGATTTTGCAAAAATAAAAAAAAAAAAAAAAAGACTAGACCAGACCAATTCTATATCCATATAATTTTTTTATATATTAAAAAAAAAAAAAAAAAAACCCTAATAACCAAACTCTACCATTCTCTCCTCTCATTCTACTCTAATACAATTGAAAATATTTTTGGGTGTTTTGAATCAATTAATCCAAAAATTATTTGCGAAAACCCAAAATATTAGAGCCCAACAGAGCATGCCAAGGATCGAAATTCAGACCGGACTGACTAGGAACATTTGGACTTGGACTAATTGAGACTAGTCCCTTGTACTGTCAAGTGTCAAGTTAGATCCAAGCTTTTATGGGATCAACGAACTTGTCTAGTCCCAAAAAATGCAAAAATCAAACTAGACCGGACCGCTGACACCTATGCATGAAAGGTGGTGATGAGTTCATTTCCATCTACTCTTATTTTCTCCCTAAACTAGGGGGATTAGTTTTTGGTGGTCCCAGTGAGGACGCATGGGTCTCACTAAAATCTCCTCCCATTTTCTGTGATTGAATTGATGTAAATTGGTTTTCTTTTTTTAATTTTTTATTCCACATCATAGTAAATTTGTCTTCTGATGTGGTATAAAAATAATTTTTTATTTTTGTCATTAGCTAAATCAATATTTTCCTTACTTAATCACATGGACTATTTTGACACACTACAAAATGGTTAGGGACTAAACCGAAAAGTTTGAAACATTATTAATCAAATTGCACAATCTAAATGTCACACCAAATAGATAATTAAACCCACACGGAGTAAAAATTGTTACCCACATCATTTCCTCTCCCTCTCTAGTGTTTAAAATCTTTCCTCCCATTTCTACTGTACCAAACACACTGAAACTGACTTTTATTTACCGTCTCAGGATGATGAAAGCAAATCTTTTTGCTTTTTGCTTTCTGGGTTTTTATTTTTCGTGGGGTTTGAAAGTAGAACCTGAATATACTCTTCAATTCTCTCCTTTTGAATCATATTTCTTTCTGTAAATTTAATATAGCATTCTGATTGAGCCGTGTTTGGATTTGATTGGTCAAGTAAAGCTCTTTTTTTCTTTTTCTTTTCCCAATAAAGCTTTCTAGACTTGACTTATTAATTTGATTTCTGGTTTTTTGTTATTGTGGGATTTGAAAGTAGACCCACAAATAGCTACAGCTCAGTTTACATCATCCTCAATTTCAACGAGGAACTTGCCTTCGTTTCAGGGGCTTCAACTATTAACAGTGAAAGTTAGTCCTTCAGTGGAGCATTTGGGAGTAGGGAGTGGTCTCTCTCAGAGGGCACTTAGGGGCCTGGTTGCTTCCAAGGTAGTATTCTCATCACCCATTTTTGTTTCTCCAATTTATCTGTGTTTGTTATTGAAGTTTGTTGTATTGTATTTGTAGTATGTGGAGATTTTGATTGTTGTGAATTATGTGTTGGTGTGTGGCTGGTTTGGGTACTTTGGGATGTGTTTCTCTATAGTTTGTATGATGGTGATTGTTGTGAATTATGTGTTGGTGGGTGGCTGGTTTGGGTACTTTGGGATGTGTTTCTCTATAGTTTGTATGATGGTATTGGTTTGAAATGTGTGATTAAATGGTTTAAGTTGATGCAACGTTAAAAAAGCAAGGTGGTGCCACCCAAAGAATATAAGGAGAAGCCAGAACAAAAAGTAAAAAGTTTCAAAAAAAATTTACAACAAAGAATTTAGTGAAAGCTCTAGGACAGAAGACATGAGAAGTCGAAAGTTCATTCATATAAGGTCTTAAAAAATAACTGTTTTAGCTTTATCACGCATAACTATTACTCCTCAATAAAATTGCATTCTTTTCTCTTCAAAATTAGACATTGAACACAAAGGAACAACTTTTCAAATCCCCCAATTACAGCTTTTAACAAAACATCTCTTCCAACATGATAACACCTACATCACAGGTTAAGGAGTTACTACATCATAGAATAAGGTGTTACCTAGGAGACACCAAACAAGCAAAAGATCATAGATCACAATTCTCATGCCACCCTACTTATCAAAAATAAAAAGCAATTCTCATGCCACCCTAAGCCACCACACATTGTAAGAAGAAATGATTCACATTATCTTCATGGATTTTACCCATGAAATTACCAATCCATAATAATTAACCTTGCTTAAATTATTTGTTATCAAAATCCTCCCTACTGCCATACAAAACAAGAAGAAAGCTACTTTTGAGTTGGCGGTACACAAACTTTCCGATGCTTTGCCAAGGAAAAGTTGTTCCTCATTCTCTCAATGTTTTATAGTAGCTCTTCAATTGGAAGTCTTTTTTTTTTTTTTAAATACATAAATCATAATATATATATATATATATCTTCTAATAAATGCGCCATAGATTCTATTTCCCAGTCAGGCACCGTTCAAATGAATATAGGATTCCATTTAAAATGACAATTTCCAAACTTTATATAGTTTTCCACTCTATCTTCTCTATTTGTTGCAATTAGAAAAACATCAGGTTGTCTCTCCTTTATAGTAGAATCAAGTATTTGTCTACCTTCAATAAATGCATTAGGCAAATCAGACACAATCTCCCCTCATACCCCCTTTCAATCTATTTGCTTTTTTTAGGAATTAAAACCCCAAAGGTAGCATTTAAAAATTATTCAAACACACATTTGTCAGAACTTGATGCATTGTGATTTTTTGTTGTTGTTGTTGTGTTTTTTTTTTTTATAAGTAAATGAACTTTATTAAAAACTAAAATCAAGTACATGATGAGAGAGCAAAAAAAGAAAGAAAAAATAAAACAAGGAACAAACAGAGTGATTATCTAGCTCCCAAGGAGTCCACAAACTCTAAGAACTCCTCAATCAAGAACATCATAGGGGATGTCATCCACTCATATAAGGTTTTCAAAAACTGAAACTTCAATTTCATCATACTAGTTTATGTGCCTTCAAAACACCTTGTATTTCTTTCTTGCCATATGCACTACATAAGACACAGCAGGACTACTAAACAACTGCGCTTATTACCTCTTCTCCCAAATCGCTTCAACTAGCTCAAAAGAATATCTTTTTCTGAATATGGCATCACCCAAGAAATACCAAATAAGCAGAAATACCAAATAATTAGTTGATTTTTGTTTGGAAAACATGATAGACGACTGTTATTGTTATTTGTTGTAATTCAGTTTAGTTTCAAATAGAGAATCTATTCTTGCCTGTATACCTCTCAATTTTAGAAGGATAAAACTTTTTAATTGTAAGGTTGTTTGCCAATGAAACAGTGAAATAGTATTTTGGGGCCTACGAGAGAAAAAGAAAACTGCTTTGTGGGTCATTTTTTTGTTAGAAAGTTCAGAACCAGGTCACTTTGTGGTTTTTAAGTATGCTCTGTTATACGTGTCATATATGGGAACTAATGCGTTCAATACTTCTCTGTTTCTATGTAGCAATTCTGCTGTCTATTGCCTAGGCTTGGTTCTGATTTAAAATTAGAAGACATTTGTGTTATGGTCAAACAACAATATATACACCATAGCTGTGGATTTACATTTACTGAAATTCTAATACAGTTCATGTTATGCATGTCTTTTCTGACAAGGTATCATTTTGTTCCCATTTTTGTAGTACACCGACATTAAGCCTTTGGGTGATAGAGTGTTGGTCAAGATTAAAACAGCTGCGGAAAAGACGGATGGTGGAATTTTGGTCCCAACAACTGCTCAAACTAAGCCTCAAGGAGGTGAGGTGGTTGCAACTAGAGAGGGTAAGATGGTTGGGAAGAGCAAAGTAGACATCAGTGTGAAGGTAACTTTTGCTTACTCATCTTTCTGGCTTCCAATTTTCCGTTGGTTGTTCACTAATTGCTTTTCTTTGTACAGATTGGCACCCAAATTGTGTATTCCAAGTATACTGGGACTGAGCTGGAGTTCAATGGTTCAAAGCATCTTATTCTGAAGGATGATGATATAGTTGGTATTCTTGAATCAAATGATGCCAAGGAACTTAAGCCCCTGAATGATAGAGTTTTAATCAAGGTTTGTTATATTTTTAAAGTTCATTACCCTTGCATGTATTTTCTTGAAATGTGTATTGTGGAGTATAGCCAAGGATAAATAATAATGTTAATGTAAAGGTCTCATCCTGTGGTTGTAGTTAGCGAACTGCCTTTGGTTTACTGCAAAATAATTATGTAGCTGTGCATGATATATCGTGTCTGATCTTGCATTATGCTTTATTTATGTCTTTTCTTGGTTTATCATGTGAACCATAGAGAACCTGAAGCAATATTAGGTATTATACCTTGTACGTTTGAACTCAAGTGCAGGTTGCTGAGGCTGAGGAAAAGACTACTCGGGGTTTGTTGCTGACAGAGGCGACCAAGGAGAAACCTTCCATTGGGATGGTGAGGACTAGAGCATCTTCAACCTTATGCACTCCTAAGCATTAGCTGAACACTTGTTTTAGGATTGTAAGATGGGGTTTTGGCATTTGGGCAGATTAATGTTTGATGTTTATTCTGCATTGGATGTGACAGGTGATTGCGGTTGGGCCTGGTCCTTTGGATGAAGAAGGCAACAGGAAACCATTATCCCTCGCCCCAGGGAGCATAGTCATGTACTCCAATTATGTCAGGAATGAATTTAAGGGCAAAGACAGTTACGATTACATTGCTTTAAGGATTTCAGATGTTATGGCTGTTCTTTCTTAGTTGTCAATTAAATGCTCTTAGTATGTACCTCCAATATGTTATGCAGAAGTGCCTCAAGACATGGATTTTGAATATAGTTGCACTTTAGTCTTTAGAGTATGCTGATTGCAGCTTTGTGTTAGATTCTAGTATTTTCAATTCTCTGCATAGTTAACAATTAATACTAGTTCATCGAAACATCCCAGGTTCATTTGATAATGAATGGGTGCATTCCATATTGTATTAAAATCTTCATTTTAAAATGGAGCCATTTTATTGTTTAGATTAAATATTACGAATCCAACAAGATGGAGAATTAGAGAAAAAAGGTATTCTTCCAACATTGTCAAATTTGGTGAAGCCAATCACTGCAAATGCCTATGCAAGGCTTAGTTCCTCTACCATCAGTAACTACGTTCTTTTTTTTTTCTTTTTTTTTTTAATTATAACCCGTGGCCTGTGGTGGAGGATTTTATAGCCTTCGATTAAGACTACAACTCTTGTAATAGACTTTTAATTATTTATAGTTTCTATGCATATCCATATTTCTTCTCCCGCCCCACCCCCCCCAAAAAAAAAAAGTTTTCAAAGTAACTTCTGTTTAGAGAGTTAAAGGCTTTCAGCCCAATTGCAACAATAATTTCTGTTATAATAAAATTAATAACTAAGTGGGTGCTTGGCTTAAGCATGTCATAACTCATAACCAGTTTTATTTATTTTTAGTTTGGTAAAATTTTTTGTCAGAGGAAAGTTGTTCAAAATTGGACCTGATGCATTTCCATAAAAATTAGTCATTCCCAACCAAACTTGATTTTAATATAGGTAAAAAGATAAATTGGATATGATGAGTTCAATGATTTGTCAAACCCAATGAAATGATTGTTTATTTTGGGAACTTTGAGGCGGAGGCAAGACTATCCATCCTCATACCTAAAAATATAATGGTAAATTCAAGTTCACCAAAGCTGCTAGCACGTCTGAGATTCTATATTCCTTTTTCCCTTGTTCCCATCATTTTGCTTTTTTATTATTGGGTCTCGTCATTTTACTTCTTTATTATTGGATCATGTTAGTGGATGTCCTTAAAACAATTATTAATAAACTATAATAGAAAAGTTCTGACACAATTTTCATGATAAATATAAAGAGTTGTCAATAATATTATTATTTTATCATTTTAAAAAAAAAAAATGCTTCTAAAAATAATTCCTAAACTAATATTCTTAGAGCATTAGTTAACATTTTCCTTATTATATGGTTATACTTGAAGCGAAGAGGAGGAGGGGTTTTGATACTTTATTGACTTTTGAGTTTTGTCGTGTGGTGCAGGATTGCCGGTTGCAAAAGGATGAAAATGGTCCCATTCAAGATAAAACTCTTATACTTGCCTATTTTTGTCTCTCTTTTTTTTTTCTTTTTTCTTTTTTTTAATTGTATTGGCATATCCTTTATTCTGTACTATAATAAACTATAAAGGAAGTGATTATCGTTTTGTTAGTGACATAAACTTTATCTGCTTGCTTTAGTCCTGCTTGAATTAAATTGTATTTCTCCAGCTAGTCAGGAATAAAGAAAGAATATGGAATGGTAGGGAAGATTATCAAAATGATTTCCTCGTTTCCATGCTTTCAGGCAAAAAATACAGACCCTTTTGTCCAACACCAAAGCAATTTCTGCTTCCCATATCTTTTTAAACTGTCCCTATGAAACACCTTGGAGAGCAATAGTGTGTTGTTGAAAGAATACCATAATTGCATTTTGATTTTCTTCCTTGATGATGAAACTGCTCGCAACAATCATCAGTTTAGAAAGAGAGCATGCACTGGTTACAAAACTTAGAAATGGCACCAAAAGGTGTATCATTTCATATCTACTCGAGAGTCATACTCATACAACAACTATTACTTCACATTCTGTTGCATATTTGTCTCTATCTTAGCATATACAAATAGCCATGAAATTGAATGTCAAATTAATAGGTTAAGGACTATATCATACACCATCTACATTTTCCTAATGCATCTTGCTAAAAAAAAGTGCCCATTTGGGCTAACAGGCAACAGCAGCTACAAAAGTGGCTGCAATGATCAAAAGTAGAATAAATGTTGCTACATTGAGCTCTAGGCCACCCAGTACCACTTCGTCTAAAACAAATTCCCCCAGTTGAATTTGGTGTTTTGTTTATGGGAGGAGGATCAATAACATTTTCGTTTCTCTGCTGTCATGATTCACAATTTATCCCCAGCTACCAAACAACTACTTCTATTAGGAAAGAGGGAGGTGATGGAGGCTCCTTTGACATCTTCCATTAGAGCTGGAAGAAGCCAACTAGATTCTCGAAAGGATTAAAGAATCCAAACCTGCACCTGAAAACCAGTTCATCCCCAATTATGGAACTTTATCGATTAAATGATGCAGCAGAATTATCCTCATATGGTCTCCATGCATTACCACTGTCAGTCCCACTACAAGCTTGGTTGGGCACTGGAACATGACCCAGATCTCCGTCCAAGCTCATCTGCTGTACTTCAGCAGACGACAATATCTTTATGCTCTGAACACAGCTTACAAATTCCCTGAGAGCAGTTAGAGAATGATAATTAAGAAACAAATAAACGGAATGATCAAAATACTGTAAATAAAGTAAACTTGGAGGTCTGGACATACTCCCAAGGGTCATCCCCAACAAGAAGAATATCATTCTCATGATCCACATAAACAAGTTTCCAGTCAGTCCGTTGAGGATCTTCTAGCTGCCCTTCAATTCCAAACATGCGGGCAAGATCATGCCTGAGCTCATCATACTCTTTGTAACGGGTAACATCAATGCATCTTCCCACAGAGCCACGCTTTTGAACCTTCAAGAGTATGGAGCAGTGTAAGTCATTTGAGAATGTCATAGAAAAACAAAGTGAAAACACCCAATGTATTTCAAGTTCTAATCCAAATCACTCATTCCGGTGCAAAATATTTAATGTAATATTTGTTAATGGACAATAAAGTGCAATTGCGTAAGATGTTTTAACTATACATGAAAGTAAAACCCCACCTTAAATCTAGAATTCCTATTAAACTCAAGTTACAGAAATTCCCAAATCTATTATAATATGCAGTGCATCTAGAGGAAGATTAAAAATAAATACATGAGAAAAAGGATTGTTGAGTTGGAATAAAATTTTTGCTTAGGTAGTCAATTAGCCATGCATAAGAACTCCACTGTAGCATAAGATTTCATTATTTCATGGTAGTTTTTTCAAACAGCGGAGATTTGTACGTTCTCTCATACAGTGTGCCATAATGAAGCATACACGGATCAACTTTGAAGGTCAATGCAGTTGGCAGTTGGGTTTCAAAAAAATCTCCTTCTGGTAATAAGGCTTTGCTGACTTGCAAAATACATTGATGTTCCTAACCCATGTTAAATTAAGAGAAAAATCGACCTACCAATGCAAAACATTTCTAAGACAAGAGAAGGTACATCAACAAACCTTTGTATATGTTCGCATACGTTGAGTCTGGTTAGCCCACAATCCGTTGCTCAAAACTCCAGCATCATTGATAGCAACATCACTTGAACATCCAGGCTTGAAAGGTATGTTTGGCACCCCAAATGACTGAGAGCTGATTGCAGCAGTGGATAACTCTGTCTCAATATCTCTTGGAGTACCACCATAATTAGAAAGCAAGTTCTGAAGATCTTTTTGAGAATCATACCCCCTTGACAACAAAGTGTCAGGTGCCAACCCATCAATATTAGTTGCAAAAGGAAGATTGTTCCGAGGATGTGATTGAACATCACCCTCTAAACCAAAGGTTGGGATTGGGAAGTTCTGCGGGATGCTAGCATCCAGACAATATGATGTCCCTGAAGAGGATGCTTCCAACTGATCAGTGATGGTACTTTTATATTTTATCTGGTCTGGTCCTTTTGAGCTGGGCAACTCGTGTTTAATCCGTATATCGGACTTGCTCTGCAGCTCCTGAATCAGATTACTCGGAGGCTCGATTAACGAATCCCCCATCAACATGGCTGATCCTTGTTGGTTTCTATTCAGAAGGTTGGATGGGGAAACCTGGCAATTATTAGTGGAAGGTGAGGTTGAACACGAAGGAGCATCTCCTTCTGTAAGACCAGAATGAGCTCTGATTGCTGTAAGTGGCTTGTGCTGGCTTTGGGGCTGGTTCACAGGAATCTGTTGTGATTGCATCAGTGCAGAAGTTGAGAAGCTATTACCATTGAGAAGCTTTTCTGTTGAGAAGCTAGTGCTGCTTAGCTGTTGATGTTGTTGTTGCTGATGTTGAGACAAAGGAATCTGTTGTACTTGCTGGTTTTGCTGATTGGGCTGCTGTTGCTGTAGCAGCTGAGGCTGCAAAATTGGGCTTGCTGGGGAAAGCAATTGCTGATGCTGTTGCTGCTGCTGCTGCTGTTGCTGTTGCTGTTGCTGTTGCATTTTCTGTAGCAGCTGAAATTGAAGCTGCTGCTCTGAAAGGCCTTGTTGTGACAACTGTTGCATTTGTGGCTGCTGCTGTGCTCGCTGTGACAGGCTTTGTTGCAACAACTGTAACTGTGCCTGCGGCTGGTGCCTTTGTAAGAGGTTTGCTTGCGGTTCAATTTGTTGTTGAAACTGTGAGTCTAGTGGTAGGGATGTCATGTGCAATGAACTTTTACTATTAGAGTTGATACTCTGCTGTGATTGGGTATTGCTTGTGAGTATTTGCTGTTGTTGAAGCTGAGAGTATGCAACTGGTTGCTGCAAGCTTTGATTTGGGATCTGGTTAGGGGCAACTACACCATTGTTTACAAGAGCTGGATGACATATCTGCTGCTGCTGCTGCTGCTGCTGTTGTTGTTGCTGCAGTTGTCGTTGCTGTTGTGGCTGCTGTTGCTGTGCTTGCTGCTGCAGCTGCTGCTGCTGGGACAGCTGATGTAGTTCTTGATGTTGCATCTGCCGCTGCTGCTGCTGTTGGCTATTAGGATTCTGCAATAATTGCTGCAGATGCTGCTGTTGGGGCCATGCAACAGGTGACTGTTGCAATTGGCTAACCTGGTTTTGTGGATTTGCTTTGTTAAACTGGAGATTTGACGCAGACATCGCAGGGGCTTGAAAACTCAATAATTTAGATGGATCATCAGCATTAAGGTTATTATGCAAGCCATTTGAAGAAACCATTGATGGGAAAAGTCCAGATTGAGCAGCTGAAAACTGATTATTTTGCTGCATGCTCATCCACTGTACTAAACTCAAACCAGGAAAGATTGAGCTAGGGGCATCCTTCACGCCAAACTCATCTCCAAGCCAGGGCATGGCTCTCTTGAAAGCATTCTCTATGTCAGACTCATCATCTGTAAAAATACTTCCAAAGATCACAATTAAGGAACATATCATACATGGCAGGGGAGGTTTTGCAAACAGATTTTGCCAGATGCTAGTCTTGAGTTCAAAGAACCCTCCCCCCACAGCACCACCCACACAACACACACCATTTTTTATTAAGTCACATGCAAAAAACAGCATGAGGAGATAATGAGATAGAGAGAGTATTTCATACTATTACTTTAATTAAGTTTAAGTGCCAAATTCACCACCTAAAAAAGTAGGTTACTAATTCACAATAGATTGATTCAACAAAATGATGGATAAGCAACACAAATTGGTTCTTAAAAAGTTCTCATATCCAAGGCAAAACTCATCCTTTTCATCATGTTAGATCCATAATGATCCAAGTTTCTTTAAACCATTTCTTTACAAAAACTTGTTTGTTGAGACAATATATGTATTAGGCATGAAAAATTGAAAATCATACTTCTTTCGAAGGCAAACCTATTTTTCCACACACACCATAATGGCACATTTAGAGGAAGAGAGAGGGAGGTTGCTCTTTCAGAACATAATAGAGAATCTAGCTAAATAGTAAATATGGTTACCTGGCATCCCTGGTTGCCTTGGAAACTTGGGTCTGAAAAATGGAGGTGGGCATATGTAGAAAGGAGTAACAACAGGTTCAATTTCCCAGATTGACACTCGGCTTGGCCGTTCACCAGCTGTTGATTCATCCCATCCGACCTATCAAAAATGCAAATGTTGATCAGCCATGTAAGCTAATACAGAAGTTAACAACATCAGAAATTTTGGATTCAACACATATCAACTGAGAGCTATTTCAATAGCATGGATGGATACACCCCTAGATGAGCCCTTAAAGAATAAAACAGGCATCTGCAACAGAAATGCCTTACCCTTGAGGGGTCTAAAATTAAACAGCACGACTAAATACAAATTAACCACCCAACAATAGCATATATTTAGAGAATTAGGCCAGGTAGAGAAATTGCCATGTTCTCAAGCCCTTATATTCTAGAAATTTTCAGAATGCAATACATGTCTTATCTATGCTAACCACTTGCATACTGCAACCATGAAGCTTATTTCTCAGAGCAGAAGTAATGCACAAAAGACCCTATAAGTCACAACATACTGACATACTAACTACTTGTTAACCAATGCCATGGATTTTACCAAATCCAAATCACCATCCACTCATATGCACATAGCAAAACAAAAAAGGCCATACCCAGTGCACAAGGCCAAAGAATACCTGAAGGTTACGCCACTGAGAATTTTTCCATCGCACAGTGTCTAAATCACTGATACCAGTAATTGTACCCATGTATCTCCGTACTCCTGACTCCTCAGTCTCAAACATCATTCTAAATCGCATGCCAAGAGAAACTTGAGTATACATTGCTTTGTTATACTTGGCTAAGGGAATCACAAACTCAGACGGGCTAGCCCTATTATAATTAAATGTGTTTTGTCAGAGCCTGTCACAGAAACTTATTGGATTGTCTTCATCACATAATAGTAATGACAACTTGAACATCTTACAGCTGTACCTTGGATTGTAAAATATAGTAAATGGACTGTTATTTGCAGCAGCATGAGCTGCAGCTGCAAGAATTCCAATATGCATGCTATCACTAGATATGACTGATGAAGAGAGAGCTGGCTGCTGCCTATTAGCACGCCTTATACCCAAGAGAAGCTGGGATTTTTCATCTCTACACCGAATCAGATTATTTCAGATTAGCTACAAGAAAGGAAAATACTCTAGCTGAAATTTTTCATTTGATCAAATATCTATTTCATACCTTATAAAAAGAACAGAATCTCCAGCGAAGAGCCTTTTTGTGCTAACAAAGACACTCCAACCCGTAGTCAACAGGTGCCTTTTTGGTTGGCCTGCAATTAATGCACTATACAATTTTAATGTATCTTAACTGAATTCAACAATCCAACTCATACAAACATCTAATGCAAATTCTTGGTTTAAAACAATTTATGCATTATATTTCAGAGAGGCAGGAAAGTTTTGAAGGGATCAATACCGCGATAAATATGCCGGAATGTCCATGAACTGTCATGCAAATCTCTAGCTCCTAGCTCCTGAGCTGGAGGTTGCATTGAATAATCCTATCAAAGAACATTGTGATGAGAAATGAAAGAAAAAGATTTTGAATGTACTAGATGGAATTATCTACTTGAAATTACAAATCAAAATTCCAAAAATTGATACACACAAGAGGTGGAAAGATCTTCTCAGCTGCTCGACGAGGTACTGAAAATCCACCATGCGTACTAGTGTCACTAGCTGTAAGAGTTTTGCAGAAGAATTCAGCAGGTTGTCTACTTTGCTTGAGGCCCATGTCAGATGCCAGTAGAGCTTCCTTCTCATACTGTAGAACAGAAACTTCAAAAACAAGCTCTATATGTGCTCATGATTACATGTGAAAAGAGACATAATTTGATTGTGTACATATTAATTCTCAAATTGAACCATTGACCTACTTTGTTTACAGGTTGAAGGGTCATCTGTGCATAGACCTCATCAGTTTCAGGATCCGCCTGTTTAAAAAATATAAACATATGCATAAGAAGTCTATAAAATTTAATTAATTTAAAACAGTAGTGTGACTGTTGAGACTCTCATACATGCAGTGTGACATTATGAAGCATGCAAATCAACTTTGAAGGAAGGTTCGGGTAGTTGGGTATGAAATCAGTCTCCTTTTGCATAGAAGCTGCAACCTGAAATTTTAGTTGTTGAAAAGTTCCATTAGAATCTGAATCCAGAAATTTTTATATCTTGAATAAAATAAAAGGAGTGGAAAAAAAAGGTGACATACTTGCTCACTGTGGCCTTGAGGGAAGTAAACTACGAGACTTCCAACTGGAGGCAAAGAAACCAGAGGTCCAGCACAAGCATGCCATAACTCTGAATTAATACTCTTCTTCTCTCCTGTTGTCAATCCAAAAAAAATATTATTGCCATCATAAAAAACATCAAAAGTCATGAGAGAATTACGACTGTCAAATACTCATAGAATATCAAATTTCAGATACAGCAACCAAAAAAATATTCATTTAAATTTGCAAGAACTCAAATCCTCTTGTTGAAAATTTTACTTAAGGTAAGCACTAAGCAGCTGCTATTAAGGTCAAGGGTTTGAGAAATTTTAAAGAATTCTCTGTGCTCATAAATCTTTAGGAGAAATAAGCAGGAGTATCAAAACAAGTGGGATGAAACAAAAATAGTCACCAGGACTTCATAAATTCTTAAACCACAAAGACAAACAAGTTCTGTTTCGCCACCAAGTGCTTAAAATTTTAGTTGACCCAAATATCTAAATCTCAACGAGTGTTTATTGTATTGATGAATAACCTATAATGTAGGTGGGTACCTATAATGTATTGATGAATAACCGCACAAATTAAGATAGAGAAAAAGAGTCATCAGCTTAAATATCATCAATTTATATATCCAAATAAAGAATAAAACAAAATTACTTAAGTTAGATAGTGAAAATTAAAAAGAACATAACTATCAGACATTGAATATATCAAAAACCTGAATTACATGCAAAATCAGAGGTTTTAAATAGAAATAGCACTGAAGCATCAATGCATCAAAATCAGTTGAAATCATCCAAAATTTCAAGGATAACAATTCAAACAAACATCCATAACAGAAAGCATATATTTATATAGCAAAAATAAAAAAAGATAATGAGAATTCAGCAGTGGATTCAAGTATCTAAACCTTCTCCAGAATTTGGAAGAAACCCATTTTGGGGAACCTTCATGCTGATGATAGATATGAACCAATCAAGCTCTGAAGAAGAAAATCAATAACCAGTTGTGTGTTCCACGAGACATAAACACTTTCTAGCTGAAACCCATTTGCCCAATTACAAACAAGGGCTTTAAGAACTGGGTTCAAGTAGATGCTCCAATACAAAGTCAGTCAAACAGCCAGCCTATTCACATTTAATCCAAGCAACTTTTTAACCCCAACACTACCAGCTATGTCCTTGAGCGGTTAATTATGAAGCTTCACCAACTAATAAAGCAAATCCTTAGCTAGAGAGAGCTCAAAGTCAAAGATTCAAAAGCTTAAAAGCTCAAAGCTTAGTGACAAACCAATAACAACTCTCAAATTTTTCACAGAGAGTGAAAAACATTTTCCATCCCAAAAAAGAAAATGAACCTGGAAATCAGATTTCTGCAGCTGAAGAAATCCCAATTCCAATTCAAATTCCAATTCCAACCCAAGTTCTAAAAGCTCAGGAATTGCAAAATCCTCTGAGAAAGCAGACAATCTGGGAAGCTACAGACACCGAGCGGTGACCCAATAAGCCAAGCCACCGAGAGATTATGAAAAATTTGAGAGAGAAAGCTGAGAAAAAAAAATATGGAAGCAGAAACGCAAAAGAAAGGAAAGGAGTTTGGCTTTTGGGGTAGGAGAGAGAGAGAGAGAAAAGAAGAAGTTGGACGAAAACCTGAGTTGTCGCTGAAGAAATCAGAACAAAAAGCAGCACATACAAAGCAAGCAAGCAAAGCTAAGGAGTAAGGACAGCTTTCTTTTATGTGAACAAGCCGACATCAACTTCCATATGAATTATGATTTACAATAAAAAAACAATCTGCCACGGTTGTAATTTTTTACTGTCTTTTAGATTAGAGAATTCTTAGTACTACGCTGTCAAATTTCAGTCTCAGTTGGTCTCTTCCGAAACACCTGAGTGATGGAGTTGAGCAATGCTTGTAGCCTTGTACACGACACTTTTCACCGCAGTAAATTTTATTAATCATCTTTTCTACTTTATTATTTACTATTATTAATAACTTGCCATTTTATATAGGTGTAAAATTTCTTGTGAATTTTGGTGTACTTATATACAGACTTAGAGAAGTGTTACTTATAACATTTTTGCAACACTTTCATAATAAATATTAAGTAGTAAATTGTTAATAGTTCTAATTTGAACTTATTATTAAAATTACTTTTTTTAAATAATAGTCAGTAACAATTTTCGACTTAATATTTGTTGTGAAAATATTGTGAACATAACATTTTTCCTAAACTTATTTGATGAACTTTGAAAAATGTGCCATAAATTCAGAAGTTTTAAGTTCTATGCAATATATTATTTGTCCATGGGATTTTAAAGGTGTTTCGTAAGTAGGAAGTAGAATAATTTGAACAAAAGTCGGAACACATCTTTCTTTTATGGGAAATTTTTTTTTAAATTATATATAATTAATTGAGAGGGCAAGAGGGGTTCATGGTACCACAAAATATGTCATTATAATTGAAATATCATATGAATGCTAATGAATTTATGAGAAAATAATATTGAGTAAGTCGAAACCTATTGGGTAAATCATATATATTATTACCTCATCTAAAAATCTTATAATAACAAATAAATAATAATAATTTATTTGAAATGAGGTCAATTTTTACTGAGAAATATATCTCTCCCCTTCAAAATAAATAAAAATGATCTTTTATAAAGTTATGTATGAATTAAATCAAACTTTCAATGAACCTATACAAATGAAAATGGATGTAAGTTTCCAAATAATTAAAAATATGCAAGTAAATTTCTTCAACTCCACCTTCTATGTGTTTTCCAAAAAACAAAGGTCTCCATTTCCTCGGAATTTTCCAAAAAGAAAGTAGTTCTTTTCTTAAAAAATGGGAAGTAGTACTTTTTAATTACCCTGAGAGTAAAAATTTTAGTGTCATGCACACTGAATAATTTTTCTCCATAATGAGGCGTACCTCAACAAGCCTGCAAGATTCCAATGATTTTTGTGTGGAAATTGGGAGGGTTAGGGATGCACGGTGGTGTTGGTTAAATTTCTTGTTGTGAGGTGGGGGAGAAAACAAGAAATACTAGAACCACGTCATTTTACGCAATTTTGACTACAACTTGAGGAGTAGATATGTGGCGGTTTATATGAGTCCATATCTCTATCACTTATAACTTTTCTCATAACGAGTTGTGACTAAAGTTGTATAAAATAGAATTGTCTTAACATTGCTAGAGAGAAATCTGATATGACCTATATGTGGGAAGTGCTTTTGTGCTCGCTGACGTGGCTTACGCATTTTGATCAATGTTTGACTGTGGGTATGGGACGATTTCATAGGTTGTTTATTTTTTTGGTTGAATGATGCGTTTTCTCATTTCTGCTTTTATTGGGTTCCTTTTTTCCGGGTTTGGACCCACCCAACAATATCATCTTCATGACAACAAGATTCTCTTTTGGTTTATTTAATTTTGAGTATGGGATTAGGGAGATCATCAAATCACTTTACTTAAAGTTCAAATTCGTTACTCAAATGAAATCACTTTTATTTTTTTTTTTTCTTTTATGTTCTTTGGACTACCCTACCTAGTGTAATTATAGCAACTCCCTGCACTCAAGGGAACTACTGTATTTAAATGTAAATATAGTAACTCCTTTAAGCATATGAAAGGAATATCTAATTGGATGATTTTATGAGATCTCCTTATCACAGAATATAGGACCCATTGTAAATCTCAGATACTATTGAGAGAGAAATCGCATAAGTGATAAGGCTATCACATTGTAAAAAATTTTCCTTAATTGGGTTGAACCATCATATAACATCACAACCTCAATCCTATTCAAAGATCCATTGATTTTTAGTAATGAGGAACAATAATGCTTAAGACTTAAATTGTGTTTCACTTAAACTCTTCCCATTAATTTCAATTTCTCTTATTCTAGTTTCCTAGTTTCATTAGATTTTTAAGTTGATAACCCACTTAATTGAATAAAATGAGACAAATTAACAAAAATAGAAGTGACTACTTTTTTTTATATAGATTAATGATTAAAATTCAAATTACACCCTTTAAGTTTGGGTGAATTTTTATTTTCATCCATAAAAGTAGCATTTTTATCAAGTTGATCATTTCATCCATTTCCATTTAAGAAATTATCGCTCTTCACATGTGATGCGTGAAGTTGACAATGGATTTAATAGAATGCAATGGATGGAATTGACCAAGCTAACAGAAATGTTAAAGTTTAAGGACTAAAATGATAGAAATTTTATGAACAAAAATGATAATCCACCCAAACTTAAAATGTGTAATTTATATTTTATTCTTAAGTTTTTTTATTAAAAACTATAACATCAAGAGAAGTTTTGTGAGGAACGAATTTATTCAAATAGGATTCAACATAACATGACAAGGTAGTTTCAAATCCCTCCACTTCTTGAACTATTATATTTTTCTTTTTCTCTCCTCCTTTTCTCCAAACCAAACAAAATATAATTATGAGTGTGATGGATAATCTTGTATGATAGCTAGAGTACATGTCCTACTCCTAGGCTCCTAGCCATTATGAATATCCCCAAACATGTAAACAAAATATTTACTCAACTTTAGGTGTCTCATAAGAATCTCAAGATTGCGATTTATCCCTAATTTTCATTTTTTAAACACTTGCAATTTACGAAAATGTTGTTTCATCATATGAACATCCCCAAATGTATGTTTTGAGGACAAACTTTTTCTAATTTTCAGAAAATGGGCCATCCACTAAGTTATAAGAATATTTAGTGAAAATTTTAGAGTCAACAAAGCAATTCTTACCTTGAAAAGTGTTCATCAACATATTGTTGGTAAAATAAGACAATTTTTGAAGGCACAAAAGGGGCATAAAGGAAAGTATGAAACTCGATTTTCTCAGATCCCAACAATTCCTCACCCAAAAAACAAGAAAAGAAAAGAAAATCACCCACTTTATTATCAATGTCATAAATTAGTATATTTGATTCTTGACCCACGAGGAAAGCAGCCAAAAATAAAGAAGAATTTTTATATACACGCTAAAAAAAAAAAAAAGCCACTAGCCGCAAAAGCAGGAAATCTTCACATGTCACAAGTTCGGTGATTCCTACTTCGAACATCATTATAATGCAATTGAAGTTACATTTTCATTATTTAATGGTTTGTGCCTTAATTTTATAAAATTTAGTGATAAACTACTCTATGTTTTTCCGCAAAAGTCATGGGTGCGTGACAATTAATCTGGACAATTCAAAAGATCCTGATTTTGAGCGTCCCTTAATGCTGTAGGACCCCCATGATCACTATCTTCTATTCCTTTCTCCTCCAACCCAATAATAATAATAATTAAAGACTGTATTTGCTGTCAATCATGTAAAATATTAAGTAATTTTTTTCACTCATTTCTATTTTATTGGCTTGAATTTTTATTATGGATCGAATGATGCAAGGTTAAAAATCAAGAGTTTTATAACTCGATTAAATGATGCTTTTTAATGTGAATAGAGTTTGAATCAAAGAATGATAAATTTTACCATTTGAGAAGTGAAACCCACAAAATGACATAAGAAACCAGCTAATCGGCTTTAACGGACCATCCCTGTTACAGTAGCAAGGAACTACACGCGTGGGACTCAAAAGAAAAATTGAAAGGAAAAAGCTGGATTTGTTTGGAAATAGTTTATTTAATTAAAATTGAAATTTTTTTATTGAAAATACTATAAATAAAGTTAAAAATTAGCTTAATTAGTACCATAGAACTCAAAAATTATATCAAAAAATATAATAAGACACATAAATAATAATAAAAATAAAATAAATAGTAAAAGAAACTGTTCGATATAATCTATTCCAATCGCAACCTCTTTTAATGAACACCATGCGTCCTCGTCTGTAAAAACTTGATGAGAAAAGTGTGGGGTCAGTGCGTCAAACCCACCCATTCAGACCAATATGTTTTTGCATGTAATCCTCGAATAATAAAAAACAAGGGCAAAGAATTCACCATTCATGGCCCAAGCTGCAAGTGAATTTTCGAGAGCAATACATAAATTGAAAAAACAATAATATTAACGAAGGTGCTTCGAAGTGTAGAGAGTAGAGAGAGAGAGAGAGAGAGGGAAAGGGCAGGCAGGACATGTGAAATGACACAGCTTTTGTCGGGGCATGGCAACCACTCCAAAGTGCTGACCAGAATGTGGGGTTTCATTTCATTTCATTTGGTTGCAGTTTCGGTGTTAAGCGAATCAAACCCCTTTGAGTGGCTATCATGGGTTCACCGGTTGCCCACTGCACTTCTCTTCTGACCTGACACTGTACGGACTACGTACCTTTTCTTTATATAATTATATTATTATTGTTTTTATAAATTTATTTTACTATTATTAAGATAAATTATACAAGGTATAAATATGTTTAAATTAAGAACAAACATTTATTATTTTTGGGCCATTAATTTCTCAGTCTAAGTAAATTTTTATCTATCTATAAGAATATTAATATTTGGTGTGCTAAAAAAAAAAATATACTTTTTTTACTTTAACACATCATTTTATGATTCATCATCTATCATGTTTCTTACTTTAGTATATCAATCGTTAAAATAACTTAAAATAACTCCTAGATAATAAAAAAATAAAATAAAAAATAAATAGCTTACCACATTAGAACCCATCACCACCTCACTACCCACCATTATCACCTAAAATCAACCAACCACCACCATCTCAACATCAATTCAACAACCACTGCAATGATCCACAAATCAGGGAAACTGGCATCCAAAATCAACCCAATTTTTGTGACCCTCGAATCAACCATGACCCATATAAACAACTGAGCAAAATCGCAACAATCCAAAGCAAAATCGTTGTTGTCCTCAAATCGCAACAACTAATGTCGATCCACCATTGTCACCACCACTAATAAAAGTGTCAATGTCCTTAAAGCTGTCATGAGAGAGAGAGAGAGAGAGAGAGTAAATAATAATAAGAAGAAGAAGAAGAAGTAGCATTACTAAGAGCAGATCATTGTAACAATATTAAAAATCTTTGTAAATTTTTACTCAAGTAGCACATTGAATGGAGGGAGTTTTTTGCTCTTTAGTGCACAACAATAACATTTAGAATCTTTTAGCACACTAGATGCTAGTGCTATTGTAATAGAGATTTTTTTTTAACCCTCTATGTTCAATATGGCGGTCAAATTGATTTATGAGCAAGCTAGAGTGAATCACAAAGTTTTAGCAAAAAATTTTATTTCCCATTTTTTTCTATTCCATTATTACCTACCTGGATATTTAAAATGAAATAACAAAAATAACAAAGACTTCAAATTAAAATGTTTCATAAATTAGAATTTTAATTAAACAAAACTAATAATTTAGAACATCATATAAATTATGATATAAACTTGATATCTTCTTCTTTTTATTATTACTAGTTTGTAACTTAATGTATATGCATGGATATACTTAAAATATTTACATTAAGATGCATAGTATAATTCTTACATATATAATTTAAATATTATTGATAGTTATTTTTATATTTGTTTGTTTAACTCTTTAAAAATTATTGTAAGAATACTATTAGGAAGAAAATATAAATTGTCTATTTTTAAAAAAAAGTTTTTATGTTCATTAATTCTAAACTCTTTCGTTTTTGTACACAATAACTCACCTGGATGAATATTTATGATGTAGTTAAGGCATTTGTTAATTGACAATTTCAAGAAAGTTTTAATATCATTTTTGTGAGAAATATAAAAAGTTGTTAACAAAATTAATTACATTTTGTCTAGAAAAAATTTCTAAAAACACTTCTAAAATCCTTCATATATTAACATCTCTATTATTATTATTATTATTATTATTACACGTTGTTCACTGCAGCGAAATTTTCTTGACTGCAAATCCGCTCTCGAATCACACGGTCCCAAAAGACATTTACTATACGCTGTTCGTACTTAAACATATCTATGACATGATCGATGCCTCGGACTTTTGAGTTTTGATTCCTTCTTCGACACAAGATTGTTTTTTTGAAAACTTCATTGACACAAGATTGGTAATAGGCCCCGGGCAATTCATGAACTGACAGAACATACGGACAATATTATAGTGCGGGATCAAAAATTCAATTGCACCAATTTTAAAGGTTTTATTATGCTAATTAATAGGCCCCATGCAATTCATGAAAACTGACAATACATACAAACATTAAAACATTCATCAGTATTATTATTGAACTGTAATATTTATAATGACGCCAGATTCATTTACACTCGTATTCAAAGCTCTCAACAATCAACATGCATGACTCATGAGCATCAACCTTAATTCTCTGTGACTAAAGGCCTGGAAATTGAATAGATTCTTTTATATATGATAGTCTATTTCGTTATGATCCCAAATAGGTATAGGCCTATGTCATGAACTACAACACAGTGCTTTTGATGGACTAACTGCAAAATGACGCATGTATCAATTTCAGAAGAGCTACAATTTACAACGCCATCAACCAAATAAAGGAGACGAGACATAACTAACGCTTATCATATGATTTTGCAAACCACATTGAGAGAGAAAGAGAGGATAATATTATGGCCTATGCAATATTGTCATTTCGAACCAAAAGGAATTAAAATTTCTCTTTCCAGCACTTAAATATATGCGAAAAAGAGTGTCTGCCATTACCAATTACCCACAGGCCAATGCCATCATCATCATAACAACGACAACTAATAAAGATAAAAATATCTTTCATGACATTCATACGTGATCATTCTGATTGATTAATCCCATCATTTTCAAAATAGTAAAAATAGCCAATGGGGTTGATTCAGTGGGTAATATTCGAACGCTTCACCCAAAAGGCTTAGATTTGTGTCTCGTTGTCAGCAGCTGTTTTTCTTGATGGACGATTTATAAGTCTAATGTAAGTCCTTTCTGAAACATGTGGTTTACCCTAACCCTAATATGAGATAGTCTCATCTCACATAAACTTAATTTTACTCAAAAAAAAAAAAAAATCATCTCTTATTACAGAATATGGGTTGGGTTTAAGACATTAAGAGCAAACAGAATGATTCTCAGTTTCTTAATATTCCGTTGCCTGTGGCGCTTGAAATGCCATTTGAATCATCCATGTTAGGTAAGCACATGGCATGCCTAGTGCTAAAACTTTAATTGTTCGGCCAAAAAATAGAGACAAGCGAGGAAATATCTCATCAGTGTGTCTTTTTTTTAAAAAAATTTAATGGAAGTGCTTTGATTAAGCTAATGATCATGGGATAAATCCCCACTATTAAAAAAAAAAATCAACCTCGAAAATTTTTGTACCTCTTTCCAATGAAATATTTATGCATGAGACGTTAGGATATCCAAAGACAGTGACATGACATGCATATCTGTTTGATGGATCCCCCCTCCGTTAAACACCAGTCATGGTCCCTACACTGCCAAACTTAGCATCCCATACGAAACGAAAGAAAGAAGCAGAGGCCAGTGAGCAAGAGTGTCCTCTCCATATAGTGGGGTGCGTTTGCTTTAATGGCTTTTGTATTCTTTCCAATTTGATTCATTTCAGCACCACCCATCAGAACCAGAATTTTATCTTTTAGGTCAAAGTATGAATCAAAAAGTTCTTAAGAAAAATATGCTACTAAAGTTTAAAATTAAATTAATACATAACAGCCCAAACTAACTTTCTATTTAGAATTAATGAAATATAAGTACAAGAAAAGGCATAACATAACTTTTCCTAAAACGTTTCAACTCAATTATCTATTAAAATGAAGTTTGATATTCTTTTAAATCATATATGATTAATTCCGTATTAGATTTCATAGTAATTTTCCTTTTAATATAGAAAATTAAAGAACCCGTTTGAAAATCACCTTCCTTGTGATGTAAAGCTTAATTTTGACAATATCTACGATTGTATAGTTGATTTCTCATCATCTACAAATTAATAAAAGTCATATTTACTATCTTATTATAAATCCAATATTCTTTTTCACTTAAAAACAAATTAGTGTTGTTATTAATGTGGACTTAATTTGGCCCCACATCAGTTGCGTTTCTAGTGGTATTAGGAAACTAAGTTCTACTTGGCTTGCGAATTCATGCAAAAACAGGGCATTACAATCCTTTCAATATAGATAGATAGATAGATATACATATACAGACAAATTCAACTTACCTTTTAGTTAGAAGAGCACACACAACTTTACTCTTTTGCTCACAAGATTTAGAAAAGTACGAAAATTCTTTTGGTGTTGTAGTTTTGTCGAGATAAAGCTCTTTACTTGTATTTAGGGTTTGTATTTTATGAGAGTGTATTTGTGTCACCTTTGTAATCTTACTCTTTCCTTAGTGAGACTTTCTCCATGACACTGCCTGTGAATGTAGGGCTAAGATTGAAATGCATAAATCTTTGTATTCTTTATGTGGTCATTTCTTCTATTTTTCTATTTTTATTATGCATAAATCCAATATTATTGGATAAATTCACAGCAAATTAGCATCAAAACATCCGTTATCTTAACAATTGCCAATGAACATTTTTGTTTAAAAAAAAAAAAAAAACCATACAAGCAAAATGTTTAAAACAACTCAACCTTAGCCACCCATAATGGTATTCTACTGTTTGTCCAATATTTTTCAAATTTATTGCCAAGTAAAATAAAAAGCACCCAAAAGAATCATTTAGATGGAGCGAGACAGCAGTATAATTAAGAGCACATTGATCCCAAAATCCTAATCTTTCAAATTTTAATCCCAAACAACAAATAGCCAAAGTGCCAAACACACAGTAATTTGAATAGAAATAAAAATCCAATCACTATACAATTTGAAGGAAAAAAAATACTAATTTATATAAGTAACACTTAATGATTTTTAACGTAAAAAGAGCTTTTGGTCTTGGGAGGGACTACTGGCCACAGAAATGATCCATATAATTAACCATTTTATTTTTTACGGTTCTTAGAGTGAATTTTCAATATGAGGAAGGCCAAGTATTCATTTTTTACTTTAAGATCTTATATAATTATATATATATTATTTGAAAATTTTAAGGGGGGCCATGGCACCTTTGGTCTATATATTGTTCCATCACTAAATGTGACACACAGTAATTCTGATTGTTAACTTGACACACCAACTTGAATTACTAATGTTGGTTCAAGTAACACAATGTCTAGATTGCTGAATTAATCATATGAGGTTACAAGAGATAACACTTTGAGAGAAGCAATGTTTAGATTGCTGAATATAATATATAGGCTTTTTTTTTTTTAAGAAACATATAGGCTTTAATCTATAATAATATATTTAAATTAATTTTTTACTGTTAGAATCCAATTAGATTATAGGGAAAATTATAATTTACCCACCTGTAGTTAAGCTGAAATTTAAATTGCTTACTTGTAGTTTGAAATTTGTTATTTTACCCATCTGAGGTTAGCTTAGTTAAAGTTCCATAACCCACATCTGTTAAAAATAAGGCAAAATATGTAATTTTGCTTTACTTTTATGTCTCTCTTCTAAAAACACAAAAAACATAAAAATACAAGATTAAATAAGATTAAAAAAAAAAATCTAGCAGAATACTTACATCACGGGATTTCAAATCACAGGTAGGCAACTTAAGTTTTGGTCAAACTTCAGGTGGGTAAAATGTCAAATTTCAAACTAAAGATAGATAACTTAGATTTTAGTCAAACCACATCTAAATAAGTTGTAATTTTCCCTCAATTATATTAATTTATGACAAGTTTTGTATTTTTATCATTTATGTAAGATTACAACCCACACGTGTATATGAACAAACTGGGAGGAGAAAGGAAATAAGGGTTGATGATAATGGAGCCACTCGGGTCACCATCCAGGTGATTCAAGTATTCAACCATATCTCTATAGGGGTCATGTATTACTATTATCCACTTAGAGAAGAGTAGCCACAATAGTTTTTCTCCTTTTGTGGGACCATTTCAACCAGGCACTTTAATTGCACTATTAAAAAGTGGGGTTCAATTTCTTCTCTAAAAAACAAGTGGGGTTCAATCAATCAACTTCCATTCCTCCATCCAGCTCGTAGATAAAGATGGGGTTTTGGAGGCAAGCGAGTATTGTACAAGCATTTCCTTTACCCTTTTCAACCTCCACTCTTTTCCAACCTATCATTTCTTTCACTCAATAAGTGTGAATTTCCCAAGTTATTTTGGATGTATACATAACAATTATATGAGGCAAATTTCAACAATATATCTTAGTTTAAATTGAAAAATTATTAGGTAATCCTGATCAAATACGGTGACGTTTGTCTCACGTTCATGTATAGTTGATCTAACCTTGAATTTATTTAATAGAATCTACCAAGAATGTGAGAAAATAGAATACCACATCATCATATTCTAAGAATACCCAATAATTATTTGTCTAAATTGTATGTTAGACTATTTAAATTTTGGGATTATTTTGATTTTGTCTTTTTATATTTAAAATTTTGAAATCTTGTCCTCAATATTATATAACATTTTGATTCAAGTTCTATGATTGTTGAATGTGAATTTTTTTTTTCTTTCATTTTTAGTAAAATGTGAAAGAAGAATTATCAATTCCTTATATGTCTTGCAAAAACAACTAAATCATTTTAGCCATTCATGAAAATAAAAAAATAAAAAATAAAAAGCAATATTCAGCAAGGAAAAAAAAAATCATTATAGTAACAATAGTTTGTTACAAATTTAAATAAAGAAGCATGTTATGAACTAAAATACACACGGAGAAATTAAAGTACAAAGGATATTTTTCAGGGATAAATGTATGAAACATAAATGGTTGAAAAAATTGAGTAGAAAACACTACTCATAAAATCAAGAAAAGTGTTATTTTCACAACTTTTTCACAATAAATCATAGATAGTAAGTTGTTATTGGTTCTAATTTGAATTCACAGTTTATGTTACTTTTCTGTCCATCCATAATAACCAATAATAACCTGCCACTTAAAATTTATTGTGAAAGTGTGTGGACATAACATTTCTCTAAAATCAGTGCAACTTTTAAGCGTGTTTGAAATATTTTCTTTAAGGTGATAATAGCCCATAATTGAATGATTTTGTTAAAGAGTCATAACCAATTTGCCTCTTGATTCAACAAAATCACCAAACAGCTAACAACATTTATGAAGGTTAATTATTTCTTAAAGTTATCTTACGGATTTGTGTACTTTATTATATTAAAGAAAGAAAAACAAAATTAATTGTGTCTGTTTCAAACCCTTAATTTTTAGATGATGAAAACTTTCAAGTAAAGATCACATTTCTTTATTTAAATGAGAAGTGTTACATTCACAACATTTTCATAACAAAATATGGTTTATAGATGATAAATTATTATTAGTTTTAATTTAAATCCATAACTTTTTGAGAGGATTTAGTGCATAACTTAAATTACTTTTTTGCATTTTTGTTAATTTATAATCCTCCAAAAGGATATATATATATATATATATATATAATATGAAGAGTTTTAATTGAAAGATCACAATTCTTCGTTTGAATTGACACATTTCCAACATATTGCACTTTGCCAATTCGAAACCCTTCAAAAATGATTATTTTTTAAAAAACACCGCAATATGTTTATTTTGAAGAAAAACATTTTCTATAAAATTGATTTGTTATCCTATGTTTGATTGTGATCCTAAAAATGAGCCATAAAAATCATCAATATTAATTGTAAATTCAAATATGGGTAAAATATGTATTTGGTCCATATCCTTTACATCATATTTCAATTTGGTCTATAACTTTTCAATTGTGTTAATTTGGTCTATGTCGTTATCTTTTAGATGGAAATTAATTGCTGATGTGGCTAACGGCCAAAATAAAAAATTAGTTTCCGTTGATGAAGCAATAAACTAATTTTTTATTTTTTCTATTTGCACATCAACAATTTCCATTTAAGAGATAACGAAATGGACTAAATTAACATGGTACAAAAAGGTTATGGACCAAATTAACATAATTAAAAAGTTAAGAACCAAATTGAAATACGGCATAAATAATAAGGACCAAATATGTAATTTATCCTTCAAATATTTACTATACGAACAAAAAATTTCATTAATAACAACATACTCAAAATAGGAAGACATTTCATATTTTTTTTGGTCATTTGGGAGCCTCAAATTTTTTTACCTTCTCAAAAAAAATATTTGAAGTTCGGTCCCAAAATTTGGATCCAATGCCCAAAAATAAAGTGAGAAAATGACTTGGTTGAATAAAAAAAAAATCAATAGTTGGTCAATGACTATCAATAGACGAGAAGAAGGTGAAGTAATAAAATTTACCAATAGGAGGGTTTTGTTTGGTATGCCATTTATTTATGATGGTTTGTTTGAGTATATAAGGTTATGTTTGATAACAGTTTTTATTTTTTATTTTCAAAAACTTGTTTTGGGGAATATAAAGAAAAAACAATTTTCTTGTATTTTTGAAAGAAAAAACAATTTTCTTGTATTTTTTAAATAAAAAACATGTTTGGTTAGTTGAAATTTATAAAAAAAGAAAAAAGGTTTTTGAAGAAAAAAATAGAAAATACGAAAATATGTTGTTACTAGGATTTGAATTCTAATGCTAACTCATTAAATGAGACAGATTTATTAAATTAAATGCGTATTTTCATTGACTTTTGAAAATTAGAAACTGAAAACAGTATTTTGCATATTTTCAGTTTTCTTCACAAATTGAGTTTTGAGAATAGTTTTTGTTTTCTGTTCATTTTGGATTACCAAACAAATTTTTTAGTCTCAAAAATAAAAAATTGTATTTGAAAATAGAAAATAAAAGAAAAAAATAGTTACCAAACCAAAGAATGTTTTCCACTCTTTAAAAGCTGAAAATATTGTCAACTATGTTGGTCTTCTTTTCCATTGATTTGTGTTTTTTTTTTATGTACCAAATACCATAGAATGCAAAAAATATATTTTTAAAAAAATAAAATAAAATTGAACAGTAATTGGCCTCATATACTTGTGATGATGTATTGCCTCGCTTTTTTATTGCTTCAGAAAAGATGATGTACTTGTATGTAAATCAATAAGATTCTAAACCTAAAAAAAAAAAAAAGGTGATAAAGAAAGAAAGAGCATTTTTTACTATATTTAAAATAATTTTTATTTATCTATATATGATATAAAAAACCAAAGTCTTTCACTTTTTGTTGACCTTTTAAAATTTTGACACATCAACTTTATAAGCCTACAAATTTACATCTCATTATAATTTATTTTATTTTTTAATTTCTTTAATTAGACTGCAATATTAGAGAGACTCACATTAGTATTAGGATTTAAAACCCTACAACCTAGAAAACAAACATGAAAGTGTGAAATCAAAAACTCAAAAACCGTCTAATTAAAAAAAAAAAAAAAACTGTACAACCTAACAAAGTTTTTTACAATATTATTTGAACTCTCAAATCTCTGTGGCTATATAAAGAACCAAAGCCATTTAGTTTTTTTAACCTTTTAAAATTTTGACACGTTAGCTTTACAAGCCTAATAAATTTACACCTCATTATAATTTATTTTATTTATTTAATTAGACTGCAATATTAGGATTAGGATTTAAAAGTTAAAACCCTACAACCTAGAAAACAAACGTGAAAGTGTGAAACTAAAAACTCAAAAACCATACAACCCAACAAATTTTTTTACAATATTATTTGAACTCTCAAATCTCTGTGACTCTCTTCCACTATTTCAAGGGTCTCATGGCTGCTAACAATACTACTCCATCAGCTTTGGAAAAAGAACAAGTTTGATTGGTTAGTACCTATTTGTTTGCAATAATTTTAAAGATTAGATTTTTTATTTTTCTTTTGGAGGTTGGGGGCTGGGGGCTGGTGTTTATTCTAATCCTAAAATTGTTGTTTTTCCTTTGAACTGAGTGCTTCAAATATTTATGTGTATGTATTTTTTTTTAAATTGTTGGGACATGTCAATTGGGTCCTAGGATTAGCAATGGCCAACCTGTCGGACTTGATTATATAAACTCCCAATTCTGTTTTGTATTAGGATTTAGGACTTAGAGTATTTATCTTTGTTCTGATGGTTAAATAAGAGATTTGGGGTTCATTCCCCGCCTACACCAAAAACTAATTGGTGTCTTGGTCTGATGATAAAGAACTATCAACAGGAGCGGACGTCATAGGTTGAAACTCTCTTTCTCTACAAAAAAAAAAAAAGTATAATTATGATATGTTGATGAATTGGAATTCAATTATTATTATGTTGCATTTTTTTTTTTTATTGCGAATTATGTTGCATGACTTGGTTACGAACTATATATGCGTGAATCATATGTAGTTTATTACAAGCGAGTTGCCTCAAAAACAAGCCAGAAATCCTAATATAAGTTAAAGTCTTAGGGGTTAAGATAGTTACGTCCTTACAATTCTAACTTGCTTCTGATAAAATTTGGACCCATTGCTTTCATGGATATGATTGATAGGCTTTGTGATTATTTTCTTGATCGATGAACTTTGATATCAAAATCAACCTGCATGCTTTGAAAGAGTTGTTCTGCATCACCATGAGGTTCTAAATGGTCTTGACTATTTACGATTAATGGCTAATTTTGATGTGATTGCTCGATGTTGGATTATTTTCTCTAAATAACAGGTGCAATTTGCACAAAATTTTTCTTAGTTGTTTAGTTCTTTTTCAACAATGAAATAGCTTCAATTTGAATTTAATGGCTAATTTTGATGTGATTGCTCAATGATGGATTATTTTCTTTAAATAATAGATCCAATTTACACAACTAGATATTTCATAAAAAATTTCTTAGCTATTTTGTTATTTTTCAACAATGAAATAGCTTCAATTTGAATTTATTAACATTGTACAAGTTCTATTCATTTTATATTTGAAAAATTTTAGGGCTTTTATATATATATATATATATATATATTTCATTGTTTAAGATGACAGAAGCGACAAACGAAAAGAAACTTTTTATGCAAGTAACGGATGAAAATGAAGAACTTAATCAAAAACTCAAAAACCCATAAAATAAACGTGTAAACCAAAAACTCAAAAACCCTATGCAAATCAAAAGTCTTTGATCAGCAGAAAATAGACTTAGTGTTAGTTTGGATTTTATATATATATATATATATATATTCATAGTCTAAGATGACAGATGTGACAAATGAAAAGAAACTTTTTATGCAAGTAACGGATGAAAATGAAGAACTTAATAAAAACTCAAAAGCCCATAAAATAAACGTGTAAACCAAAAACTCAAAAACCCTATGCAAATCAAAAGTCTTTGATCAGTAGAAAACAGACTTAGTGTTAGTAGTTTGGATTGCGATAAAAACGTTTTTCAACGTGTTTGCGTCTCTATCAATGGGTCTTGTGCACTGTTTACGGGACTCAGAAGTTGTCTAATTCAGCAAAATTTTCATTAAAACTGAGTCCCACGACACTATTTACACATTTAAAAATTATTTTACTACAGTGTTTTCAGTTTTTAGCAATAAGCTTTTTCAGTGTGTTTGCGTCTCTGTCAGTAGGTCTCGTGCACTGTTCACGGAACCCACAAGTTGTCTAATTCAGCAAATTTTCATTAAAACTGGGTCCCATAACACTATTTACACATTTAAAAATTATTTTGCTACAGTGTTTTCAGTTTTCAGCAATAAGCGATATCTAAGCAGACCCTTAAAAACAACTTTTAGTACATGAAAGAAACATGGTTTATTTTTTTGTGTTGTTTCTATAATTTGTAGGCTTTGAATATTTTGATTCTTTAATTTTTTGTCCTTTTGGAAGTTTTAACATCTATATTTTTTAGTTCATTTTTTTTCAAAATTTGAAACTATTTGGCAAACTTCAATAGTTATAGCTATGGGTTTTTATTTTTATTTTATAACACATCTTTCTCTTATGTTTCTCTATTGTACAGTCACACACACACACACGCACACACATATATACATATATTGTTTCAATAATTTCTAGGCGGTGAATCTTTTTATTCTTTAATATTTTTTAGCACTTCAAAAGTTTTAATATCTGATTTTTTTTTTTTTTTTTTACAATATCTAATTATGTCTAGCAGATTTTTTACAAGCCCATTGCACGTTCAAACAATGGTTTTATATATATATATATATATATATATATATATAATTGTAACATAAAAGACTAGAGTAATTTATGCAATGGTATAATTTCATAATCAATTTAAGATTTTATTAAATTTATTTTAGTTTACTACACAAACAAATAGGTTTCCCTGCATAGTTTGCGACTGGTTTCAATAAAATAAAAAATCACCTCTCAATTTTGATTGCATGTATCATACATTGCACATATGCATATTCTAGAGCCACACGTTTATAACTTATCTCAATTATTTTGTTTGTTAATTTTTGTGTTACTTTATATATACAACAAAAAAATTTTACTCTTTAGTCTTTACCTTTAACACAAATTGGCCAAGTCTTGTAGCTCAATTGACAATTTCTTGTCTTTCCAATAAAGATGTCTAGAGTTTATATTTTCTCCCCCTAACTATTGAATTAAAAAAAAAAAAAATTTAGGACATAAATGGTTCATTTCCATATCACAATCTACATTAGACTTATAACATAGTCAATCGCAAATCTACATTAGATTTATAACATTAATGTAATTTTGTTGGAGCAAGCCAATGGCTTTGGCTATCCTGTGTAGACCTCTGGGGTGGTTTATTTTGTCAATAAAATCTTTATGCAGATTATCAAATAAAAAATAAAAAAAATCTTTACTAAGAAATAGACTGTTTAAAGAGAAATATTACCATGGCAAGCTAAATAATCACGAGCCATGAGTGATGACATTGACAAAAAATTTGGAACAAACTTGTATGTTCGAGCCAAGAGCATTGTAAATCAACTGGTTAACATATTTTGGTGTTTTTAATGGAGACATTCAAAGTTCAAATCCCCGCTCCCCGTTGTAATTATCAAATTATCTAAATAAAATAAATTAATGGTTTTCATCATTTTTTTAATTTTAAAGTTAAAAGAAACTGATTTTTGACCATTTTTATATTTCTCATAAAACTAGTTTTTAATGCTCTAATGACACTTGTTAATTAATCAGACCATTAACAAAATAAAGCCTGGTCTCCTACCATACATGCATGATTGCAAATTAATTAGCAATTACAAATGCATTAGTAGCATCCTAGCTATAAAAAAAAATGCATTAGATGCATTAGGTAGTACTTAGTAGTTTATAAATGAATTAATTAATACACAATGACGTATAAAACAAAACGAAAGGTGATCAATATCAACTACAAAAAAAATTAGGTTGTCCTCTTCGTTTAAAAAAAGGCATAGACAGTGCATGGATGGACAAATTGAAGAGTAGTAGACCAAGTAATTAAGAAAATCCGAAAAACGTACAATTCTAGGTAACATACAGTGAACATTGAGTACAAACTCAATAAGAGAATCCCATAGGGCAAGCAAAGAAGCGAGATTCACGACATAGATGAGTGTTTAGAGGAAACCTTCACTTCGAAGTGTCCCAAACTTATGAAATTAAAGGACTGTAATTATCATTGCCCTTGTCCCCCTTATGAGTCACACTTCCACGCTTCTCATCTCTCATATTCTCAGCACACACATTCAATTTTTTTAACACTGTTTTTTTTTTCTTACAAATTGAAGAGTCTCTGTAGGGTACGTACCCTTAAGTATTTATTTTTAAATGTAACACACCGACAACTCCTTTAATTAAAAAAAAAAATAGGAGTATTCAAATTGCATGCTATTATTGCCATTCACGTGGGAGTGTGATTATTGCTGGGTTTTTAGTATCGGCTCCGTTTGGAGAAAATAGTGTCCTAGCTAGTACTAGAATTATTGTGGTCCATCGTCTGACGTGTAGCACGAGCTGCACCACCATAGTCATTATCTAACTTTTTTTTTTCTTACCTAAAAGCTTAGCTTGTTTAATAATTAATATCGATACTTAGATGGAGAAATGAGAAAATTTTCTCGTGTTTACGTGGAGGTAGAGATCGAATAGGGGAGAGGGGATAAGATTTTAAATTTATTTATTTATTTTTAGACTTCGTTTGGTTGAAAATGAGATTAGAGAAAGGAAAAAGAAATGAGTAAACGAAAAGAAACGTGAAAGAAAATAAACGAAAAGAAACGTGAAAGAAAATAAACGAAAAACACTTCTCCCATCTATGTTTGGAAAAGCCGAAAAGGGATGAAAAGAGAAAAGAGAAAAGAAAAAAGAAGATTTATTTTGTTTGATTTGGAAAGGGGAGATGAATGGAAAGAAATATATATATATATATATATATGTATATTACTTTTATACCCTTAGAAAGAAAAGAGATGAATTTAAAGTAATGAACAAAAATGTAATTTTTGAAGGGTCAAAAGTCAAACTTTACACCTGTATGTTTTTTAACAAGAATTTTCTTTCCATTTCCACTCAATTTGGGCAAAAATGAAAATGTGGGCCTAGCTGATTCATTTTCTTTCCTATTTCCCTTCCTTTTTACCTATCAAACAGTAAAAATCCCACTTTTCTCTTCTCTTCTCTTCTCTCCTCTTTGCCTCTTTTCCCTTTCCCAAATGCAATATTAGAGAAGAGATTTGAGGAGCTTTAGAGAAGAAAACCCTTCAATTTTAATTTCCCAAATTAGGAAGGGGATGAGAGAGGAAGGTTTTCGCTTATATTAAAAATAATAATAAATTTTCAATTTTCAATTTATATTTATATTTATTTATATAAATTGAACAAAAGATCAATATAAATGATTTTCAGTCTATATGACGTCTTACTATTTCATTTACTTCACATTTTAGTTTTTAAAAAATTCAAATAAATTGGAGGGACATCTATACTCCCATCCTCTATTTAATTTTTAAAACTTCCAAATAGGGGAAGGGATAAACATTCCCCTTCACTCTCCTCTATTAACCCCTTCATATTTATATATATATATATATATATATATAAAAGTAAATTTTCAATTTTGTCCTTATAATATCAATTTATATCTATTTCTTCAAAATTATATTTAAAAAAGGATATAATGTCATTTGAGTTTAAAAAATGTTGACTATAACCATTTTGGTATTTCTTTAAATTATTGGTGAAGAGGAAAAATTCAATCCACTTATTTCAAAATGGATGGAGAAGATTTTAGGGATTTCATGATAAATTACCCTAGAAACTTTAAAGAATTGCAAGCCATTTTTTCAGTATGATTTTGAAGTTCATTGTGAGTCACATCCTTTCATTATCTTCTTATAATAATCTCATGCTCTCGGCTCATGCTCACTAGTATCTAAGGCTGGATGCACAGTTATGACTCATCTAGCTCTCTAACTCCGACAGGCCAGGGCCTAGCAGATAGGGTGTCATTATGGTCACGTCCATTTGGAAGACGCCAACTCAGGTCACCCCTACCTATTTTTCTATTCATCAAAAAAAAAAAAAAAAAAAAAAAATCATTCCATGAGGATGAACTCCAATTTTTTTTTTTCCTTTATAATCAGGTGGGAGAGGGAAAATTTGAACACGAATTCTTTTTCATGGGAGAATGTGACAATACCACTAAATCATAGATCTCTTAATAATTTCTTTTTACTACAAAAGAAAGGTGAATATGATTATTAAGTGCCCAATCCATGTAATAAATACTTTGAATCTATATTATATGCTTATGTTTACCTATATAAAAAAAAATCTGTATCTATTTTTTTTCATGAATAATATATATATATGTGTGTGTGTGTGTGTGTGTGTGTTTGACAAATAATCTAATGATTTCCCGTCCTTATCATAAGGTCAAAAAATATTGATTTTAAAGCCTTCGTAACCTATGATATTTTGGTTTGTGTTTGGTTCTAGATTTTAATCTTGAGTGTTAAATTAGTAGATGACTTTATATCCCTGCTTTTTTATTTATTTTTTATTCATTTTAAATTTTTTTTTATACAATATAGAATTTCTACTTTAACTTAATTTAAATGTATATGTGTGTGAAACTCTCTCCTAGAGACTTGAATCTCGACCCTTGTTCTCCACATCTCACAAGCACTTATATTTGTAAAGTGACTACGCACCAAAAATATGCGATAGTATATCCCTGCTTTTCATTTATGAAAAGAGAGGCTTAGAATTTAATAGGCCACCATAAATTTCGGCCAGTTTTTGTTATTGAATGGTTGCCCAAGTTTTATGGTGTAGTAATAAGTCTACTGACATGTTGACAAACATCGAATGCAATACATTTCAATAATTCTGCTCTATTATTTTCTTTTATAAGGTCAACCTCTAGGTCATATACTGTTGAACTGTTCCAATGTAAAGTGTCTTATTATGCATCAAAGACACACCAAAAAGTGAAAACAAATATTAATATATTTAGTACTCATTCGTTAGGACATCTCATAAAAGTTGTATATCCACTATGATTAATCCCTGTTATGATTGTATACCACTGGAGACATTCAAGCAACATGAGAAATGAATAACTACATTTGACAATAAAGCCACTTTTGGTTTCTTAATTTCATCACCACATGTCGCTAGTTATGTTGGATTTTATTTGTAATATTTTCATCAACATATATGATAGTTATACTTTTACATTTTAATATTTTAATTTGGACAAATTTTGATTCCAAACAAGTATGAAACTATTTTTTTTTTCAATCTATTACGTAGTTTTATAAGGTTATTCATGTATATTGTTTAAACAAATTATATGACTTATTAAAAGAGTTATATGATTAAAACTACACATGAATTATCTTTTCAATCACTACGCAATAGGTTGGAGAAAAATAACTTCAAATTAGTTTGGATACAAATTTTTTCCTTTTTAATTTTTAGTCAATATAACTAACACAAGGCTTATAGTGGATGGTAGCTATATTGATAGCGGCTCTATATTGAACCTTGCATGCATGAATACCTTGAATTTAAATCATGAACAAAGATAAGAAGATGGCTTATATGTGTTCACTTACTAAACAACACTTAAGTGATTGTATATAATCATTTTAAGTGAGTCATCTTCCTATTGTTGGTTTGGCATACCAAGTTTGTCACCAAACTCTATCCCTAAATCATTAGCAATAAGCAAGCCAAAGTACTCTCTTCTTTTGTTTATTATTTCTTTAAACTAAAACGCATTTTTGCCAATTAAAGTTTAAAGTTTTTCATTTTGGTTATTTTCATTTCAATTTGTTTTTGGCCATTCATGTTTTGATTTAATCTATTCTTGTATAGGTCATGCCATCCATTTTTGTTAGTACTCTGATCATCAAATACCAAATAAATAGTTTCCATTAATTAAGAGACGTCATCCATATAATACTAAGTTTCTCCTAATTACTTACAAAAATGGATGGTATGGTCAATATGAAAATAGAACCAAACATGAAGAGTCATAATGAAATTTCTCAACTTAGATGGCCAAATAGAAACAACCCAAAATTTGAAGAGCCAAAAGTATATTTTAGTCACTTCTCTCTCTCTCTCATTTTTTTTGGGAGGGGGGTGTTCACAAAAAATGATGTTATGCCAATAATAACACGAGTTTAGTGACCAAAAACTTAAGCTCTTTCGCATCCAAGAAAAAAAAAAGGGTTCGATAAACTAATGTTTTTAGGGCATTTGTTAATAGGCTATTTTAAGAAAGTTTTAATACCACTTTTTTTTTTAATAAAAAGTTTTTAAAAATAATTTCTAAACCAATGCCTTTAGGGAATTTGTTAAATTTTCACCCAAAAAAAAAAGTTCCAAAACAAACATATACTTACATTACAACACTTAAAAAGATCAAAAGGATTTCTGATTTTAAAAAGGGAATCAATTTATGAATGAATTTGTTGTTCTTGGAGTCACATTATTTACAACTTTTTGTTCTCTGTGACGCATAATGGTTAACATGCCAATTCCATGCGTTTGAATACATCGTAACATGCATTGATCATGTAATAAAATATGCATAACACTTAACACCCATGTTCTCTTTGCATATTTGCAATGCAGAATGTGCCATCAATAGACTCAACTCAATAAATTCACATACAATTTATTTTTTTGAACATTGAAAAAAAATTACATGTGAATATCTTGTCATTTGTCGATGGGCAAATTCAATTAATTTCTAAAGAAATTTAAGATCTACTATGGTTATTATATATATAAAGTGTTTGGGGGTTTAGGGGGAAAGGGTTTGAGCTGTGGGATTAAAAGCATATTGTAATTAGCTCTTAAAAAAAAGGTTTAATGTTGTTAATATTCATTTTGAATTTTTACCAACTCTTAAAAAGAAAAAGAACTTTGTAAGAATATTGTTTGCTAGAGTAAGTAAATTACTAGATTACTCAATTCTAGTATGTAAATAGTTTTTTAAATTTTCGTTTCTTAACTTAATTTTTTTTTATCGCAATACAAGTATTTTTGTTAATACATATTGAGTTTGAAGTAGTTTCTTTTTCTTTTCTTTTTTGAGAGAGTTTGAAGTAGTTTCAAATAGGTGGAATACTGGAATCATGAATATTCCTTTAAATGGCTTGAAATGGTCTTAAATGAGACACTTGGCACATAAAGTTAGAGTGGAATTTTGAAATCTAATTAGGACACTTAACAAAAAGTTATAATGAATTAATTAGTCCTTTATTGAACTTCCATTTCAAATATATTAACTATTTATAGCCCTTTGCATATGTAAAGGCAAACTTAAAAATAACCACAATTAGATACAAATGAATTGCGCATGCTTGTAGATTTTAGTTAGTTTAACTGATAAAGTCTCTTGTCGTCGAATAAAAAATCTAGAGTTTTAACATTGCCTACACTAAAAATCAATTGAGTTCTTCACCTAATGACCATTGATTGAAATTCTATGGTATGTAAAAAAAAAAGAAGTATTTTTTTTTTTTTTTGGGGGGTAAATAACACAGAACTCTCATACTTAAATTAATAATATTGATGTTTTTTTTTATCAGTTGCCATTTGCCAACTCTATGCAGGTGTTTTAGAAATAACCACAATTAGATACATTTACAACTTTAGTACTTAAATTTAATACTACTGATATTTCTTTTTGAATTTTTGTCACTTTCGAAAAAACCATTGCCTAGGATATTATTTAGTAAGTAAAAATTAGATAGTTTCTTGACCTATTTAAATACTTAGTTTTACTTTATATGCAATTTATTTATTATAACACACTGATTTTTTTAAATGTTTATTCTATTTTTCAAAGAAGTTATAAAATTCATTCATTATGAAAAGTTAATGAAATTTTTTTCAGAATGTGATACTTTATTTATTTATTTATAATTTATTAAGGTTTATACTTGTATTAATGAAATGAAAGTGGATTAACTTAGTCTTTACGGAGTTCATACTTCAATATATATTATATAAATACATTGTACCTTTAAAAAAATCAAAATGAAATAGTAAAAGTCAGAATCAAGAAAGAAATTTGGACATGGTGGTGTCCCCGACAAAGGGGACGTCAAGTGGGCCAAAACATGGTTGCTGGGCCTAAAATGAAATTAACACCAGCCTAATTTTGAGGTCTAGCTGTGTGTGGGCCCAAAAGAGAACCCAACAAAGGGAAGCTAAACTAAACTCACCTCAGGTTGGGATGTACACTTCGGACATTTCATCATTTGTGTTTATGGTTGTTGCTCTACATTCGTCAACGCGTTCGATGCATTTAACGCCTTCAGGTTTGGACTGTCATTGCTGGGCCCCAGCCCATTCCTTCAGCCCATGTGCCTCTGATTTTGACTCTTTAGATTTAGATATATCCAATTATTTCATGCAATTTCCACATCCTATCCACAATTTCCTGACTTTTTTTCTGGGCCCATCATTGGCTTAATTCAGCTAAAAGAATAGTTTACATACAAAGAAATTTGAATGATTTGAAGGACATTAATAGTAAACAAAAAGGTTCCCACTTTCTATAATCTTTTAGAGACAAAATAAAAAAGCCTTTAAAAAGGAAAGGAACAGGTTTCCACTAACGTGAATTGTTTACATCTATCTTGTGGAAGTGGAACCCAATGGATTTGTACTTGACAGGAAAAACTAGTAGATGTGGAACCCAATGGATTTGTTTACATCTATCTTGTGGATGTGGAACCCAATTATATTGTTAACCAAACCATTATTTGAGCATGTCAGAAGGGAATGACATGGATTTGGACTACCTCTAAAATACTACTTTAATGGAATAGTAAAAATAGTACAACTAAAAATGTCGCTGGGTTTAGGTTGTTGCTTATTAAAGGAACAAGCTATAGTTATAGTAAAGCACTCGGGATAGGGTAGTTGAGCTATATCAATAGCTTAACAAAAGGAACAAGTTCCATTATGTCATTGCCGACAGCCTGCCATGTTAGAATTGTAACAAAGAAGTTGTGAATAATGTGTGGTACTAGAATTACTTGTAAAAATAGAATGCCTTGGATTGCGTGTATCATGGCTGGAAACTAAAACTGTCTGTGTCAAAACTTTGATCATCAAATCTCAATGCAAGATCCCAAGTGACTATAGAAGAACATGAGCCTTTTGTCATTCCTGAACTCTCTGAATACACAAATAAATACCTTTCGCATATGCAATCACCTGGCCCATGGCAAAATGAATCGGGTGGAGGCAATGAACTATTCAAGTCCCTCACCCTCAACCTTCATTTGTTAGCCATTGTCTGCTACAGACTTTGGAAGAGCTCTAAAGTCTAAATAATTGGCCAGCCTCACTTCAGCAGCAGTACAACTCTCAACTTTCAAATTGTCACTGTTTGCTGCTTTGTATTATTTGTTCATGTTTTTACTGACAAATTTCCTCTTTTTCGATCTCGACAGTCCCTTCTGCTTTTCTTCTCTCTTCCTCTTCCTTTGTTGGTTTTGAAATGACTTACCAACCAAGGAAGGTTGTTCCTTCAATGCAAAGCTCTTTGCGACATGCCCTAAATGAAGTTTCTTCACCATAAATATTCTTTTCAGCTCACCACGATGGGCAGTGTATGCACGGATCCAGGAGCAAAAAGCGTCCTTGGCCAGTTTCTTCATGCTAGGCTAAAGCATAGATGAGAAGGAAAAAAGTTAGATTTAGAATGCAACATAATAATATTAAAGATCAAATATGAAATCATCCTAATATACCACCCAAGTTGCGGGAATACATTATTATGGATCAATGTGCAAGATTATACCTGGGCCACAACAAATGATTCAAGTGCCTTCTGCAGAGATAGAACCCAGGGATGTAACTCTAAGGTGAGAAACTTCTTGAAATGGCGCTTCTGATCATACACTGGGAAACTATCCAAGACTTTAAGGAGGGGATACTCAGTTAAAGACTCGCCATGTTTCTCCAAGTCTTTTAAATAGTCCATTTCAACTGGTTGCAGAAATAACAATGCCTCTCCTCGTTCGCCCAACCGAGCAGTTCTGCCAACCCTGCATCATGGATCAAAGAGAGGATTAAGCTTCCTATGGACCATTTATACAACACCAACAAGAAATACTGCATTGGCTGAATTACATATTTTAAAGACCCAGCCTGGGGAATCTCGTGTACTCAGAAATAAAACTCTATGACAGTGAACGCTATATGTAACTTCAGATCAGAGAATAGTAATGCAGGAGTCCAATAAGAAGTGGGGAATATCCATTTGCTATATTTTTCAAAGATGTTCAGATGATGATTTAGGATGCCGCTGTTATCTCTCAGTCAACCAGATGAAATGTTGTAACAAGCTCTCCACAAGTATTAATCTCATGTGAATAACATGTGCATATATAGAGTAAAATTATATCATAATGTTTGCCAACTAATTTCCAAGTCAAAATTCATTGAATGGTCATCTTAGACCGCATACCATGATATAAACATAAGAAGTGTTGGTACCACTAATAGTCACCCAGAGAGAAAACACTAAAGTTAAAATTATTAATAAAAAAAAAGAAAAAAAAGAAGCAGTTAGAAGCCTCTGATATACCTATGCACATATTCCGTAGCCTCCCCTGGAGAATCATATTGTATAATAAATCTAACTTTTGGAATATCCACGCCTCTAGCAATAACATCTGTGCATAAGAGAAGAGCTAATTTTTCTGTTTTAAAAGCCTGAAATGTGGTTCTTCTATCCTCCTGCTTCATATTCCCATGTAATCGAAAAGTTTTGCTTCTAATGAACAATGGCCTTAGTTCTTCCTCTGATTGTGTATTAGGGGTGAGTTTGAATTCACTTAGCAGAGAGTAGTGAAAATCCACTGCATCACATGTTGAAAAGAATACCACAATCTGTAGAATGAGTATGTGAGTGAACTTAGACAAATCAAACCATAAGAAGAATATATTTACTATGTCATGAAAATAAACTTGTATAAACAATCTGGAAAGCACCAATGTACTTATCATCGAAAAAGTTCCTTTTTCTTTTTTTTTTTCCCTAAAAGTTAGGAACGCATAAGGATGTGGCAATTTTTCTAAGAATGCATTTTATGAAAGTTGAAAAAATGTAATTGGCGCTCTGAGATTGGCTGGAAACTAGTCTTCTAACATAACATCATTCACAATCAGAAACTCTAAAAATTTGAAAATAAGTCACCAAGATATTCAGACTACATGAATGGCATTAAATTCTTAGACAGATCAAGAAAAGTCAGCACATACTACATTTACTTAGAGCTTTGTATCCTAGTGGCATTGCCTATTCTCCTTTATGAACCAAGGGCTTGGTCTAGTGGTTCCCAAGGTTTCAAAACTCCTAGCCAACATCTTGGGACCACCCCTAAGGAATTCCTCCTTGTAATTCCCTGGTGTGTGGATGGGGGACTATACACACTCAGGGGAATAGTCAAGCTATCAAAGAGCTCTAGACACCCATGTAAGCAAAAAGAAAAGAGTATTCACTTTTTGCTCTGTGGAAACTTCCTATAAGCAAAATAGACCAGACACAAGGATTCTGTTTTAATTATGTATTCTATTCTTTCCTTTTCTTTTCCTTTTTTGTGGGGAGGGTGGGGGGGCAATATTACACTGAAAACTTTTCATAAGTCACAAATTACAGAATTACCAGACACTCCAGATCCTACAATATTAGAAGCATAAGTGAGAGAAGGATATACACAGCTATAGTTTAAAATGTTATTAATCCTTTACACCCACCAAATCCAGTTTAAAGCAGTTTAGAGCATTACAAAAGCTAAAGCCTCACATGATACAGAAAACAATGAAAGTTTAAAGTTCAACTGTGATCTTACCTTTTGGGAAGGTCCGCTCTCAAAAAGATGCTTTAGAATGGAAAGAAGTACAACTAGGCGTGAGCCACAGGGTACTGCATACAAATTCGTTCAGAACCTTCATATACAAAGCTGTAAAGATTCACAAAATCAAGCTTTATATCAGCATATACCTTTCACATATCTCTGAACTAATTGAGATGGAACTCTAAAATCTGCAATTGAAGAGCTCATCAATTTATCAGGCTGTTCTAATTCATCATTCACATCAAATCCCAAAGATCCAAAATCTTCAGATGATAATACAGGCTGTATCTTCTTGTCATCAAGGCCAATCATAACAGGATTCTCTAAACTAAGTTTGGCAAGATGATTTACTTTTTCATTTAAGGTAGCCGATAATAGCACATTCTGTCTCTGAGGCTCAGAATTACATGAAACAGCACTCTCTTTGCCAGCAAATTCATTTGGCCTTGAACCCAATTGATCTAGTATTTCCTCTATTTCTTTCCCAAATCCTAATTCCAAAATCCTGTCAAGCACAGGGAGAGTTAATGACGGCATGATAGCGTGAAAAGAATACATCAGTGGAACAGTATTATATATATTATGGCCAAAAAAAAATAGCAACTAGAGATTTTAGACTATACATATCAGCTTCGTCAAAGATTATCCAACGCATATTAGCGTGCAAGAATGATGATGTATTCTTTAAGTGATCCAAGAGGCGCCCAGGAGTAGCAACAAGAATAGATATGCCTGAAATGGACCAGGTGAAAATCCAACATATTATTAAGGGATGTGTTCAAATATATGACAAAAGAAATAAAAAATCGGTATCAAAACTAGACATGATTCTGACCTTTGCGAAGCCTGGCTTTCTCCTTTGACCTATTTTCACCACCCATTATATAACCCGGGACAATCCAATGAAAACGGTGCAATAACTTCTGTAAGATTTCATAAACCTGCATGCATAGCTCTCGCGTTGGTACAAGGACCAACGCTAGTACCAAAAGATAAGCTAAAGCTAAGGAACCAAACGCACCCAAAAAACAAATTACAATGGCAGTGACTGGAATGAATATATTCCTAACCGCTAAACATTTTCCAAAAACCAATACTGAAAAAAAGAAAGAAAAGAATTTCTAAATTCATTGCAAAGATTTTCACTTTGCTATGATATAGTCAGAACTATCAACTAAGAACTTTCATTTTCATAACCCCAAGTAGAATAATTTGTTTTGGTCTCCTATCCTTCTTTTCCCTCAGAACACAAAATGTGGGAGCTCAACAATTAAGCATAAATTGAAAGATTAGAGAGTGGTGAGAATAAAGCTGGCCCAATAAAGAAAGACAGAGAAATGTACCGAAAGTTCCATCAGAACGCTGAATACGAGGTTGTTTTCCCTGCAAGTGATGAATAATTGGAGCCAAGTACGCAATAGTTTTTCCAGTACCAGTAGCAGCATTCACAAGTCTACAAAGTGCTTAGTTAAAGAAACAATAACACCCCAATTCTCCAAATATTATATGAACCCAAAAAAACAAAACAATGTAAGAAGAGAAGGATACACATGACGACCAGAGAGAATGACTGGAATGGCTTGGGCTTGTACCAACGTGGGAGCTTCGAAGCCCATCCTGTCTGTTTTTACAATATACTAACAATTAACAAGCCGTGTGTTTTGCGATTACTAAGACAACAACAAAAAAGTTTATTTTGCTTTTGGGGTACAATTTCTTGCTTGGTTGCTTGGTTCTATGTATGTAATTTATTTGTGTCAGACAAGGTACAAGAAGAGAGTGACACAAACCTCGGAGCTGGTCGCATAAGGAGGAGTGGAGGCCAAGGCTGGAGAAAGAGCATGATGCGAAAATCTCGTTGTTGTTGTTGGTGTTCTTCTTAGTCTCTGCGTCTTTTGTTTTTGTGGGGTTTTCGCTTCTCTTCTTCGTTGTCGCCATGACTACTGAGAATTGAGAGGGGTTCAATGGTGAGAGTGAGAATGGCGTGGGAAGGGTTGGGTTCTATTGTGGGGTTAATTTTCCTGGGCTTCCAAGCCCATTAACACCTTTACTTCCAAGCCCATTTCATTATTAACTATGAAATTAAGAATTTTTGTTATAAAAAATCAGAATTTTTATTTAATTTTTTAAAATATTTTACATAGATAGAAGGAGAGGAGTGATGGTTGTAAGAGTTTTGAGGGGGAATGAATATTTTAGGGATGATACAACAAATTCATTGAGGAAAAAAAATGAATATATAAATTAATTATATATTCATAAAATGTAAGATAGCAAGGCATTTTCTTACCTTTTTTTTTTTTTTTTTTTTGAGAGTTTTAACTTATGGAATCTATTCCTGATAATAACTCTTTATTATCATACCAAAACACCAATCGATTTTTAGCTCTTATTCAATCATCAGATATTTTACCACTTGAGCTAACTAGAATCCACAATATTTGTTTTAATTTATTATTTATAATGAGTTACTATAAATTTAGGTATATTATACAAATATCCTTTGATAATTTGTTTTTGATGGATTTGTTTATTTGGAGTGTATACATTATTCAAATATGCTTATTCAATGGCAAGAGTCTCAAATGAACCAAGTGCTCGTCTTGAAAATACACTTTTTTTCTAAGGTTTTTATTAACATGGTGTTGTAACACTTGTTTTGAAGACTTCAAAGAGGACCTACTTACATTAAAAATATAAAAAATTAATAAAAATTTACACATTTAAATTTTTATTAAGGTTAAAAATGGCTCAAGTCCTTACAAAATTAACTTAAATGTATTCTTAAATTCTATTTCCAATATCAGTTAACATGGTCCTTTTAAAAAATACATTTTTTATATGTTGTTAATATTACTTTTTTTATTTTATTTTTCACAAAAAAAAAAAAACTTGAAAAACATAACTATAATTGGACATTTAGGTGGGAAACACAAAAACCCACTCACCCAGCACTACAAGTTGAGCTTTGCATTTGACATTTTGAATACCCACAATTCTAGTTCTCTAGTCTCAAAACATAAAAATACTAAGAATATTCCGGTCGGAAAAAAACTCATCTCAACTGTCTTTCTCATTACATTTCCCTCTGCTAGTGCTCGTTTACACACTTTCCAAGCTTTGAAAACTTCATCCAAAAATCCCCAAAAGCAAATCAATCAGGTAAAATCTTTTCCACGCTTTCTCTTTTCCTCAAAATTCTATCTAAAAAATTAGTATTTTGAAACAGTTAAAGTGAAAGAAGAAATGGGATCTGGAAACGAGGTTGTGGAAATCGATAGCTTGGAGAGAGGTTTGTTGTTGTCAACTCCTACTGGTTCTCAGATTCAGGTGGGAGCCGAAGCCGAAGCTGAAGAGGAAACGGTGCTGTACGCGGCGTCGTTTGAGGAGATGGAAGAGAATTACGTGAAGTACCAGACGGCTCAGTGGGTTTTGTACTCGTTGCTTTTGATACTGGCTTGGGGAATCGGATTGTTCATGCTTCTTTATGTTCCAGTTCGCAGATTCATACTCCGCAAAGATATTCGCTCCAGAAAGCTCTTTCTCACTCCGAATTCCATTGTTTACAAGGTAATTTCACAACCCCATGTCTTGCTTCTTCTTTTTCATTGTTGGGATCATTGCAAATTAATTAATGTTAGCAAAAGGAGCTTCTTAGGAGAATTGGGTCATCTAAATTAAGAGCATTTAAGTGAATCATGATTGGTTGAATTGTCATGTAATGGATAAATGGAATTTTTCTCCAAACTGCTTTTTTCATTGGGATTTTGGGCTTGAAAAATAAAACTGGGTAAAAGTATAATTGTACCTAAAAAATGTAAAAGCTTTAAAAAAGTTGTACATAAGCTGAGTAAACTGGAAAAAAAGCTCTAGCGAACAAGATTTTATTGGGTATCACTCGTCAAAGTTGTTGTGCTGAGTTCTTTTGATGAACTTTTGAGTAGTTCATCGTTTTTTTTTTTTATTGGATGTGCCAACATATTGATCTTTGTTTGTCAAATGAAGTTGGTGACTCATGAATTGTTCATTCTTCTCGGGTGGAATTAAGGTAATGGTTTTGGTGCTATTTGGAATCAAGAATGAATGATTCCGGTGGATAATACTTTGTTTTCGCTAGCTTAGATTACTAGGCCAGTGCCATTTCCGTGCTTCAGAGTGTTGAATGCCAATGTATTGACCTTTGTTTGTCAAATATAGAGTTAGTGACTCGTGAATTGATCATTCTTCTCAGGTGGAATTAAGATAATAGTTTTGATGCTATTTGGAATCAAGAATGAATGATTCAAGTGGATAATACTTTGTTTTCTCTAGCTTAGGTTACGAAGCCAGTGCCATTTCCATGCTTTGGAGTGTTGAAGAAAGAGAAGCATGTCTTGTTGCCTTCAGTTTCTGACCTTGTAATTGAACAAGGTAAAGTGTTTGCATTGTTCTTTTGCATTATTCCATAACTTATTAATATTCTTTTGCTGACTGTTTCTATCAGTCAAGCTCTTTAAGTAGGATTATGTAATGGCTAATTGCTATGTAGTTGCCCAAAACAAAAACAAGTAATGATCGATGAGGACTGATTTTCCAGCTCAAGGTTGAGCGTACATCGGAATAATTGAAGTACAAGAGCTTTACATTTTGTAGCCTTATAAAGCTTACATTTTGTTGACTTTGACCTAGTAGTTGTTAAAATTTTGTCTGATAGAACCTGGATGCTCAAGTAAAAAGTCCACTGCTAATTATGTTTTTAAATTTCCAATTTTTGTTTTGCCCAAAACTCAATCAAAAGTCTGATGCCTAAATTTGAACAAAAATGTATTATTGCAACCACATACAATATGTGGATACATATTTCAATTTTCAATTGTATGGTCTCCCATTAATTCAATCCTAGTAATATTTAGGGTTCTTTTTTGTTATTTTCAGGATATTTGCAATCCCTCTTTGGTGTCTACTCTCTTAGAATTGAAAATGTCGGTGTAAGAAGGCCCCCAAGTGATGATGTTCAAATACAGGGTATTGCAAATCCACGTGCTTTCAGGAAGGTAGTCTTTATTTCAAATCGCATTTGTCTGGTGACTTCTGGTTGATAGATTTGAATTCCTTTATATCCTTTGATGCACTTTTCAGGCTGTTCTAATGCGTCTTGCAAATATGAGAAGTGAGGGTTTCTCTCGACAAGTTTCCACAATTGAAGATGTTCCAAATTTTAGGGTAAGTCACTCATTGTATTCTTGGTTCTGCCAACATACTATTAGAAAAGCATTAACCAGTGTCATCTTTAATTCTATTCTGGTTAATATGTTCAATTATGTTACTTTTGTTATTCTTGCACAATCAAGATTATGGCATTTTAGTAATGAACCAGAAACCCTGTAGGGAAATAAAAAGGCTAACTAAGCCCTCTTATTGATTGTACTTTTTGAACTTTGTCTTCTTGAAGTCCCTCCTCTCACCTCCTGTTTCCTTATGTTATGTCTCACTTTTGTCAACAGCTGGTTTCCCCATCAAAATCTCTCAGGCATGATTCCATTCCACAATCTGGGGACCTAATACTACTACAAAAACTAGAGGAGATTGGAAGTTCTGTGAAGGTAGAAAACTAATGCAAAGATTATTCACGCTATAAGTTGGCTATGCTTTTTTTTCTTATCATATGTATATGTGTCTCGTATCTACTGCAGAGAGTTCAAACTTTAATTGAGGAGCAACAGTCTCAAACATCAGAACCTGTAGATTGAGGTATGTGGACTCATAATACACACTAAAATGACTATTACTGGCTTGTGGAAAATGCTTTATTGGACATTTCTTTTACACAGATGCTGAAGCCTTTTAATAATAAACTTAATGAACATGTATGTCGCATCAACTCTAGTCTACCAAGAGTAACTGATGGTGAACTTCTAAATGCATCACAATTTCGCAAATCCTAGTTTCTTGCATCTGCTTTAACTCGCCTTTCATAGCCGGGGAATTCCAATGAATGGACAGTCTCTTGGATTGGTAATCCATGCAGTGCTCAGTTTTCAGAACCCTAAGCATCCAACATGTGTGTTTTGTGTGTGTGAGTGTCAGTTTTTAATAAGTTATATTCACGTGGGTAGTGGGCTTTGACTAACATTGTCTGTTGACTGAGTGGTTCATCCTGATGCTTTGGAAAATGAAATTTGGCTAGTAAATAAGCGATTTAGCAGCTTCGGCAAGCTAAGTTTATGTGACACTAGGTTTTGGCTGTTCAGATTCTGATGTAATAGAGGTATATATTTGCAGTTTTAGTATTGTGCACCTTGACAAAAAGAAAAAGTATAAAATACCCAATACTCCATTACCTTTGTTTACACACTGTAGAGATATGCATTATTCTTATCATGTTTCTTGAATGCATTCTCATAATTGTTTTATTTTGTGCTTTTGTTAATTTGTTATGTTGGCATGCTAGCTGTTAATCCAAAATGGGAAACATGAGAAAACCAAAGTCCGAAGTTGACATAGTTCTTGATCTGCAATGCAGGCTAGCTACAAAGTTATACATATTATCGTATCGTGCCTTTTAAAATGAGAACCAACTCATTTTGGTATTTATCTGAGCTGCCATTTTAAGGAGTGATATTTTAGATACTACAGAGCTAAATTACAATTGAATTCTATTTGTTTCCATGTGTATGTTGGTGGCAAGGTGTGCAATTGTTGGTCATCTCATTTAGTTTGTAATTTATCATATAACAAGCAGAAAAGTTTACGTTTTCCATGTATACATCTTGATTATCCCTCTCCAGTCTCTCTATGCTCTGAAGTTTTAACTAATTCTTTGTATCATGTATACTTGTTACAAACCCCTGTAGATTGTCTTCAACTTTTCATGTCTGATTTTGATGTTCTGTATTTTGTTGCATTCAATACTACCGATCGAAAGAAATGTTGCAGCAATTATTTTTCTAGCTCGTGTTCAGTTAGTTTTCTAAAGATATAATAAGCTTGCCTTCATTACTAAAGATATTTTACAATCTCATCTCTCGTATTGTGAAGTGATAATTAAAGTATCGTCGTTGTGCATCCAAATAAATCAGAAAGGTACGTGAATGTTGAAGCACCTAGCCTCTCTAAAGAGTTTTTACGCGTATGTGATTTTTCTTGCCAATTTTACAACCTGGAGTGGTGGCACTGTATTATATTATACTAGCACAGGAACTTACTTATTTGTAAGGTAGAATAAAATCATTTTATAAAATCTTAAATTGATTAAGAAACTATACCATTGCATGATTTGAACAAAGTAAAAGAGAAGAAAATAATAGAAGGAGAGCTCATACAGTCATACCTCTACGCAGCTTTAAAAAAATTATATTGGAGTTTGCATTGCTTTTATAGTGTTCATGATTAACCTTGCAAATTTGGAGATAAATTATTAATATTTGAGTTTGAGTTTAAGTTGGACTTATTAGAGAGAGAGTTTCACTCTTTGTTAAATTTGGACTAAACAAAAATAATTTTATTTAAAAAAAAATGATAATGATGTGGCAAACTTTAGAGAGGTCAATAAAAAGTTAAGACTTCAATTTTATATATATATATATATAGGAGCTTGGAATGCCATCTAGCAATCATAATACGATGGAGAAAAGTGATATTTTGACTAACTTCTGTTAAATCAAGATATTCTTGACCTTTGCTTTCACTAGCTTTCTTCCTGGGACAATAAGTTTAGCCATTCCTATCTCAAATGAGTGGTAGGATTTTTCTTCTTCAAACAAAGGAACAAACTCTTCTTTATAATCCAACTCCCCCTTCAAAATGGTCTTGAGCCCTACCACCCCTATCATATACAAAAATTTCCCTAGAATCCTGAGGTTATATCTTGCACTCACCCTCTATCCTACTATAATGATGAGTTTAAAAATAACGATGATGATGAGTTTGAATTTAAGTTGAACTTGTTAGAGAGATAGAGTTTCAATCATTGTTAAGTTTGGACTAAACAAAAATAATTTTATTTAAAAAAAATGATAATGATGTGGTAAGCTCTGGAAATGTCAATAAAAAGTCAAGGCTTCGGTTATATATATATATATATATATAATTTTTTTTTTAAAAAAAAAGTGAATTCTCTTTTATTTTTTGGGAAAAATTCAAAGACATCTTTTGGACTTTTAGGCCAGAAATTAAACCGACCTCTCCCTTATTCTTTATTATTATTATTATTATTATTATTATTTTATGGGACCTCTCCCTTATTCTAATTTATAGTTATGGTTCTAAAAACTAAAGCATTGCAATAACCGGAAAATAGAGAGGTTTGTTGGACCGAAGGTTGAGAAGTAATGATACCATAATTAATTAAAACATTAATTATATAAAAATAGCAAAATTGATTGAAAACTTTTCAATAATTTTATGAATTTCAAATATACTTTCACAACTTTTATAAGACAAATAGAAAATAATACCACTAATTAACCGTTAACAAACACCTTTCTCCACCACACAACCAGCTTTCACAACTTGTCAGTTGTCACACACTACTTGACCCCGTAAACCATGATGGATCAAGCAAACTTTTAGCACATCCATTCTTAGAACCGCAACAACAAGAACCCCATTCGACTCATATCAAATCAAGCCACATTTCTCATTGCCACATAAATTTCTAATTCAAAGCCCAAAACTCTAACATTATTAAAAAATTTCCCAAAATTTTCTCTATTTCAAACCCCATATACTTTTCTGACAAACGAAGAGAAGCTTAGCAACACTGCTTGAAATGGAGGAGCAACACCACCCTTGCCTATCTTCGAAACATTTTGTTTATGTTAATAATGAAATATTCTAAATTTTTATAATAATCTCTTTACAAAAATTTAACCATGGCTTGTAAGAAAATAAATGATAAATTTAGAATAAAAATGCAAATTTATCAAACATCAAAACACTTGCAATGAAAAATATCTCTATTACCCATTGAAAAAAAGAAAGAAAAAAAAAATTCACATTTAATATTTTAAAATACACTTTAATTCTAAATTTTAAAAAAATTATGAATTTTAATTATGAAATAAGATAATTTTGGAAACTTTCCCTTAAGCAAAGGGTAGATTAGTACACAATATTTTTAATATTAATTTAACAAAGTTTGGTCAATTAGATGTCAATGGGGGAAAGTGTTTTTCTTCTTTAAGTTTGGGTGTAATTACCCCCAAAATATAATATTATATATAATTAAATTGAGTTTTATGTTCACAAGCTTGTTTAAGAACATATTAGTATGTTTGAACTTGGCTTTTTTAATAATTGAACATAAACTTGGGCTTGAGTTTGACTTGTTTGCTAAACAAACAAACATAAATAAGTTTTTTTCTCAGTCGAGTTCGAGTTGTTCATAAACAACTTGATTCATTTACAATCTTAATTATGAGCGAGATTTTAAGCATGCAATAGTATCTTTAGACATCCACAATACTTATCATCTACAAAACTTGTCCAAGGTACCCATCCTTGAGTTGTCTATGGGCTGCACAGGACTAATTCTGTCATTTCTCAAAGTTTAAGAACCTTAATTTAAAATTACAAGAATAAGGGTTAAATATGATTTTGACCTAAAGTTCGGTTGATGTTTTTGAATTACTCAGTGAAGTGGACTACTAGCCCATTAGGGCCTAATATGTGGGCAACCCAGAAGCCTGAAGTGAAAGGAAAAGAGAGAGAGAGAGCTCAAATTTGGCAAATGACAATTGCTTTTTCCCTTTGGAGTTTGGATCATGGCTTGGCCCGTTTGGTTGGTTTCCTTAGTTGTTGCCACAGAGTTTTAATGTGTTGTACTTGTGCCTCATTGAGTTAAAAGTTTTAATTTTTTGTGAGTTCTAGTTAGCTCAACTGGTAAAAAATTTTATGGTTGAATAAGAGATCTAAAATTCAATTTCCGCCTATACCAAAAATCGATTGATGTCTTGGTTTGATAATAAAGAACTATCATTAGAATATGACACTATAGGTTAAAATTCTCTAAAAAAAAAGTTTCAATTTTTTAATAAGTTGAAATAATTTGATAGGGGAAAAATATTAAAAAATAAAAAAATAAAAACTCATTTCTGTAAAGAGAAGAAAACCCAGGTATTTATCATTACCAAACAAGGAAAAAAAAAACAAAAACAAAGAAGAAGAGAGATTTAAATTTTGAAACAAAGATCCTTTAGATATTTTTTTATGTAGCCAATAAAAATGTTTGACTAGACTCTAGAGTCAGCAGACACATCTTTTGATTTATATGTTATGGGGTCGAGTATATTAGGAGCCGTACGAAGAAGGGTCATAAATAAAGTAATTAATGTCTTTGTCTATGTTGTTGTAACAGCCAATATTGTAAATAGTCTATTTTTTGGTACATCGTGGATGTATGGGGATGGCGATGGGGATGCCTCTTTTATTGCTAGATAGATTAATAAGTATCAACTGAACCTACGAATTTAAGGATGGTTGAGACTTAAAGAGTAGAGACTGAGTGAGGTTGTGGAAAAAAAGGGTAAAGTAGTTGCATGTCCTTCTCTCTCTCTTTCTATTATATTTTGGCCATGAAGTGTTGTTTGTGTGAGGATCGGATTTAAGGATTTTGGTTGAGAAGATGAAATTCGGCTCACCAATTTTGACTTTACCCATTCCATCCATTCTCCTCGTGTGTTTACTATCATGTTGTTTCTTTCGCCCTAATATCATTTTTAATATATGTTGTATATTTAATTAAGAAAAAACAAATAGTAAGCTTGTAAACTTGTATATTTCACTTTGCTCCTTCCATGCAGATGATTAGGATCAAATCGTTACAATTAATATATATTATTAATAAGAAGAATATGGAGACCATTCTTTTCTAAGACAAAACCCTAGATATGATCATTTCTTTTATATTGTACTAGCATGTAATTTATGCAAACGCATGGATGCATTTAAAATTAAACACTATTTTTATTATAAAAATATAAATAATTAGTCAAATTATTTTTAAAAAAAATAGCATGTAACACATGCATACATATAAATACATTTAAAATTAAACACAATTTTTATCATAAAATATAAATAATTAGTCAATTTAAAAATAAAAAAAAAAGTAAATGTAATTAGTCACATATTAAAATTTGTACCTAAATTTAATACTACTTATAATCTTTCTTTCTTTTTTTTCCTGATTTTTAATAAGAAGAACGTGTAATGATCTTTGTTGTGTGGTGATTTTTATTTAGTATATGTGATTGGTTTTTTTTTTTTAATTTAAATTTTATAGTTCATTAATATTAGATTCTTAGTATTTTGTACTCATTAATAGAACTTTTTTTTATCATTCTCTCATCATTGTCAAATAATTCTTGCCATCTTTGACTCATGAGTGTAGCCCAAAAGTTGAACCACATAAACCATGTGTTTCTTATGCAATGCTCTTTTTTCCCTTAAGATCTTTATATTGCTTCAAAAGTAGCATTACAAGCAACTTGGAGATCCTATAGGTAATGGACACCTAGGGATTAACCATCTTTCAAATTATTCTTACCTAAATTTAATACTACTTATGATCTCTTTTTTTTCTTTTCTTTTTTCTAATTTTTAATAAGATAGGACGTGTGGTGATCTTTGTTGTGCGGTGTTTTTTATTTAATATATGAGATTTATTTTTTTATTTAAATTTTATAGTTCATTAATGTTAGATTCTTAGTATTTTTTTACTCATTAACTCACTTGGCACAAAAATTAAAAAACTTAAGTAGATAATTATGGTGTGGTCCCTACATAAATTTAGATACATAGCGCAAAATTGGATTCTAATTTCAAATTCTAATTGAACTTTTTCTAAACTTTACCTATTAATATAAATAAATAAATAAATAAATATATATATATATATATATATAATTCAATGAATTCTTAAAATCCTAACAATTTAAAATTGATTTTTAATTTAATTATGTGTACTTCATCATGTTATCATAGTTTGCTTATATTTAGAGTATTGATGGTGTGGTAAAATCATTACTATTACATTTAGTTGTGAATGATTAACATTTTGAAAATTTTATGGGGGAAGGATCAAAATCCTCTAGAATTCTTAGAAATATTTACGGTATCAAGTTCTTTAAATCCTTACCTTTCTTTTATAATAAAATAATAAGATTATGGTGCATCATAAATTCATTTACATAAGCCAAAAAGAATGGGTATTAAATTTTTTTTTTTTTTTTAAAACTCAAACTTTCCAACTAACGCGGAAGCTAAGAGGCTGTTTGGTTCACCTATTTTCATAACTCAATTCTCAAAAATGGTGGGATCCATAGCAAAATACTTGTTTGGCTGCACAATTTCTTTGTTTTCATAACTCTGTTTTCATTTCTCAATTCTCTACTTTTTGAGTTATGAGTTGTGGAAACTGAAAACAACTTTTGGTTGTTTTCAGTTTCCAAAACTCATAACTCAATGGCATTTTTGTAATTAAACACACATAGAGGGACCCACTGTTAGATCAGCCATAACTTTTGACCATTTTTTTTCTTTCTTCTCCGCTTTTCTTTCTTCTTTCACTGGACTCCAATGGGTTCTTTCTTTCTTTCTTTTTTCCTTTTTTCACTGGTTTCCGTTGGTTGTGTTTTTTTAATTTTTTTTTTCACTGGGTTTGGGTTTCTGGGTTTCTTTTTTCTTTTTTTCTTTTTTTTTTTGATCTTTCACTGGGTTCTTTTTTTGGCTAGGTTTCTTTTGTTTTCACTAAGTTCTTTCAATTTTCACTAGGTTCTTTTTTTGGCTGGGTTCAGTTCTTTCTTTCTTCTTTTTTTTTTTTTTCACTGGGTTCAGTGATACTGAAAAAAAAAAAAAAAAAAAAAAAAAAAAAAAAAAAAAAAAAAAAAAAACTCATACATTTCAATCTAACTTGAAGCTTGCCAAAGCCATTATGGCTTTTTGTCTCAAGTTTTTTCTCAAGAAAATTATATTTTCATTTCCTCTCTCTTTCTCTTTTCCATATCTAAAGCTATGTGAGAGCACTGACGGCTCTAAGAATGTTTTTTAGAGTAGTCATTAAAAAAATTTATATTATAAAAAAATATAATAAAAAATAACTTGAATATATTGCAATCACCAAAAAAAAAAAAAAACCTCGAATATATGAAATTTTATAATTTCTCTCTTCTAATAAAATGAAAAGGCAAAAACGGATTGATGAGAGATAAAGTGAGAATTAAGAATGCAGAGATGAGAGTAATAAAGTGAGAGAGTCTGAAATTATGAGAGAGAGAGAGAGAGAGAGAGAGAGAAACAGATGATACCAGTTATGATTGCGCACCAAGACCCTGAAAAGAGTAGAATTGCTACTACTACAAAGCCACGAAGAATTCATGGCTATTGTATCTCTCTTGGTATTTTTTTCTTTTTAGGAAAATAAAATTAGAGATTATTTTTATGAAATGAGTTACATGAATTACGAATCTAAATGATTAGGAGTTTTTTATTTTTTGTTTTTGAATGAATTTTTTGTTGAATATTTTATTGACTGAAAAATCTCAACTATAAAAATCTTCGTGAATATATCTTCAAAAAAAGTATTCGTAACAAATCTTTATCTAATAAATATTTAGAATCAAAATTCATTAAGGAAGGATCTCCAAAATACAATATTCTGGACTGAAAAGCCTTTACAAGCCGATTAAGCATAGAATCTAATGAATTTTTTTCAAGATCAATGCCCTATCAATCATCAAGACTTGAAAATTCCAAATGCCCCTCTACAAACAAGGTTTATGCTGGAAATTTACAAGGTTTGTTCTCCTTGACTGACTCAAGAAAAATAATTGCCATGCATAAATAGCGATGTCCATCCAATCCGACAACCCGACCCACCCGTAGGATTCGACCAGATCCGACCAAAAAACCGGCCGACCGGATCAAGTCATCGGTCAGTGGCGGTAAGCCGTCAATAATTCTTAAAAATCAAATCATCACAAATTTATCATCTATGAATGAATCATGCATGCAAGATCCAATAGAATTTCAACATTGTTCATGGTAATTAGAGCTTCTTGGCAACATTTCAAGATTACCTTGTTTTACAGAAAAGAGTCTAAAAAATAAAATAAAAAACAAAAAAAAAAACACTAGTGATAATCAAAACCCAAAATCCCCAACGGTAATTGACATTTAGAACTTTCTTGTAATACAACAAAGTTGTTCTAAAACATGATTCATCAAGATTTTCTCCTATCACATAGATAAGAAATTCCAAAGCAATATTAATGCACCTCCTCTAATTGGTTTCGGTTAAACTTTGGTCAAAAAATATAAGTGTCTTCTTTTTACATTGATATTCACTTTTTAAACTCTGTCAATGAGGGTCATTCTGTCAACATTTCATTTTGCAACCTTTGTTTAATCTCACCACAAGTGCAAAATAGTCATTTTGCAATGTAAGGGAAAAATCGTAATTTAGACCTTTCAATCTTTTGATGCATCATTGAAAGTAAATCTTGAAGTAACAATCAATATGATATATCATGTGCTTAAATCGAACCACAAGATCAAAAGTTATATATGGTTAAAATTTTAATGGTTAACGTGAATCCAGATGAATCAAGGTGAAACACAAGTGATTATCACTAATTAATTATCATTCGTCCGTAAAATGATTAAAAATAATTAATTATGTGGCATAATGTGATTGGATTTTCATAATAATAATCGTGATTCGTGAAAATGCATTCGTACAATAAACGAGACTTAATTGTTATTTGGAGTAGATGTACTTGAGCCTCTCCCTCACCTTTGGAAAGCTACATGGATTAGTGATCTCGTGACCTCGAGGTGACCTAGCCAGCCCGCAAGGTCCATGTGGCAGGAAGTTTAGATGAGAGTGTTGACTGTGCACCTTGTGACTACCATGTGACCTTAGGGTGTGTCCAGCACACACACTGTGGTATTTCCGGTCAATGTATTTTTGCCAGCACACACACTGAGGCATGGCAAGGGCTTCTAATAGGGGTTAAGCAAACCCTAGAAATCTAGAGAGACATCCAAGAGAAGCCAACATTGAGTGTAAGAAAAGAGAGAACTTTTGTCTCGACAAAAACTCATTCCACCCTCTCTTTTTCATCTCTTTCAATATTTGATTGAGATTTTGTAATCTCTTTCCTCACCCATAAACATAGACCATGGGAGTGAGAGAAAGCTTATGGAAACTTGAGAAGCTACATTCAAATCCAATCTCTATTGGTAGTGTTTCCATTGGTGCTTCAACAGAGGTCTCCGATGAGCTAGATGAAGAAAATGCTTGGTAAAGTTGATTGCTAGCTGGAGGTTGGAGGGCTCAAATACATAGGGAGAAATAGGCTTGGAGGGTTTATGTTCATCCATGTATTGCAACTATTCATTCTAGTGGAGATTTCCGACGGGTGGTCGGGGGAGAGGTTTTATGCCTAGTGCTCAGATTTTCCTCTTTCTAAACACATTTTGATGTTTAGTGTGGTTTGCTTGCTTTTCCCTTTCATTTCTTTTAGTTTAGGTTAAAATTGATTAAGCCATAAAAAGGTTGCTTTAGGATTCTAAATATTTGCTAGGCTTAATATAGCACCTTTCAGATGACAAAAATGATTGTGTTTTGCATTATCATATTTGGACAGTTTCCACCAAAAAAATATTTCATCAAATATAATGACAATATTGTCAATCTTTTTAATTTAGCTCCATGTATAAGCATAGTGATCTAATGGACTCATTTCAAAACTAATCTCTAAGATTACCTGTTGGAACTTCAAATACCATTACAAATTGGAGACACAGTTTCCTCATGCCCTTTTATATATAAACCCTCTGATTGTGACATATAGATGTATTTCTTCAATTCTCCATTGAATAACGTCGTGTTGACGTCGATTTGGTACAATTCTAAATCCATTCCTTTCACAATGAACACGATAATTTTAACCAAAGCAAACTTGATCACTACTAGGTTGCCGTCTGCCTCGTACTTTTCTTGACTGCCCACTTGTACCCAATGGCTTTTCTCCCATCTGGTTAGGTGTACTGTGTACATGTCAAATTCCAGATGTCATTCTTCGAAGAATTCTTGATGGAGTCTAATTCCTCCACCATAATATCCAGCCATTGTAATTAATTTTCCATGGTTTTCTTATAATTTACTAGATACTCGCTCAAGTTATTTTCTATATTGTACAAGTGACAATCAGTAAAGCATTGTGGATGGTTTCCTTTCTCTTTAACTCCCACTGTATTCAGGATTGGTGGCTTGTTTCAGTACCGGTACTCAATTTTTGTCATGCTCCTACTTTCTTGAGCATTCGCATATTCATTCTTAAGGTCCTCTAGTAACCTTATCGATCTCATGCAGTTGGGTAATACTTTTGGTGCTCTCGAGGAAGATATATAGCGTCCCTATTCTCTATCAATTCTCTAATTTGGGTGAAAAACATGTATCCAATAAATTTACATTCTATAGTCTTCTCTCTTGATTTAATCTTTAACGTTTATTTGTTGTACCCTCAAACTCTCAAGTTTGGTAAATCAAAGATATATTAGGTCCCTTGAATTCTTAATGTTTGAAGGAAACAAAGTATTTCATTTACTTAATTCTTAATTTTTTGCATACACTAAAGCAAATAAGTGTACACTTAGGCCCTGTTTGGTTCACTACTCACTCATATCTTAGTTTTCATATCTCAGTTTTCATCACTCAAACTCTATTTCCATATCTCATTTCTTTATCTCTACTTTTTCCATAACTCCAACAAATTTTTGTTTGGATCTTGTTCTCAAGTTCATATCTCACTAGTTAAACTCAATTTTTTGATAAAGTAGTGGAGCCCACACATTGTGCTTGGTTAGAAGTCAGGACTATAACAATAAGCACAATACCCACATTTGCCCATCAGAGTCACAAACGAAATTGAGAGAGAGAGCAAACGAAATCAAACAAGATTCACAATATCAACAACGAAATCAAGAGAGAGAGAGAGAGAGCACACAAATGTGACAAACACAAACGAAATCGAGGCATAGCTCACCATCGGTAACTGCATAAACCCACAATTACCGCAATGCACAAAAGCCCATCAACCACTAAGGAGTATGCCACCATAAACAACCCACAAATACACCGATATTAACCCACAAACACACTGATATTAACCCACAAACCCAATGCCACCATAAACAACCCATAAACCCACCAATCTCAACCCATAAACCCATTGAGAAATGGATCTATAATTTGGGATGAGAAAGGCAAAGAAGAAAAAAAAAATGTCTAGGATGAGAAAGGCAAAGAGGGAAAAAAAAGAAAGAAAGAAAGAATTTAGAACTCGGTTGCTTCTGGGTGTTAAGGTGGAGAAAAAAGAAAGAAGATGTGGAGAAGAAGGAAAAAAAGAAAGAAAAGGTGACCGGTGAGAGAGAGTGTGATAATAAAGTGAGTACGCCGTCTGACTTGACAAAGACCAGTGCGTCCCAGTGCCCTTATTTTTTTACAAGTTTACCATTAAACTCAATTCTCATCACTTGAAAACATCTAAAACTTGTTTTTGTTTTCAGTAACTCATCACCTGGTTTTGTGAGAACTAAGTGATGGAAACAATATCCCAAAACTCATCCAAACAAACTTCTTCTCTATGGGACCCACTTATTTTGGGTGATGAGTGATGGAAACCTACAAATCCAAACAACCCCTTAGATTATGGAATACTAATTATGTTGAATAAAGTGTCGTTCATGACCATTATGACAAAACCTAACAAAAACCACTCATAATGAGGTAACATGCTTTTATATTCAAAGTAGTCACTAGTAAGGCCAATGATCGGGTTGAATAGGAATGATTGGAGAAAATTATGCTTAAGATGGGTTTTCATAGACAGTGGGAGGATTTAGTGATGCAGTGTGTTCGTTCTATTAGTTATTCTATTAAGTTTAATGGTAAGCCCCGAGGTGTCATTCACCCCACTAGGGGTCTACGCCAAGGGGATCCCTTTTTCCCATATCTATTTTTATTTTGTGCAAAAGGGCTCTCTGCATTAATTAGATAAGCAGTGGAATGTGGTGCCATTAAGGGGATAGCGGCTTGTGCAAGAGGACCAGCTATTTTTCACTTGGTCTTTGCAGATGATAGTTTGATCTTTTGCTGAGCCACAAATGAAGAGTGCTCTAACATGATTACCATATTGGAAACATATGAACATGAGTCGGGTCAGCAATTGAATCGTGATAAGACATCCTTTTTCTTTAGTCGTAACACTTCACAACCTATTCAAGATGACATTAAGAATAGGTTTGGGGCAAAGATCATCAAGCAGTATGAGAAATATCTTGGCCTCCCATCTTTGGTAGGCAAAAATAAATGCAACACCTTCCATCAATTAATTGAAAGGTTGGATAATAAACTTTCTGGGTGGAAAGGAAAATTGTTGTCTAATGCAGGTAAGGAGATCTTGATAAAGTTTGTGACATAAGCGATGCCAGCTTACACGATGAGTGTCTTTAAACTTCCTAATACTCTCTGTGATGAAATGACTAGTATGGTACATAAATTTTAGTGGGGTCAAACCAATGAGAGAAACAAAATGGCATGACTAAGTTGGGATAAGATGTATTTGCCAAAAGATGAGTGTGGAATACGATTTTGAGACTTGAAGGCATTCAATCTTGCTCTATTGGATAAATAGGGATGGCGACTTCAAACCAACACCACCTCACTAGTTCATAGAGTATTCAAGGCATGATATTTCCCTGAGGGTGACTTTCTTTCAGTTGAACTCGGCAACCATCCCTCGTATGCATGGCAGAGTATTATGTCAGCTCAACCCATTATACAGAGGAGGCACCATTGGCAGGTGGGCAATGGCCATTCCCTTCAGATTTGGAGGGATAAATGGCTCACTCAACCATCCACTTTCACCCTCACATCCATGCCACTCATTGTCCCATATGATGCAAAGGTCTCAATGCTTATTAATCCTTATACTCAAGCATGGAGGACTAACATGGTCTCACAGTTCTTCTCACCAGTGGATGTAGCAACTATTTTAAGCATTCCTTTAAGTTATTGGCTCCCTTGTGATCGGATGGTCTGGGCTTTTACACCCAAAGGGAACTTCACAGTTTGGAGTGCATATAGGTTAACCTTGGACATGGTAAACAGAGCTACTAGTGGGGAAGCTTCAGACAACCATCAATGCAGTTTGTTTTGGAAGACCCTTTGGCACCTAAATGTCCCAACAAGATTAAGTCCTTCGCTTGGCGTGCGTGAAAAAACATCTTACCCACAAAAGATAACTTATGCTGAAGGAAGGTGATTGATGTTCCTACGTGTGAGGCTTGTGGCTCCGGTGCAGAGAATACAGGACATGTCTTTTGGGAATGTAAGAAGGCACAGGAAGTTTGGGTATTGCCAGGTATTCCTTTTGATCCTCCAGAGCTCCTTGCTCCGGATTTTGTGGACTTTCTTAGGCATCTAAAGTTTAGGCAGAAGATGGGGGACGAATTGTTAAAGTTAGTGGTTATGGTGGCATGGTGTTTATGGTTTAACTGTAATGAAGTGAGGCAACGTAAGGCTCGACAATCAGGGTCTGCTATTCTGAGCAAAGCCTAGTACTTACTAGATGAGTTCCAGATGACTAACATTAAGCTGTCCCAAGCCATGTCGAAGGATGAGATTCAATGGGCACTTCCAGATGATCCGTGGTACAAGGTTAATGTGGATGCAGCCGTCTTCTCCAGCACAAACTCAATTGGAATAGGAGCTTTCATCCATGATCATGAGGGATGTGTCGAAGCTACTATCAACAAGTCTAGCCCCATTCCATTAGAACCTTTAGAGGCTGAAGCTAAGGCTTTGGAGGAAAGCGTATTTTTTGCATGGGATGTGGGTGTTAGAGATGTGATCTTTGAATGTGACTCCCGAATTGCTGTTGATGCAGTAAATGATCTTTGTGAGCCACCTATTGCCATTGGTAATATTATAGATGACATCAGGTAGAAGTAGCAGGACTTTCGTAGGACCAAAATTTCTCATATTTGTCGACAAGGTAATCACCCTGCTCATATTTTAGCTTAATATGCTTCTCATATCGTTGGTTTTATAACTTGCATAGAGGAAATTCCTTATATGATTGAGTTTGCTGTGACTCAAGATGTATTGTTTTTATCTTCTTTTTAATAAAAGTTACGGTCTTCTTATCAAAAAAAAAAAAAGTCAAACATTTTTGTTTTATATAAATTATCAATGCGTATTATTTTGTTGATTTAAAAAAGTATTAACATATTTAACTTAACTCCCACTAAAACAAATTTACAATATCTTCAGGGAAGTTTGTCATCATATTAGAGCATCTCCAATAGCTTAGGTAAAAGCAAAATAATCTCCATAATAGAGAATGAAACTAAAAAATAGTCCTCCAACAGCTTCTTTAAAACTCAAAAAGTTTTTTGCTAATGAACAGTCATTCTCCAAATCTGATGTGCTAATGTTCATTAGCAAAAAAATAAAACAAAATAAAAAAAATTAGTAAAGAAAGGAGTGGGAATGGAGGTATGGGGATATGTGTGTTAAAATATGAATAAATAATGAATGAAAAAATAATATTTAAATGAGATAGAAAAATAATAGAGAATCTGTTAGAAGATGTATTTGAAAAAGTAGGTAGGTAAAAGGTAAATATTACTGTTCACTGTCCAAACAATACAAAAATATAGAGAAACTGCTGAAAATACTCTAAAGTCATAATATCGCATATTTACCAAAAAAAAATAAAACAAAAGACATCCCATCACTTTCTAAAGCAGGTTGTACGTGGGTTTTCTCCTAGTTCTTACCATCATTTCTACCATCATTTTAACTACCAAATAGAGCTTTCTAAGCCTTCAAAGTGCATGTACCTAAAAGAACAAGTGGTTCAGAAAATGCATATGAAGCCTGTCGGTAAGGTTCTCTTATTAAGGATTTCCTTTCTCTGAAGTTTGTTTATCTGTAATTTTAATTTATATTATTTGCTTGAGTTGATGATGACGGGGCATGAATATTCGCCACTGTCGATGGGTTTTGAAGTCATCAACCGCACACAAAGGACAAAGTATTGAATATTTATTTCATTGATAATTAAGCATTGATGGAACATTTACGTTAGGGAAAGGTTAGCAAATAGCAATGACTTTATCATTTTAGATACTTGTTCACATCAACCACAATAAATTTTTTTTTTTTCTTTTTCCATTTTGAGTACAGGAAGAACGTGTATATAAGTCAAATTATTCAATGCGTTAGTCCCGTCTCACATGTACTGAATAATTAAAGAAAAGAAAGCAAGTTTTGTAAGTATAACAAAAAAACAAAAAACAAAATATTTACTGTCGAGATTATCACTTTTTTCTTATTTTATATTTTTTATAATTTGATAATTAGGAATGAAGAATTTGAACATAAGATGTTTTGGCTAAAAACATTAACATGGCTCTGATTTGTCAAAATTTATCCTTGTTAGTTATTAAGTAGACTCTTCATATCTTTTCCTAACAAAAATTTAAAAGAATAAAATCTTAGAAGGTGCCAATTACGTTGTTTGATTTTTTTAATATTAGAAAATTTAGATTAAAGTACGCTTTAACTAGGATTGTGCCAATTACCTTTTTTTTTCCCCCCTAAAAATGAGTAAAAAATATTTTTCTATTATTTGGATCACATTAAAAAGTATTAATGTCTTATAATTCATAAAAAATATATAAACGGATACTTTCATTCAATAAAGCAAAACCCAATTGATAAAATATTTTCTATTTCTCGGGCTATTTGGGAGATAAAAATGAGAAAACAAACCTTAAATTCAAAATTCTCGTAGGAAAAAAAAAGTAAAAGAAAAAGAAAAGGAGAAAGCAACTAATTTGAACAAAATAGTCATTTTGGAAAAAGTCAATAGTTGGTTTGCACAGAGAGAGAGAGAGAGAGAGAGAGAGAGAGGCTACCATTGGCGAGTTTTTTTTTTTTTTAGTGTGTAGTCTATTTACAAATTATAATAGTCTTCTCTTGAGTATGTAAAATTCCAAAAATACCTTTTTGCACTAAAAAGCAGAACATTTTTCGATCTATTAGACTTATTTCTGATGACTACAGAAAATGTTTTTTTTTTTTTCGTTGACTTCCTTTTTTACTGTACAAAACACTAGAAATTACATAAAACACTGATTTTTTTTTTTAAATCTTTATTAGAGAAGGGCAGTAATCAATCATAGGGAGAGGAGCGTGAACAACCTTAATAGCTTGTTTGGATGGAAGGAGAGTAGAGGGGGTAAAGTAGAGGAAGGGAGAGTAAGTTAAATTATATTATTTTGATATTTTTTAAGGGACGAGGGGGAGGAATTTAGAGGGGTTTGGAGGAATTTTAACTACTTCTAACCCCTCTTTTTTAATTCTCCCAAATTGGAGAGATTTGGAAGGAAAGTAAAGTATAGAAATGTTTGATTAAATGAATTACCAAATTTAGCCTTACTATATTAACAAAATTACAAACTATGAAAATGCTAATTATTCTCCTCTCTCTTACTTAATTTTAAAATCATCTAAATAAAGTGAAAGATAACCATTCCCTTCCACTCTCCTCTCCTTTACTCTCCTCTCCCTCCAAACTTCCAAACATAGGAAGATTGTCATTGACAATGAATTTTCTTTCCTTTTTTGCCCACCGTAATCTAGACCTTCTCGACAAACAAATTTTTTTTTTCTTCTAATAAAATCTTTTTTGTCAAAACAAAGAAAACATTAATTCTCTATGCATTCTGTTGTCCAGTCCACACTTCATTAAGCTCATTTAATGAGGTTGTTGCTCAATCATATCAAGACTCCTATTTCAACTTGAAATATGAGTAGTCTTTAATCTTTATTAGATAGCTATCTTTTTCTTTTTTCTTTTTCCTAAAATTAGCAATTCAACACCACAAAAAACTACTTTATTTATTTTACCATTTTATTTTACAAAACACTCAATATCAATGGTTTTATTTTAGTTTTCAACATAATAAAATAATATATTTACTACAATAAACAACAACCACCACCACCACCATACAATAAAATAATATAACTTTTAATAAAATATATATTTTTTACCTTCTTAGTTACAATGCACAACCATCCTTGACTGTGCACTATAGCTCAAAAGCCAAATTTTTTGGTTTTCCCTCCACCATTACAACATGCTTTTTAGTATTGTTGGTGCTAAAAATAGCAATATGACTTTTTAGCATCACTAATAATAATGCTCTAAGCCACATATAAAGGCTTTTGTATGGGGCTATACTGTTAAAAACTAGCTACAGTCGGATTGAAGTATTTGAATCCAAATCTTTTGTACCATTCTTTTTACTTCATTCTATAATCCACAATTAAAAATCTTTCATATGTCCACCTATTTAATTATATCTTAAAATTATACATTTTCTTTTACAATTACCAAAAATAAATAGCAAAAAAAAAAAAAAAAAACATAGCACATCCACCCCCCCCCCAACCAAAACCTTCACTAGCGCCATCAATACCCCTAATCATGGCCAATTACCCCCGCCAAGTCCACACCACCGCCACTAATGGGTGTCTTTACATTTTCATTAACAAGAAGTTGATCTTGTTCGAAATGGGTTCTTCTATGTTGCTTCCTTCAAGATTAAAAGGGAGGGAGTTACCGGAGGCAAAAGTAGTGTGGTTGTGGGTGGGTGTGTTTAAGAGGGACGAAGTGGAAGAGTGATGGGGTTCAGCGTTGGTGATGAGATTGGCTTGGATTTGAAGAACAAAGAAGGCGGTGGTGTGGACCTAGTAGTGTTGGATGGTCTTGCTCAGCGATGTTGATGGTGTTAGCGACCTCTTGTTAATGGCGCTGATGAAAGTTGGTGGTGGTTTTTTTTAATACTTTTCTTTTAATAATATTTAGGTAATTGAAATAAGAAAATGCATAATTTTAAGTATATATAGTGGAACAAAAAGATTTGAATTTGAATTTTAAGTATGATAAGAAAATGCATAATTTTAAATAGGTGAACATGTGACAGGTTTTTTTGTGGAGCAGGGAGGAGTGGTACAAAAGATTTGAATTTTAAGTATGTATAGTGGATAATTAAGAAAAAAGTATTTAGAGTGAAAATCTTGTTGTGTTAAGTGTTATTGGTTTCATTAGGTTTTGTTTTGTTTTTGTTTTGGAAATGAGATTAATTGTATTCATTCTTAGAGAATTATTATTCTTATTTTCTTCTAGATTTTTTTTTTTTAACTTAAGCTTTTGGGAATAAACCATGAGCATTGTAATCTCTATTTTATTATAGTGAATTGATCGGATATGTTTAATGGTTTTTCCTCTACAGTAAATGGCTTTCTATGTAAAATTGACATGTTCTTGTATTATATATGGTTTATTTTAATATAATTTAAATTATTTATGTATAAATTTTAATCTTTTTATACACATCCAATTTATAATCTATTTTTGGTACATATTATATCATATTACCATCATTTCAAAATACTTGATTTCTCTCTCTTTTAGCACTCTCACAATTGTCACTCCATTCCTTTTTTTCTTTTCTTTTTTATCTCCATTTTATTAAAATCGAAACCATTTTACTAGGGATGAAAAAGTACCTCCAATGTGCTCTACCCTAACTTATCTTGCTCCCACCTAGAAGCAGAAGGGGCGTGCTGGGAACAAACACTCCTAATTGCTTGGGTTATTTAATTGGGTTCTGTTAACGAGTGTCTTTAGAGTATTTGGTAATAGGCAATTTCAGGATAAATTTTACACTACTTTCATGAAAAATATAAAAAAAGTTTTCAAAAAAGTTAGTTATTTTTTTCTTTTTTTATAATTTTTTTAAAAGATATTTCTTAAACCAATAACCATCAGTTACCTTTCCTTATTTAATTTACTCCACACGAGATTAGTTTAGTTTGGCATAAGAACATAACATAAAAGCTTTTGCTGGCACAACATAAAGCTTTCATTTAATGATTCTAACCCACTTGTCTTCAAAATTAAATATTAGGGGTAAAAAACCATTGTTGGGTCCTACAGTAGTAGGTGTTATCTTATATCATTAATGAATGAGTTTGAGTATTAGCTTTTTAAGTGTCTTACTACGCTAAGAATCAATGTCTACTTTGGCGTAGGCTGTGGGGTAACACTCCTCTAAACAGCTTCATTTACTATTTTTCGTCTTTTATACTATACTAGTTGTTGACCTCACGGTTTTTACTTTTTTATTTTTAATTCTTATAAGTAGACATGATTTTAAATGTGTTATTTTTTATTAGATATTTGGTTTAAAAAAAAGGAAGTGAGAAATATATACTATCAAAATTATAGAAATTTGTGAGTATTAGTCTATTTAACATTTATTAAACATTTATAGAGTGAGTATAGAAGTGAGTATTAGTTTATTAAATATCTATCAAAATTATAGAAATTTGTGAGTATTAGTCTATTTAACATTTATTAAACATTTATAGAGTGAGTGTAGAAGTGAGTATTAGTCTATTAAATATCTATCAAAATTATAGAAGTGAGTATTAGTCTATTAAACATTTATAGAGTGAGTATAGAAGTGAGTATTAGTTTATTAAATATCTATCAAAATTATAGAAGTGAGTACTAGTCTATTATAAACATTTATAGACATTTATTAAACATTTATAGAGTGAGTATAGAAGTAAGTATTAGTCTATTAAATATCTATCAAAATTATAGAAGTGAGTACTAGTCTATTATAAACATTTATTAAACATTTATTGAGTGAGTATAGAAGTGAGTATTAGTCTATTAAATATCTATCAAAATTATAGAAGTGAGTACTAGTCTATTAAACATTTATAGAGTTGGAATATGTCCCAACTCTATCACATTCTAGGGATGGCAATGGGGCGGGGCGGGGCGGGGCCAAATGATGGGGTCTTCGCCCCCACCCTGTATGGTTTTGTCTTGTCCCATCCCCGCCTTGCCCCGCATGATAGGAAAAATTTCTTGCCCCATCCTTGCTCTTTGGGGCCCCGCGAAAACCCCATAAAATTCTATTTTTTTGTTAATTTGCCCTACAACTAATACAATTTTTTTTTAATAAAACCTATTTCATCAATAAAAATATACTTGAAATTACAACTAAATTTATCCCATCAAATCAAATTAATTTTTAGCAAAAAATGAATAATATTATCCAAGTGTTTTACAAGACAATCACCAAAAAAAAAATCTCATAGTATAACACATAACAAAATAAAGACAAAGAACCACGTTGGGTAAAATAAAATAAGCTAATATTGATATGTTTGTTTAAATAGTATGGTTTTAGGGTATAAAAAATTTAAAATTATAACCCTTATCAACGCGGAGTGAGGCGAGGACGGGGAGAGGCGGGGCAGGGTGGGTCTAAAAAATCTAAACCCATCCCTACCCTGTCCCGTGGTGCGGGACTAAAATCTTGCCCCATCCCCGCCCCACAACCTTTGCAGGGTAGGAAAAACTCGCGTGAAGCGAAACGGGGAGGGGTGGGTCAAAATTGCCATCCCTACATTCTAAGTCCTCAAACGATAAACAAAGTCTATTGAACACGTTTACTTCAATTTCACTATTTTTAAAAACTATCTAAATATCATTTTCTATAAAATAAGTCACCTACAAAACCTTTTATACTTTTGAGTTTTATAAAAGTCTAACAATTTATAGTTTTATTATTACTAAATTAATGTTAAAAGAATGAAGTGAATTAATTTTTACTATAATATCTCCCAAAAAATACATTGATAATTTTTTATTCCAAACAACTATACAAACGCTTTAATTTTATTGGGCATAAGAACCGCATATCAAGTGACTTGTAGACACATTACAAGAAAAAATTCCAAAAGAAATTATTTCAACCCAAGTAACCTATAATTACAATCCCATTACATAAAATAATTCCAAACCCTAATCAATTTCCATATGAATGAAATGTGATCAAAATTATAAGAATTTATTAACACAAAGAGACTAAACAATCAAAATAGTGATTTGGATACTTTTGATTTGGTGATTACAATACAAGATTGAATTGTGAGAATATAGTAAGAAAGAGTATAGAAGCGTATGAGTAGAGCTGTCAAATTCAATAAAATATGAGTCTTGAGAGGGGGACAATTTGGCCATTGGAACAATGCCAAGTGATTCTATTTGGCTTTCAAAGACAAAATACACCAAGGATATAGGTTTTACGTTGAAAAAAAAATTGACACATATACCTAATAATTTTGTATAAAATAGTTCAAACATTTATCTACCTTGGAAAGATTGGAACTCCAAGCTACTCTTATGGTGGAGTATTATACAGATTTGTTCACTTCATTGCAACCTAGTGAGATTGATGTGGTTTTGCAGCATGTCTCAAAGGCAGTAACAGAGGAAATGAATGCCTTTCGTGGCCAAGAATTCAATAAGGAGGAAGTGGACATAGCCCTATCTCAAATGGCCCCTTTGAAAGCACCGGGACCTGATGGGTTGCCCCCAATTTTTTTCCAACATTATTGGGGGGAGATTGGTGATGATGTAGTTGAGGCAATTTGTTCTTGCCTGAATTTTGGTCATATTCCAGTAGGTATCAATCTCACTCACATCACTCTTGTCCCAAAGGTGAAAAGCCTGGATCAGGTATCTCAATTCTGACCCATAGCCTTGTGTAATATTTTGTATAAACTTATTTCTAAGGTGTTAGCGAATATATTAAACGTGATATTACCTGATATTATATCTGAATCTCAAAGTGCATTTTAGTCTGACAAAGCAATTTCAAATAATATACTTGTTGCGTATGAAACTCTCCACCACATGAAAACAAAGAAATTTGGAAAAATAGGTTCTATGACACTCAAGCTTGACATGAGCAAGGCCTATGATAGAGTGGAGTGGATTTTCCTATTGAAGTTGATGGAGAAAATGGGGTTTGATAGCAAGTGGATAAATTTGATCTCGGAATGTATTAGCACTGTTTCCTACTCCATGCTAGTGAATGGCAAACCTAAAGGAAATATTTTTCCTATAAGGGGTATTCGGCAAGGCGACCCTTTGTCACCCTACCTCTTCCTCCTTTGCTCAGAAGGTCTCAATGCCCTATTCCAAAAAGCAGTGAATGAAGATAGGATAAAGGGTTACTCCCTTTGTCGGTATGGGCCTAAAATCTCTCACTTATTTTCACTGATGATAGTTTACTTTTTTGTCGTGCTCAGATAAGTGACATTCAAACTATCCAAGAAATTTTAGAGTTGTACAAGAAGGCATTAGGGCAACAAATAAACAAGTAAAAAACAACTTTGTTCTTCAACAAATCTGTCTCCTTGGAGGTTAAAAATTCCATAAAAAATTATCTTGGGGTCCCCGAGATAAAAGAATATGAAAAATACTTGAGCCTTCCAGCAGTGGTGGGGCGGAATAGAAGGGCAAGTTTAAACTTTATCAAGGAAAGGGTGTGGGGAAAAATTCAATGGTGGAAGGAGAAACTGTTATCATAAGCTGGGAAAGAAGTTCTTTTTAAGGCAGTGGCACAAGCAATCTCCACTTTTGCTATGAGTTGCTTCCGTTTACCGGTGGGCCTTTGTAAAGACATAGAGATGATGATTTAGAAATTTTGGTGGGGTCAACGGGGTGATCGACGGAAAGTACATTGGAAAAGTGAGAAATTTATGCAAGCCAAAATTGGATGAGATATGGGTTTTAAAGAATTATGCAAGTTCAATGAAGCAATGCTAGAAAAAACAAGTTTAGAGACTAGTTCATAACGCTAAATCACTCTTCTATAATGTGTTCAAAGCAAAATATTTTCTGAATGGGTCTGTGTTTGACGCAAAAGTTTCCTCGGGTTCGTTTGCATGGAAAAGCACCCTCCATGCTAGAAGAATTATCTCACAGAGAGCAAAATGAAGGATAGGAGATGGGACTCAAATCATGATTTATGAGTCCAATTGGCTGCTTGGGGAGTCTCAAGGCCGAATCCTGTCACCCCGCTCCCTTGCCTTCAGAAATGCCATCGTATCAGCCCTTATTGACCCACAAAAAAATGAACGGAACGACAACCTTGTTAATAGCATTTCCCTGCCTTTTGAAGCTCAGAAAATAAAAGCTATCCCTTTGTGCACCACCAGCCAACCCAACTGTCTGTTCTGGCCGAAGAGTAGTGATGGATCCTATGTGGTAAGCTCGGGTTATCAATGGTTGTGCAGTGAGGAAAATTCTGGTGCAACGTCTGTTTCAAATCCTGAGAGGTCCAGAGGTTTCTGGAAAAAACTTTGGAAAGCTAATGTGCCGGGGAAGGTAAAACAATTCTTGTGGAAAGCTTACACTAATGTGCTACTGACAATGGAAAATCTGAAGAAAAGGAGGATTATTGACGATGACACCTACCACCAGTGATCTTCAAAGGTCAAGTCTTGTCTTCATGCACTATGGGATTGTGAGGGTCTTCGTCAGGTCTGGGATGTGGACTTCAATTGGATTAATAGGCATCATGCTTCTAATGGTACTTTCGAGAACCTGGTAGAGATAGTCCTTGAGAAGCCACACTTGTTGGAACTATTTGCAGTCATCGCATGGTTCCTATGGTCGCGACGAAACAAACTCAAATTGAAGAAGGAGATCATTCCTTTGAATCGGGTTGTATTTGAAGCAAAGAGATTTTTATCTCTCCACAATCCGATTAGGATGACAAAGCCGAAACTACCTAGGCCCACAAGAGTGAAATGGAGACCACCAGTCCAGTGTGAGTACAAAACAAACTTTGATGGTGCCATGTTCCATGACACAGGTGAGGCTGGTTTAGGTGCGGAAATTCGGAATCACGATGATGAAGTGATGTGAGCCCTATCAGAAAAAATACCACAGCCCTCTTCGGTCACCCTTTTGGAATTATTAGCAGTTAGGGGAGTTGCCATTTTTGTCCATGAAGTAGGTCTTCGCAATTCCGTTTTGAAAGGAGACTCAGAAACCATCATCAAAGCTCTTCAAAAAGGTGATATGTTTCAATCTACTTTTGGCCATCTTTTTCAAGACACTTTGTTGTATGCAAAATCTCTACTGAACTTTAGTTTTTCTCACACTTATAGGCAAGGTAATTGTGTTGCAAATGCCTTGGCAAAAAAAGCAAGATATTACTCGTCTTTAACAGTTTAGATGGAGTCTGTTCCTTTTAGATGGAGTCTGTTCCTCCAGATATTAGTAGTCTTGTATTGGTGGATAAGCCTTTTTCTTGATCATTAAAAATTCCCACGGATTGGATTCTTAAAAAAAAAAAAAAAATCTCCCTTAACAATTAAAAAACAAACAAAAATGATGACAACATCATTGTGTTTTTTTTTTTAGTATAAACTCTATTTGTTATTGAGGTCAAGGCTAAGGGGGAAAAGGCATCAAGATATATATATATATACACACACACACACACCGGAAGAGATCATAAACAAAAATGTAAGGGTAGAAAATTTACCCAATCACAATTTCTAAGCTTGAACTCAAAAGAGAGGCATAGAGAGAACATATTTAAATATGAAAGTATGAAGAGGAAGAAAAAAAAATGTATTACCAATAAGGGGGGTGAGGAAGTTGAAAAGATGAGGAAACATTGTATGTTTAGATAATTAATTTAAGGAGGAGGTGAGGAACTTAGATAATTAAATTAAACATTGTATGTATTACCAATTACCAATAAAGTTTTTCTCAGCCAAAGGCCTTGTAGCTGAATTGGCACCTCCTCATGCACAAAGTACTTGGGGGTTTAGGGGGGAAAGGGTTTGAGCTACGCGGTTAGTAGCATGTTGTAATTATTTCTCAAAAAAAAAAAAAATTTTTCTAAAAAAAAATTACTAATGTTTAGAAGATGAAAGAACATTGTGTGTTTAGACAATTAAATTATATATATATATATATAGAGAGAGAGAGAGAGAGAGAGAGAGAGAGAACATATATATTGAAATTAAGATTTCTTTTTTGAAAATTAGATAATTATATTTTTTTTAAAGATTTTATACAACGTTTATAGGGCTTCAAAATTCAAACATAATTAATTAATTAATTAATTAATTAATTAATTATTATTATCATCATCATCATCAAATGGCCAAAATGTGAACAATAAATAGCAACAAAAAAAAAAAAAAAATTTTGATTTGTAAATATATAATATATACAATTATACTTGCACAATTACCTTTAAGAGTGGTAAATACATAATATTTATAACATACCATTAGTTTAGGAAATGAATTCATTTTATAATTTGTTAGGATATATATGAATCATGTTAGGAACATATGTCAATATAGAATTGGCTAATCCTTTGACAAAACGCACTTTACTTGTAATTGGGTAAATATAGGATGTGTTTAATGTTTCAAGAAACAATGTTTCAAATTCAAGTGTTAAAGCCATGCAAATCTGTCCAAGAATCAAGTGAAGAAATGCTGATTTTTAAAGCTTGACAGCTAGCATCTATCGAGATTTAAAAGGCTGCTTAAGCCCGATGCTTGACAGCTGCTCGATAGATAACCTATCTATCGAGATTTATAAAAAACAGATTTTCAATTTTGATTTTCATCCAATCCGTGAATAGATGTTTGGGATTTCTTTTGTCACAACCCTAAACATATATAAGGATTATTTTAAGAGCCATCAAAGGTTATGCAAGTATGAGGCAAAGTTTTGTTCATGCAAATTGTGACCGGAAACAAAATTTGTCCTAGTTCATCTTTCTCTTGAAAAAGTTGCTGCGTTTATGCGCCGTTGAGTTTTGTGACCAAGGAGCTTCGTGATTTTCATCGTGTTGAAGAATTGAAGAACTTTGCAACCAAAATCTTTCTCAAGTTGGTGAGTAAGTCGCATACTGAGATCTGCGCATTAGATTGGTTAGTCACTTACTGAGAGCCATGCATTAAAAGGAGAGTTTGTCACTATAGAATAAATCCAATTGGGTATTGGGATAAGGGTTCAATTGTAGGTTGGTATAAAGTACTGGGATTCTTTTACTTGTAACCGCTTGTTGTGATAATAGTGAATTCTTAGGAACGGTGACCTTAAAATCACCCGGTGGGGTTTTTGCCTTGGAGGTTTTCCCCACTCGTAAACAAATCACTATGTCAATTTTATTTTTCACTGCATTTTATTTTAGTTGGCGATTTGTTTGTGCTGCCACGCATATTGTATGTTAATCTGATTAATTAATCAACTTGGCTAATTAATTGGTTAATTTATCACAAGGGGTTAATACATTCTTGGCCTATCATAATTGAATGTATTGACAAATGTCCAATGTGTTATATTATGGACAAATTACTACTTGCCATGTGGCTTTATTTTGCCCACTTCATTCTAAATAGATAGAAACATGCGTCATTTGTCATCGTTCTGTGTATATACCAATTGTGGAATCCAACTTTTATAATATATTATAAACACACACATATATAATGAAATTAAGATTTCTTTTTTGAAAATTAGATAATTATAAAATGTTTTTTTAAAAGATTTTATACAACGTTTATAAGGCTTCAAAGTTCAAACGTAATTAATTATTATTATTTATTATTATCAAATAGTAAAATGTGAACAGTAAATAGCAACAAAAAAATGATTTGTAAATAATATATACAATTATACTTACACAATTACCTTCAAGAGTGTTAAATACATAATATGTATAACATACCATTCATTTAAGAAATGAATTCATTCTATAATTGAAAGTATTGATACATGTCAAATGTGTTATATTATAGACAAATTACTACTTGCCATGTGGCTTTATTTTTCAACTTCATTCTAAATAAATAAAAACACACGCCACTTGTCATCGTTTTGTGTATACACCAATGGTGGGATCCAACTTTTATAATATATTAGTCGATAACCCGTGCAATGTACAAGATAATTAAATAAATATTAAAACTATTCAGTTTACTTGAAGGTATTATGACTTGAAAATGATAACAAAAAACTTATGCTACATGAATGCAATTCATGTATAGTTAAATTCATTAACATAAAAGTGCTCTTACATTTGCTTTGATAAGTACAGAATAAAAAAGAATTACTACACTATATAAATATATAAGTGCTCTTAATACAGGGACTTCTTAAAATTAAGTCTGTGACATCTACCTAACCCATTATGACTCCAAAAGTTCTTACATGTAGGCACTTTGAACAATCCATTTTATATGAGATTAGTGAAAAAGGTTTAAATCATCATCATTATGTGCAAGGATACACCGATAAAGTGGTAATGATATAGAAGATGGACCAAATTTTTTTTCAAATTAGTTAATGAATATAGGCCAGAAAAGTAAATCTAGAAGACATAATGTCCTCATACAGTAATAAGAAGAGTAAGATTATGATAATTGGTGAATGTCAAATGATTGTGGTGGAACTCAGGAAACTAATTTATAGATTGAGAGTTTCAACTCTCATATCTTCAAATAAGAGGCCATATATATATAGGAATTTTAGAGCAAACTTTATTTTGGGTTTTGCATCTATTGGACCTAATTTTCAAAACTTTTATTTCCTACCCAACACTGCAAGTTTGATTCCAAAGAAGAAATGTGTACCCTTTTTTATTTGAGAATAAACAGCAGAACATGTACCCCATTTAACATAGAAAATTGTTAGTTTAAAAAAGGTAAAGGGAAAAACAAAGTGAACATGAGATAAATGGAAGAGGAACATGTGCTAGACTTACATTTAATTTAATATGACTTATGACACATTTGATTAATTATTTTTTACACGTGGTATCAATATTTTCTTAAAGGGATTTTTTTTTTTGAGAATCAATATTTTATTAAAGAGTTGTTTTTAAGGAGTATGGACAATGTAATCATGAGGTAGCATAACCAACAACTTAGTGTATAAATAGCCAAGATTGGGCATTTCAAGGATCCCTGATCGGTACTTGTGAGTGTATTGATTCTCATCTTCCTCCGTGTTGTTCTGCACGCGTAAAGGTTGTAACCCTCCCCTCTTGTGCATTTTTGTTTTTTCAAAAAAATTTAAAAAAAATTATTAAAAGATCTGTATTTTGTTTATTAATATATCCTCTCCTATTTTATCTTTAAAAAAATTAAACGAGATATGAAAATCCTCTCTTATTCTATGTCATTTTCTCTCTCAACTTAGTGTATAAAAGGTTTAAGTTCTATCTTTTCTTTGAATTTTTTTATTCTTTTTGCCCCCCATCATTTTGACATCTACACTTCTATACATTCTACTCGTAGTCCCAAGTGATGTATACAATATCTCTTTTTCGATGAAGAGGAGTTATAAGTTATAACACACTTGCACACGAAACATCCAAAAGTTCTACCAAAAAATCCCCCCCAAAAAAAAGGCTTAAGCAACCTTTGGAACCTGAAAAAGTATACTACATGGGACGATGGGTTTAGTAATTGAGATATTGTATACATCACCGAGATACTGTATACAGGTGTATACAATATCTCAAACTGTCTTCTATCAAAGTTTTTTTTTTTTAAAATCTCAAACTGTCCTGTAAATCTATATGGTGTGCTCACGTGCTGGCCGAATAATCAAATAGGAGTGCCTGACTTTATTAATGTTACTAGTATGTAACTCATGCTTACGCACGAAAACTGGCAATTATAGTAGTGTTATGGGTTATTAAACATATAGAATAATAGTTAATGTAATTTAATTATGACATGGATATGTTCAAGATTTTATCATTTTAGAATTACTTAAACATATTTTGCTTTTTCGGAATTGAATTAGATTGTTGCACGGTTCATATTAGTGGTGATTATTGCAATTGCTCTCTTTATGTTTGTCATAATGTTTCTATGATTGATTATTGACCACAATTTGATATTTTGGTTTTGGTCTTTGTTTCATAGTAAGAGCTTGTTGTATTGTCAGTTTCTTGCACTTTGCTTCAATATATATGACCATCAAATGAAGAATATCAAGAAATTTGAATAATTAACAAAAATTGGAAATGGTTAGATTAGATACTTTTGAAGAAAGTTCCAAAGCAAAATTTTGAATTATTTTTTCTACTTCGTTATCAAAAAGAACAAAAGAAGTTGTTATCTTTTACTTGGATATGTACTCAGTGACTGAATATAATAATGAAATAAATTAGAGAATGCAATAAGCTTATTTTTACGTCTATAATTAAAGCAATTATCATTTTGCTTTCCTATGCAATCATTTTCATATCTATATAATATAAATAAGTAACAATTTGGTCACCTAGTCACAGGGAATTGAGTTTCAGATTTAGAAAACATATTATTTTGCAACTTTACTATTTGTTTGCAAAGTTGACATGAGATATAATTCCACCCAAATTCCACTTCTATGTTTACAATATCAGTATAGCAAGTAAAAAACTTTTCTTGCGATCATTTATTGTGGTTAGTTTTAGTTTGAATAAAAAAAATTTAGATTTAAAATAGTTCAATATAAAGAAAACCTTTACTCCTTCTGCCCATTCCAATGCTTTAATTTTTTCCCATTACATCGTAGTTTGCATTAACAATTCTGATTTAGATTTTGGTTTTTTGTCATGTGTTGGAATATGTCAAACAACATTATCTCCTTCATCCTCAATAGCTCTATATCTGAACATAATAAGAGATGAATTAAACAAAAAATCCACTAGTAATCCATCATAGAGAATTATTAAAGTAAATGTCTATGAACCTGTCAATAAGCTCATAAACATCTATAATATCCAAATTGACATAAACTTTGCTTACACTTGTGGTGTTAAGATTCAGTTTGCCTAAAAAAACCATAAAACATGTCAAAGGATTTGTTATACACAACTATTTATGTTTTATTTTTTAAAATTACATATACATATACCATTTATCTTTTGTGATCTTGGAATGCTTTTACAATCATTGAAGTAACACTAATTATATATGGATCTTCATCTGGTTTGAAGTCATTTTCAATAATTGTTACAGCAACTCCATCTCACAATGAAAGTTTTATTTCTCTATCCCTGAAGGTATGTTATTAGCATTCAATAAATATTTAAAAGGTTAATTTGATGTGTACAATATTTTTAATTACTGGCAGTAAATGAATGTTCCTCACTCATGTAGGAGAACTTGAAGATTTCTTATAGGACAAAATTTAGTTACAAACTTAGTTGTAACCTTAGGCTACAACCTTATTCAATATCTTTTTATTGGAGGTGAATTTTGACAAATCTACCATTAGATTACATATTCTTCTTATATTCTCCATACTTGCAAAATTTAAAAAAAAAAAAAAATCAATAGCTATGTCATCAATAAATTGTTTAAATTGCAAGTTTTTGTAGTTTAAAATTATGCATAAAATATAAGATTATAGTTCATATAGTAAATAGTATCCGATTGACACAAAATTTTGACATGTGTATTAAAAGCGTAAAGAACATGCAATTTAACGGTTAGATTTTCAAAATATGTAATATTATTTATTTTATTGAGTAAGGTTGTAGCCTTAAACTACAACTAATTTTGTAACTAAATTTTGTCATTTCTTATATTTGTGTAGCTGTTGTCAACTTGAACTTGTTCAACGAGTCCAACTATGGTAACTTTTCCAATTAAATCTGCAAGTGTTTGTATATGTTAAAAAAAAATATTTGAAGCATTAAGTCTGATTAATTAAAATGGAGAAAATGTAAAGTAAAATATGATTTGCCTGTTAGATAAGAATTATCATTGAAACAAAATTTTCAATACAAAAAATTTATGAAAAAAAAATACAAATGAATAGCTAATTTAATATGTTTCTTCATAAACATATTATCATGTTTGACCTCAGCTAATTTAATAGTTAAGTATAAACTTAAGTTTGAGTTTAACTCATTTGTTATTATATTCAACGAATAAAGACAATTTTTTCCCCAAATTGAGCCTAAATTGGTCTAAATGGTTCGTTTTATTTATAATCCTAAAAGTGGGGTTTATGTAAAGTTTATTTTAATAAGATGTCTAGCTAGCCCATGTTTGAATGCAGAATGGACTCTCGGGATGTTGACAATGCAAGGAGATCCTTTGGGACAGGATGGAACCGAATGAGAATGTGGATACATAACCATTTCTAATCTTCTTCTTCTTTTCTTGGAAATGAACCAATTTGATGTCATTGAAGCTTTGGCATCAGAGGGAGGCTACCAAGCTTGCAGGGGAAACATTACTATTTCCATTAGGTTGCGGGATATGGTGCTTTTAAGTCTTTTAGCTCAATAGAGATCATGCATACATACCTTATTAGAGAGAGCCATTAATTATAGTTATAGAACAACAATACGGCACATCAGTGAAGGTAATCTATATATCTATAAATATGTTAATAGGTAAAACTCAGAGAAAATCTAATTAGATTCTACAATTTAAATCTAATTTTGCATCATGTGTCTTAAATTATTTATTTTTAGAGGGAGTTTTATTTTTTGATTTTATAGTCAAATGTAGGACCATATTATAAATATCCATTTAAGTAAGTTATTGTATACAAAAACTAAAGAGTCTAGAATTAATGAATACAAAATAAATTTTTTAAACAATTAAAAAAATGGACAATTTACACTTTCTACCTAATAATATTCTTACAGGTTTTTTTAAAGAGTTAAAAAAAAAAATATAAGGATGACTATCAATAATATTTAAATTATAAATGTAAGAATTATACTATGCATCTTAATGAATATTTTTTAAGTATATTCATACATATGCATGAAATTACAAGCTAGTATATGCATAAAACTAGCACATCATGCACAATTTCTAAAAGAGTACGTAAGAAGTGTGGGTTGAAAAGACACCTTTGTTCCTGGAGCAAACATGTTTTCAATGGATGATGTAATTGATAAACCATCCATACTGCAAACAAACACTAGAAAACACTAATTTCGTGCAAATCCAATGCTAGCTTCACAAGATAACACTAATCAAATGTTTCGTGCCGCAATGGGCAAGCAAGTCTACTGTCACGCCTCCCACGCTCACGGGCAAACAAGACGCAGGCTACTCACTAGTGTTCAATAGTCCACGAGTCTATTGTGGTCAAGAAACACATGTGAAAAAAAAAAAACTGATTCTAAAATTTATTTTTTGAGTTACAAGACTTTTGACAAAAATATTGACACAAACGAAATCAGAATTTTATACCTGGTGTTCAAAATGTGAACTCAAAAGTCTATTATAATATCATCTTCTATTTTATTGTGAAATCTTATTTTATTAATAATATTTACAATTAAAAGTACTCGTTTTATAATTACAATTGAAACTAGAAGAATGTGTAAAAATACAATCAATTTCAAATAAATTGGTAGTGTATTGATTTTTTAGTCAATGAAACAATTAAAAAAAATTTAAATCCAAATGTTGAATTATGTTATGCTCATAATAGTGAAGTTCCATTTTCAAATGTAGCTTTTAGTGAATTTGTGATTTCTTGTGGATAAAATGTGTTTATCAACAAATAAATATCATCAATTCTAAATAAAAAAAAACTCACGTGCCTCTCAAGAATCAAGAGTTAAGTTAAGAATAAGTATCTTCACTATACGTTCAGTAAATTGATATTTAATTTTTTAAATTAAGAATTTATTACAAAGATGGAAAATATATAATTGATAATAATACTCAATTATAAAGTCATCTTACCAAACACCTAGACGGTCCTTTAAGTGGCGTTTGACAGCACAAAAATATTCAAATATCAAAGTCCCAACTTTTAAATTGGATCCCAAATAAACAAACAACCAAAGTTTGATAACAAGCACGTAATTATAATGCAAAAAACTTCTTTTTTATTTTCCCTTAGCAAAAAGTTTTTTATATAAGAGATTTGTTTTGACTTTTTTTTTTTTGAACAAAAGATTTGTTTTGACTTTGATACAAATATATATATATATATATATATATTGTTTTTGTTGGAATGGACTACTTGTCACAAATATGGACTACCTTGAATTTTTTGAAACTTTTCTCAATTTTATTTAGCATGCGTTTGCGTGCAGATTTTGCATTTGCCTTTTTGATTGGGTCCCACGGCACTATTCATGAGCTAGGCAAAAATGCAAAAACGCGCATAACCATGCATTTTTAGGTCCCACGGTATTATTTACACCTTTAAAAATTATTTTATTAAAATGTTTTCAACACTAAGTTTTCAGTTTTCAGCAAAATAAGTGATATTTAAACAGATCCTTATTGTAAATCCTATTAACATATAGGATTAAAAATAAAAATCCAAGGGCATCCCTCCTTTCTTTTCTTTTTAAATATTTTTATATAGAGATATGGTAAAATTTAAACTTATGCCGTTCACTTTATGATAATTGCTCAAATCATCAGATTAAAACACTAGTTAGTTTTTGGTATTGACAGGGTTTTGAACTTAAATATTTTATTCAACAACAAAAAACTTTACCAGTCGAGTTAACTGGAGCACACTCATCCCCTCCTTTAAGTCTCTTAATAGTTCTACACTTGACTAGCAGTAATAAAATAAAAAAATAAAAAAACAAAATACTCAATCTCATTAAGAGCCTTCCGATTTATATTTCAACCATTACAGTATGTTTAGTATATGATTTTGCCCCCTTTTATTCTCGAGTTACTTTATAAGGGAAAACTGTGATAGGTTTAGCATAGCAGCCATGTTGAGATAGCATTTTTAATTGGCATCATATCTTCTTCTTTTTTTTCCTTTTTTTTTAATAATAATAATAATAATAATTTGATAGTTGGTTGAGGGGATATTTAAAAAAATAATAATTTAATAGTTGGTAGAGGCATATTTGAACTTTAAATGTTTCCGTTATAAATATATGCAAGTTTATATATATATATATATATATATACTCCATGATAATTGTTATTTATCAAGGCCAAAATGCATGCCAATTGATTATTGGTGTATCGTGCCAAATGTGCACAGTAATTATTGAATGATTATTGATAAGTAAAAAAAGTTATATTAATTGTGAGATCCATATGAGAACTTGTAAAAATTAGCCACATTAATAATTTATAAAAATATTACAAAATAATTTGTAATTGTAATATTACTCTTAATGACAATAAACTTTACTGATTGAAATAACAGTATCATTTCTAAATCATGTACAATATTGTCATTTCATTTCAAGAAGTGGAAGAAGCAGGAGTGCTCTAGGTATAAACATAATATTCTAAAAAATATATACCAAAATTTAAAAGTTTTTATTTAAATAAAAATATACCAAAATTTAAAATTTCGTTAGATTTTTTTTTTTTTTTTTCATTTCTTTTTTTCTGGTCAGAGATCCTCTAAATTTTATTTCGTTTATTATATTTATTTGTTCTTTTGTAGGAGTATAACAGAGTAGAGACTTTAGAGAGAGAAGAGAGAGAGAGAGAGAGTACTTGTCGGTCTGTTCTGAGGACGACTCCGATTGCACAAAATCAAAAACTTGTTGTATCAAACGCTTTCCTAATCCAAATTACTCTGAAGACTTGTTCTGCTATGGATTACTACATATAACCAATCGAATGTGACCTCTCCTTCTTCGCCAACTATTCTCACTACCGTTCTTCTCTATGCCTCTCTCTCTCTCATTTTCATCATCTAGATTAACATCTCCTACAGCCTTTTTTCATCGCCATTAATCCAATCAAAATCACTTTTTTCCATCTGGGTTTTCGATTTTAGCTTCTGGGTTTTCTTTTGTTTTCTTGTTCTTGTTCTTGTTCTTCTTCCACTGGTGGTTTGCATATATACACATATATATATTTCTTTGTGTCTCTCTCTCTCTCTCTCACATGGCTGCAGCCTCGTCTGTCACATCTCCGCTGTGCACGTGGCTTGTGGCTGCTTGCATGTCGGTCACGTGCGGAGGGGACCAATCCACGTGCCCTTCCATGTTGGGCTCCTCCTCGCACAGCAACAAGAGACTCTTTGGTGGCAGCAAATGGGGTCGGAGGAAGAGGGTGTTCTTGTCTAAATGTAGCTCCGAATTGCAGAGCCAGAGGGACTTGATTTCCTCTCTCTGTGGATCCAGCTTTCAGGGCCTCATGACTTCTTGCCTCGCTTTCGAGCCTTGCAATCAGTACTATGCCTCCAACGCTTCCTTTTCCTCTCTCTTCGGATCCACCAATGTTCGTGTCCCTTCTAATCGGAGACACACCCGTTTCAATCGAGGCGTCCACTCAGGCACTCCTCATTCCTCAAACTAAGCATTGATTCTTCTCTCTGTTTTTTCTCTTTATTTATGGAATTGGAAATCTGGGATTTTGTTTTACATTTTGTGTGTAATTTGTTCTGGCTTTGTTTGTTTCCAATACCCTCAATTTAATGGGTTTTTTTTTTTTTTCTATGTTCTTGAAGGTAAGATTTGATAATGAAATAACGATTCTTTCAATCTTTATTAATTTGTTTTTTTCCCCTTTTTTCATGTGCTGTGGAAGTTTGGTTTTATTCACTTTTCATTTGGTTGGATAGAGAACTAATAAAGAATAGGAAAAGATGAGGAATTCAAATAATTAAGTTTAGGATTGGCTTATTCCTGAATGAGTTCTTTGTATTACTTTTATGCCAAAGCTATAGGAAAGTGGGGAATAGATGCTAACAGGGTTTTATATTTTATATTTTTCCCCTTCTTTTTTGGTGAGAACTAATTTCACCAAATGAGGTTTATTCATGTACTGCTTTTTTCAGTTGGATTGATATACTAACAGGGTTTTATATTTTATATTTTTCCCCTTCGTTTTGGGTGAGAACTAATTTCACCAAATGAGGTTCATTCATGTACTGCTTTTTGCAGTTGGATTGATATGCCTGGACTTAGGATTGGGAATTTTGTATAACTTAGGTTGTTTCTAGTTTATGTTATGTGGCCATCTTTCAGATTTTATGTCTTACAAGTATTCTGAAGAAAATTAAGATCAGGCCATTTATTGGTGTATCATGTGCATGAAATGGAAGTTCTAGAGCTGCAAAGTACAGGAGCATTGTGGCTGTTCATTCTTTTATTCATAGTATAATGCAGCTGTGTGTGTGTCTGTCTGTCTGTTGAATGGGTTGGTTACTTGAGTCTGGTACACCGACCTTGATTTTAATATATTGTCATCAATATGATTATTAGATTTTGGGCCTTGCTAGCGTCTTCTGACTTTTATTGGTTCAGTAGTGTCAATGTTGCAGGCTTGAGGCAGTCCTATCAATTCAAACCCTAATGTTGATGTTTATTCTTTGGCATGACTCTTATTTGATAAAGCATTAAAATAGAAAAGTTTTTCTGATGTACTAACTACTGCACATTTATCAATACTCTAGGGGAAGCCATGGCTGTTGCTGTGCAACCTTCCAAGGAAGTGGCAACAAAAAAGAAACCAGTCACAAAGCAAAGGCGAGTAGTTGTGACAGGGATGGGTGTGGTGACCCCACTCGGTCATGATCCAGATGTCTTCTACAATAATTTGCTTGAGGGTGTCAGTGGCGTAAGTGAGATAGAGGCTTTTGATTGTGCCCAATTTCCAACGGTAAACCATATTTAAGATTTCTCTTCTTCTAGTGCTTGCTCTGCAGTTTATTCTTAGCATTCTTACTGTTCTTTTTCTCCAGAGAATTGCTGGAGAGATCAAGTCTTTTTCAACTGATGGATGGGTTGCACCAAAACTTTCCAAGAGGATGGACAAATTTATGCTTTACATGCTTACTGCTGGGAAAAAAGCCTTGGCAGATGGTGGAATTACAGAAGATGTAATGAATGAATTAGATAAAGCGAGATGTGGAGTTTTGATTGGCTCAGCAATGGGTGGCATGAAGGTAACATCAAGCCTTCAGCAGTTTGATATACAGTATATAATGAGAATGGAACATGGTTGAAAATATTAAGTTAACCAGAGCTTATACTGGCTGATATTCAATTTGATTGATAACAAGAGCTTTATGAAATCTGTAAGTTCTTGTCACGTCTGCTGCCTTTGTGGTTCCCTAATGCAGTGGAACTTGCAACTAAAAGTCAAGTTCTGATTTTTGCCACATGCCTTAGAGTTGGAATAATGAATGTTTTCAAGCTAGTCTTCTGTCTCTCTAGCTGTAATGGTTTTTGGCAGGAAGTGGAATCCAAAGTATAAAGCCTTAGATGAAACTACGTGACCTGCAGATAGGATGAGAAAGCATATTAATTCTGAAATTTATCAACAATTGTAACTGACTACTTTGTTCTTGTGTTTTGTGTTGTTAACAGGTTTTTAATGATGCGATTGAAGCCTTAAGGATCTCATACAAGAAGATGAATCCTTTCTGCGTACCATTTGCAACTACAAATATGGGCTCTGCCATGCTTGCAATGGATCTGGTCAACTTACTATTTTTTCAATTTTGTGATACACCTTGATGGGTTTTGTAAGTTGGGACTTAAACCTTTTAACAGCTCATTTTTTTATTCAAATTGCAGGGATGGATGGGGCCAAACTATTCTATCTCTACTGCTTGTGCTACAAGCAATTTTTGTATAATGAATGCAGCAAACCATATCATTAGAGGTGAAGCTGTAAGTGTCTTGTAATCAACTCTTTCTCAGCCACAAAGTGTGTGAATCTCTTATATTAGTCTTGTCTTTACATATTTTCATAGAATGATTTGTTGATAAGATGCAACCTTGAAAAGAAAAACTTACAATAAAATAAATCTAAATATATGTTGCGTTTTCTTCTGAAATTGTCATGCAGGATATGATGCTTTCTGGTGGCTCAGATGCAGCCATTATACCTATTGGTATCTCTTTTTTACTTTACCTATGCTGATTTTATCTTAACATGTACCTACTTGTTATAGCATGAATTTTACATAACCTATTATTTTCTTGTTGGTGCAGGCTTGGGAGGTTTTGTGGCATGCAGAGCACTTTCCCAGAGGAACAGTGATCCCACAAAAGCATCGCGCCCTTGGGACAGTGTATGTTATCAATAATCCTTTTGCTTCCATATCTTCTTTTTTCTTTTGTCATTGTTTACATCTGAGAACTTTATATCATGTTTCAGTTAACTTATCCAAAACTGTTGATTATCAACATTATGGATTGTGTGAATTTAATTTTCTATTTTCTAATAGAAATAGGAAGCTAAGTTCATAATATCTTGTTATTATATGTTGTCAATGGCACTTATACTGGTAGCAAATATGCTCTAGATCTGAGTTTCTATACTAATTGAAATTTAGGCAATTCTCCTAAAGATATTACACTCATTTCTTTGATTGTTGATTGAGGGAAGATAAACAAGGTCTCAATCCTGTTTTTTAGTTTCTTACTTGGTATAGTTCATGTGTGTTACCATAACATCTGATTTTTGTTATTCAACAGAATCGTGATGGATTTGTCATGGGTGAAGGAGCTGGGGTTTTGCTCTTAGAAGAATTAGAGCATGCTAAGGTATTTTAACTCTAACTCAATAAAGTCCATGTCCTATATGTCTGTAGGCATTTCCCTTTAAGCCTGTCAGTTATTCTTTGGGGCCTCATTTGCTTTTAGATTACCAGCCATTGTGTTCATTGACCCACTTTCAGTGGTATTTCTGCTGTCCCTCTAGTTTCTTCAAGTTATATCAAATCACTTTTTCATGTTGGAATATCCACTGGTATTCATTTTACTAGTGTGAATTAGATGTTTTTTTATTTTGTTATCCTCAACTGCCTCTGAATTTCATGCATGCAAACATATTTTAACTCTAACTCAATAAAGTCCATGTCCCATATGTCTTTAGGCATTTCCCTTTAAGCCTGTCAGTTATTCTTTGGGGCCTCATTTGCTTTTAGATTACCGGCCATTGTGTTCATTGACCCACTTTCAGTGGCATTTCTGTTGTCCCTCTAGTTTCTTCAAGTTATATCAAATCACTTTTTCATGTTGGAATATCCACTGGTATTCATTTTACTAGTGTGAATTAGATTTTTTTTATTTTTTATTTTGTTATCCTCAACTACCTATGAATTTTCAAGCATGCTAAGTTATTTTAACTCTAACTCAATAAAGTCCATGTCCTATATGTCTGTAGGCATTTCCCTTTAAGCCTGTCAGTTATTTTTTGGGCCTCGTTTGCTTTTAGATTACCAGCCATTGTGTTCCTTGACCCACTTTCAGTGGCATTTCTGTTGTCCCTCTAGTTTCTTCAAGTTATATCAAATCACTTTTTCATGTTGGAATATCCACTGGTATTCATTTTACTAGTGTGAATTAGATGACTTTTTATTTTGTTATCCTCAGCTACCTCTGAATTTTCATGAACTGATATTTCTAATTCTATATTTTCTTGCTTGCTAAAGAGTGGTGATCAGTGAAGCTCAATCATTACTTTGTATAGCCTGTGATATCATGTTTCTTTTTTGTAAATAACTCTGCCAGCTGATTTCTGATTTTGCAGAGAAGAGGTGCAAATATCTATGCAGAATTTCTTGGTGGAAGCTTCACTTGTGATGCTTATCACATGACTGAACCACATCCCGATGGTAACATGCCTTCTCTTTGGTACTTAAATTTCAACCCTTGAAAAGGTTGCATTTCTTTAATAGCTTTTCTTGAGGGAGCATGTACAGTGGACTTATTTCCTGCATCTATTCTACTCTTCCTGAGTTCTTTTCTGTCATAATAATTTTTAAACTAATTTATATGATACTGTACCTATACTGTGTTGCTACTAACTGCCTCATAAAGTGAGTTGTAGTTCACCAAATTGACCACCTGAATTGCTGCTTTATGTCCACAATCTTTATAGCAAAGGCAGTGGCACAGAAAGACAATAAAACCTGAAAATCAGTTGCATAATTGTCAAAACTCCACTAAGCTATACCCTCTGGTAGACTGGCACCATATCCCCTGTTAATACATCCAGGATTGCTATGAATTCTTCTTTTACTCATGCATATTTCCACCCCTCAATTTATTGGTGATAATTGCTTTTATCTAAGTAGAATACCTTCTTAATTGGTTACCATTTTGTTAAATATTTTGGGCAAGGAACCATATGCAAATCCTGACTTCATCAACACTTTTGTACCTTGTATCCTTCCATAAAATTGGGTGCTAAAATTCTTAACTAATATCCCTCCAAAAACAGGGGCTGGCGTTATCCTTTGTGTAGAAAAGGCATTAGCTCAGTCTGGGGTATCTAGGGAAGATGTGAATTACATAAATGCACATGCTACATCCACACCAGCTGGAGACCTGAAAGAGTATCAAGCACTTCTTCAATGTTTTGGCCAGAATCCTGAGGTAACTTGTATTCATAATGTTTGTTCTTTATGCCATTTGCTTCTGATGATACCATATTTCAAATACTTGATGAGATTACTGTATTCTGATACCTGATAATATCTCTGCTTTCTACAGTTAAAAGTGAATTCTACAAAATCTATGATTGGTCACCTATTAGGAGCAGCTGGTGCGGTGGAAGCTGTTGCAGCAATACAGGTAAACAATTTATGTCTTGATATGGTGATTCTAAATTCAAGAAATATAATCTTGGCTAAATTTCAAATTTCACCCTCTAACTTTGACCAAAATTCAATTTAGTCCTCTAATTATAATTCCATTCAATCAAGTCTAGAACTTTCAAGTTTATTCAAATCAGACCTCCCGTTAGTCTCCGTCAAAAAAGCTCCATTAGGGACCCTCTAAACGACGACATTTTGTTCTGCCAAATCCATGCTTTAGAGGGTCTCTAATGGAGCTTTGTTGATGGAGACTAACAAGAGGCCTGAAATGAATAAACGTGAAAGTTAGGACTAAATTGAACGAAAGTGAAGTTAGATGACTGAATTGAATTTTGGTCAAAGTTAGAGGGTACAATATATAACTTAGCCTATAATCTTTATAAATTTATTCTCATAATGGAAAGTATTCCCAAAAGGACTATTTGAATTGTTTTTCTTTTTTTCCTTGGGTTGGCATAATTCGAACTCATGAAGCAGATTAATGCTTATTGACATGTTTTTCTTCATGATAGGCAATACGAACAGGGTGGGTTCATCCTAATGTCAACTTGGAAAACCCTGATGAAATGGTGGTATGTTTGCCTACTGCATCGTTTGTGACTTTTTGTTTATATCGTGATATTCCTTGCCATTATGTGTTCTTTAACCATGATGAATCGAGTACGGGATTATCTAATGATGTCAACATATCAATTCAGGACAAAAATGTGCTGGTGGGCCCAAAGAAAGAGAGACTGAACATTAAGGCAGCGTTGTCTAATTCATTTGGGTTTGGTGGTCACAATTCATCAATCATATTTGCTCCTTACAAGTGAAAGACCTGGCAGGCTACTCCAACCTTGCTGTAATGCTGAAGGTATGTGGGTTCCAAGATATCTCCTATCTGTAGTAAATGGAAATTGGGATATGAGAGAGAGTGCATGCCAAGGGTCACATTATTCAAGACAATTTCCTAGATAAATACTTTTTTTTGCTCCAAGATACCAATGTGGGCCGCTCAATGCTGACATTCAATTTTGAGTATGCTATGACAAAAAATTTAAAAAACCAAAAGGTTTATCTGAACTATCTGGAGGTAGAACAGTATGAGCAGCTTTTACATCCATTGCATGCGTAAATTACCGGCAAGTTAACTGAAAAAGAAAACTGGCGTGGTGTATTTGTCAGGTTTGCTGTTAGTATTGATGGGCTGGCAACATCTTGGAGTTGGTGAATAGTCATGAAATGTTCCATGTACCGATCGTCAATTTGTTTAGTTGCATGGCCTTATGCAATAGAATTACTTTGGGACGGCTGGTCAGGAAAGAAGATGGATGGCCCTGGATTGAGATAGAGAAAGCTTTAAAATTAACGTGTTGGTTATCATGAAATACTCTTGCTTCCATTGTTGTTATAAGTTTTTCCTTCTATCATAAACAAAGCTATAAGTAGGGCTTGATATACTTGATACTTGCCACTGAAATTTGAACCACCACTACATGGCAGTATTGGCCTGTTTAAGTTTTGTTTTTCATGTACATTTAGATGGCTGCTCTAATTGTATTGATAGCCATTTGTAATGAATTTTGAGTTGGCAGTTGCATAGATGTTATTATATGTGATGTTCTATGTGCTTGCTAGTATGTTGCTTGAGATCAGCCAAAATATCCATGATAATCTTGTGATTTATTACCCCATAAAGTAACTAAACAACAATAGTTTGAACACATATTAGCCAAAGTGCTGTGTAGCTCAACGGAGTCGTGCAGGGTTCAAATCCCTATACCCCATTGTAACTATTGAATTCTCAAAAAAGAGCACACATTAGCCGTGCACAATCGAAGGGCACATGAAGAACTGGCATGTCTAACTGCTTTTTTCTTTTTAATCTATTTTTTTAGCCCATTCCTTCTGTTTCTCTTAAAATCTTGCACTTCCAAGTGTTTTAGCTTTTAAATCTCCCATCACTTAATGCAGCATGTGGCATGCTGAAGGAAAGATGTTTATAGGCTGATGGTTGAGGTAATAATTAATAATAAAAAAGGTGCTATCTGACTAGAAGACCACAGAATTTTAGATTGATATAGAAAGGAAATTTTTGGAGCTAATAAAAAACCTCCTGGGAACCCAATATTTCATTAGTACGGCATGTATTTTTTTAGAATTTGTTTTTTTTGAGAGAGTTTCAATTTATAGCGTTCATTTCTAATGATAACTTTTTATGATTAGACCAAAGCACCAATCAATTTTTAGTGTAGGTGAGAATTGAATTTCAAATTTTTTATTCAACAATCATAAACTTTTTCACAACTAAACGATGAATAGTCTTTCATATTCTCCCTATAAACTTGGCTCACAACTTATCTTAACAAAAGACGAAAAAAAGAGGGGAGGAGGTGAGAGATTCATTAAAAGAAAGACCAAAAATTAATACTATTTTGTTATTAATTAAAGAATCAAACTTATGAAATAATTTCAATTTAAAGCTCATCCCATCTTCGTGATTTATTTTAGTTACTCTGAGCAATAACAAAGCAGAGAGACAAAAAAATTCACTGATTAAACTCTCTGTTCCACATAAGCCTACTGTTTGCAAAACAATTTGGCTCATCGAACAGAATGGGTAGAGAGGGAAAACTCCATTAAAGAGAGAAAGTTGAACTTGGATAGAAAGTTACTGCCCAAAAATAAAACCTAGTTACCTAAGTGAAACACAGTTTTATTAATGGTTTTCCATTAATCCAATCAAAATTACTTTTTTCCATCTGGGTTTTCGATTTTAACTTCTGGGTTTTCTTCGGTTTTCTTGTTCTTCTTCCATTGGTGGTTTGCATATATACATATATATTTCTTTGTGTCTCTCTCACGTGGCTCAGCCTCGGCTGTCACATCTCCGCCTTGCATGTCGGTCACGTGTGGAGGGGACCAATCCACGTGCCCTTCCATGTTGGGCTCCTCCTCGTACAGCTGCAACAACCGACTCTTCGGCAGCAAATGGGGTCGGTGGTCGGTGGTCGGTGGAAGAGGAGGGTGTTCTTGTATAAATTTAGCTCCGAATTGCAGAGCCAGAGGGACTTGATTTCCTGGGCCTCATGACTTCTTGCCTCGCTTTCGAGTCTTGCAATCAGTACTATGCCTCCAACGCTTCCTTTTCCTCTCTCTTCGGATCCAGCAATGTTCGTGTTCCTTCAAATCGGAGACACACCCGTTTCAATCGAGCCGTCCATTCAGGTACTCCTCGTTCCTCATTAGCTTCTCCTTTTTTTTTTCTTAACTAAACATTGATTCTTCTCTCTGTTTTTTTCTTTATTTATGGAATTGGAAATCTGGGATTTTGTTTTACATTTTGTGTATAATTTGTTCTGGCTTTGTTTGTTTCCAATATCTCAATTTAATGGGTTTTTTCTATGTTCTTGAAGGTAGATTTGATAGTGAAATAATGATTCTTTCAATCTTTATTAATTTGTTTTTCCCCTTTTTTCATGTGCTGTGGAAGTTTGGTTTTATTCACTTTTCATTTGGTTGCATAGAGAACTAATAAAGAATAGGAAAAGATGAGGAATTCAAATAATTACGACACAGGAGAACCAGAACAAAACTTAAATAACAATAAAATAAAGGGATATGACCTAGGAGCCAGCACCTAGGCCTGGCTTGGAGTCAGCACCAAGCGAAGAAACTACTAGGAGTCAACACCTGGGGTAGACTTTGAGTCAACACCAGACTTGTCTCCTCAAGTAGTACAATAAGTTGTTTATAAAGGATTACTAAACCCTAGATCTAATTGGCTAGGAAACCTTAATTGCCTTATTATGAAAATAACATTGATTCCAAATTAAAATATTAATAGCCTAATAAACTACAAGGACCTAAAACACAAAAAATACAATTGACTTGCAAACATAAATAATACTAAATAAAAATCTTCTTGCGTCTCCCGCATCATTCTCCTCTGGTTGGAGAAAACTCGACTTCGAGTTTTAAAACATTGAAGGATTAGGATGCTGACAAGTAACACTTGCTTCAAGTTTGGAATCACCTTAGGAAGCACAGGGAAAAGAAAAACCTTGAATTCCACCATGATAAACTCTTCTGGAATAACAAAATCAATGTGTGAAATCAACATAATCTTATCTTGAACCATTGGAAGCAGTATGTTATCCACTTTCTCCATTTTAGCAAACTGTTTGTCTTCATGCACCATGGAAGGCTGATCAAAAGCAGATTCATTAACTTCCAATATCACATCATGTGCATCCTCTAACATAATACTCTCTTTAGACACCATCTCTTCACCTTGCTGCTTTTCAATAGATTCATTTCCTTGCACGCATGTTAAAGCAACACTTGTCAAGGTATGTACGTTTGTGTCAACATTAGGCTTTGGTGTTGCTGGAGGATTCTCCACGACCAAGATATCATCATCAATGTTGTCTTCTATTGGGGCAGCAATAAGTTCATTGTGATCAAGTATCCTTGGTTTCGCAATTGAATTGGTTTGAGTCTTCTTTTGCTTCATCTAAGCAATCCTATCTTGAACATCTTTCATGAGCTTTACAGATAATTCCTTTAATTCCTTAGTAGATAATTCCTTGATAGATTGTTCAAAAGTGCGCTGAGGACATGAAATGAGATGAAGATTAGGATTCATCGTATTTGCTTCAACTTGAAAAGTACCACACTGAGATTGGGGTAGATACTTAGCTCGATAGTATGGTGACAATTACTCATCACAAAGTTTTTCTTTCATATCTTCCCACACACTAATGGCAGGTTCATACTTCATATAGCGGAAATATTCAAGGTTCTCCCAAAGCCTTTGTGCTTTACCTCTTAACTTCAACTTGGCATACCTAACCTTTTTGTTATTTGCAAAATTTGCTTGCTCAAAGAATTGCTCCATCCCATTCATCTAGTTGACAAAATTTCATGGATAAGTTTCACAACCATCAAAATAAGGTGCTTCTAATATTACCATGATTCTCTAAAATAGTGCTTCAACAAATAGTTGCTGTGATTTTTCTCTGGACAAATCGTTGGAATGGGCTTCTAAGACTGTTCTCCCAAATAGTTGCTGGGATTGGGCTTGTTGACAGGTTTGGATTTCGTGCTTTTCTTTTTTTCTTTTTTCTTTTTTTTTTTCCTTTTTTGGGATAGTGGGTGGGCACTCACTTAAAGGCTTGGGTTTAAAAACTGACTTCGGTTGGCTTGTTGGTTTGCGTAGTTTACTTGGACTGGATTAGGGAATATTAAAATCCAAAAGGCTTCCTAATTGGGTGGGTCAAAAACAAGTGGGGGAACTTGATTAACAAATGGGTCGAGTGGGGGTTTTCAAATACTAAAGGGTACTTGAGTTAAAAAGAAAAAGGACCGGGCTAGGCGTTACCTTTGAGATCAGATCGATGGGAGGCACTTGTGTAGCAGTTGGATGGTGGTGTGGTGGCCCAAGTGAGGGTTGGTTTTGCGGTGGGTCCATGGTTGGCGATGGAGGTTGCAGGCTACTGTTAGTGGCTGGTGGCGGAACAGTGAAGGTGGCGCGATGTACGACGGCACTTGGGTTTTGTGGGTTGTGGGTAGGTTTGTGGTTGTGGTGGCTGGCTTTTCTAGCAGCTGGTGTGGTGCTTCAACGGTGGCCAAGATTCACAATGGTCAGCACCAAGCAGGGAAAGACCAAACGACAATTTTTTTCATTCATCAAAATATTAACTGTCTCCTCAAGGAGTACAATAGGTTGTTTATAAAGGATTACTAAACCCTAGTTCTAATTGGCTAGGAAACCCTAATTGCCTTATTACGAAAATAACATTGCTTCCAAATTAAAATATTAATAGCCTAATAAACTACAAGAACCTAAAACATAAAAAATACAATTGACTTGCAAACATAAATAATTCTAAATAAAAATCTTCTTGCATCTACCACACCAAATTAAGTTTAGGATTGGCTTATTGTTGAATGAGTTCTTTGGATTATTTTTATGCCAAAGCTATAGGAAAGTGGGGAATACGCATTGTCATTCTTTGTCTGAATTTCTTAATTCTGTTAGTCTCTCTTTTTGATTGATTTGTATTCTTTTCAGTGCAATGAGTTTACTATCGTAAATTCATTGTACTTTTATTATCAATAAAGTCTGTTATTACCTATCAAAAAAAAAGGCAAGTGGGGAATAGAAAATAACAGGGTTTTATATTTTATATTTTTCCCCTTGTCTTTTGGTGAGAACTAATTTCACCAAATGAGGTTCATTCATGTACTGCTTTTTGCAGTTGGATTGATAAACTAACAGGGTTTTATATTATATATTTTTCCCCTACTTTTTGGGTGAGAACTAATTTCACCAAATGAGGTTCATTTATGTACTGCTTTTTGCAGTTGGATTGATATGCCTGGACTTAGGATTGGGAATTTTGCATAACTTAGGTTGTTTCTAGTTTATGTTATGTGGCGATCTTTCAGATTTTATGTTTTACAAGTATTCAGAAGAAAATTAAGATCAGGCCATTTCTTGGTGTATCACGTGCATGAAATGGAAGTTCTAGAGCTGCAAAGTACAGGAGCATTGTGGCTGTTCATTCTTTTATTCATAGTATAATGCAGCTGTGTGTGTGTCTGTCTGTTGAATGGGTTGGTTACTTGAGTCTGGTACACTGACCTTGATTTTAATATATTGTCATCAATATGATTATTAGATTTTGGGCCTTGCTAGCGTCTTCTGACTTTTATTGGTTCAGTCGTGTCAATGTTGCAGGCTTGAGGCAGTCCTATCAATTCAAACCCTAATGTTGATGTTTATTCTTTGGCATGACTCTTATTTGATAAAGCATTAAAATAGAAAAGTTTTGCTGATGTACTAACTACTGCACATTTATCAATACTCTAGGGGAAGCCATGGCTGTTGCTGTGCAACCTTCCAAGGAAGTGGCAACAAAAAAGAAACCAGTCACAAAGCAAAGGCGAGTAGTTGTGACAGGGATGGGTGTGGTGACCCCACTTGGTCATGATCCAGATGTCTTCTACAATAATTTGCTTGAGGGTGTCAGTGGCGTAAGTGAGATAGAAGCTTTTGATTGTGCCCAATTTCCAACGGTAAACCATATTTAAGATTTCTCTTCTTCTGGTGCTTGCTCTGCAGTTTATTCTTAGCATTCTTACTGTTCTTTTTCTCCAGAGAATTGCTGGAGAGATCAAGTCTTTTTCAACTGATGGATGGGTAGCGCCAAAACTTTCCAAGAGGATGGACAAATTTATGCTTTACATGCTTACTGCTGGGAAAAAAGCCTTGGCAGATGGTGGAATTACAGAAGATGTAATGAATGAATTAGATAAAGCGAGATGTGGAGTTTTGATTGGCTCAACAATGGGTGGCATGAAGGTAACATCAAGCCTTCAGCAGTTTGATATACAGTATATAATGAGAATGGAACATGGTTGAAAATATTAAGTTAACCAGAGCTTATACTGGCTGATATTCAATTTGATTGATAACAAGAGCTTTATGAAATCTGTAAGTTCTTGTCACGTCTGCTGCCTTTGTGGTTCCCTAATGCAGTGGAACTTGCAACTAAAAGTCAAGTTCTGATTTTTGCCACATGCCTTAGAGTTGGAATAATGAATGTTTTCAAGCTAGTCTTCTGTCTCTCTAGCTGTAATGGTTTTTGGCAGGAAGTGGAATCCAAAGTATAAAGCCCTAGATGAAACTACGTGACTTGCAGACAGGATGAGAAAGCATATTAATTCCAAAATTTATCAACAATTGTAACTGACTACTTTGTTCTTGTGTTTTGTGTTGTGAACAGGTTTTTAATGATGCGATTGAAGCCTTAAGGATCTCATACAAGAAGATGAATCCTTTCTGCCCACCATTTGCAACTACAAATATGGGTTCTGCCGTGCTTGCAATGGATCTGGTCAACTTACTATTTTTTCAACTTTGTGATACACCTTGATGGGTTTTCTAAGTTGGGACTTAAACCTTTTAACAGCTCATTTTTTTATTCAAATTGCAGGGATGGATGGGGCCAAACTATTCTATCTCTACTGCTTGTGCTACAAGCAATTTTTGCATAACGAATGCAGCAAACCATATCATTAGAGGTGAAGCTGTAAGTGTCTTGTAATCAACTCTTTCTCAGCCACAAAGTGTGTGAGTCTCTTATATTAGTCTTGTCTTTACATATTTTCATAGAATGATTTGTTGATAAGATGCAACCTTGAAAAGAAAAACTTACAATAAAATAAATCTAAATATATGTTGCGTTTTCTTCTGAAATTGTCATGCAGGATGTGATGCTTTCTGGTGGCTCAGATGCAATCATTATACCCATTGGTATCTCTTTTTTACTTTACCTATGCTGATTTTATCTTAGCATGCACCTACTTGTTATAGCATGAATTTTACATAACCTATTATTTTCTTGTTGGTGCAGGCTTGGGAGGTTTAGTGGCATGCAGAGCACTTTCCCAGAGGAACAGTGATCCCACAAAAGCATCGCGCCCTTGGGACAGTGTATGTTATCAATAATCCTTTTGCTTCCATATCTTCTTTTTTCTTTTGTCATTGTTTACATCTGAGAACTTTATATCATGTTTCAGTTAACTTATCCAAAACTGTTGATTATCAACATTATGGATCGTGTGAATTTAATTTTCTATTTTCTAATAGAAATAGGAAGCTAAGTTCATAATATCTTGTTATTATATGTTGTCAATGGCTCTTATTCTGATAGCAAATATGCTCTAGATCTGAGTTTCTATACTAATTGAACTTTAAGCAATTCTTTTAAAGATATTACAGTCATTTCTTTGATTGTTGATTGAGGGAAGATAAACAAGGTCTCAATCCTGTTTTTTAGTTTCTTACTTGGTATAGTTCATGTGTGTTACCATAACATCTGATTTTTGTTATTCAACAGAATCGAGATGGATTTGTTGTGGGTGAAGGAGCCGGGGTTTTGCTCTTAGAAGAATTAGAGCATGCTAAGGTATTTTAACTCTAACTCAATAAAGTCCATGTCCTATATGTCTGTAGACATTTTCCTTTAAGCCTGTCAGTTATTCTTTGGGGCCTCATTTGCTTTTAGATTACCAGTCATTGTGTTCATTGACCCACTTTCAGTGGCATTTCTGCTGTCCCTCTAGTTTCTTCAAGTTATATCAAATCACTTTTTCATGTTGGAATATCCACCGGTATTCATTTTACTAGTGTGAATTAGATGTTTCTTTATTTTGTTATCCTCAACTACCTCCGAATTTTAATGCATGCTAACAAATTTTAACTCTAACTCAATAAAGTCCATGTCCTATATGTCTGTAGGCGTTTCCCTTTAAGCCTGTCAGTTATTCTTTGGGGCCTCATTTTCTTTTAGATTACTAGCCATTGTGTTCATTGACCCACTTTCAGTGGCATTTCTGTTGTCCCTCTAGTTTCTTCAAGTTATACCAAATCACTTTTTCATGTTGGAATATCCACTGGTATTCATTTTACTAGTGTGAATTAGATTTTATTTTTTTGTTATCCTCAACTACCTTTGAATTTTCAAGCATGCTAATGTATTTTAACTCTAACTCAATAAAGTCCATGTCCTATATGTCTGTAGGCATTTCCCTTTAAGCCTGTCAGTTATTCTCCAGGACTCATTTGCTTTTAGATTACCAGCCATTGTGTTCCTTGACCCACTTTCAGTGGCATTTCTGTTGTCCCTCTAGTTTCTTCAAGTTATATCAAATCACTTTTTCATTTTGGAATATCCACTGGTATTCATTTTACTAGTGTGAATTAGATGACTTTTTATTTTGTTATCCTCAGCCACCTCTGAATTTTCATGAACTGATATTTCTAATTCTATATTTTCTTGCTTGCTAAAGTGTGGTGATCAGTGAAGCTCAATCATTACTTTGTGTAGCCTGTGATATCATGTTTCTTTTTTGTAAATAACTCTGCCAGCTGATTTCTGATTTTGCAGAGAAGAGGTGCAAATATCTATGCAGAATTTCTTGGTGGAAGCTTCACTTGTGATGCTTATCACATTACTGAACCACATCCTGATGGTAACATGCCTTCTCTTTGGTACTTAAATTTCAACCCTTGAAAAGGTTGCATTTCTTTAATGGTTTTTCTTGAGGGAGCATGCACCGTGGACTTATTTCCTGCATCTATTCTACTCTTCCTGAGTTCTTTTCTGTCATAATAATTTTTAAACTAATTTATATGATACTGTACCTATACTGTGTTGCTACTAACTCCTCATAAAGTGAGTTGTAGTTCACCAAATTGACCTCCTGAATTGCTGCTTTAGGTCCACAATCTTGATAGCAAAGGCTGTGGCACAGAAAGACAATAAAACCTGAAAATCAGTTGCATAATTGTCAAAACTGGCACCATATCCCCTGTTAATACATCCAGGATTGCTATGAATTCTTTTTTTACTCATGCATATTTCCACCTCTCAATTTAACAGTGATATTTGCTTTTATCTAAGTAGAATACCTTCTTAATTGGTTACCATTTTGTTAAATATTTTGGGAAAGTAACCATATGCAAATCCTGACTTCATCAACACTTCTGTCCCTTGTATCCTTCCATAAAATTGGGTGCTAAAATTCTTAACTAATGTCCCTAATATCCCTCCAAAAACAGGGGCTGGCGTTATCCTTTGCGTAGAAAAGGCATTAGCTCAGTCTGGGGTATCTAGGGAAGATGTGAATTACATAAATGCACATGCTACATCCACACCAGCTGGAGACCTAAAAGAGTGTCAAGCACTTCTTCATTGTTTTGGCCAGAATCCTGAGGTAACTTGTATTCATAATGTTTGTTCTTTATGCCATTTGCTTCTGATGATACCATATTTCAAATACTTGATGAGATTACCGTATTCTGATACCTGATAATATCTCTGCTTTCTACAGTTAAGAGTGAATTCTACAAAATCTATGATTGGTCACCTATTAGGAGCAGCTGGTGCAGTGGAAGCTGTTGCAGCGATACAGGTAAACAATTTATGTCTTGATGTGGTGATTCTAAATTCAAGAAATATAATCTTGGCTAAATTTCAAATTGCACCCTCTAACTTTGACGAAAATTCAATTTAGTCCTCTAACTATAATTCCATTCAATCAAGTCTAGAACTTTCAAGTTTATTCAATTCAGACCTCCAGTTAGTCTCCGTCAAAAAAGCTCCGTTAGGAACCCTCTAAACAACGACATTTTGTTCTGGACTGAAATGAATAAACGTGAAAGTTAGGACTAAACTGAACGAAAGTGAAGTTAGATGACTGAATTGAATTTTGATTAAAGTTAGAGGGTGCAATATATAACTTAGCCTATAATCTTTATAAATTTATTCTCATAATGGTAAGTATTCCCAAAAGGACTACTTGAATTGTTTTTCCTTTTTCCTTGGGTTGGCATAATTCGAACTCATGAAGCAGATTAATGCTTTTTGACATGTGTTTCTTCATGATAGGCAATACGAACAGGGTGGGTTCATCCTAATGTCAACTTGGAAAACCCTGATGAAGGGGTGGTATGTTTGCCTACTGCCTACTTTGTGACTTTTGTTTATATCGTGATATTCCTTGCCATTATGTGTTCTTTAACCATGATGAATCAAGCACGGGATTATCTAATGATGTCAACATATCAATTCAGGACAAAAATGTGCTGGTGGGCCCAAAGAAAGAGAGACTGAACATTAAGGCAGCGTTGTCTAATTCATTTGGGTTTGGCGGTCACAATTCATCAATCATATTTGCTCCTTACAAGTGAGACCTGGCAGGCTACTCCAGCCTTGCTGTAATGCTGAAGGTATGTGGGTTCCAAGATATCTCCTATCTGTAGTAAATGGTAATTGGGATATGTGATGAATACGTGGGTTCCAAGATATCATATGAGAGAGAGAGCATGCCAAGGGTCACATTATTCAAGACAATTTCCTAGATAAATACTTTTTTTTGCTCCAAGATACCAATGTGGGCCGCTCAATGCTGACATTCAATTTTGAGTATGCTATGACAAAAAATTTAAAAAACCAGAAGGTTTATCTGAACTATCTGGAGGTAGAACAGTATGAGCAGCTTTTACATCCATTGCATGCGTAATTTACCAGCAAGTTAATTGAAAAAGAAAACTGGCATGGTGTGTGCTGTTAGTATTGATGAGCTGGCAACATCTTGGAGTTGGTGAATAGTCATGAAATGTTCCATGTACTGATCGTCAATTTGTTTAGTTGCATGGCCTCATGCAATAGAATTACTTTGGGACGGCTGGTCAGGAAAGAAGATGGATGGCCCTGGATTGAGATAGAGAAAGCTTCAAAATTAACGTGTTGGTTATCATGAAATACTCTTGCTTCCATTGTTGTTATAAGTTTTTCCTTCTATCATAAACAAAGCTATAAGTAGGGCTTGATATTCGCCATGGAAATTTGAACCACCATGGCAGTATTGGCCTGTTTAAGTTTTGTTTTTCATGCACATTTAGATGGCTGCTCTAATTGTATTGATAGCCATTTGTAATGAATTTTGAGTTGGCAGTTGCATAGATATTATATGTGATGTTCTATGTGCTTGCTAGTATGTTGCTTGAGATCAGCCAAAATATCCATGATAGTCTTGTGATACCCCCATAAAGTAACTAAACAACAATAGTTTGAGCACATATTAGCCAAAGAGCTGTGTAGCTCAACGGAGACGTGCAGGGTTCAAATCCCTATACCCCTTTGTAACAATTGAATTCTCAAAAAAGAGCACACATTAGCCCTGCACAATCAAAAGTGCACATGAAGAACTGGCTTGTCTAACTGCTTTTTTCTTTTTAATCTTTTTTTTTAGCCCATTCCTTTTGTTTCTCTTAAAATCTTGCACTTCCAAGTGTTTTAGCTTTTAAATCTCCCATCACTTGATGCAGCATGTGGCATGTGGCATGCTGAAGGGAAGACGTTTATATGCTGATGGTTGAGGTAATAATTAATAATCAAAAAGGTGCTATCTGACTAGAAGATCACGCAGAATTTTAGATTGATATAGAAAGGCAATTTTTGGAGCTAATAAAAAACCCCTGGGGAACCCAATATTTCATTGGTATGGCATGTATTTTCCTAGAACTTTTTTTTTTTTTTTTTTTTTTAAAAGAGTTTCAATCTATAGCGTCCATACCAAGACACCAATCGGATTTTAGTATAGACAAAGATTGAACTCTAAATTTCTTATTCAACTATCAGAAACTTTTCCAGAACTAAACAATGCATAATTTTTCATATTCTCCCAATAAACTTGGTTCACAACTTCTCTTAGCAAAATACAAAAAAAAAAAAAAAAAAGGAGAGGAGAAGAGAGATTAATTAAAAGAAAGACCAAAAATTAATACCATTTTGTTATTAATTAAAGAATCTAACTTATGAAATAATTTCAATTTAAAGCTCATCCCATCTTCGTTATTTATTTTATTTACTCTGAGCAATAACAAAGCAGAGAGACAAAAATGCACTGATCAAACTCTCTGTTTCACATAAGCCTACTGTTTGTAAAACAATTTGGCTCATCGAACAGAATGGGTAGAGAGAGAAAACTACATTAAAGAGAGAAAGTTGAACTTGGATAGAAAGTTACTGCCCAAAAATAAAACCTAGTTACCTAAGTGAAACACAGTTTTATTAATGGTTTTCCTTCCTTTTTCATAGAATAACAAAAAAGAACAAATATGAACAAAGGCTTTGGGCCAGGAAACCACCACGGGCCCATTAACAGGACTTCACAGTTGCCCTAATTAGACTTCCTTATGAGACCGTTTTATTGATGAGAGAAAAATATTAAAACCTCCACTACCAATGACATTATAAATACAGATCATCAAAAAATTCTATAAATAACAAAAAACATTTCAGTTATGGGTTTTTCCCATCATATTGTAGTTACAGAGAACCAACATAATACCTTGATTCCTATCTAATTTACACCTTACAAAAATTGGAGCCCCCAAATAAAATTACCAGGAACAAAAAAACAAATCAAAAAAAAAATTTCAAAACCTGTAGGATTGCACATCTCTGAGTTGATATATTAAAACAATGTAGAAAGTTCTCCTTCACCTGCTCTTTTTCTTGCTGCCTTTCTTTTGACTCTTTTTAATCTTCAAGCCCCTGGTCGAGAGTGCACTTGAGACACTCTTGCCTTCAAGTTTTTTCGTCATCTTTACCACACTTGCCATTCCTTTTCTTGCGGCTGCACGATGCTCAGGTCTACGGCTCATCATTTTGCGATCAAGCGGCCAATATGCATATGGTTCAAGCTTGCCCTTCTTCTTCAAGTCCCCACCTGCCTTTTTGCTAGAGTACTCACTACCAGTGTACGCCCAACCAGAGTCTGATGTCTTCCTGCGCTTCTGGTTTCCCTTCGAGGAATTTGCTGACAAGTGACTATCTGCTTCACTCTTTGGATCATAATCAGTTTCAGAGGGAGTTTTCTCCGGTTCTTCTTCCTCACGAATAATCAAGCGCCCTGCAGGGTCCAGTTCTGGCTCATCCGAATCTGCCTTTCGCTTGAGATGTTTTGATCGAAGAGCTGATAATGTTTTTTGCCTATCGAGCAAGTCAAGTGGCTCATCCTCAAGTTGGTCAAGCAAGTGTTCAGGCAAGCTCACACCTGCTCTTCTCTTGGAGCTGGAGAGAGAAAAATTGGATTTGTTATGACAGGAAGTAAAAGTTGATAAAAATACATAGGTGACGTTCAATGAAGCAGCTAACAATATAATTACAAGAAATGATCTTATTAGACCAGGACAATTTAATTGTCACGCTTTTTTTTTGGGGGGGAAGGGGTGGGGGGGGAGTTACATTGCTCACGATTGGACTGAACCTTGTCTACTATCGTCTACTAGGAAATCCCCAGACAGTCATTGACCTACACACATTCATCTTTAACAGCCCAAAATGACATTCTCCAATCAATTATGTAGATAAAATGAGCAGACTCAAAGGTCCAAAACTGACCGTAATGAAGCTGCTTTGGATTTTCGCTGTGAGGGAGCCTTGCTCTGTTGACTAGTCATTGTCCTGCCATCCATATACTCAGCATCACTTCCCTCAGTTTCTTCATCGCCAAAATCAGAAAATATTTTTGTGTGATTCCATCTGCTTAGCCTGAAAAAAATAAAAATTAAAAAAATAATTACAAAAGTCACCAATGTGCAGGTGAAGTAGTGAGTCTAGTGACTAAAAACAGATGGATTCTTTTTTTTTTGGGTGCATGAATTTGAATTTGTATGACATTGATTCACACAATGGCTGTTCACTACTTCAATAGCTCCCATAGTTTACAAATTGAAGGCTAATTGTTTGATTTTGTATACTATGCGAGTACCAGGAGCCAGATGCCTCAGTGCTAGCCTAGCTACTTATAGTCCACAGAGACTTCTGGTACAGGACACATGGCAGTTGCCACACCAACACAGTGACACTGTGCCTACTTCATGAAACTAGAAATTGGATTGTATTAAACATATATCAGAGCATTGAATTCATCTAAACATCAAGGGCAGAAGCACAAAGACATGCATGTTCATCTTCACATATGTAGTATATGTATATTCATCTATGAAAATTATATTACAACAGATTGAAACCTGGACGTTGTTGCCTTTGATAATTGAGACCTTGCTTCTGAATTAGCCCTTAGTTTCTTCTCATTCCGTTCCTTGATCTGTGTTTGACAAGTATCGCATAAATCAGAAACAATACCCACTTAGGTTTTTATTCTAGCATATGATGACTTTCCACCGACCTTCCGTATATTAGTAAGGAGTTTCATGTGTTCCTCAGGCATTACAGCCTTAACCGCTTCCAGACCGCATTTCTTAATAAGAATTTCCAGGAGAAGCTTAACCTGAAAGCAATTCAAAATTATCCAAAGAGAACTTGGGATGATCAGTATATGAACTCAGCCATTTGCCATAGCAACTGAAGAGAGTAACAAAATTGCTGAATAACCTACTTTAGCTTTAAAGTGGATTTTGGTGTTATCTTGCCACTTCACCACACCTTCCACCATGCTCCTCAAGTGCGTATGCAACCCTTCAGCTTCTGATTTTGTCACCAACACCTTCAACAAACCTAAATTAGCCTGCATTGAACAACAATAAAGGATGAGTTAAGATAAGATCAGATAGAAAGAGAGAGTAATAAAATACTTAGTTCCACAAAACCAACTAAAATGAGAATAAATTACATATCTCAAAGGACAGGGGGAAACCTTATTTATTTCTCTATTTTTTCTCTTAAGGAGGAGAAATGCGGACGGCAGTACATTCCAAGCAGATGAAACAAGATCCGAGAACTCGTAAGCCAAGCGAGCTAAACCTCTAATAGCAGCACTGACCATGTGAGGGGTCTCACCAGCAAGTCCTCCGGCCACCTTCAACCATAAATAAACTTTGCTTAGTAAAGTTCTAAAAGTAAAGTTTACCAAATAATCAAATTCAAGATGACATTTTAGTCAATAGCAATATTTTTGTTTTATGTTTTTTTTTTTTTTTTTGTATTAAAGGCAAATTAACAGGATATTCTTGGGATTTCTAAAAAAGTATCTAAGCTTTCAATCAAATTCAAGATGACATTTTAGTCAATAGCAATATTTTTGTTTTATGTTTTTTTTTTTTTTTTTTTTGGTATTAGAGGCAAATTAACAGGATATTTTTGGCATTTCTAAAAAAGTATCTAAGCTTCCATTAAATAGTGCAAGTGCTATGATCAATTTTTAGCTCAAAAAAAAAAGTGCCATGATCAATTTAGTAATGAAAATTATGAAATGGTTCGATTAGTACCATGTTAAAAAATTGATACAAGTTTTCTCTATTTCCGCCTTTCTCTTCATCGCCACATGCATGGCCAATTTCAACCAGAATTTCATATGCTCTGTTTCTTGTTTTTTTATTTACCTGCAAGAAAAAATTACAACAGAAGACAGATAATCATATATTAAGAAGAAATTTCAGAAGATATTGTGTGTGCGCATGTGTCCAAAGATTAAGGATGAATTTAAATAATAAGGCTCCCATAATAATCACACCAACCAAGAAAAAAGGATGGGTAAGGGGGTGGGAGAGCTACTTTGCTAACATATGTACCTCTTTAAGTGCAAGTATTATTTCTGTTAGGAAAGACATAATAATGTCACGTCGCATCTGCTCTGAACCATCCTGTAAACAAAAGCATAAATTCTTAAGTCAACATTATGATGCATACTTATCAAGTTTAAACCTAGAGCTATTTTAGTTGTGATATTAAGTTTAAAAAGAATCTCATCTCTATCTTTAACTACCTTGCAAACATGGACTATTATAAAGTACAGGCAATCAAGTCTGTGACGCTTAGCAGAGAAATGGCATGAAGGTAGCACTTCAGTCATAAGATTATGCATTTCCTTGTGCTTTGATGAGAGATACTCATTGCGTTTCTGCCCACACAGCAAAGAGATCCATCACTTAGACAATATGTAAAATACGCAATGACAGATGGTAAAATTACAACTTAAAAGCTCCTGCAATGGCTAAAAGAGACATACCATAAGAATAACAGAAAGAACTTTGTATGCCTTCTTCTGTATCAGACCATCAACATCCTGCAGTTCAAATACTCCTAATTACCTCACCCTTTCTGAAGTAAAAATCTTTGATTTTGAGGGGTTTCCTCCATAAACAGAAAAAAGGTAAATTCACCAGATTATATAGAATCATTTACAAACCTGTAATGCAGGCTTTATTGGAACAAATAAAAGATCAATTTCTTTTGTGCTCAGACCAGGCAAAAGTGAAACTGCCAGGTCAAATAGCCTAGCCCTGAAGTTAAGATGAAGGAATAATTACAATGTCAAATATTGATGAAACCCAAAAAGTGTTCATTTCATGAACAAAAAAGAAACAATTTAAGACTTTATACTTGACAAATGATGCATAATAGACCAACAAGCCATCAGAGATTCAGAAGCATGGCCAAAATGTAAAAAAATAGAATGAGACCAAAAATGGGTGAAAAATTAACACCTCAAAAGTGACAGCGAATCTTCATTTGACACACCGTCAATTCGCATAGAATTAGAATTTCTTGAATTTTCTGGTTTGGCAGCCTGTTGAGTAACTTTCAAAAGCTTCTGCATCGTAGTATTAAAGAACCTCGATACTACTTCTTTATCTGATATGGAAGCAAATTCATTGATTGTGGACTGCATGGTGCAAACAACATTATTAGAGCATTCACATCAAAACTATTAAAATTAGGTAAATTGCTATTTTAGCAACAACACTAAAAAACTCACTACATCAAAATTGCTAAATCTAAAATTTTTTGCCATCTAGCTACAGTAAACTGCCATCTATAGCAGTTTACTGAAGCAACAGAGTTATAAAAATAAATAAATAAATTTATTGGTTTCTCTCTCTTCTTTCATTATTTTACATTTTCTCTTTCTTCAGACATCTCTCTCTCTCTCTCTTTTTCTTTGGCCAAGCCTCTCCCTGCATTCTCCCCCCTTCTCTTCAATCTTTTTTTTTTTGGCAAGGGCTATTCAAGCTCATCTTTGTGCCTGCCGGTGACACAAGGTCCGGTGGTTGGCACCCTCACATCATTCCGATTATCGTTTCAGTTAGCTCCTCTCTGACCCTCCTCCTCTCTTCCTTGTCCCTCTCTCTCTCTCTCACGGTGGTCAGATTTTGTTTTTGTTTTTATTTTTGTTTTTTTGGATGGTGGTGGATGCTGTTGTGGTTTTGGGCTTGTGATTTGGTTGTGATTTTGGGGGTTCCGGTTGTGGGTGGCGGTGACAGTGGCAGTGATTGTTGTGGCTGTGGCGGTGGTGGAGTGGGTTTCGTGATGGGTGGTGGCTGGTGTTTTTTTTTTTTTCAGTGGTGGTGGCTGGGGTGGCTACGTGTGGCTGGTGTTTTCTTTTTTAGGTGGTGGTGGCTGGGGTGGGTATGGGTGCCTGATGTTTTTTTTTAGGTGGTGGTGGCTGGAGTGGGTATGGGTGGCTGGTGTTTTCTTTTTTCAGTGGTGGTGGCTGGGGTGGGTTTGCTGAGACAGATAGGAAGAGAGAGAAAGAAGCATATATGGAAGAATATAAAAAATTAAAAATAATATTTAAATTAAGCGGTAAAAAAAATAAAACCTTTGATGTTGGTGTATTGTAAAATGATGTGTTAAAATAGATAAAGTATTCATTTGAGTTGCTAAAAGCTAAAATTTTTAGCTTTCTTACTGTGAATCCTCTTATAAACTTTACAATAATGCTAGATGCTAGAACCTATAACAACTTTTGTAAAGTGAAAAACAACACTAAATTTGAGGTTTCAATCGATATAAAGTATATTATGTTACAGTCCAACCAGTGATCTTCAAGTAAATACTTTGTCCCACTTTCTAGGCTCAGAAGCAAAAGTTGACACAAATAAATAAATAAGTGCATACACAGACACATGTTATATCTCTATATATAGTTAAAAAGAAACTTAAAAATAGAATCTATTCGCCTGGTGACCATGACAAATGAAGCAGTATACGCAATTGAGATAGAATAAGTACCTGCAAAGAACCACCATCATCTTTTGTAGATTGCAGAAAGACACCAGACAAAACATTTAAAAATTCATGAGCAGATGACCTAAGTGCATTCAAATTATCTGCTGCCACCTGTGGGGTATAATGGGACACTGCTCGCTGTCTGGCAGTACCTTCTTCAAGATCAGGCATCTCATTTTTTTGTTCCATTATTCTCTTGTTCTGTTGAATAAGAATCTGCAAACTGGAGCATACTATTCCACGAGTATCAGGTTCTTCCTGAAGTGCACTGCATAAAGCTTTCTCTAGATCCTTGAAATTTTCAGCAGTATCCAAAGGATAATTGCAAAATGAAGGCAACAAGGACCACAAAGAGTAGACAAGTCCATTTGCCCTCATTGACGAAGAAACTTGTCCTTGTAGCTCAAGCTGCCAAAAGTCAACTACTTAGCAAATGCCATAAAGAAAAAGACAAACAGCATCTAATTTGTATAAAAGGTTTCATACCTTTTGAGATTTCTGCTTCATCATTCCAACCATACCCAAAATGGACTCTGTGAAGAAGCTTAAACGAGCACCAACAATATACTGCTTCAGAATTGGAAAGAGCCAATCATTTGCCTCAGATAGCTTTTTAGCCTCCAAATTAAGAGGTACAAGGCCCAAGAAAGTTTCAGGTCCTAATGCACCAATAGCTGATCCAAGGCATTCATGCAGCTGCATATTGATGAATCAGTATTGTTAGTGCATATTGCAAAGTTGAAAACTAGTACATAAAAGCACGTAAATGGGGTTGCTTCCACATTATCTTCAGCAAAGATATGCATAATAGCAGTACAGTCTGCAGCTAAGAAACTGTAGCTTACTACTGCCAATGAGTGCTATACATAAAAGTCTTCAAACCAGCTGATGTATGCATCTCCATCAACAAACCACAATAATGGATCACAACAATACTGAAATCTATTTAAAACATAAAGCACTATACAGTTTGCAAGTATCATTTGGTCATTGCATTATGTCCCATTAACAATCGCTATTGGATCAAAAGGCTCCAAAACTCTTCCGGAAGGTTATAACCCAAAAATTTAATCAATATCTAACAGCAGGTTCTACATTTTTGCTATCTAGTACAAAATGGCTATGATTGAAGAATTTAAACAAGGACCAGCAGATCTCCCAGAAAAAGAGGATGTAGAGATACAGGACATTTTCATAGTAATCTCTACACAATATATAGCAATCAAGCAAAGATATACCAAATGAGGAACAAAAATCCAGTACTCCAAAAAAATGGATGGTATGTTGTTTGAATAGCAAATCCTATATCTTCAACTAACACAACTCTCAACCATATCCATAGGTTTAAATCAGATATAGTGATATTACAATCATTATAGGTATAGTATGACAATACTGACAATTAGAAAAATAGCACAATACCTGCTTCCTTAAAGGAAAATCTTCATCAGGTAACTTCTGCATTTTAGCCAAGCTGCTAAGAATCCCCCTCAAAAAGTAAGAAGAATAATGCCCTGTGTGAAAGAAATTCGATAAAAAAATAATATTATAAAAATTTAGACCTATAAGTATAAAAACAAACATATGACATACTAGCCACCAGGCTTGTAGCCTGATTGGCACCTAGCCCAGTCCCCAAATCCCATGTCATGGTTTGACTCCCCTTCCCCCCTCCCCTCTCTCTCCAGGGGAAAAAATAAAAAAGTGTACAGAATACTAGAAGATCAAAGTACAAATTAAACAGAAGTACAAACCATCTGATGAAAGAATGAGGGAGATCATCCCTACACATAGGATCAGATTGCTTAATCTTATTACAAATCTATGTTTCTGATACAATGAGCTGGGAATCAATAGTAATCTCAAAGTGAATAGAACTAGAACAAAATAAGTTAGATACAGCAACGGGATTACCTAATTTATCAAACATAGTTGAGACAACTCGAAATGCGACATCCCAGACAGCAGTATAGTGATAGTCAAGTAAGCTTTCAATAATTGCACATACTTTTTCAATGATAGTAGGTCCAGTCCTCCTTGAATCATTGTGTGCATTCATCAAAATCTGATCCACTCCTTGTTTTATCAAGCTTTCATCAATGCAAGCATTTATCAGACTCTTAAATGCACCCATGGCTGCATATACAGCCTCCTCATGTTCGGATGCCAAAATATCTGCCAATACCAAAGAGAGAAATACACTAGCACATTGTCACTTTCGTTTGGTTGAGTCAAACAGATATTAAAAAAAATAACATGAAAAAGGGTTCTATAATCTATGGAAAAAAAAAACAAAATTAAATTTAAAACATAAAAACAGACCTTTGAGTGCATTGAATACAGCAGGGAGCTTTGTCACACACATTTGCCTATCAAGTGAATACACTTTAATCATTCCAACATCTAGCAAGCGAGCAGCGAATGTCATAGCATCCACAGATGTCTCGATTGTGGAGACAGATAGTGCTATTGAGCTTAACAAATCGAGCAATGCATCAGGAGAAACATCTAAAGCTGGGACAAGACAAAGTGAATACAAACTATCTGTTATTCGCCTTGAGACTACAGGTTGATTCAGCTCCAATAGACTTTTGAAGTGCTTGAGGATGCTAGTTGTGCACTTCAATGACATATATGGAAGGCACTCTTTCAAGGCATCTAAAACAAAAAGGACCTCCTGTGCTCCTTTGTGACCTTCGTTGCTATTCACATTTGATCCACCAGCAAGCAGAAGAGACCTTTCAAATATCTTTGTAATGCCTTCACTTCCTGGTCCCAGCAGTGATGTTTCCTGAAATCTTGATAAGACATCTCGAAGACACAGATGTGATTGCCTTCTCACCTGTTCAAAATCAAATTAACACATAGCTTCAAGGGTTAAAAACTAAATAGCACTGATCATCCTAAATGTTCAAAACCCATATAATTTTTTAAAAAAGCGAATCATATATATTATATTAAAGTCGAAACACAATCAGAATCCAAATTAGTTTTTAATTGTTGCTTGATTTTGCCCCACGTTTCAATTTAATTTTCTTAATTTCAATGACAAGTGACTCATTCATAATACTCAGCACGAAAGCCGAGATTATCACTTCACTTTACTCACCTAGGTAAGACCACCTCATCATCACTATTGTTACGCACAAGTTACAATCTAGTTTCAATTAATGGACCAACATCCACATATCCTTTGGAGCATGTTTGATGCGTAATCATATTGAGGTACAATTCCTTAGGTGTTGTACTTAGTTTCCCCAATTAAATTCAACTACATGGATAAACAGTGTTTATACACACACACATAAGTAACGGTATTTTATTAAGAGAGAAGACTAATTCATGTTCACGATGATGAACACAAAGTACCTCAAAAAATTACAAAGAATTATACACAAAATGACAAACGATGTGAATCATTGAAATCGAGAATGGAGTTGATATGTGTAAAACCCCACACACAAGGCTAACTACACAGTTTGAATCAACAAGGATTCCATCTGAGCCATTGGTTTCTTGGTATCTTCAAAAGTGCGGCTATTATGTCCCCCCCCCCCCCCCCCCCCCCAAAACAGTGTCATCTTGTCCCAAGGACAATTAAATTAAATTCAGCATATGCGGTTCTTTGGTCAATGCAGCCAAATTGTTGAATTTAATTAGAAACCGAAGGTAAAGCGCTGTAACTAAGTTTTACCAATAATATATTTGTCCCAAAATACCTAATTGATATTGTGTAATAACCAGTCCAAAAGATTATAACTTGCAGAATACACCAAATTTACATTCCTTTTCCCATTTCCATCAACAACCCCATTAATCTAGAATCACCGAATTGCCCATAAAACTTTTACAATTAAATTCAACCATGTGAATCATTTGTCAATGCAACCACATTGCTCAATTTAATTAGGGAACCTACGGTAAGCATCTATGGAACCATAACTAAGTTTTTCCCATAATGTATTGTCCCAAAAGACCTGATTGAAAATAAAGGTAATCTTTATGAACTACTTAACTAGGTGGTTTCTAGCAAGCTTAACTAGTAAACTCTTTGTAAAGCCTCTTATCATTGAATAAGAAACCTGGGTTCTAATCCCGACCATTATAGAACGGATGTTATAGGTTCCAATTCCTATCTATGACCAAAAGAAATGTGAAATAACAAGTCCAAAAGATTCTAAATTTTCATAATACACCGAGTTCGCGTTCTTTTTCCATTTCCATCAACGACCCCATTTTAAAAAATCACAGAATAAACACGAAAATCACATAATTTATATCAAAACAAATGAAAAAACGAAAACCCAATTAATAAAACAACGACCTTAGGGCGCTCATCGATGACGAATCCCAATAGAACGCCGTACAATTGAGAAGCTTCGGACCAGGCGAGAGCGTTGTCACCGACAACGAACCAATGCGAAACGCATTTCAATCCAAAAGCTGTTGCGGCGGCTGACGAGGACGACGAGGGCGACGACCTTAGCAGCCGGAACAAGAGCTGAGACAAGAACCGCCGCTCCTTGTTGAGAACGGCGGCGGAGATTCTGGGGAGCACGAGGTGGAGGATGATGAGGAGCGGTTGGATGACGTGGACAGGAGGCTCGGCGATTGGGTCGGCGGAGGTGAGGCGGTCCAAGGAGGAGCACGCGGCGGCGAAGTAGGCGGCGGGAGTGGAAGGGAGGGATTGGTCTTTGAGAGTTTGAGAGATGTCGCCTATGACTGCGCAGAGGTGCTGGTGATCTTCTTTCAAGGACCTGCCGAAGCGAGAGAGGATCCAATTGCAGAGGTCTTCGTTGTAGTTGGTGATGGTGAGTGATTCTAGGAACAGTGTGGGATCCTCCATTTCGATGCCTTCCATGGTTGCAGCAAAAACCCTGGCTCAAAGTCGGGGGGAGGTTGATGATAGTGATGCCAGGTTCAGCTAGGGTTTTAGAGACAGAGAGAGAGCGGTAATTTTTTTTTTTTATTATTATTATAATATATTTGCCTTTTCCAAAAAAAAAAAAAAAAAAAGTCCAAATATTATAGATTAAATTGCAAAATACATCATTCAAATTTGGGGTCTTTTTGAAATTTTCTTTTCTTTTAAAATTTTGAATTTGAACCCGTAAGGTTATATAATAATTTGATTCATGGTCATGTCACTTTTTAGGAAGTGATTAAATGGCCAATAAGCTTACAATCTTAATAGTATTTTTTTTAAAGGAAAAAATGGTTAAAGGAAGCCACTCGTGTGACTTCTCTACCGAAACGTTACTATAGGAGTCATGATTGCTTTATGGCTAAAGTTTCATTTATAAGGAGTACTAACACATCGCTAGTGGAGGAGAAGTCATCCAAACCTAATACACACCACATGGTGAAGTCTTGTTAGCCGAAGACCAAATAAGAAGTCTTTATAATTGATCATACATGCAACATCATTTTAAACAAATGAGTCATTGCCAAGAGTCACTTGCACTTGTAGTTCAACTTATTGGCACCTTGTGTTTCAATCAGGAACATCCAATCTTCAATTCGCCTACCCCAACAATCAATTTATCAAAAACAAAAATAATTTTATTTTATTTTATTTTATATAGTTTTTCATAAATATTTAGCCTTAACTTCCAATAGAATCATTTTTAAGATGACATTTAATGATTTTTTTTTTTTTATAGATTTAATAGGGAAATTATACTTTTCCACCATAAACTTGTAGACACACCATTTTGCACCTCTCATTTAACCTTACTTGCATTGTATTGCATATCAACATCATCTCATGTTTTCAGGGCAAGATTGTAACGTTGACAGTTTGATCTTCAAATACTTTTCATAAAACAAATCTTGAGATCACAAAGTATTAATTCGACCACCAAATTAAAAGAAATCAAATGATCAAATTTTAACAATAATATATACTTGCATAAAACTAGTTTTGTCTGCATGCCCCTGGGCTGCTTGGCCCCCTTCTGAGGCTCAACTTCTTGGGAGGAGTGGGCCCTTCCAGTCTCCATTACTTCCTTGCCCTTGTCTTCCCTCTTCCTTTTATGGTCGGCAGGGTTGGCTCGGGTAGGTTAGGCAGGTGGAGGAGTAGGAAGCTTGGTTTGGGCTGTCTTCCAGAATGCTTTTCCCCTAGGCTGGGACTCAAGCAGCTCCTGGAGGGTTGATCTTGGCTTACACTAGATTCCCATTTCTTCAGGAACAGTGGTGTCTTCTTAAGGGTTGTCTGCTTGAACCAAGGAAGGGTGGCTAAGATCGCCGACTTGAGGCTCTAGAGATAGTGGCTGGTCGAAGACAGCAAACTTGTCTTCAGAATCAGTCAACTCCACCACGTCCTTATCTTCTTCCTCTTCCTCCTCCCTGACAATTGGTTGTGATGAAGTGGCCTCCTCAGTAGCGCGTTGTAAGGGTAGGGCTACCTTTGGTATTTCCTCTGGGATAGGTGTGGTAGCAAGAGTGCCTTCAGGTATTGATCCGGTGGTGAGGAAGCCTGGAGTGACAACGCTAATCCGATGCAGCTAAGGATCCTTCATTTTAATAACGCACTTAGGCGCTTGGAAACTCTTGGATATTGGAGTGTAGCCCAATATCAAGTAGGCTGCCCTAAGTTGGCCGTCTAAGTGGACAAAGACCTCGGCCTTCAGGATCTTATCCAAACTCTCCTAGTTTATGAGGTTGAAGATGGGCACAACAACGTGTGGGTTTGCAAAACCATCAAGAAAGGCAGAAAGACATCATTAGCAAAATGCAAATCAAAGGAAATTTTAGGTATAAACAAAAGTTAAAGAAAAAGAAAAAGGGGTAACTTTGAAAGTGTGAATCTAAACCTAAAGCTCCACCTGGTTTCCCCTCCCTCGTCGAACAAGGAAGGTCATCGTGTCACTCCCCTGATAGGATTAAAAAGTCATTTTTCAGGCCTTTATTGGAGTCGGGAAGGCATTGGATGAGCCTAACCTCAGGGTACCTAGATTTTAGGTAGTACCCTTGCCCGGTTACATGGTGGAGATTGTAAATCAAGTTTATATCATGATGGGTAAGGTTTAAACCCATTCTCTCATTTAGGGCATTTACACAGCCTAATATCCTAAACATATTGCGGGCACATTGGGTGGGTGCTAACCTGTGGGCTCTAAGATAATCCCTAGTGACCGTGCCCATAGGGATTCTCATCCCCTCTTCTATGAAGGCGATCATTGGAATTACTACCTCTCCCTCTCACCTTTCTTCAAACCATTGCCCTTCCTTATAATATCTAACGCCTACTTCTTGAGGGGTCCTATATTGAGCACTAAAGCTCTCTAAACCCTCCTCAGAGTTTACCAAACTTTTGAATCTACTCATTCTTAGGAGGGAGTTGGAGGTACTGAAAAGATAATAAGAAGGAAAAGGAGCCGAGGAGAAAAAGACACCAAAAAAAGAAAATTGTATGAAAAGATAAAGTGAAAAGACTTATGAAGACTTACAAAAAGAAGAAAAGTATCCTCGAACAAGCTTTTGGTACTTGTAAGGGCACGAGTGAGTTGGGAAGGTTTGCAGATTCAGTGTATGTGCGCTAGAACGAAATGAATGTTAAGATAAGGTGAGTGATTGATTTGAGGGATATTTATACCAAAGAGAGAGCTAGGAGCGGGAAAATTCCCGCTCAATTCCCAGTGAAACCTTCAGCCGTTGGATTCACATCACGCTGTAGAACTTGGGGGACAGGGAGCCGTAAGAATTTAATGAAAATGAGTCTCGAATGCCGAAGCACCAGGAGCGTGCCTTGGGCAGTTAAAAAGGCGTCTTCATAGGCAGAGGCAAGATGCGATGGGCTCAAAGCAACTACAATGATATCGAAATCCTCCTTTCTTCTCAAAGAACCAAAAAGAAGAACTCAAGGAGCTATTGTAGGGGTATTGGGCCCAGGAGCTCATTATCCATATATATATCGGGAGTAAAGCCCAAGCCGAGGATTAGAGGTCGTCCGAGGAGGAGTAAACATTATCAAGGGAGTCTGTGTTAGTAGATGAAGATGTCAGTTTTGGTCATGATGGCACAAGAGGGTAGGCCGATGACAAATATCTCCTTGGTTAGCCAAAGCCGAGGTTCGACTGGGTGGTCCGCCATCTAGGGGGACATTCCAGGGAGTTTTATTAGTACGGATAAGCATTACAGAAATTTAAGACAGGGGTGAATCCTAAAATATTTAAGGAGAAAACTGTTACCACCGCATTAAATGCTTTGCAGCTAAATTTTTGACCCCATTAATGTGGAGGTGATACCTGAACAGTGGCTTTCAGCCTTACAGCTGCTATATGAAGACTTTAGGAATGTGCTAATGGGACAAGTATTAGTACTAACCATTTGGCCTGCACGTGGAGGGTAGAGATGAAAGGGGAAGATAGTATAAAAGAAAAAGGAAGCAATGTGAGATGGGGATCGAGAAATCAATAAAGAAACACTGTAGCAATTAAGAACCAAACTTGTAATCAAACTTAAGAACACTATATAAGAACTGATCTCCTCGGACCTTACCGAGTACGATTTTCTGTAGTTAAAACTTCTCCCTTTTCTTTTCTTGTCATTTGAATCCACTTTATTTGTTGTCCAACTCATTCTAGCCCATTTTTCCAACCTAATCTCTACAAATTCATTGTTTTGGGCTTTTTGGGCCTAAGTTCATCCACATTTTGGGCTAGAGACTCAAATTCGGTCCTTACAAATATATATAAAAATAAATCTTAGCCCTATCTTCACTATAAAACTCATTTCTTATTAAATTTAATTCCATCATAGAGCCCAAACCCAAAGCCTTTTCTACGTAAATCCTTTGTGAAACCCTTAGTTTTCATGATTACAAACTTTATATTTTTCCTTTCCTTTTGTTGCACGAACGGTTTCAACTATTTCAAAATTATTAATACATTATTATTTATATATTGATACAACTTATGCATAAAATATAATAAAAAATACTCTCTACACAATCACGAAAATGAGCATACAACATGAGCGTACAAGATGAATTACTCTCTACACAATCACGAAAACGAGCGTACAACATGAATTACTTACAAAATTATTGTTCAAAATATTTTCCAATGTTGGAAGACGAGGTTCAAAAATTTAAATTTACAACTAAAACCTGAAGCGTAGCATTTAATATTGCTATGCTCATGTTGAGTCATGTTAACAGCTATGTCATTTTCATCATCTTTTTTGTATTTGTCCAACAATTTTAAAATAGTTTTTATCAATTTTAAAATACTAATTTATATATTACTAAAAGTTGAAGTGTAGCATTTAATATTGCAACGCTTATGTTGAGCCATGTCAACAACCATGTCATTTTCATCATCTTTTTCGTATTTGTCCAACAATTTTAAAATAGTTTTTATAAATTTTATAATACTAATAAATATAAAATAAATCTCAACCGTATCTTCATCATAAAACTCACTTCTTATTAATTTAATTACATCATAAAGCCCAAACCCAAAGCCTTTTCAACCTAAACCCTTTGTGAAACACTTTGTTTTCACGGTTACAAACTTTTTATTTTTCCTTTCCCTTTGTTGCACGAACAGTTTCAGCTATTTCAAAATTATTAATACATTATTATTTACATACTGATACAACTTATGCATAAAATATCATAAAAAAATACTCTCTACACAATCACAAAAATGAGCGTACAACATGAATTACTCTCTACACAATCACAAAAATGAATGTACAACATGAATTACTTACAGAATTATTGTTTGAAATATTTTCCAATGTTAGAAGACAAGGTACAAAAATTTAAATTTACAACTAAAAGGTAAAGCATAGCATTTAATACTGCTACACCTACGTTAAGCCACGTTAACAGCCATGTCATTTTCATCATCTTTTTTGTATTTGTCCACCAATTTCCTCTTTCTATTCCAAATACTAATCTCTTCTAAATATATATATATATATATAACATTCAGTTTATTTTTACTACTATTTATAGGTCCCACTACACTTTTTGGTACTATTCATGGGTCTCACTGTACTATTTCAGCTAACTTTTACCTTTATCTACAGTAATTTTAACAAAAAAATTTCAGTTTCAGCAAAATAAACAGATCCCAAATGAACCCTAATTAAACAAGTAATTAATTAATTTTCTGACCTTGAGGGCCAAGAAAATCATAAGATAAAGTTCAAATTCGGAGGAAATCAAATCACAATTGGAAATGGTAACAGACGAACCCTAAAAAGGAAAAGATTCAGGAGGATCTAAACCAAGTGTTGATCGGCACTTGGACCATATTATCCAAATTATCTTCCCCTTTTAGTTCTGCTTACTCCCCACTCAATCTAACCTTGATTCCTAAGTTTTCCTCCATAAAACCTAATTTTCCAAAAATCCTACAATGTCTATAGACTAAACCCTAGCTCCCACACATCTAGTATAAATACCCCCTCTCTACCATAAGTCCAAAAACACACCGAGAATCCCATAAAATAAAGAAACTTTCAGAGCTTCCTAGCAAACTAAGTTCTCTCTCTCTCTCTCTCTCATTAGTAGTAAGAAGGTGTCTTTGGTGTTTTTTACCTCCTGATCTCAATTCACTAAAAGGGATAGTTTGGACCTCATGGTCTCAAGCTAGCTACTAGCTTCTTGCTTACAAACCCCTCTGGAAGTATTGTCCGACTCGAAGTGCTTAGGGGTGTTGTGCATACATGTAAGGTTTCTAACCTTTCTTCTATTTGTATGCCTTAACGTTTTAAATCTAAGCATGTTTAGTTTGTAGGTTTTTCACATGTTTTTGTCTATATATTAGCATGTTAGATCTAGGATGTTCATAGTCTTGCATGAATTAGGATTTTCAATTTCAAATAAACTGTTCACATGCTCTTAGATTAGGGTTTTCCAATTCAAATAACATGTTCATATGCTCTTAGACTAGGGTTTGTCACATCACATACATATTCATTATCTTTTTCAAATATCCAATCTATGCATGCCTATAATAGGGTTTCATCATGTTCTTGGATGTTTTACCTTGCAATCACATGTTTCATATGATATAAACTGTTTGAATGATGTGATATGATCATTAGCCACCACAATTTAGAAGATTGGTTTTACAAGCAAGTTGAGTGTCTAACACCTTCCTAATCATGTAACGTAGCCTTTGAACTTAGATCAAGGATTGGTAGATTAGGCTTATCCATGTAATCTTCTATTTTATAGATTGTAACTAGGAATCAAAGAGTTGTATATTGTTTTAGATTGTGTCTAGGACCAAATTAATGTAATTTTTTGTTATTATCAAAGAGATGTACAATTTCAATTCATTAGTAAGACGATGTACTTTTTCAATTTGATATTCTTATTTTTCCAATTAAATAAATGGTAATTCCATTGTAAAACCCTTAATTTAGGAGAAACGATAACAATAATAGAATGTCCATTATCTCTTGAGAGGCAATAAACACGACTCCACCCCATTCGTGTAGGCTAAGTGCCAAAATTGTTTACTCCTCTCCAAATAGAAGGTAGAGGATAAATTAACTATGGCAGAACAGAAGCCGAGGCACCTTACAAAAGTTTGATTGTTTACTTATTTATATATGGTTGCTTTTATAAATATAATGTCATTTATTAAACAATACACACTCTAGAAAATATTATCTTTTATTTTAAAAGTCATTTATTTTGGCTATGGAATATTAAAAAAGAGGCCTAAGTATCCATAATTTTTGTCAATTTCATTGATATGCTATAGTTTCACACTTATGATTATTTCTCATACTTCTATAATTTCAAATATATGTTTTTTACTATAACCAGATTATCTTAGCATGTATTTTGTCATTTCAGTGTTCATTTTCTTTGGTGATAGCCTTCTCACACAGTCACACCCTTGGCTATATCAAAATGTTGCAAATACATACCATCATTAGACAAATGTGTAAACCTCAAACTGAGTATGAATGAAAATTTTTGGCATTATACCAAAAGCAGAAAAAGCCTTAGCACGAGTTGCGATGTCACTAGGCTTGTCTGGGTGAGCTTAGTCCCCCCTTAACCACTTTGTTGGATAATTATGGGAAGGTTTCTCGTGTGTGCCCTATAACAAATTCATCTTTCTAGATTACCGCAAATTTATATTGTTACATACTTAAGCCCCATATGGCATATATATATATATTAGATTTTAATTTTATCCTTAATTTTACGTCATGTGTCCTATTTAATTTTTAATTTTTGTGGTAAGTGAATTATTGAATGTAAAAATCGAAGAGTCTAAATCCAATTAGATTCTAAATTAGATTTAAATTGGAATTCAATTTTGACCACATGTCTATCTAATTTTTTAATTTTATGGCAAATGAATTATTGGGTACAAAAATTGAAGAGTCCAAATCCAATTAAATTCTAATATATATATATATATATATATATAAAATGAGAAACCATTACATATTTTAGAAATAATGTATGATTTAAACCTCTTCTAAAATAAAGGTATATTTTGAATCGTATAATTGTGATTATTTTTAATTGTACCCACGCATATGTACGAGGTTACACACTAATTGACCAGTTAAACCTAAGCTTAAAATTCCAATTGGACATTAATTTAATATAAAAATAAAAGGTTACATTCTTAACACAAGTCTATGTGATTCAGAATCAGTTTTTCATTTATTTTTCTCTTTATTCGTTTCCTTATTTGATTTGTTTGTTGTTGCTATTGTTGTTTTTATTTTTATTTTTCTTATAACTAAGTTCTTAAGCATGAGAGTATGGACAAAGTTAAGGATCTTTGCTTGCGGCTGGCTATAGTATGGAAATATGAAAAAATTACATATACATAGATATTCATTGAATCATTGACCTTACATGAACTTGTAGCCTATTTGGCTGAGTTCTTAAGCATGAACTAATAGTCCGTTTGGCTAAGCTAAGTTCTTAAGCATGAACTTTTTTTTTTCTTTTTTTTGGTTGGGTAACCCTAAGTATTTCAAAGAAGGTAGAGGGAAGGAAAAAGGTAGCAAATTATAGAAGGGGGAATCAAACTTTTCTCTATCATATAAACTTGGGCAAGAATCAAGTACAAAAGAGATGTGAATCATCCCCTCAAACTCGAACAAAATAGCCCTTTTGATAATATTATGATTTATGAGTAACAAAATTAGCCTCCCTAAAAAAAAAGGGTTACAACTCTTTCATCAAATGAATTCAAGATTAACAATGTTATGTACACATACCATTGCGCACCCTTGGTGCGGTGGTCACTCCACAAGTATAAATGCTTGTGGGGAGTAGGGGGCAAGGGTTAGGGTTTAAATATCCAGAAAAGAGTTTTACGCACATATATACTTAGATTAAACTATAATAGAAATTCTATATTGTAAAAAAAAAAAAAAAGTTATGTGCATATGTATGCGTACATGCACACGCTTCTATTTGTTTTTCAATTTTTTTTTAACATTATAACTTTTAGTTAAATATTTTCTTTTTATGTAGGATTCTATAAAAAATTAATAAAATTATTTATGACAATAATGGTTACTTTAAAGATTTTATTTTTATTTTACTAAGTTGAATTTGAATATTTGATTTTAATAAGAGTTCAAAGAATATCCAAAGCATAATTTTTTAAATATTTATTAATAGGAAAATAGAATTTTAAAATGGAGCCATTTGGTGGATGAAGAATTGAAGATGAATGGAGAGAGATGAAAAGGTGAAAATGGAAAATGAAGGAAAAAGGGGAAAAAATGGCTTAAGGGAATTTTGGTCTTATCATACACTAATCTGTGTTTTTTTTTTCTTCTACATTTCACTATAAATTATAAAATTTTACTATTAATGCCTCAAATTATTTTTAATTATATATATATATATATATATATATATATTTAACAAAGTGATCTAAGTAATAAAAATTTCATAGCCATTTAAAAGGATAGAACCAAAATTATTGGAATAATGTAAATGTTTCTATATACTAATACACATATTATAAACTATTATATCAACTTTTACATATATATAATATAAAAGGGAAATGTTATAGTCACTACAATTTTTATTACAAAAAAAACTTATAAATTAATGTGGCAAAAATATATTTTGTGCCATGTCAAAATTTAGTTGTATATATTTGATTATACACTAATTTACAAGACTTATGTAGTAAAATTGCTTCTAGAAAAAAAAAAAATGTATGTAGTAAAATTTGTAGTATCATAAATCATAATTTCATAACTCATAAAAAGTAACTCACACATTTACAAAAAAAAATTATACAAAACTTGAGTGCAAGTATATTTGATTTCACAATTTAAGAGACACATCATGTTTATAAAAAAAAAAAATCCCAATTCAATAAATACAAATTATTTATTTATTTTTTTCTTAAAAGAAATTAAATTTAATCGATGTTTGTATTAAATTATGAAATTGATTGGAACTCTTTTGACTTTGAGTCTTTGCTTTTGTTATGTGGCCTTAATTAAAAATTAGTAGCTTTTGCATTTTTTCTTAAAAAGGATAAAAAGCATTCTCAGAATCTCTCAATCGTCGCCCCCAAAATCACGAGAGAAATTTTAAACAACGGAGCAGAACCCTAGAAATAGCTGTCTCATCTCATTTCTTTGAACACCAACACACAGTCACAGACCCTTTGAGCTCACTACTTTTGTGTGAGATAGATAATGGCTTCTTCGTCCTCTCAACCCTTGAAAATGGTATCAAATGCCTTTCGTCAGCCTCAGCCGCAACCTCAGCCGCAGCTTCCCTCTCCACCTCAATTTCAGCTTCAGCCTCAGCCTCAGCCTCCCTCTACTTCTGCAGCGTCCTCTTCTGCGCGTAACTATATTTACTTTTTTGGGTTTTATTTATTTATTTCATGCGATTTCCTTTTTAGGTTTTGATAAATAGTCCTTGTCTTGGTACTTAAAATTCTGAATTTTTTTTAATTAATTAATTAATTATTTATTTTTTTGGGTATCATATATTTTGCAACCAAAGAGTCTCTCTGTCAAAATAATGAATGAAGTTTTACAATTTGGTGGACTCTGTGGATGAAGAAAGGCAAATAAGAAATCAGAACATGGGATGTGACCTCTATTCATATTTTATATTTTGTTAGAAAAAATCAGAACTTGGGTTGTGGTCTTTATGTAAAATGGCTGTGCATATTCAAAATTTATAGTAGTAATTTAGTTGAAAAATCAGAAGATGGGATGTGATCTGTATCTAAAATGGCTGTGCAGATTTGTATTATATTTCCCAATTACAAGATGGTGTTGTTGCTTAAATAGCAGACTAGTTCACTTCTATTTTTATTGTAATTGAGTAATGTTTCTTATAATATTGCAAAGTGCTTTCTCATTGTTGACTCATGTTTAATCCATATGTTTGTCGTTTTAATATGTATTTGGCTTCATGTTCATCTATAATATAAGCATATTTAGCTTGAATTTGTTTTGCTAGCGGTTGTAGAGAAGTATTCTCTAAAACTTGTGTGGATGGAATTTGTTTAGGCCGTCTAGACCCCCCCTTGATGTACAAGAACCGTCTACAGGAATACACACAAAGGTCTGCCATTCCACAGCCATTATATCAAACTATGAGTGAGGGACCACCGAATGCACGAAGGTTTAGGTCAACAGTGGAAGTGGATGGAGCGACCTATACCTCTCCGAACACTTTTTTACATAAAAAGGCAGCCGAACAAGATGTTGCCAAAATTGCACTGGAACACATATCAAAGAGGATAAGGGATGAAGGATGTCCTCTCATTCATGAGGTTTGTTACATCATGATTGTAAACTTGTAATATATTTTATCTTTTTGCAAAGGATAGAAGATTCTATTTTTTTAGGTTGAAAGATGCTTAGATTGTGAGGCTGAAAGATGCTTGTGTTTGTGAAAGATTATCTTCATCTGTGAAGATGACCTTTTCATTTCTATTATAATAAAGATTTGGTGACTTTTAAGTCTTTAAGACATAAATATGTAGGTTGCATCTTTTCTAGGTAGATTAATTTTGACCATCAGTAATTTAATGTAGATGATAAATATTCAAGCTAGATCATAAGGCTAAAAGATGCTTATAAAAAAATTCATTGTCATAGTTGCATTGTAATATTAAAGGTACAACCATGTGCATGTTATTTTGCTTTAACATTAACATCTTAGATAAATATTATGTTACTATATATTAATGTTTGTATGGTTATTGTCTTATTGATAAGGTATGTGTTTTCTAAATGACAAGCTGACAAGTGTGTTATTGTTGGAGAAAAGGGATTCTTTTTTTTTTTTCCCAGATTAGACTTCACTTATTAAGCAATATATATATATATATATATATATATATATGTTCTCCCTAGTATCACAATGCTGTTTCCAAAGGCATTGAGATTTATGAGTTTCTTTGTGAGAAGAATGGCAGGGGTTGAAATAATATCATCACGTCACTTTATATTTGTAACTCATCTAATTATGAAACTTGCACTTTATTGTTTAGGTATGTGAATGTAAGGAATTATGAATGATGAATGCAGATGTGAAGTGTATTGTTAATGTGCTTATAAATGTAATATAGGCTCAATTTGCTGAGAAATAGGTTTTTATTTATGTATGTTTGACATATTTTATGTTAGATGTTCTATTATTCCTTCCAGGATTGACCAATATCTTTTTATTTCTTATTTTTTAAGTAACCTTTTTGTGGTTATTTTCTAGGATACGGTATTTTGCAAGGCTATACTTAACGAGTTTGCTCTCAAGATGAATTTGGATAAGCCTACTTTCAATACAGTTCAGCCAGAAGGGTTGCTACCAGTTTTCATATCTTCTACGGTTTTTAACGGTGTATGCTATACTGGTACCCATGGTCGGAACAAGAAAGAAGCTGAACAATTGGCAGCGCGCGCTGTTATTGTATCTCTTTTGGGTATCTTTTCCTTTTTGATTAATATGAAGTTGTTTTAAATCTATTTATGCCACATGTGTTCTAAACTTTGTGGCTAACTAATTGAGGATATAATGCAGGACATTCTGGGTCAGGAACCATTCTTACTGAGATAATAAAGTCCAAAGAAAAACTCTATGCTGCATTGCATAAAGTGAAAGGTGCAAGCCATGCCACTATTAGTGCCATACCCCAGAGTGTTAAAGTGCAAGTTGCAAGTCCAGGGGCCTCCTCAGGAACACAAGTCCTCCATGAACAGAAAATACCAAAACCTGAACCATCAATACAACTGATCAGTGCACAAACCTCATCTCAAGCAGTCAATCTTCCAATTGAATTTGTGCCTGCTGTTTTACTAGAGCCTTCAGGTGTAGGTCCAAGTTCCTCAAAGAAGCGCCGCAAGAATAAGAACAAAGCTAACAAGAAATTGCGGTCTGACACTCAGTAAGTCTTAGCCTCTCTCTTTTCATTTCTGGCATGATTCTTTTGTCTTATTTGCTATCGGTTTCATTCTCTTGTTAATATTACTACTTCGGGCACTTATTAATTCTTCTTTGCCTATGGAAATAAACTTTCAGAAATGATTCTCCCCTTTAAAATTAATTCATAATTTTTGAACTAACTGTGCATTTATGTTGTGATTTGTTTATATCTGACCCTGTATGCTGACTATAATTTTCTGGGAGGTATCATTGGAGCTACTGATTTCAAAATATCTTTTCATTTAATCCTGCAATATTTAAAATAAATAAATAGACAGCTATAATAATCATGTTATCGACAAACTTGTTAGCAGAATGCAGTGGCAGCTCTCGAACGTAGGTGAAAAGTTTGGGAGAATAATCACTTCCATAAATTAATATCAAGCACAGTATACTTTTTTCTGAGAAATATCCTGCTCATTGAATTTATATTTACTGGGAACTACTTTCTTCACCCTTTGCTCATAGTTATTATTCATTTGCATTCCCACTTTGAAAAATTATTGTTTTACTCCCTTAATTCAATCATAGAGAGTTATTGTTTCAATTTTTTCTAAAAAAAATAGTTGTTAAAGAGAAGAGAAAAGAAAATGATTTCCTTGCCAGTTTACCTTAAGAACCCATCCTTGCTAATGCTCTTCGCACATGTATTCCAGCCACCTGACCACACATGGTTTTAAACCTCTGACCATAATATGATGTATTGGTGCCTTTGCCACTAAACACTGTCGTTGAATGTTGAGCTGCTGGGTCATATTCTTTGATGTTATGAAGTCTGAACCAGGGGCATTGTCATTTTTAATTGGAAAATAATTATTAAAATATTAATCCATGTTGTTTGCAGTGTTGTAAAAAGTGTGCTAGGCATGCTTAAATTTTAAAGCTCAAAGCTCCAAGGTCTGATGGTGCTTTTTGAAGAAGCTCAAAGCACGCCTAGGTGCACTTTTATTTATTTATTTTATATATATAAAAAAAAAAAATTAGCAATCATTAAAATTAACCACTCATTTTGAAGGAAATGACATGGGCCATTTTTTGATTATACAAACACTATTCTTAAGATTCTATACAACGCAGTTTTTTGTTTACATATCAAAAGAAACAATCAAGGATAATTTCTATTCTTGTGCTTTTTGGTTTTAGCCTTTTCATATGCTTCATTTTGATCATAGCTATAACAATTGTGTATTTTTATAAAGCAAAGAGAATGATGCTATGTTGTCCATTAATAATCACAAGACAATGATACTTTAACTAAATTTTTAGGTTGAAGTTGCTTTATGGTTAAATACTTCAATTGGATCTATGTAATTTCTTGTTGCTACTTACTCCTTTTGGGAAAAATTTCCATATCATGCTAACATAAAGATAAAAATAATTTAAGCTTTTTGTATCTTACTGAGGAAAAATGACATTTTCAAGGTATATGGTTTCATTAGACTAACACATCTTTGTCCTTTGGATGATCATTGAGGTCATAAATTAGATACTTACATAAGAAAGAAAGCTTGATCTTACATTTCTGTCAAGTTACTATCAGTTCTTGTTCTGCAAATGTTCGCAAATTCCTCACTCATTTTAAAACTTTTCTTCACTATCTCTTGAAGCTGGCAGGCATTTGTCTTTCTTTCTCCCCATTTCATGCCCGTTTGCATCACAAATCTATTTGTGCATGATGCTTTTCTTGTATAGGTGTTTATATTGCATAAATGAAAGTGAATCTGTTGTTTAATTTGCAGGTTCTCAATTGCCGAAATGCCAGTAGCTCAAGCCCCAATGACTCAAGCCCCACCTTGTTCGGTAGGCCCGACGAATGTACTGGCTCATTTGTGATGTATCTTTTGTGTATTTAGTTTAGCCTGTTGTGTATGTATTGTGTCTGTATTTAGTTTAGGGCTTTAGGCTGACTCAAAACTCTCATCTTGGGTTTTTTTAAGACATTAATAATTCCTCACTGTTTTTGTCCGAGTGTTATTAAGAAGAACAAAACTTAGGTATAATTCTTTAGATGCTGTTTCTTATGTTACCCTTTTAAGATTCAACCATGTGGCTACTTAATTAAAAAAATACACTTTCATCTCATGAGAAAAAGTTCACATAGCAGAATCTTAAAAGGGGAATATAAAAAATAGTATTTAAGTTTTGTTCTATTAAGAATTATATTAATTTTTCCTGCTCCCTAGTGTAAAGATCACTTCTATATGGAAAATAAATGTTAAGGTGGTAAATGTTAAGGTGGAAAATAAATGTTAGGTTACCTTTTTAAGATTCAATCATGTGGTTACTTAATTAAAAAAATACACTTTCATTTCATAAGAAAAAATTTACATAGCAGAATCTTAAAAATGGAATATAAAAAATAGTATTTAAGTTTTGCTCTATTAAGAATTATATTAATTTTTCCTGCTCCTAAAGATCACTTCTATGGAAAATAAATGTTAAGGTGGTAAAGTTAGTGCTATTCATGATATACGCCTCCGAATTTTTTTTTTCACCCACTATGATATACACAAGTCTAGACATTGGTAAGCACTGTCAGACAAATGTTAAAGACATAGAAAGGGAGGCTGTAAAAGATTTTCCAATTTTACACTCTTTCTGGTCAATCAAGAATATTTTGGGTTTGATAAAAAATTTCACAATAAAACAAATACATGAAGCCTTTGTACACAAATTCATTATTTTCAAGGATCCTTCCCAAGAGTTATCGCTCCTTGTCATTGAAATTTTTGGTCCTAAGAATTGCTTGGCTTTTATCAGGGTGGCAGGAGTGGCTTAGAATTAATAGAAGAGGATCGGTTGATTAGGCTATTGTTACAGAAACAAATTGGGGATTTGAAATCCACAAGTCTCCACCCAGCAACGTCGTTTTCGGTGGGGAGGGTTTGAGAATATATATATATATATATATATATTTTTTTTTTTTAAATTGAATATTTTAATGAGTTAATAATTTTTTAGTGTGAATAACTCTATTAATTAGAGAAACACATTGTTTTAAGAGAACATATTTCAAACGATAATGGATGGAAGGGCTAGAATGACAGAATTGTTACAATTAACAGATTAAATGACAAATTATGGACCCAGGGAACTAAGATGATAATGTACCAAACTTACAGAGTTTAAATTGTATTTTTGTCAACCAGTCATTTTTATGCATATCTTAGTTAGATTCATTGATTTGTATACCTATGATAATCATATGATGTAGATTTGCTTCAAATGTGCATTTAACACAAAAGATAACAGGTTCATGCATCATTTGTTAAATTTTTTAAATTTTAGATCACGTAAAACGAATAAATAAAAAATTGTTTTTTCATTATTTAGTGTTTGTCCACATGTTATCTAGATAGATCCATGCATTTTCCATGAATAATAATGATAATAGTTAAGAGAGAAGGCAATAAGGTAGCTCATTGTCTGGCTTGGTTTGCTGTTCATGTGCCAGGTTATTTAGTTTGGATGGAGGATGTTCCGTTCCAGTCTTTTTTTGTACTCTAGGCTGATTTAGTCGATGTTTCTTAATTTTAATGCATTATCCTTTTTCTCCAAAAAAAAAAAAAAAAAAAAGAAGTTCACATGATCATGCGAAATAGGTTCGATTCAAGTTCATGATTTTGTGAATGCATTTGAAATATGTTCATTCATTGTGTATGGAAAACATCTAGGACTTGCAATTGCATAATCATATTCTCACATGCTCATACATTTTCATATGATTTTGTTGATGGTTCATGCATCTTAAGTTAGATTGTCTTACATACTTTTATTTCTTGTTCATCTTTACTAAACATGCCATCAATTTATTTCTTTTATGCCTAATTCGTTTGTGCGAGCTTGTTAGCAATTTCTTTTCATTATGTTATCAACTTGTGCATAAAGTTACTTATTTGTTTTTTCATTTTGACATCTTTATCATTATTGTATGATAAGATAGGTGAATTTGTTTGTATTAACCATTCTACACTAGAGTCCAATTTAGGGGCAGATCCTTAACACATTTCCACACGGTAACTTAGACTCTCAACATAGTTTATGAGATGTAAATTAGGTCTTATCTATGCAATTATCCTTTGTATTTTCTTTTCAAATCTAATTAGGAAACAAAGCTGTGTAAGCTTCTTTTTAAATTTTATCTCGGACCAAAGTGTTGTAATTTATATTCTATTGACATTGCATGTAATTCTCATTTATGACAATAAAGTTTCTTTTATGGGGTTTTCATAATTTTCTTGTAAATTATTTTAGTGAGTAAGTGACGACTTCATTATGTGTGTCCTAAATTAGGGGGAATCAATATCAATAGCATATCTCAACTTTCAGATTTGTAAGTTGGAGATTCATTCTTTTTATCGATTATAAAAGAGAATCTAAAGCGGACTCCTTGGGTTGTGGTTCTCACATTTATCCTTATTTTTATTTGTTAACTCTATTACTTTAAAATGTTCGCGGTTATTTGACTGATTTTGCAATATTAGAAACCAAAATGGTCCTCTTAGAGCATCTACAATAGCTTATTTAAAATTTCACCCAAGCCAAAACCATTTTTTTTTTCTATTTTAATTAACCACTTTTTGAAATATAGTCTTTTTTCCCACTTGAGAACACAAGATAACCCAAACGCAATCCAAACATGAATCCACAACTGTACCTTAACAATACAACTTTTCAATGGAACCCATTTTCAAATTTGAAATCATCTTCTTGAGTGGTTGATGATGGCAATAATTATTGTCCCTCATCATTGCCACAAGCTTTTGTCATTGGAAATCCACATAACCCCAGGTTCCCATTGTAAGAATCATTTGTAAATGTATTGAACTGTTTACCTTAAGGTATCTGTCCAAAAAGATAGTTTTCTAAAAGTTTTAAAACTGCCAATGATGTGAGATCTACTAATTGTATAGGAATTTCATCTATGAACTTGTTTGAGGAGAGATCTAACTATTCGAGATTGGTTAATTTTCCCAACGATGGAGGCATACAACTTGATGAGTTGGCTCTAATAATACTCGCCCCATATTTGCTCTGGCTTCAAGATATCAAGCATAATTGGATATTTTGGGTGTTTAAGGAAGAGATACTTTTTGAAATATAGTCTCTAACATCTTCTCTATCCTTTCTCTATTTCATTTAAAAATACTTAAAAAAAAAAAAAAATTGATTGGGGCGGGCTGGGGTGAAGGTGTAGATAATGACAACTCATCCTTAATAAAAGAGACTGTGCCAAGTGTTGTTTAAAATACAGCAGGTTTCTCGTTTTATTTAAGCTAGACAACAATTTAACTATCCTTTGAATGAATAAGCACAAGAAATGCCCGATAATCTAATTCACACTCTATTCACAGAAAATCCAAGGGCTTGTGACCAAAATAATTAAATTTTCCAGGTCTTTGAAATGTGGGGATTGTCGAATATTACATATGCTCAGGAAAATCATGAAGGTGCCATTGAGGTTTAGGCTTCATGCATCCAGTCGGACCAGGGATTCTAGTGATCTTGGGAATTTTCTAGTAGTAAGAGTCATATGACATATCCTATGCACTCAAAAAGGACGAAAATGAAAGCACTTCCCAATCCCATCAACAACATATGGTTCCCAATCCCATGTCTTGTTTGGGCGGTGGTCATTATCATATATCTAACATGCTCATTGCTCAATTTCTTTGCTTTAATTATTTTGGGCTTTAGCGTTTGTGTGCAGACTGGTATAGGACCTCTAGTCCCTTTCTATAATCTATAGGAGTGCCATGTCCGATTTTTCTTTACCTCTTGACAAAATTCCAGACCAATACTCATGACACGTTTTTAATGTGTAAAAAAACAAAGACCCTCACAATGTGAAATTTTCAGCTAAACAAGCCGAAGCCGGTGACTTAAGACACTCTCTTGGAGTTGGAGATGCTCTTTGACGTTACTTTCGTGACAACAACCAATAGTAGGATAGGCACCGACAGAAAAGTGTTTGACTGGAAAAAGTATTTTGTATCAAATGATATTATGTCATCAGTATCAAAATTCAATAAACGAGAAACATGTATGCAAAAATAATTACCTACCAACACACGTTTTTTAATTGTTAGTGGGTTAGTTATTTTTTACTGACATGTCTCACACTTATTAGATTTTGATACCGTTAATATAGTATCATTTGATACCAATTACCTTTCCGCTTAGCTGAGGCGATTTTTATTTTAGATTTTAGCTGTTTAGCAAATACGCATGTATATCCTTTTCTATGACCCCAGCAAAAATGGACCTTCTCAGACAGCACTTCTTACGGGCATACTGAAGCACAGGTTGTCATGGACCATTGGCCTATATTAATTAAAAAACCCACCAGTAATTTGCATTACAATTTACACCTCCTATCATTCAACTTTTTGGACAGTTTGTTGAGGTAGTGAGTTGTCTACAGTAACAAATTTTTTTGCTACAATTTTGCAATATTTGTAATGTGGTAAAGTGTGAGGGTTGTTTATCGCTTTTACATTATTCTTTACTACTCACAAGTCACATCACAGTTAGATCAAGTTTTGGCAAAAAAAAAAAAAAAATGCTAAAGTACTAGATTTTCTAGTTGATGATAAATGTTTTACCTTCAAAAAAAAAAAAAAAAAAAAAAAAAACTATCCATGGCATTGGCAACTGGTAATTATCATCATCTATCATCTATACATAAACAACAACGTACGTGTTGTAAAAAAGCTCAACTCAAGCCACTTGAAAGTTGTACTTGTACAATCAAATGCGTGCGACAATGAGGTGATGAACTGTCTAAATTATACACACATTTTCTTCCACCCTTTTTTTTAAGCTCTTCTCTTAGTAAAACAAAGGTAATTAATCTCTCACTCTCATATTGTGGAAGACAAATACTATAGCATATTACAATTGAGATGTAGTAAAAATGTAAAATCATATTAACATACATACATAAAGCTTTAACCTTATGAGAACAAAACCTAATATATATATATATATATATATATAAATATTGATATTCAAAAGTTCCATAATATATAAATATATGATATATGATACACACGTACTACACAGTTACACAGAGTGATCAGGGCCGTCCATCATCATCATTTTTATCAAGATCAACAATCTAGGCTAGGCTCTACCACGACTCTCATCAAGGCGATTGATCATGTAGAGAGCGTTACTAGTAACCTTACCCACATTCCTAATCTTCCTCTTCACATTAGACTTGAGCTTATTCCCATCAACACCTTGAAACCCATCAAGACACGTGTCCTCATACGTCAAAGCCGCACTCACCCAAGTCTCAGCATTGCTCATCTGCCACCTGAAAGTCTCAACACGCAGGTGCTTCAGCTCGCTCAGCGTCTGCCTCAGCTCCTCCACCGACTCCGATATCTGCTCCACACAGTCATTCAGCGCACCTCTCTGTCTCTTGCTGATTTTCAAGTCTTTGGCTTCGCTCACTTGGGCCAAGTAGTTGGAGACTCGCTTGGCTCGTGACAGGCTCACTTTCACCGCAGCTTGGGCTAAGTCTTTGGGAGTCTTGGCTGGTCCAGTGTAGGACGAGAGTGTGCGGATACAGATGTTGGGGTAGCTAGCGTGTTCACAAGATGAACGGACCAGATCTTGGGTTTGGGGTGCAGCATTGGTGGGTGTTCGTGCAGATGCGAAGTGGGAGAAGAAAACAATGAGTTGGAATGCTAGTGTTAGTGTTATTAGAAGACAGAATGGGTGGTGATCAGCCATTGTGATTTGTGAGAGACAGAGACACACTTTGAGTTTTTGAGTGGTTTCAAATTTCAAAACTTTCAAGATCTGAGTGTGTGTGTGAGTGATACTTTGTTGTGTTGGTTTAATAGGGGTTTTGTAATTGAGCATTAGGTAGGAAACTAGAAACTTGTGACTATGGTCTTAAAGCTGGGAGGAAATTACTAAATTGCCATTTTAATTATTAGGTAAAAAAAAAAAAACCTAGTTGATAGGTTCATCAACCTCATGCTACATGACGATAATGAATAATGTTATGTGTATTATATAGGCCTTACTAGGGTCTATTACTCAAACCACTCAACTATAAATGTTAGGATAAAAATTTTTGCTATCAAGTCACGCCCTGTATAATATTTTAATTATTAGATTTGGGTGGGATGAAGTGTGAATGCATGGCTGGATTTTGGAAATTTGGATGTATATATAAGGTATATTTTTTGTCTAGAAGGGTAATCGCAATCTATTATCACTTTACTTTTGAACTTATGATGGGCAGCTTATCAACATCATTTATGAAGTTGTTCAGTGACTCCGATCAAGGGGGGTAAAAAAAAAAAAAGTATCAATCTAATAATAACTTTAGGTCCGTGAACATTGGGGTTAGCAAAAAAAAAAAAAAAAAAGAAGGCCCGTGAACATTGGCAAATTTGGTACTAGAAGCCAAATTGTAGTGACTAGGATGCCATTCTGAGTTCTGACACTCTTTAACGATAAGATTGCTTTGTTTTGATCTTCAATAAGTCTTCAATTTTTTTTTGAAATACAGTCAGTTTTACATACAATCAATAAATCGTGATCAGTACATAATAAAAATAATATGAGTTATAGAGCTATATAACAGTATTTTACAACTAATCAGGGTGTAAAATTGGGTTTGTGGTAAGAAATTTAGAATAGTTTTGATTTTTTAAAAAAAAAAAATTTCGTTTGAAAAAGATTTGTTTCCTAGAGCTAAAAGATGTGACTTATTTGTAAAAAGGAGTAGATTTTACAATTCATTTCCTAGAGCTAAATGATAGTAATTATGTTTCTTAACGTTGTTTATTGTGGTTGTTATCATTAAGTTACATTTGGGTTGACACTTGACATTCATTGCCGTAGCACTGGTTCTTTGTATTATTCAAATGGAGGTTGCCCTCCTTTTTCCTGTATTTCTTGTCAATGTTGTGCATATCCATGAATGGAGTCAAAACTTGAAGTTAAGTGGACAGAAGCATAAACAAAGAAAAAAAATCATTATGAAAACAAGCATCAATTTAATTAGTATTAACAAACCGTCAACAAAGATAAAGATAAAAAATTATTATTGATGATGCCGAAAAAATTACCAATGAATCACACGTTGTTCACATGCTCAAAAAGTCACCTGCACAGCAAAAAGAGAAAACCTGCAGAGAGCACTGGTGTGGTGCCGGCCAAATACCCTCCGAAGGTCAAGTTAGAATCTTTTACAACTCCAGAGTGTGAATCACACGTTGTTCACATGCTCAAAAAGTCACCTGCACAGCAAAAAGAGAAAACCTGCAGAGAGCACTGGTGTGGTGCCGGCCAAATACCATCCGAAGGTCAAGTTAGAATCTTTTACAACTCCAGAGTGTTAGAGAGGGTCGATTATGTGTACTTCGATTTGTGAGAGTATTGGAGCTTTTATAGTGGTCGTAGATTAACCTTTCTTCCTTGAAGCAGAAGTCTTTTCCTTATAGGAGTCTCCTTTAACAATCCCAAACGTGATGAACAAGACTTTAAATCACCAATGAGCCGCACGGTTCCAACACACTCGATGCCAGACACCTCTTCGTAATAACACTATTCTGACATATAGGGTAGACAGATGGGAATGTAGTCTGAGATTTGGTAGTGTACCCTAAGGGTGTTGAAGTGTGGCTCCTTGATGGTGGACGTGAAAGCGTTTACTGTCCACTCTGGTAGCATGATAAACTGCCTAAGTCCATCAGCACCCACGACGAATCTAATTCTTTGGTCTTCACCTTCATCAAAACCCTCATTTGGCTCTACCATCTCCGTATCCTCATTTGTCGAGGACGGGGAAGATGCAGACGAACTCCTCTCCTTGCTCAGATCGTCTTGGTCTTTGTGACCTGACGGGTATACCTCTTCGTAGTCTACCCCATCACGGACGACTGACTGATTACTCGACGAACTAGACATTGCCTACAGGTAATGACAAAACCTAAGACTCTCACGGGTGTTGGAACAGGTGACGGGGGAAAAGAAAGGTCTAATGTGGAGTAAAAAAGTAACAGAACTTAAATAAGGAATGAAATACAGACAGAGAGAAATGACTTACCGAGCTAAGGAGTGGACGGATGAAGGCGTGTACAACGGTTGCAGGAACTAGACGGATTGGTCTCTGACAGATACGACGGTCACGCTCTGACAATGCGTTTCTTCGTAAAGTAGAGAAATGAAAAGAGAAGGGGGCGATATTTATAAGGAGGAGTGCACGGAAGCCGAAGTGATGTTTCGATCCGAGACAAAAGCCAGTAGAAGGGCGACACGTGTCAATAAGTAATAAATGTGTTTCTGACAACCTATCAAAGTGCGAGTACAATTCAAGGATTTGTAACCCCTCATCCCAACCTTAGATTGTCACCCCATGGGCCCTTGTTCTCGAAGATGATGGACCCATGGGGTGAAGGGGGCAACTGAAGAGGAAAAATTATACACTTGACAGTTTATATGACAGATCCACTTAGATCGCCATTGACAGACGGATACCATGCGGACGGGCTTTACACTGACGGGTCAAACACCCATGCAGTGTCCAAATCGATTATCTTCAAGAAGCCCTAGCTTAGGAACTCTTGCGGCCCACGCTTGGACATCCTAAAATCCGAGTATAACTGGAGTTCTAAGGCAAAGAGGATTTTAGAAGATATGCGCATTAATGGAGATCTCCTCCATAAGGAAAAGTCTTGTTCATCACGTTTGAGATTGTTAAAGGAGACTCCTATAAGGAAAAGACTTCTGCCTCAAAGAAGAAAGGTTAATCTACGATCACTATAAAAGCCCCAATACCCTCACAAATCGAGGTACGCATAATCAACCCTTTCTAGCACTCTAGAGTTGTAAAAGATTCTAATTTGACCTTCAGAGGGTATTTGGCCGGCACCATACCGGTATTCTCTGCAGGTTTTCTCTTTTTGCTGTGCAGGTGACTTTTTGAGCGTGTGAGCAACGTGTGATTTATTGGTGATTTTTTCGGCATCATCAATTATTTATATGTTACAATGCAATTACTTATAAAAAGGGAACTCAACCATGCATTTTTTTAAGCGTGCATCTGATGCTGGATAAAAGCAAAATTTTTTTGTTAAATTTTTTTTTTTTAAATGGTTGAGTTGTTTGTTTTAGGTAAAATTAGTTGATTAGACTTAATTTTTTTAAATTTTTTACTATTGGTAATTGTTGTTAATTTTTTTGGACTTGTTAATCTTGTTTTAAATTTTAGATCTTTGAATATTTTTTTTTGTGTGGCTTTTATAAGGATCAATGATATTATTAAGGATGATCAAATGTAATTTTATTGAACTAAATTGCTAAAATATGATACTTATATATACTAAATTAAAAAAAAAAAAAAATTGGTGGGAAGTCAATGACTAGCTACGTTCCGCATGAATTATATTTCTCATTTCAATAAGATTCTGTCAATTTTACCCAAATAATAATTAAAAAAAGTGAAAATTAATCAAAGTGTGTTTGATGTTTTTTTACCCTCACGGCCTCACCTTTCCATGACTCCATGAGGCTAGTTTTGGAAAGGTGAGTGTAAAAAAGGTGAAACCGTAAAGCTTACAGCAGCATCGCAATCACTTATTTTAGTTATTACACCCATATTTATTAGCCATATCCTCCGACCAAAATCCAGGTCCACTACCCACCCCTCTCTAGGAGTAGGAACCAATAAAATCTCCAAAGTGTCAAGATTCAATAAATGATGGAGACCAACCAATGACTTCATTGCCTCCTACCCCATCAGGCAATCACTATCGGAGAAAAATATCATCTTGGTTAGATCAATTTTTGCCCCAGGTGACAACATATTTCTCTGTACTTATTTATTTATGAAAATGTTAATAGATGTCTTAGGATAATAATTAACCATTTATTTAAAGGGAGTTTTTATGTAAAAAATAATAATTAATATTTTGACAATTTTTTTTCATTTTTCATAAAAATGGTATAAAAACTTTCTTAAAATGAATTGTTAATTATTGTCCTAGAGACACTCGTTAGCATGACCTTTTATTTATTGGAAAATGTTGAATACATGTTTTTTTAGACTTAACTCTTTTTAAAAAAAAATGCTTAAGAGGGGAAGGTGGCAACTTCTATCTGCCTAAAGTAACACGAAAAATGATGAATACCAATGCGCTCACTAGTGAAGTTTAAAGAGACTTAAATCCTTTAGTCATTTTTTTTAAAGAAAATTGTGCAGGAGGGTGGCAACTCCTATGCGCTCAGGGTAATACAAAGAAGATAGAAACCAATGCACTCCCTAGTGGAGATCTAGAACTTAAACTCTAATGATTTTATACAATTTTTATGATAATGTTGAATGCGGAAGATGTCGAAAACACCCTTATATCTAGGACAGTACTACATATATGCCTGTGGCATCATATCATGTGATTCATGTCTGGATGACACCCAATTTAGTAGTAGACCTGACAATATGTAGTACTAGAAAGATCCAACCCTAAAGTTTGCAGCATCTAATTTAACATGCTCACCTGGCTGATCCAATTATATTAGCCAAAAGGCATTTACTTTACAGGTCCATATATAGGGAATTTAATTGGTATTTGATCTCCCAATGTCAGTGGGAGGGACACTCCCGGGCCCTTATTGTAAATTACTGAATGTCACTCAAATGCATTTTGTGACCTTAGCCTCTCATCGCAAATGCATTATTTATTAAGCTCTGAAACAGAGCATGTGCTGCTATAATATGAACTCCACCACATAAAAATTACAAATACAGACGAATATTATTGTAGGTTTTTTCTTTTTTTTTTTTTGGTAAAAAAAAAAAAAATTTAGATGAGGAGAGGCTACCCTATACCAAGGTTAGGGCAAGTTGCAGGTCTCAGAGAGGATTTACACTGGACTTATAGCGGGACTCGAGCCTAAGTCTTCTGAGCGAAGCGTTCGTCTGAGCGAAGCGTTCGAGTCTTACCTACTAAATCAACCCCGTTAGCTTAAGTTGTCCATCTAATTTGATGATAACATCATGAAAATTTTAAAACAAAATTGGGTGATGTTAATGTTAGTAAGGAAATTGTATTTCATTTCCTAAATCCAATATATGAAGCATCATCATTTCAGTCATACTTCATACCTTTGGACTTTGTTAAGTCGAATTCAAAGTCATACTACTGGCTATCATTTCCTCCCAACCTTTTTTCCGGGCTTTATCCAACTACGCTCAAGCCCAGTAATATTAATGGATGACACTACATGATATTGGGTTTCCAAGCTTAATGATATTAATGGACCACACTACACAACATTAGGTCTTCAAGCCCAATGAAATCAAGAAACTCTACTACACGATTTTAGGCTTTCCACTTTCCAGACCCAATAAATTGACAAATGAAGTGTGAGACCATTTTAATATCCTTTGAAGCTTACATAATTTGAAGGCCCAGAGGCCATGGCCCTGTAGGTTGATTTGGAAGGGACTTTCCGTTGCTTAAGTTGGCAAAGGTAAGATTTAGGTTTCAATTTACAATCAAGAACACTTGCCTGTAAATAAGATTCAAATTGGAGAGTGGTTCTTGAGAAATAAAACTTTGAGAGCCAGTCTCGTGATTCTGGGGATTCTTTCCCGAAATACTTGCTCAAGTCAATTGAGAAGTCAGCTCGGCCCTATCTTTCCTTCATGTCTGGTCTTGGACACCCCTGATTGAGGTTGAGAAGAAAAGCATGGTTGAGCTAGTTCATGCTACGTCATTAGTTTGTACATCATTACTTATGAGACATCAATGACATTATTTGTCATGTCACTTTATAAGGTTTTTATAATAAAATTGATAACCTTTTCAAAATTTTCCTTAAAAAATGTCTATCATATAAGATATAACCCTTGGTACTAAATTATTGCATCCAAGTCAAAAGTCTTTTAATTCAATTGATACATTTTAATTGTTCCAACGGAGATGGACAATGTATGGTCCCTTGAATGTTATTATTGGGTAATGAGGGCTTAAGTCATATCAGATACACCCATAAAAAAAGAAGAAGAAAGTAATATTAGATACAAAATGGGTGTCTATAATGGCAAAAGAATATAAAAAATTGATGATCATGCATCTATGAATCTCTGAAAAATATTATCATTCAGTGAAGTTTCATTTTAGAGGTTTGGACATCTTCAAAGTAGTTCATTTATTAACCTGAGAGGCCTTGGTTCCCTCAAAGTAACTAACAAAGAATTAGGCACATAGCAATTGTCATCATAGCTAGGCATATTAGAGCCATGTTATGGACAATTCACGCTTTGAGTCGTTAGAAGCTAAGCTGGTGTTATTAAATTTTGGCAATAGTGCATGCTTAAGGAGATACGAGAGATGTTCTCTACATTGAGCACTTACCTTAATCAAAATGAATTGACATGTCTTAATTGCCAAACGGGTCTTAATCAACTTGTGCATGGTTAAGATTATGATTAAGTTGAAGATTCGTACAATCTAAACGAATTAGGATGTCTCAAAGGCCAAACTAGTCAACATTCAAGTGGTTCAATAAACACAAACACCCAAAAACTAGATAAGGAAGAAATTCCTTTGAATAATTATTACATTGGAGGAGAACCATGCTTACTATATTGGTAACTCAAGAATAAAGAAGTTGGTAGACAAGGAAAAATAGGCTTATGGTTGAGAGAGAGAGAGAGAGAGAGAGAGGGAGTTTCCAATGGTTACCCTTGAGGACAAGGGTAAAATTAAGGAAGAGGAAATGTTATGTGCCTCTATTTAATTTAATTTTATCATTTCAAGATTGTATTTTGTTAGGTAGATAATACCTTGGAAAGCCTCCAATTGAATAGTTAATATAGCATATATAGACACTACTTAATCCAAAAAATTTAAGTTTATGAGTTTGAGCCCAACTATGTTATATTAACCACTCACTCTTATTATTATTATTTTATGTGAGATTTCATTCAAACGTGTATATCCAATAATTTCCTACTCACATGTAAGTCTCTACTGCTTCATGGCCTTTGACCAAGTCCTACTAACTACCTTCTTGCCTTATGGGCTTTTTCCTTCACCACCAAGTCCTATTAGCTCCTCCTTTGCCCTATGGGCATGTCAGCCATAGGCCTATCATGCGCTATCTATGAGAACCACATGTCAACTTGCATGCTCATCTATGGGAACCGGCCCACACTTTCCTGTTCATGTGGGATATATCACCATTGGCAATACTACTTTATTGGGTCTTTTCTAGGATCATTTGTGTGGGCTCTTTTGACTTGGTTTATCTCAACTGTGAAAGAGACCTTGAACATCTCACCACCACCTTCTTTACACACTACTTGAGCTCTGATACCACTAGTTAAGGAGATGACACCTTAAGCCTAATCATATTAGATACAAAATGGGTGTCAGTAATGGCAAAAGTAGTTAATATAACATATAAGAACATTAAGTCTATGCATTTGAGCTCAACCATATTATAATAATTGTTCACTCTGGTCATTATTATTTCATATGAGACTTTGCTCACACATGTATACCCAATATATTTTTTGTTATTTGGGGTTACGAAAATAGATAAAGATAGAATGAATTGTTAGATTAGGCTTCAAATAAATCTTATCTACGTGTAGTAGATAAAGATTATATTTCTTTTTAATTTAAAGGTTACTTTATCTTGTAAAGCCATCCATATATATGGCTTGATCTTGAACAATAAAGCATGTTGTAAAATATTATCATTGAGTGAGTTTTTTTTTTGGATGTCTAAACTCCCTTGAAGCAATTCATTTATCAAACTAGGAGGTCTTGGTTTCCTTGAAAAAATGAACACCTAGTCCGGCACATAAAGAATTACATTCACATGTAACTGAATCTTCTCACCATACATTTTAATATATTCATTCATCATCTCAAAAGCATCATAGAATGCATTACATCGTAGTGCCAATTGAATGTTAGATTAGATCACAATGAATTTCAATGTTCATGCTGTTATGATATCTTCTGCTCTATTAGATTAAGAATTGATGGGTTTAGTTTTTGAAGATTTTTGAATCCAAATGTTTAGATTCTAGAATGAGAATGTAATCTTATTTCATCTAAATCTTGAAATAAAAACATATGAAATAACTTTGTTCATGCATCATCTCATAAAATTCCAGCATGTTTATTTGATTTTTGCAACATATGAAATTAGGGGCAGAACCATTTGAAGACCAGGGGTCATGGCTAATGGGTATGTAGGTTGATTTGGCGGGGACTCTTAAGTTGGAAAAGGTAGGATTTAGGTTTCAATTTCATACAACGTCGTTCAGGGGTTTTGTGCATACCTTAGATCAATGTACAGTGATCTTTATATAGGGCATTTTGTCCATAATTTTGAAGAAAATAAAGCCTCAATTGGAGAGTGATTCTCAAGGAATACAACTTTGAGAATTAATTTGGTGATTCTTTGAATCTTTTTCCAAAATAGCTGCTCAAGTCAACTTGGGCTTATCATTCCTTAATGTTTGATCGGTGACACCCCTAATGCCGAGAAGAAGAGCATGGCTGAGGTCATTCATGACGCGTCATTAGTTTGTCCATCATTGTTAATGTGATATCAATAATATTCATTGTCATATCATTTTATAAGACTTTTATAATTCGTTCATAACACATCATTAGTTTATCCATCATTGTTAATGTAACATCAATAATATTCACCGTCACGCCACTTTATAAGACTTTTATATAATAAAATTGATGGCACCTAAGATTTCCTTTAAAAAAACAAATACCTATTGTATAACCTTCCATGCTACAATAATACGTGTTGGCCAAAAGGGTATAAGGTAGGAATTAGGCTTGACAACGAGGACGCATCCAGACCCAGGTCTAGCCAGAACTGGGTTAAAATTCGTGGTGTATATGGGACGGTGCTGGCATGAATGGACAAGACCAACTTTGGCTGGGCTATCGTATTCGTATGTGAGTAAGGCCAATGTGAAACCTCTACCAAGAGAAAGAAAGGGTCGAAAATAGGATAGGTGGGGTACACAAACCGAAGAGTTGGGGCCTGGGGCTTCTTTCCATATAATGGATGGTTCTCTTCGTCTTAGATTTAACTCATGCATGGACTGTCAGATTCAACAGGTGTGTCTGGTTTTTTAAAGTGGTACGTACTTAATTATTCGGCTAACAATTAATGTTTATTGTTGAAGCAAATTAAAGGATCACCAATAATTTTCACCAATAATTGTAGGTATTTAATTATCATGGTGTATTTAGACTATTGAAACATGCCTTGGGTCTCCTTAGCGTACCAAAATTCATTGATCACCATCGAAGAACTTGGACTTTTATGGATTAGGCTAGAAAAATCTGCTCCCAAAGTTAGCAGAAAATGGGGCTTTTGACGTTTTGTTGCCTCTTGGTTTTTTTTTTTTTTTTTTTTTTTTTTTTTTTTATATTATATTTAACTAGTGTGTAGGTGTACATGTGTGTGTATAATTAAAAACAATTACAATTATATTGTTCAAATCATACATTTTTTTGAAGAAGATGCTCAAATTATACATGATATTAGTTTACACTTTTTTTAAACTATACATTTCTAAAATATGTAATAGTTTTTCATATATATATATATATATATATATATGATTTAGAATTTAATTGATTTTAGACTTTTTGATTTTTGCACCCAATAATTCATCACTTGCTACAAAATTAAAAACTTAGATGGACATGTGGCAAAATATTAGACTTCAATTGAAATTCATTTTAGAATCTAATTGAATTTGGACTTTTCTATTTTTACACTTAATAATTCTCTTGACACAAAATAAAAAATTAAATAGAACAGGTGGCACAAAATTGAAAATTCAATTAAAATCTAATTGAATTTTTTTAAATTTCAACTATACAGGGACACAACGGATATTGCTTCTCATCCATTTGGTACTTCGGGTGTGGAGTTGGTAACTTTTTTTTTTTGTTGAGAAAGTGTAGTTGGTAACTTGGTATTTGTTATATGTTTCAATATTATTAATTAAATACAATAAATATTTTCACACGCTCATTATTATACACTTGGTACATTCTATATCCAGAATTTCGTATGCAATGTATGCAAAACTTGATAGTGATGTTACACTACAATAATAGTATGTGATAATAATTACCTAAATAATGATAGATAATTTCCATGATTTTCAATTTTCTCCTTCATACGTAGGTTTTCTAGTCACTGAGTTCACAGACGAGGAGTTTTAACTTTTAAAGCTCTGCGGAAAATCTCATCTCTTCCTTTCTACTCTTCGTTCTAGATTAAACAAAAAGCCAGCAATTCTGCAAAATCTTTAGATTTGAGTTTTGTTTTATTTTGCTCCCTAGATGGAGCATCGTATAAAGCTATAAACTGATGGAGAACCCATAGCATAATAATTTTCTCTTTGTCCCGAGGTTCATCTTTCACTAATTCTGTATCAGTCTAAGTGCACAATAATTTTCACGAAAATTATATATTGACATATTTTTATTAGTATTTTTTAAATAAATATTATGTCCACAATATTTTTATAATAGTTTCGCAATAAATTTTAAGTGGTAAGTTGTTATTAGTTGTTATATAGATGAGAAAAAAATAATTTAATTTGCGAATTCAAATTAGACTAAAAACAATTTACCACTTATAATTTATCATTTATTATTAATAATATATTTTTAAAAAAATTTATAATACTATCTCAACATTTGTGAATATATCTTGAGATTTATTATTATTATTATTATTATTATTATTATTATTATTTTATGATTATGGAGTTATTGTTTAATCTCAACTACTGCCACAAGTTTTATTCTTTTTGGGCAGTTGGACCCACAAAAAGGTTATATGATCCAACTCCGATGAAAGCGAAGAATATCCTTTTTAACGTGCTAGATACTTTTAATAATGAAGTTGTGTTTGGATACTGCTTATTTTATTGAAAACTAAAAACACTGTACACTGTATCAAAATAATTTTTAAATGTGTAAATAGTACTGTAAGACCTATTTTTAACAAAAAGTTTTGTTAAAAAAGAGATTTATGAGTCTCATAAATAGTGCACGGATCCACTGAAAAAGCTGCCACAGCCATAGAACGTGCTTCTCAAAAAAAAGAAAAAAAAAGAAAAAGAAAGCAGGCGTAGACGTTATAATCTGAATCCAAATGGCTATTGAACATCATTAGCATATATAAAAATTAATATATATTCAAAACTCATACAGTCATACTGCTTCTTAAATTTTGCAACAAATAATATTGAAGATATGATAGATTTTATTACGTAGGACTTATAAAATTGATGTATCAAATTTTTAACACAATTTTTTTTTTTGTTGAAATGTTTATATTTATTTATATGTTGTTACACTAATTTGTAAGTTTTTTTTTTTTTTTTTTTTTTTTTTTTGGTTCCAGTTAGCTCAACTGGTAAAGTCTTTGATCTTAAATAAGAGATCTTGGATTCAATCTTTGCCTACATCAAAAACCGATTGATGTCTTTGTCTGATGATAAAGAATTATTATCAGGAGTGAACGCTATAGATTGAAACTATTTCAAAAAAAAAATTGTAAGATTTTTGTTCTAATATTAATACTAATAGTAAGATTTCCTTTATGCAATAGGACAAAGCCGTATGAATATTATATATATGCTTATGCATGATAAGTCCAACTATATAAGATGCAGGGATAAAGGTCACATGCAGGGATAAAGGTCACATACCAAAGATGCAAGCTCAGTCATACAATTTTGTTTCCATTTGCTCTCACTGAGAGAGTGGCATTTTCAAATGATTATACCAGCATTTAGTTTTTAGATGAATTTGATCTAGGTGTGGCTGCTAGGAATTTTGGTAGGGGAGAGAGAATAACAGCCAACTATAGTACGACCTAACACTTGGGAATCAGTCAATTCAATAATTGAAGCAAAACAAAACAAAGATTAGAGAGAAAGAAAATACAACCGTGAAATCATTTTGAGGTCTAAATTTGGTGCTGTCTACGTGCTTTGTGAAAGATGAATCTCCCATCATTTTTATCGGATCAACATCATCGTGTTGATGCATAATTGCGTTTGCGTATATCGGTGGCTCATTTCATTTGGATCAGTAATATTAAAGATAAGGTGCTAACAAAGCACGTCTTATCGTTTTGATGACACTTTAGCCAGGATGGGCCACTAGCTTTTGCCTTTAAGTTCAATATAGAAAATTCCTCACCAGTGACCAAAGATTTTTCAGCGGACATAACCGTCATGATGATTAAGAAATATATATATATATATATATATATATAGGAACGGGTAAAATTTTTTTTTTAAAAATAAATTAAATCAGCTTGGAATATAGAATTCAGAGTAATTTATATGTATCTTGCTGTTAGAATTTAGAATATTCACATTTTGAGTAGTGTGATTTTTTTTTTTTTTTTTGAAATAAACAACAACTAACAATAAACTAACCATTTTTTAAAAATCCAACGTTCCACCACTTTAATGCCCCTATACATAGGTTACAAGTTTGCGATACTAAAACCTGGGCTTTTGAGTAGTGTGATTAGTTTAATTTACTGAAAAAAAAAATAGTGTAATTGATCAAATAGTGAAGTTTTATATTAGATAATATTAATAATAATAGGAGTAAATGGTTAAAATAATATAACTTTATTGAATCCACATTGTGTTTCTCAAGAAAAAAAAATTGAATCCATATACTATATTTAAAATTATTCCAAGAATAATGGTCTTATATAGCTATAATTCTCCTAAATATATAGGTAATTATTCCAAGAAGAATACTTCTATAATTTCATAATTTAAGGGTATACCACAAAAGTGGTGTCTATAATTTACCAAAAATATATATATACATGCATTATAATTAGTTCAGGAATAGTGCTGCTTGGATGCTTTCTCTCATTTATTTTAGGGTTCAGGTCTTCAGGAACCTATAGACCACCACCACCAGTAAAAAAGAAAAAGAGGACCAAAAAAAAAAAGCTTAAATCATTTGTCCCTTAGAACAAGGAGTCCAAGTTCAATTAGCTCTCGCAAAAATGCCTCAACCACTAAAGCACTAAGTGGAAAGCTTATCTATATTATATTATCTATGTATATGTCAGACTTTTGTTTTGAAAGATTTTTTTTAATATTTTGCTACTACCCATAATAATTCTTTATATTCAAACGTATCGACAATATTTTATCTATATGTTTTTGATAGTATTACAATTATCACCAAAATATTTAACCAACTCTTTCACGGATTCTTCAAAAAAAAGAAAAAGAAAAAGAAAAAGAAAACTAAAACTCTATCACGGTTAATTTATATGCATTTATAAAATTTTCAAATCTCCTTTTTACATATCCTATTAAAAAAAAACCTTTTTGGATAAGTAAATTTTTGTCATCCAAATAATTATTATGTCAAATAGTAGAATATTAAAAATATTTTATAATCTTGTAACTCAAATAGTATGTTCTGGTATTTTTAAGGGAAGCGTTTAAGGTTCAAATCCTCATTCTTCTAACTATCGAATTATTAAAAAAAAAAACTTTTATTTGTCAAGTACCTAAAAAATCATAAATTTCAAAATAATACTTAAAAAAAGTTACTATACATTTAATTGCAATAAATAAACTAAACAATGAAAATAAGTTATCGAAACACACACTCGTGCTCATTTTTCTTCTAAGTTTGTTTTTTATTCCCCACATGATAGAATAGGTATGGAAAACTACTTGAGTAATTGTAATAGTAAGTCCTTTATTAAATAATTGGCTGAGGTCATGTTGATTGAAATGGTGCATCTGATTCATTTTCTTCTAAGTTTGTTTTTTATTCCCCACATAATAGAATAGGTATGGAAAACTACTTGATTAATTGTATTGTAATAGTAATTAAGTCCTTCACTAAATAATTGGCTGAGGTCATGTTGATTGAAATGGTGCATTTGATTAATTTAATAGCAAAGAATTAAGTAATATAATTTTACTTTCTATTTAATAAAATTACTTATATATATAATATTAATTTCTTTAAAGATGATAATATGCTAATTTTTTTTTAGGTTTTTTCTTATTTCTTTATGTATTTATCATAAATCTTTTGAACGGTTGAAAACTTGAAATTAACACATATCAATGTGATTATTTCGTAGTAAATATAACTATGTGGCAAGACTATTGTAGTTTAATTAACACTTTTTGGTGTTTCTAGCGAAGATATTTTGAGTTCGATTCTCCCTTCGTCAACTATCAAATTATTCAAAAAAATAATGTCATTTATTCATAAGACTTTGAAAAATTGTAAATATTTAAAAAAAAATACCTTAATATTTCTTATAAAAATAAAATTACAATTGCATTTTTACACAATAAATAAAATAAACGATCAAAATAAACTCATCCGAACACACAATCATGCTTTTTTTTTTCTAAGTTTTTTTTTACTCCCCACATAATAGAATAAGACTGGAAAACTACTTTATTAATTGAATTGTAATAGTAGTGGGTCCTTGATTCAATAATAGGCCAGTGTCACGTTGATTGAAATGGTGCATTTGATTAATTTAAAAGCAAAGAATAAGTAATATATAGTTAACTTTCTATTTAAAATTTCTTAGATATATATTTAAATTTAATTTCTTTAAAGATGATAGTGTGTTATAATGATTTAGGCTTATTTTGTCCTACGTCACTTTTCCTCATTGCTTTCTTAGAAATTTTTTGCACTGCTGAAATAATATCATATCAAAGTGATTATTTCGTAGTAAACACAACAATAAGCAACCAACCAACACATGATAGGACCTTAAAAAAGTGTGATGCTCTTTTCCCCGTTACATTATTTTATAATGCTCCATAGCCTTACGAAATGGGATATGCCTTTTTGTTGTTTTATACAGTAGAAGGTTCTTTACGATGTAGCTAAACGTTCTTCCCCAGTAGCCTGTAGTTGATTAGGGTTTCTTATTTCAATGATAATTTGCACTTTGCACCTGAGGTCATGCGCAAGAATTATTTTACTATTATAAATTGATTCTCAATTAAATTATGAGACGAATGAAACAAAATATATGAGTCATTCATTACCCCTTTTATTTTATTGCATTGCCATTTAACTCTGCCAAGTTATAGCAGGACTGCAAAAGGAATCTCTCACATTTCAAGAAGCCACCGAAACCCATGACCATTTTTATTTTTATTTTTTTATATAGCTTTAATGGCTGCCATTAGATGAAGCCACTGATTGATTTTTTGTATAGACAATGATTAAATTTTCAAATATCTTATTCAACTATTAGAGATAACTATTTAATACACAAATTTATTTAGTTTCGAAATTAATAAGATGAAATTCAACATCAAATTTTAGAATACTCCTTGTACTTGTTTTTAGCTCCTGAATTTTCTTGTGAAATTATTTGGAAAATTAGTTCTAATCTAATAATCCAGAGACCCAAACAGAAATGGAGATGGTGCCATACTGCCATAACTATTAACTGGTAGCCGAGATTTTCTGGAGATTTTTTCTGCTGTTGACCTCAAAGCTATAACATAGTTAATTATGTGTGCAGCCTGGCAATTTTCCATTTTGTAATGCATGGTTTTCACTTTGCACGCTAAAACCAGTAGCCAATAGGTCTACCAATTATATTATTCTATGTCATATGTGCCTTGCGTTTTTAGCTCGCTTTCTTGGTTAGAATTTGGGAACAGTAGCTACTTACTATGGCACAAACTACAAAGAGCTTCAATACTCACTGCAAAATCAGTCACTCACACAGCCACCATCGGAGGCTTAAGCAGCCATTTTTGCTGTTTAATTAATGCATATTTCACAAAGTAATCCAAAATCTATTATGTTATTTTCTACAAAGAAACTATATTAACAAGAAAAAGAGAGAAGTAGAGTAGAGCATAAAAAATAATTAAACAAAAAATAAAGGGTATTCCAACCTAATCCACGAGAATTTCTTTGATGAATAATGCAACCATTAATTGCATTTATGGTTGGAAAGATTGGTTGTAATTGCATTTACAACCAAGAAAATATATATACAACTTAACTTGTGATAGCCTTCTTCTTCATCAAGATCAAAAGCTAGAGAGAACTCTAAAAATTCCTATTATTATTTTCCCAACTACCACACACCACAACTTATCATCTTCGAGCTGTACTTCAATTCCTTTGTACTTGCACAACTACTGTCCCATAATCTAACGACGTTACCGTTAAGCTCCGTCAAGTCCTGATACTTGTACCACCCCATCTCTCCCATCTTCATCCTCAACACTCTCTCCCAACTGTCCCACCACTCTCCTACCTTAACGGCGCCGTCAACGCCGCTTTCCTCCGCCGTTAACTCTCCGTCATCTTCCCCACAATCATTTATATTTTCCTCGTAGTACACAGCAAAAAACTTCACTCCCTTGGTCATTCCGTCAGCTTTAACGTCGTCAACCTCCATTATTCCCGAGTCTTCGTCCGAACCCGAACCCGAAATTGAAACTGGCTCATCGTCACGTGGCAGCAGCACATCAGGAACCTTTATTTCTGAAACCGGCTTTGACCCAATTGAGCTTTGATCATACCTCGGCGGTGGCGGTTGCGATGGAGACTCGTCGGCGGAAGTAGCCGCCACGGCACCGCCGGTGGCTACTCTGATCCTCCAGAAACTAACGGCAGCCGTTATAACGGCTACCCATGTCCACAAATTATTAACAATGGTCAGAAAACCAACGTTAATATAATCAAGAGCAAGTGCTTCTAAAGGAGAATCTAACGCATTCATCATATTCATTTTCTTTCGATTCTTGTTTTCTCCTAAGACCAAGACCAAAACCAAAACCAAACCTCAAAGTTTTTGGTTCTCTTTTTTGTGTGTGTGTGTGTGTGTGTGTTTGGTTTTTGGTGGGCGTGTGTACGAGGAGTCTGGCAAATGATTTATGGGGGAGGTGAGTGAGTGTGAGAATCAATAGGAACCGTTGGATGAAAAAACAAGTTGGGTTGCGGATCTAATAGGAGATGCCAAGAATCGAGGACTAAGATGCCAATTGCTGAAGTAGATCCGAATTTTTATACCGAATTTTCACGTTGTGATTGATTTTCTCCTACAACACGTGTAAGGACGGCAATACATCTCGCAATGTGACCACTGAGTTTAATATGTAATTTTTTTTTAATGTGAAATGAAGTGAGAGAGAGAGAGAGAGTGTGAAAATTTGAAGGATTTTGTTGGACCATTCCATATTACCTCACCAGATTTTTCGTTACATTTTTTGTAGGAAGTTATTTTTGTATGGTAGTATTTTTAATTATTATCTAGAGACAAAATATTCTCTAACAAATTCTCAAAAAAAAAAAATCTCAATTATTATCTCTATTTTATTTGAATATTCTTTTATTATATATAGGAGTATTCCTTTAATTAATTACTGTTTTTAGTGGAATGGAAGAAATTAAAAAATTGAATGGAAATTATTCAACAATACTACAAGCTCAAAAATGATTTTGTTTTTTTTTACCGTGAAAGAAAGAGTAATGCTACAGTGATTAATTATTTTACAATATTTTTATAAGTTGTTAATGTGATTAGCTTTTTTATTGGTTTTCATCTAGACTCACTATTTATATCACTTTTTCATTTACTAATAATCACTCATCACATCAATAATTTATAAAAAATTTTGTAAGAAAAAATTGTATCTCTAGAATTACTATGAAAGAAAAGAAAGTTTTAATTATCGGTAAAAAATAGTACTATAAATGGAGTTAAATGTAGTTACCTTACATTACAACTCCCAAGAAATGAATCGTTGTTTCAAAAAAAAAAAGAAAAAGAAAAAGAAAAAAGATATGAATCATTAATAAGTATATGAAGAAAAAGGTATGTTATAACCCTTTTCAATATTACCTTATTTGGTTGTGTGGTTCTAACACACATTTTCATATTTTAAACAACCTTACACATATTTTAACACATTTTTTTATCCACACGTACGTCAAAAACACCCAAACAACATTACTCAAACTTCACTACCAAACATTTAATGATTTTCCAACTGTACACATGTTTGTTTGCTTCAATTTAAAATATAAGTTTTCTTTTACCATTAATTTAAAATATTTTCTAAAGTCACGATTATATTTTTAAAGAATTTAAAATAAACTAATTCAAACCAATTTTATTACGAAATAATATTATTTTGTCCAAAGTTTTATAATTTTTTAATTGGAATATCTTGATAGTATTTCTTACAAAAGTATGTAAGGTTCAAATATCTCAATTTTTTATAACTATCAAATTATCAGAGAGAGAAAAAAAAAAGGTGATATATTGTTTCTATCTTAACTCTTCTTATCCAACTTTGTTGTGAATTTAAATTTATGGTATCTATTTAATGAAGATTTTTAATTTTTTTTAAAATATCTAAATTACTTTTTTTTTTTAGAAGTGTTACTTTCATAACATTTCACAATAAGTTTAAAGTGATAAGTTGTTACTAGTTCTAATTGGAACCAACATCTAAAATTACTTTTTCCATGGTGGGTTATTATCCGTAGTAAGATGCTACCATTTATAATAATTTATTATGAAAGTTGTGGGGGGTAAAAGCCCAGATTTACCAATTGGGTCTGAGACCCTATTTTTGAGATTACTTTATGTCCGAAGAGTAGTAATGGGCTGGGATAGAGTTCACTTAAGGGCAACCAACCCAGAAATGGTGGAAGAGTACAATCCGAAGAGGCCACCATTTGTCCGAGGAGGTTTTACTCCTCGGATACGAATAATTCTGATAAAATAAACGTACAGAATGCCCGAATATCCTTCCAGGCGATTTTGGTGACAAAGGTAAGCTCTGGGTGTTCCTAGAGATGATAAGGATGAAGAAATATCTCAAGAAAAAACTGCCACCACCGCATTTAATGCCCTGCAGCAACTTTTCTGGCCACATTTATGTGGAGAAAACCCCTGAACAGTGCAACCTCAACTACCGCCACTCCCAAAAAGCTAGAGAAGATACTTGATGTGACCTACACTCAAGTATGTTAGCAGATGGAGGACAAGTGGACGGTTGGGATAATTAGGAGAGGGACTATATAAAGAAGGAGAGCCCCTGATAGAAGGGGGATGAGAAAAAGAGAGAGAAGAACAGAAAATCATTTTACTGTAGCTCTGGAACTTGTAACCTAATTTCTATTAATAAAACTCCTCTTCGGACATTAAGTCCATCATGATTTTTACATGATTGCATGTTAGATTACTCGCAAATACTATAACCAACTCTTATTTAATTTATATCCGGCCCAGTTCTTTCACCAACGCTCTACAAATTTATTGTCTTGGGTTCATTGGGCTCATACTCCCAATCTTGTGGGCTTGGGCTACAAAAATTGACCCTACAAAAATATTATGAAATGGTATTCGTATAATATTTCTCATGTATTTTATTAACTAAAATCAATAGATTTCTTCTAAGTTTAATCAAGATTTGATTTCAAGTTAAGAAGTAAAAGCCAATTTTCCCATCCAGATTTGACTTTTGGGTTCGCCAAACGTAGAATCTTAATTTAACCGGATCTTTTCAATGTCACGTTTACCTTGCTTTGTTATAGTTTAATCGTATTCCATAGGCATACAGATCATTTACTCCACCAATTGTGATGGCGTGCAACCGAGGAGTGTTAAGAGCAACGGACCTTCATCTGGTTTCTCTCAAGATTAATTGATGTATGGCATAGGATGCAGTTGGTGGTAGGTAAAGAAGGTTTGGTAGACCATGTTTGGATGATAAGAGTCCGTTTAGATAGAACTTATTTTATTGAAACTGAAAACTGAAAATACTGTAGCAAAATAATTTTTAAATGTGTGAATAGTACCGTGAGACCCATTTTTAATGAAAAAGTTACTGAAAAGTGAAGTTTGTGGGACCCGTGAATAGTGCACGGGTGCACTGTTCACTGTTGAAAAGTCAAAACACGCAATTGAAGAAAAAAAAAAAAACGCAAACGTGGATCCGCAAACGCGGATCCAAACAGATACTAAAGCTAGTGATGATAAATATGGTGGTATAGGAGGAGTAATGTTAAGAACACCCAAAAAGAAAATTAACAACGTTTCTCACGTTAATTGAATTGACAAACTTTTATTAATTCTTACTTAAGAGAAGGTATTTGGTATCAAATAATACCATGCTAGCAGTTTCAAAATTTAATAAGTGTGAGATATGATTAGAAAAAAATAACTAACCCACTAACAAATGAAAGACATATGTTAGTGGATAGTTATTTTTGCACACATATCTCTCGTTTATTAGATTTTGATACGGATAATATGATATTATTTGATATAAAATACTTTTTTCCTTATCTAGACCCAACTGACATCATTTTTTTTTTATTATCACTAATAATATACCACATTAGTAATTGTCAAATTTTTTGTGTCCCGAGACTTTCTCCTTTAAGAGAGGGTAATAACTAGGTTTTTTTTTTTTTTTTTGGAAGGGGGGAGGGTGGGGTGGGTGTGAATGTGTGATGTGGTCGAGAATCACATTTAAGCAATTAGCAATTAGCAATTACTTGTGGTTTGTTGATACTTGCAAGAGAGTAATGACTAGTACTATTAAAAAAGAACACATTTAAGCAATTAGGTAAGTGTGGATTGGTTGAAACTTGCAAGTCATTGTTCATATTTGTATGAGGAAAAATTTAATGAAAAAAGACATAGACCATAGTTTCGTATTGACATTTGAAGACGGATGACTAGGCCTTCCACGTGTTACACACCCTTCAATAATTGTTCTACTACTTTCTATCCTTTCTTTTTTTTTTCTCGTTTTTTTTTTTTAATATTATATTTTTAAAAAAATATAAAAAGGATTTGAACCCAGGTTAATAATTCAACAACAAAAATCTAAACAAGTTGAATTAATTAGAACTCATCCTACTAATTTTCTCATGACAAATTTCAAGCTATAAAGTGAAATTTACTCAAGTTTAAACTGATGTTATCATGTTAATATCATGCAAAAATAGAAAAAGGTAACTGTTCACTTTAGTAAGGAGACGGTTTCTAAGACATGCCCAAAATAATAATAGTCAATAAGAGGATTCTCTCAAGAAGGTAAGCGTAGTGTTTGAGTAGAAACTAGGGGCTGTTTGGTAATGTTGTTTTAGTAACGTTGTTTGTATTTTTTTGAAAATACGTGTGGGTAAAAAAAATGTGCGAAAATACGTGTAATATTGTTTAAACATTGAAAACTGTTGTTCAAAACTCTTTACCAAACACCCCAAAGTATATACCTCACTTAAAAAAACCTTTTGAGAGATGCCTCACCTAAATTTTTTTTTTTTTAGAAAAGCACAAGTTAACATTAATAAATATAGGGAAATGCTAACGAGTGCCCTTAGGGCACTAATTAATAATCTATTTTAGGAAAATTTTGATATTACTTTTATGGGAAATGAAAAAAACTATTAAAATATTAATTATTTTCTTTTCATTTCTCATAAAAACTTTCTTTAAATGGATTATTAACCAGTGCCATAAGGGCATTCGTTAACATTTTTCATAAATATAAAATTAAAAAATTAAAAAAATGTATACAGATGGTACCAAGATATCATTGTCCAAATTAATGAACGATGAAGGCGCAGAGTCAATGTTCTTAACAAATGAATAATAATAGGCTATTACTAATAGCCAAAGCTCAACGGCCACTCATTGCGATAATCATTAATACCAATAAGAAATGCAAACAAACGTTACTCACAATGACCGCACCATCAAAGAGGCCTCCAACGTCATCAAAGGAGACTAGTATGAAATAATGAAAGCCACCACTCACCTCCATAGTAGGTATGCAATTCTTTTTCACTATATTCATATACACCTGTGACATGGTTTCTCTCCTCGATCACTTGCATCAGTAAGTGCAAAATAGTGTAAAATAAAAAAAATGTTGAGATATGCACAAGTACTATATTAACCGTGCATATATTTTTTTGGTAGTGTTGGGTTTCTGAGAGAGGAGTAGTGAATGAGAAAATAATAAAAAATTGTAAAAGTATGAATAATTTATTGAATAAATGTGTAAAATAGATAAACTGATGTAGGTATTTTGTAAAAATGGGTGTATAAAATAGAAAAAGTAGGTTTTTAGTGTAAAATAGAAAGAAAATTTTACACTTACTGATGCGGTTGCTCTAAGTGACTAATTTGCCATTGGAAGCCCTTTGGCTAGCACCACCCCAATGTCCTAATCCTTTTCTCCTTATTTCTTCCTTTGTTGGTCAGCTCACAAGTCGTTGGCCGTCCACCAACTTGGATGAGGGATCAACTGAGATTTCTAGTTTCATCATCAGTTGTTCCAAAATGACTAAATTTGAGACCTAAGCCTAAGTTGTCTTCACTACAATTGATTCAAAGTAAACTATATTGGTTCAAAGTAAATTCACTACAAGAAAATCGATCTATTGCGGCGGACCTATTGTGGCGGGTGAGAAAACAGCCGCTACATATAGCCTATTGCGGCGCAATTTTAGCCAGCCGCTGTACATGAGATCTATTGCGGCGAGCCAATGACCCGCCGCAATAGTTCTAGTATATTGCGGCGAAATACAGCGGCAGGCCAATGACCCGCCGTAATAGGCTCGTTATAACAGCGTTAAACTGAGATATAACGGCGGGTCACATGCCCCGCCGCAATAGACCCCTAAATTACCCCCATTCAGTCCTGAAATTTTCCCTCTGTTTTTTTTTTCCTTTTTCATTTTTAGCGCCTTTTCGTTTTTAGCCTTTTCATTACTCTCCCACACACACTCTTTCTCTCTCTCAGACTCTTCGAAAATCTCTTTGTCTCATCACTACCACTACCCACAAACCCACAGCCGCAGCCACCACCACCCACAACCTCAGCCGCCGCCACCACCACCACCACCCAACCACCATCACCCACAACCACAATCACCAAATCACAAACAAAAACAAACCGTAAACCCATAGTCACCACTAGCCAACCCAACCCACAACAAACCCACAGTCACCACCAACCACCATCACCCACCCACCTGCCACCACCGTAAACCCCAACCCAAAATCAACCCACCACTAGCCACCACCACTACAAAACAACCACCATCTCACTAAACCGTGTACCACTCCGTCGACGAAATCGTGTACCGCTCTCGATCTGGTGGGTTGCTCGACGTCCAGCACTATATCGCCGTTCTGGAAATTGTGTAGCCGTAATCCGAAGGTCAGTCTTCTCTTTCCTTTTCTTCGGATCTGTGTGTGTTTCTTTCGAAGCTGTTTTGATTTGTTTTGAGTTTCTAATTCTCTGTTTCATTTCTTAGGTTTCAGTCACGGTCTTCTTCTTCACACCCACTCTCACTGTAAGTTTATTTATTTATTTATTTATTTTTATTTTTTATTTCTCTGTTTATTGCTCATCGGTACTATCCGTTTACAAAGTCTTTTTAAGTTTTGCATTCAGTATGTGGTTGTGCATGTGGTTTTTCTTTTTGCCACGATCATGGGTTTTTTGCACAGGTAATTTCCTCTTAATTCAGAATTTGGGCTTTGATTTCCATGAATGAAAAGTTTCTATGATATTTCGAGCAACTGTTAGATTAATAATTGACAACATAGATTTTTATTTTGAAAAATTGAAACAATTGCATGTTAATAGATTATAATCCCCAAGCTATATTCAAATGTTAAAATGAGATTGTATCAAATAAGTTTTCTGTAAACAAAATTTTCAAGAATAAACCAAACTCAGTTAACAATATTGCTAAGGATCTTGTCAAATTCCTAATTTGTCTCTGTAATCATGATGGTTCTGTTGTAATTTGATACTTTCATGTTTGAAATATTATTGTTAAGTTTGAGTAGGAGCCCCTTTCTGTTGTAATTACATTTCACTACTTGTGAGAAATCGTTTCCCTCCTTGTAAACCATAATTTTTTTCTTGAAAATTCACAAATTTTTGTAGAAATTATGAATCCATGACCTTCACGAAAATTTCTAGCAGAAAAATACCATGCACAATGAAGGAAACTTAGTTACCAATACAACAACCAAATGGCTAAGCTAAGACTATCTTCTTTAAGTTCTGTACCCCTATTTTATCAGGAAAGTTTCTTTAGAATTGACCAAGTGGAGATTTTGGGGAAGACTACTAGAAATGTTAATTCAATAGCAGTCCCTGGTGGTTGATGCTTAATCACTTTTAAGCTGGCAAGTTGTTTCTCTAAGATAATAGAGATACATCTCTCTAATGCATTTCTTTGAGATGCCAAGGGATAGATATTTTAATGTAATTGGATTCCTTGTTTTGACTGCTCTCGGGAAACAAGAACTGAAATACCTATTAATTATTGTAGGTGTATCAGATTGATTATTGGCCTAGATACATTTAGTTAATTATCAACTCATAACAGTTTATACTTTATTTTCAACCCCCTTTCTCAAATTTTCTTGCCTCCTTAGTTTTTCACTCAAGATGTGTATTATGTGAGTTTGCAAATAACCGGTATCTGGGATCCATTCTTAAATACATTTGATAGATGTATGTGGTTGTGCATGTGTGTGGGGTTTGTTGTTAATCTGCTTGAGGAAATTCTATTCTACCCTCTTGGTTGTAGGCTATGTGATTTCCTTCTATTATTTATTTGGTTCTATTTCGATAATTTTCACAAATTCCTTTTTTTTCTTTAGGAGGCTAGCTTTGACCTGTTCTCAATTCTTGTTTTAGCCTTGTTATTTTCATTTTTCTTTTATCTTCTTATTTTCTTGGATTCTAAAGAAATTCTCTTCTATTTTTTCTTGGTTTTCCAATCTTCTTTTATCTTCTTATTTTTTTTCAGCTGGATTTTAAAGATAATTTATTTGTTCTAGGATTTTAATCCAAGTGTATTTTTTTATGTTGCATTCGTCCTTTTTTGCCTTCTAACCTTTAATTTTGTATCAAGGCAATCTTCTGCATATTATAACACAACAATATTATAATTGTCCTTAATTTTATTTTTCTCTGGTTATAAAATAAAAACTTCTTACCAGGTTTGAATCTGTCCATCCATGTTGAATCACATTGCATGCCTATCTATAACATTCAGTTCAATATTAGAAATTGAAAGAAATACAAGGAATATAAAGAGAAATACAAGCAACACTGCATTTCAATGTAGTGCAGTGTTGGTTTGAACATTCACTAGGGAACTATTGGTTGGTATCGTTAAAACTTATCAAGTGGGAACATGTCCTTATACTGTAATTTCTTGTTGGCAGATTGCAAAAAGAAGAGACACTATAAGTGAGTGTGATCAAAGCTTATTGCATTTGGTGAAAGACTTAAGGTACTATCTCTCTCTCTCTCTCTCTGTGTTTGTGGTGGGTTGTTGAATTGGGGCAAGCATGTGGCTTGCATGGAGTAATAAGGTGGTTTTAGCTAATATTAGGAGTGTTGACTGTTTTATGTAATATTGAATGATTGTTGTTGAGTTGTTTTTATTTGATTAATTCATTTTAAGGGCTTCTCTCTATCTTTTTCACACATGTGGAGCGCTAAAATGGAATTGCATATTTAAAGAGATGTCCATTCCTAAATAATATTGCTAGTAATGATGTTATAGTTACCAAATGCATTGATAACTTCTCTATGCATTTAAATTCATTGTTTGATTAGGAACATAGCTAATCTTGAATGATTAAAGATGATTTGTTTCTTAAATTAAAGTGAAATTGTGTAAATGAAATGTGTGTTAACTCTTGGTTTGTGTTTTCATGAAATCACATTATAGGTATTTCTTGTAAACCACTTTATTGCAATGGATAAGAGTTGGATGAAAATTACCAATAGAAGGTCGCAAGCATATTTAGATGGAGTCCAACAGTTTCTGAATTTTGCATCTAACCATGCACACTCAAATGGAACGATTTCATGTCCGTGTCAAAAATGCGTGCATACAAAGTCGTGGCCTATAGATGTTGTACAGGCTCACTTAGTGTCAAAAGGGATTTGTAGGGGTTATAACCCTTGGATTTTTAATGGGGAATCATCGTTTGCAAAGACTTCTACTGAAATTCCTAATAGTCATGTCCAAGAAAATCCGATAGAGTATGCCAATCTTCATGACATGTTGCATGACATGTTTCCCATGCAAGATATGGCATCTAGGTCAACGGAAGAAGTCCCTAGTGTGCACCAACCCACAGAAGGTCCTAATGAAGATGCAGTTCAGTTTATGAAATTGCTTGAAGATGCTAATCAACCTTGTTATGAAGGTTGTAAGCATTTTAGCAAATTGTCAGCTATTGTGCATTTGTACCACATGAAGTGTCTTAATGGTTGGACTAATAAATCATTTACCATGTTGCTAGAATTTTTGCTTGATTTTCTTCTTTCAAATGCTAAGTTGCCAAAAGATTGTTATGAGGCTAAGAAGATTATTAAGGATCTGGGCTTGAGCTATGAGAAGATTCATGCTTGTCCTAAAGATTGTATTTTATACTGGAAGGACAATGCCAATCTTGAAGCTTGTCCAAATTGTAACCTTTCAAGATGGGAAAGTAATGAGTCTAAAGGTCAACAAAGTACTAATGCTTCCTCTAAGAGAAGAAAAAAGAAAGCTGCAAAGATCTTACGGTGGTTCCCCTTAAAACCAAGATTGAAGCGACTATTTATGTCTCCTGAAACAGCCAATCATATGAAGTGGCATGCTAATGGTCGTGTGAATGACGGATTAATGAGGCATCCTGCTGATTCTGAGGCTTGGAAATCATTTGACTCTAAGTACATAGAGTTCTCATCCGAGCCTCGTAATGTAAGGCTTGGATTAGCAGCCGATGGATTCAACCCGTATGGAAATATGAGTACTACTCATAGTACATGGCCTGTCATTTTGATCCCATACAATCTTCCTCCATGGATGTGCATGAAAAAGTCTTATTTCATGCTATCATTATTGATTCCCGGTCCAACCTCACCTGGGAATGATATAGATGTGTACTTACAACCCTTAATAGAAGAACTAAAGGAGTTATGGGATGTTGGAGTAGAAACATTTGATGTGTCTTCCAAAAAATCATTCCAAATTCATGTTGCACTATTGTGGACCATAAATGATTTTCCTGCATATGGTGATATCTCGGGTTGGAGTACCAAAGGTTCTCTTGCATGTCCTTCTTGTAGCTATGATAGTCAGTCTCGTTGGTTAAGATATGGAAGGAAATTTAGTTACATTGGACATAGGCGATTCTTGGATAGTGATCATAAATTTCGTAAGCAAAAAAAATCATTTGATGGGCATGTTGATATGAGACCAGCTCCTATTATAGTACCTGGAAGGGAAATCATGTTACAAACAGATGCTAAAGCCGATCATGTGTTTGGGAAGAAAAAAGTTAATTTGACAAATAAAAGAAAAAGAGGGGAGGAAGCATTAACTGTGTGGAAGAAGAGAAGTATATTTTTCACCTTACCTTATTGGGAAGACCATGTGTTGCGTCACAATCTTGACGTGATGCACATTGAAAAGAATGTAGTTGATAATATAATTGGCACATTATTGAATTTGGATGGAAAGACAAAGGATAACTTGAAGGCACGCCAAGATTTAAAGGATATGGGTATAAGAAGTGGACTTCATTTGGAAAAGGTTGGGAATGATCAGACACGTATGCCACATGCTTGCTACTATATGAATGCTAGTGAAAAAGATGGTTTTTTGCAAGTTTTGAAAGATGTAAGAGTGCCGGATGGATATTCTTCAAACATCTCACATTGCGTTAAACTCAAAGAACGCAAGTTTAGTGGGATGAAGAGCCATGATAATCACATCTTAATGCAGCAACTTTTCCAACAGCAATACGCGGATCTTTGCCCCCTGAAGTGAGTAGGAGTTTAATTGACTTATCTTGTTTCTTTAGGGAGATATGTTCCAAAGTACTAAATGTGGAGGAACTTGGGGCTCTTGAGAAGAGAATTGCAGTGACATTGTGCGAGTTGGAAAGGATATTCCCTCTGTCTTTCTTTACAGTGATGGTACATCTAGTCATGCATTTGGCTAGCGAAGCCAAAGTTGCTGGCCCAGTTCATTATCGTTGGATGTATCCCATAGAGAGGTAACACATATATTAACTTGGTCTATTTGGTTTTGTTGCGTCACAATTTTCCATTGTTAATCTTGGGTTTTCCAATAGGTACTTGTCAAGACTTAAGTCTTACGTGCATAATAAAACTTATCCAGAAGGCTCAATTGCAGAAGGGTATATAGCAGAGGAATGCTTAACATTCTGCTCACGTTATTTTAAATCTTTGGAGACTGCATTCAATCGGCCTGTAAGGAATGTTGAGGAATCCATGGGTGCAGTGGTGAGCATTACACTAGATTCAAATTCATGGATCCAAGCACATCGTTATGTGCTATTCAATTGTGAAGAAATCACTCCATTTCGCGAGTAAGTGATATGTCCTTGCGTATTCGTGAATGACATTCCAATACAATACTCTAGATTAACACTAACATGTTTGTCTACACAGTGTACACATAGCGAAGATCAAGGCTGGTTTCCCTTTTCATGTGACTGATGATGTTATTCAAAAGCAGCACATGGAAGAATTTTGCAGTTAGTTTAGGGAATATGTAAGTAAAGCATATATATATATATATATATAGAACTATTTTCGGTTGTAACACTTTAGATGGTATACTTATAATAAAAGCATTCATTTATAATAGGTGATGTCAATGGATGCCTCTGAGAGAATGAAACTCTCTGATAAAGTTAGATGGTTTGCTCGATATCCAGATAATGAAGCAAAACGGTTCAAGCGTTATGTCATAAATGGTTTAAAGTTTCGCACCAAAGATTTTGAGACAACTAGGAAAACTCAAAATAGTGGGGTTTGTGTTGATACTAAAGGTGGTGCTACTTATTATGGTGAACTAATCGATATTATTGAGTTGAACTACTCTGACAAGTATCGATATGTATTGTTCAAATGTCAATGGGCTGATGTTATTAGTGGGAGAGGATGCAAAAAAGATGACTTTGGATTTTTCCTTGTCAATTTTTCAAGATTGATATACACGGGTGATCGATTGATTGACGAACCTTATGTATTAGCATCTCAAGCTTCGCAAGTGTTTTACGTGGAGGACGTGAGACATAAAGATTGGATGGTGGTGGTCAAAACAAAACCTAGGGAGGTGTTTGATGTTGGTATTGAAGTTGTAAATGATGATGAAGAAGTGGATACATATATGGAGAATGTCCCTTATGATGTAATTACCGATGATGCATGTGATGATGCAAATGACAACCATGCTTGGGCTCGAGTTGATGAAGAAGGAACCATTTATGATACACCGTTGATTAGTGAGGATGAATTGCTTGAACAAGACTTTATCGATGATGAAGAGCTTAGTGATGATGTTTATGAGTCTAATGATGATGAGTCCAATGATGATAGGGCCAATGATGATGAGTCTAGTGATGAAGACTTTAGTGGTGATGACTCTATTAATACTTTTCTATCATTCATTATATTTTTTGCTTTGGTTTCCATGCTTGTAAAATACTTTAAGGGTAGTCTTATTGTATCATTCATTAATACTTTTGTATCATTCATTATATTAATACTTTAAGGGTAGTCTTATATAGATTTGCTTTATGAGAAGTTTTAGTGTTGCAATTACTTATACCATTAATTGTCATTGTGCTAATTATATACTTGTTTATTTTAGACTTTGACACTTGAAATGGGAAGGCGAAAGACAAAGCTGCGCACTCGTTCCAAGAGTGCAACATTGGAAAGAGCTTCTTCACAAGATGTGGATGAAGTGGGTGACCAAGAAACGCATGAAGCTTCTACATAAGGTATGGGCTTTTTACTCAATAGTTTATCATTCATACACAAGATATGGGCATGTAAGTTGTGAACCCTTATATGAAATTTTATGAAACAAATGGGCATGTAAGTTGGTTTCCTCTCAACCATTACCTACCACAAAATTCTAGGATTCTCCTTAAAGTGTTAATTTTGAGATTTTGCATCATGCAGCCTTAAAAAAAAGGCTATTTGACTCACACCAGAAACATGTTAATAGCTAAGAGTATGGCTATGATAAATCTGCTTCATACCATATATATATATATATTATATGTTGCATGGTTCAATTTTTTAATTAAACCAAGTTTTGAATTATTCTTAAAACCATGTAGGCTTCAAAGTTTTGAATGCCTCCTCACCTTTTGATTGGAAACATGTACTATTCAGCATGTTTCTAATATTTTATTTTCTTTAGCATACAATGACCACTTATTTAATAGAATATTTAGACTTATCCTTAGCTTTGCATGCCTTGTTGTTTGACATTGGTTGATATTATCTCCTTCAAAATTCAGATGTGCAGCCAATTGTACGTGTCACTCGCGGGCAAAGCAAGTACTTGGATATTTGGAATCTTCCTGATGAAGAAGAGATTGAGTTGTCGCTAAATAGTATGCATTAGCCGGTTGATGATGGGGCGAGGACTTTCACTGGTTTCTTGGGTACAATTGCGCGGAAACCCCACATGTGCCCGATTAGATTTCTTAATTGGAAGGCCATGCCAGAAGAATTTAAAGAAGAGTGTTGGCGTCTTGTAGAGGTATTAAAAAAGTTATAATATTTGTAATTATGACATTTTGTATTAAGTTTTACATAAGTATTTTAGCATGAAAACATTTGTAATTTGATAACTCAATTATTTGATTGTAGCGAAAATATTGTGTCCCTGTTAATCCTGTTGCATATGCGGCTCTGAAGACATTTACCTTACAAAAAATTGGGAAGGCTTGGAGGGATCATAAGTCTAGGCTGAAGAAACAACACTATATACCTGATTCAAGAAACAAAGCACGGGTAAAGAGCAAAGAAGACACAGGATGCATAAAAGAAGATTGGGAAATACTTGTTGATCATTGGTATACTGATGATGCAGTGGTATGTTTGTTTTCTCTCTATTTTCTGTCATGGATCATACAAAATGAGAATGATTATTAAGAAATTGAGAGAATACATATTGGATTGCTTTCAGATAGGATTTGTTAGTTTTATGTGGGCTTTTTGTGAAACTGGTATATATGAGAAGTTGTGTTTCATATTTCATAGGAAAAGATTCAACAAAGCTCTTTGATGGTCTATAGTTTGTTAGTACTGAATTAGCTTATTTGTCATTTGTCAAAATGGCTTGTAGTTGTTTTATGCTAAACTCCTTTTGTGGCTTCGCCATTGTTATATTTTCGAAGATTTGCAGTTGGGTTTTAGTGTATTTACAGAAATGATTAAGCATTTAATTTTGTCTGCCATGCTTGCTTTGTGATGAAAATGCTTGCCAATGTGGTGTGTGAAGATCATATTTTATGCACATGAAAGGCAAACTAGAGATTTATAAGGCTTCTTTGTTTTGGGACTACATCAATACAATTCCTAAGAAATAGGGGAGGGAGAGGCCCCCAACTCAGTGAGTTCGAATGTGGGAATTCTACTCTTTGTTAAAAATAATAATGGTAACTGCAAACTGTTAGATGGTTTTAGTCTTTTAGCGTAAGTCTTAAGAGAATTAAGACAACACTTTGGTATGTGTGTGCACATGACTTTATTTTACTGTTTGTGTTAACAATAAGCAATGAAGAAAATCTCAAAATTAGACTTTTTTTTTTTTTTGGTTTTATTCATTTTTTTTTATGTTATGCAAAGTTGAAATGACATATTGGAATTTAATGAATGATACTTAATTTTTATTTTATGTGAGAATGTCATGATTATGATAGATCTTTGTATTATCATTAACTTAAGCATATGGCTCTATAAATTATTGACCTTTTTGTGCCAAGCATATGTCAATTTTGAGTAATCTTATTTAGCTAAAAGTGGCTTTAGAGTCACTTTTGTTGAATCTTACTTAAAACATACTGTATATAAACATGTAATTTTGTTGAATGTAGATAGAGTCAGAGAAGAATAAGGAGCGTCGTTCTAAACAGGATGACTTACATACTGCTGGTTCTTGTGCCTTTGCTGTGCATGCTGCAAAAAAGGTAATAAGTATTATGACCATTTTTTAAATGATTTTGACTTCTCCTAAAGTTTATGTGGAACCAATATTTATCACTACATAAATATGCTATTCATAATGTAGGCAAAAAAGGATGGACGTCCTGTAGAGCGTGCAGTATTATATCCAATACTACATACTCGTAAAAATGGAACTGCAGTTAATTCTGTAGTACAAGAAAAAATGGTGAGTAATTTATCCATTGTAGTTGGGGGTAAATAAAATAGGAACTCAATGATAATTGTTAGCCAATACACATTCCTTTTTATTGTGGGGTCATTTGATTGTTGGATTACATAGCAAATTCCATTTTATTGTGAAAATGTTATTCTTACTGATAATATGTAAAGGGCTAAAAAAAAACATTGCCTTACGCAAATGCAGAGGAAACACCGAAACTGATAAAGTCAATAGAACTGTTCCCTGTGATACAATTACAAACAAGTCACCATGAAAGTAAAATTGGCTGGGAACCATGTGTATATGCATGTAATATCAAGGAGGAATAGGCAATAAGCAGAATGATGCACTTTAAGAAAAGTAATTTCTTTTCCTTTTGAATTTCTGCCTTCAAAAAGCATGATCCTTTCAAAAGAGAAAATTCTTTTTAAGAGATCCCAACTTTAATAAAAAGCATACATATGACTTCCTTTCAAAAAGCATGATCCTCTATGTTTAGTTCTTTTGTTATATTACAGCATACATATGACTTCCTTATATATATATATATATATTTGGAGACGTTCATGTGGTGAGTTGCCTGTAGATTGTCAATTTTCTCTTGAGGGTTACTGGTACATATTGGTGCTTGTTTGTCCCATCCTATATATATGTATGTATATGTTGTGAAGTCATTTTAACTATATGATTTCTAACTTTTTTTTTTTTTTTTGTTCAAACCCAAATATCAAGACAAAATGAAGCAATTGTTGGATGATTCTTCGAATCATTTGCAATCATCTGACATGAGTGGTAGTATTGCATGGTCAACAGATGATGTGTTTGCCAAAGTGATGGGTAAGGAGCGCAAAGGTCGTATTCGTGGGGTAGGATTTGGTCCAAGCCCAAGTGTTCGAAGTAGCAAGAGTGCTCTCACGGACATTGAAATACACTCAAGTCAAGCAAGGGACAATGAAGTTGCACAATTGAAGGCTTCCTTGGCTACTATGGAGGATAAACTTGCAAGTTTTGATGAAATGAAGGAAAGACTTAGTCAATTCGAAGACATGGAGCAAAGAATGGAGCAAAGAATGGCTCGTATGTACCAACAAATGCAATCCCAATGCAATCAGGTATATTAACAAAGACTTAGTCAATGTTTTTCTCTTTGTAAGCACTTCGTTGTTGTTGTGAGTGCGTATAAATGTTTACGTTTAACTTGTTCCCATTTTTTGCCTCGGTAATATTTTCTTGTTATTCTATTCCATTTATGCGCACTTATTGAGTGATTATACTTTGTATGTAGGATGTTCCTTCGGCTCAACAATCTCCAGCTCTCCAAAAATCGTCAGCCGCATCCTATCAACCAAGCAGCTTATAAGTTTTATCTTGGTGTTCGAGGACTTTTTTTTGTACAAAGAACTACGGAAGAACAACCGCATTTTTTGCAAGTGTTTAAGGATATTTTTAAACACTTTAGAACTTTGATTATAGTATTAGTTTAATTTGAGCGGTTGTTTTATTCAAAATACCACATCTTTTTTTGTTAATCTTATGATGGTGGTTATAGACAACGTTATGTATTTGATAATATATTTCTATGTTAATATTACATTAGTTTGGAGACATTTGTGGTGTTGTTAATTAATTATATTTGTGGTATTGTGTTAGTAGAGTTAAAATTATTACAGGTTTTAAATAGGTTTGAACAATATATTATAACAGGTATGAACAATATATTCCGGAAAAACAGTGGTTTTAAAGCAACTTGGAAAAAAAAAAAAAAGGAACCTATAGCGGCGGTCAAAAAGCGCTGCAATAGGTTTACATTCCCTGATTAAATAAAACCCTATAGCGGCGCTTATTGCCTGCCGCTATATATTCGAACATATAGCGGCGGGTCTATATAGCGGAATTTCCACCCGCCGCTAAAGATACTCACATATAGCGGCGTTTTTACCCGCCGCTAAAGGAGCAATTGGACCGGCTTAATTAATTGCCTATAGCGGCGGGCACAGAGCGCCGCTAAATGTCAATTTACATAATTTTGGAAGTCGTATGGCGGCGGTTTTATGCCCGCCGCAATAAACCAAAACCGCCGCTAAAAGGTGTACCTATAGCGGCACTTTTTTTTACCGCCGCAATAGCACCCGCCGCTAAAGGTCAAATGTACCTTTAGCGGGGCTTTTTGGCCCGCCGCAATAGGTCTTTTTTTTGTAGTGATTATTCCTAAACAAGTTAGGTTGAAATGATTTGATTAGAAATAAACCTAGGTGAACTAAATTGGAGTGAAGTGCATCTTCTCAATGTCAACTAGATCGAAGTAAATCAGCTCGAAGTAAATCTTCTCAATGCCTAAATCCTAATTCCTCTTTCCAAATGTTGATTCTTGGTTGATTTCCACTGCCATGTGCTTGGTGGCCTCTTGTAACTGCCTTGAGGTAATTGTTCCTATATAGCTTGTGATTATTCGATACATGTCTTAATGTTTGAATGTTTTTGTAACCACTTGAGGTAACCATCTATAACTCTATGGCACTAACTTTTTCTTTAAAATACAATAATTTATTAAATAATGCACTTAAATACTTTAATGAAAACCTAAAGTTTTTATCATGGTTTTGAAACCCGGACCATTCATTGAACCGTAAAAGGGAGAGGTTCAAGGTTTTTGAGGTCCAACCGAGGTCGAACCGGAGTCGAACCGTGATGACTTCATAATTAATTTAATAATTATTTTAAATATATATATATATATATATTAAATTAATAAAAAATAGAAAAATTAACCGTCAAGTTATAAACTAACCTTCACAACTTCATACTAAGTAACCTCTAATCGCTAAATTTCTCACATTAACCAATAAAATCCAGAAATCTATGCCATAAATCAAAAATGCAAAATCAAACAGCTCCTAAGAATCTCTTTTTTGCCATTACATTTTCACAGCAACCAAACAAAAAGGAACACAACAGAGCTTCAAACCCCTAATTTTACACACGAACTATGCTATGAATCATTCACAAAATGCTATGAAAAAATTCTCAAAGTTAATTTGGGCCCTATAAATTGTACTAGAAAAATTAACATTCACTATCTCATTTTTGAGCTCCCGAAGGTAACTAAAAAAGAGTAATAAAAATACAAATAAAAATAAAAACCTAATTTCTTTCGTTTTCATCAATTTTCTACTCAACCAAACAGAGCATTGGAGCGAATCTTCACTAACGAACGACGATATGTATATACACAAAAGCTTACTAGAACCCATTGTTGATGGAGGTGCTTAAAGATTTGAGGCTGAAGTCTGTAGTGGCTGACGACGACGAGGGAGAGAGGCAAAGAGTGATTGAGAGAGTGAGGCGAGGACGATCTGGGCTAAGGATGTGGTGGCCGACGGCGACGAGGGAGAAAGGCAGAGATAAGAGATGTAATGAGAGTGAGAGAGAGGCAGAGAGCTTAGAGCGTGATTAAGAGAGAGTGAAGCGAGGGTTTGTGTTTTGTTTGAGAGAGTGATCCAATGCCAAAGCCAAAATGACGTCGTAGCCCTATAGGAAAAAAAAAGAATAAGAAGTCCAGAATGGTGTCGTGTAAGGCTTGAAACACTGGACCCGTGTGAATTGCCTGAACCGGTCACAGTTCACAGAACCGGCCGGTTGGACCGCGGTTCGTATGGGTCACTATTTTTTTTGCATGGAACGGTTCTTCATGTTAAATAGACCGCAAAAATGGCCAGTTCGCAATTTTCCCAGTCGGACCATACGGTTCAGTCCAGGTTTCAAAACTATGGTTTTTATTTGGTATGAGAAAATAACCTTAACCTAACAACCCAATCAAACCCAAGTTGATCACCATTCATGGCAAACCATATGGTTAAGTTGTCATTTTTTGATCAGTCGATGACAAGTTTTGTTCTTCAACATTTGATATGATTAGGTCAAATATGAGTTGAGTATAAACCCAACTCGATCCGACTTGTGAACAACCCTAGTTTATAACTTATATAAATAATCATTTTGTAATATATATTTTGCCATTTGAATATTCTCTTAGTAATCTTAGATGTTGGAGCATCTAATATAGTTGTTACATTCTTTGTCTAGATATTATTTATGAACACATATTAACAAAATCTTTTACACATATACATATAATATATGGCCAACGAAGAAAAACAGCTTAGTTGTTAATGATAAAAACAAAATTGATTGGAGGGATCTAGAGTTATAAGTAATTGCATAGAGATATAGTAGGATTTGATATATATATATATATATATATATATATATATATATATATATATATATTCCCAAGAATGTAGATTTCCAGGAATTTGGATACTGGACAAGTATGTAGATTATCCAAACCAAACACTACCTGAAAAAATTCAATTTTTAAAATGCACAAGAGTTTTCAGTGAAATATTAATATACGATGATTATTATTAACTGAAAATTCTCTAATTTATACTCATTCTACAATTTTAATGATATAAAAAATTATCCAAAACAAGAAATAGGTAAAAGATAGGAATATGAACCATACTTCAAAAAACTAGGACACTAGTAATGCAAATAATGCATTTAAATACAACTCAAATGCCAATAATAAAAATGAAAACCCACTTCCCATATAATAGCTTGTTTGGATAGAGAGGGAGTAGCGGGGAGTAGAGTAGAGAAAATGAGAGTAAGTTAAATTACCTTATTTGGATTTTTTTAAGAGATGAGGAGGGGGAGAGATTTAGAGAGGTTTTAACTACTTCTAACCCTTCATTTTTAATTCCCCTAAATTGGATAGATTTGGAGGGAGAGTAGAGCATAGAAATACTTGACCAAATGAATTACCAAATTTACCCTTATTAACAAAATTACAAACTATGAAAAGACTAATTATTCTCCTTTCCCTTACTTAATTTTAAAAACATTCAAATAATGTGGAAGATAACCATTTCCCTCTACTCTCCTCCCCTCTACTCCCTTATGCTTTCCTCTCTCTCCAAACTTCCAAATATAGCATTACTCTTCCCTATATGATAAAAAGAAAGAAGAATAAAAAAACTGTACTCTTAAAAACTAGGACAACACTAACTACTAATGTTAACAATATAATCCAAATACAACTCAATACTAACTACTGCCTAAGTGTCTTTACCTCTAACCCATAATATTCGTAAGATAGTATTTTTGTGGCTTATTGGACTTAAACCCTGAAATTTCAAATTTGAATTTTACTCTCTAAAATTTGGAGTGATTGAATTTTACACCTTAACATTTCAGAATTTGAATTTTACCCTCTAAATTGTTGGAGATGTTTGGATTTTACTCTTTAAAATTCTAAAATTTGGGGTTGTAAAATCCAAACACCCCCAAACTTTAAAGAGTAAAATCCAAACACCCCTAAAATATTTTGGGGGTAAAATCCAAATCATGAAACGTCGGGATATAAAATCCAAACACCCCCAAATTTCAGAAAATAAAATATAAAATTTGAAACTTTAGGGTATAAAATCCAAACACCTTAACTTTCGGGGTGTAATTTGCAATTTATTTTTCATATGGGACTTTTGTCAGCCAACTTTTAAAATATTTTTCTCAATTTAAAAATGAAAATGGTGGGTCCTACACACAAATTCTTGTTTAGCAAACTGATTTAATCAAACCCAATTAGAAAAAAAAAAGGTTTGTTCTCAAAGTTTTACTGTGCAAAACTATTTGAGAAAACAACCTCCAGGTGTTTTTTTGATCTCGCCTTTTGTTTTGAGTGTTATTTTTATAAATAATCATATATAAGTTTCGAAACATTATCCAATTTTATTCACACGTCTATCTCTTCTTTCTTTGACTCTCTTTCTGGCCCAACAATCACGGTTTCTATTTTGGGTTGATTGACGGTCAATAGTGACTTTCTGGGTTGACATTGTTATGGGTTGCGATGGATTGTTGCTTTGCTGGTAGTGGGTTTTCTTTGTCAGTTGCAGTGGATTGTTATGGGCTGTGGACTCGTGGTGGATGTTATTGGGTTTCTGAGGATTGTTGCTTGGGTAAGAGTGGGCTTTTCTTATGGGTCAATGGTGAATTTTTGTGGATGTTTTTGAGTCTTGGGTCTTGGTTGCCAACTTGCCATTGATGTGGGCATGGGTTGGTGGCTTGGAGATTGTTGGGTTTGCCTTTTTGCAAGTTTGATGGACAATCTAAATTACATATTTTTTTTATAGTCTTAATATACAAATCAAATTTTATTCAAAACAAATGCTTTTTATTAATTGATATATAAACTTATTTTTTATGTATAATTTTAAACTAAAAAAAATTTAAAATTTAAATATTTGATTAATAACGTAACATAACTAATGATTTTTGATCTTTTAGAAATTTTTGGAGCATAAAGAATTTAAGAAGAAAATATAATCTAATGGTCGATTTGTCAAAATTTACATTAAAAAACAAAAACGTATTGAGTGAGTCTATTTATAAGTTCAATCGATTTGGTGGCTTTGGGTTACGGTTAGTCCATATATCCTTCATCTTCTCCTGCGCATATATCTGACCTAATATCTGCTCCAATACATTTTATCTCATTAATCTCCACACTTAAAAATAATAAAAGAGTTTCCTCATTTTCAATGTGGGCATGGGTTGGTGACTTGGAGATTGTTGGGTTTGCGTTTTTGCAAGTTTGATGGATAATCTAAATTACATATTTCTTTATAATCTTAATATACAAATCAAATTTTATTCAAAACAAATGTTATTTATTAATTGATACATAAACTTATTTTTTATGTATAATTTTAAACTAAAAAAATTTGAAATTTAAATATTTGATTAATAACATAACATAATTAATGATTTTTGATCTTTTAGGAATTTTTGGAGCATAAAGAATTTAAGAAGAAAATATAACCTAATGGTCGATTTGTCAAAATTTACATTAAAAAAAAAAACGTATTGAGTGAGTCTATTTATAAGTTCAATCGATTTGGTGGCTTTGGGTTATAGCTAGTCCATATATCCTTCATCTTGTCATGCGCATGTATCTGACCTAATATCTGCTCCAATACATTTTATCCCATTAATCTCCACACATAAAAATAATAAAAGAGTTCCCTCATTTTCAATGTGGGATGACACATTTTACTAAGGGTATGTTTGGTATACTGAATGTAGATTACATTAAGAATAGTGATCTTTATTACTGAGAATAGAAGATATTGTAATGAAATAACTATTACTATCCATAAGTTTGGTTGTTACATATAGAAAGCTTGTAAAAGATGATGTATAAGGAAACTTTATATTTTTGGAAATAAATTAATTTTAAAAGCTATTATATGGACTAATGAATAGCTATTACATCCATTTTAAAGAGGAACAACTATTCTTCAATTTAAAGAATAGTTATTCCAATGTAATAATTAATCTATGTAATAAAGATACAACCAAATGACCAAATTACTATTATACATAAATAACTATTTCATTATAGGAGCTATTACAGGATATCAAACGTATCCTAACTCTTTATCTTCTGTATTAACTCCCTCATCTTTACATTTAAGTTGCTAATTTTATTAATTTTAATTATGAATCCGAATTTGGTAAGGATGGGGTGTAAAATCCATGTTTTACATCTTCCCATAAGAGATTACCACATCAATTTTTTATTTAAAATTCAATACATTTTACCACACTTAATAATATCTTAATAAACTTCTATTTGGGTTGGATTTTTTTATGGGTGTTAGAATTGATTGGATGCGTTTGTGTCTATTCTTTATTATGTGATTTAATGATGTGACATGTTAGAATTAGATGGTATAAAACTTGAATTTTACACCACATACTTATAAAATTTAATTTCTTTAATTATTTTATATTAAAATGCTATAACGGGATCCATGATTTGATCATATCAGAATTACCTTGGCAATAGAACTTTTAAAGTAATGTGTTGTCCCAATCTCTGCTAAAAAAGGGAGATTTACAAGATGAGAAAATATTATTGATAGGAGCACTTACGTTGGATGCTCTATGGTAAATTAGGAACAGACTTTGTTTTGACAGAGCTGGGGTGGACACACAAGGACTAGTGAAATATATTAACAAGAGGTATTGTAGTTTTGTGGAAGGTTTAAAGTTGACACTGATGGTTGGGTTAAGGGTACATTTGGTATACTAAATGATAATTACATTAGTAATAGGAATATGTTTTGTCGGTAATAGAAGATGTTGTATTTTATTCATATGTTAGGTTATAAAATTCAAACAACTCTACTTTATCATTGGCTACAACTCTACTCTATTATTTTATTGGATGTAAATTTTAACAAATTTACTATTAATTTACATTTTCTTTTTATAGCTTCTATATTTGAAAATTTATAGAAAATCAAACATCAATAACTATATCATCTATAAAATATTTCATATTCAAGTTTTTGTACTATAAAATTATATATAAAAAATAATTTTATAGATTAAATAGAAAATAACATCTGATTGACACAATTTTTTTTTAATGCTTTAAGAATATAAAGAGTATGCAGTCTAGTGGTTAGATTTTCAAATTATGTAATTATGTTTAGTTTTTTAGTGGGACTTACAACCATTAGCTACAACCAAGGTTATAGCTAGCCAAACTTTGTCCCTTCTCCAAGCAATTTTTTTTTTTTTTTTCCTTCAATTTTAGTATTATTTTTCGTAAACATTTATAACACTGAACTGAACACAAGCTATGGATTTCCTTCATAGTAATTTCTTCGTTCTACATTAGGAAGGCACGAGGAAAACAACATGTCTTTATATTTGACTAGTTCTAAAAACCTGATACACATGTATAAAAATAATACGAAAAGTGTAAAATCAAAGAGAAGAAATTGATTATGGTAAAACAATTGTTAAAGAAAACGATTACATACAGTTTGAAATGACTGTTTCTGTCTTTCACTTGATTTTTCTAAATATTGAAGCCTCAGATGCTTACACAAGGGACTCGGATTCAACAAAGCAAAAGTGCAATAGGCGTTGGAATTTATTATTATTCGGAAGGTTTAGCTGAAAGTTTTGGGTGCATACTGCATAGACTTCATTGATAAATTGGCAAGAACCAAGCTTTGGATTTTGGTTCCAGGAAAACCCAAATATGCTAGCATGGGCTGGGCCGATTCTGTGAATCTGTAAGGACTATAGCGGAACACTGATTATTATATGGGACAGGACTTTAAAACTTGGGCTTAAACCAAAAAATAAATAGTTGGATAACATGAAAAATAATGAAACCTCCCTCCGGCCTCCCCTCTAGCGATGATCGAGGTTGGATCAAAGGTGTCTCCATTGAACTTCGTCTTGTTTCTTCTTTTGGGTGGTAAAAACCTGAGTGGAGTGGGAGAGGAGTGGGTTGGAGGTATTATTATTATTTTTATTTATTTCTAATGAGATGGTTTCAATAATAATGAGATAGCACGAAAGAAAAAGGTGAAGAACAATCGTAAAGTGCTACAAAAGATACCTCGTTAGGCATGACAAAATGATCCCCACCCTATGAGTCAGTTGGGTTGGTTATAGAGTATCATGGGTTGGTTGGGTTGAGTATGAGATTTCTCAACCCAAGGAGGTCGGGTTTGGTTTATAAATATACCGAATCCAACCTAACTCAACCTATTTACACCCCAAGTAATGTTATATAAAAGTTTTTTAAAATTAGAGAAAATTACAATTTACTATTTTGTAGTTTGACCCTATCATGATTTATCATAAATGTGTGTACATTGATAATTTGATAGTTGGGGAAGAGTGAATTTGAACCGTGGACATCTTTGTTAGAAATGCTAAGAGATGTTAATTGAATTACAAGATTCTTGGCACTATAGAGGTCATAAACCATATCAAAGTTTTGTAAATCATATAATGTGTAATAAAGTTGTGTTTTAGAAGCCGTGTTTGTTCCAAGTGAACACTATGTACTTGTCATAGAATTGATTTTAATAATAGTTTTAATCAATTTTTTATGAACAATGGTAAAATTTAAATGAGTTGTATAGAATGTTATTGAACTGGGAACCATGTTTTATGTTTATCACGTTATCTTAATTTTAAAAAAATTATCTCAATTACAAAAAGAAATTAATATAATAATTTTTTTTTCTATTTTATTCTTAATGATCAAAATAGAATTTCTCAACGTTCTCATTCGATATTATAACTATAGTTTTCACTTATTATATATATATATATATATATATTTGAGAAGGAAAAGAAAGGGATGTAACATGAGAACTTTCGAGGATGTCACTTATTATATTAAAGATTAGAATGTTAATTCTATAAAGACTTATGTGATTCATTTGTCAATGATGGATTCTTCTGCAATATTCATTTTATATTAATCATTGCTTTCTTATTATTTAGCTTGTCATCATATCTAATTGCCATACATTTTGCTTTTAATAATAGTTTTATTATTAACTTTTTATTAGCTACTTTTTAATACACGACTTTTCTTCAATCCAGGTAACATTTAGTTATTATTTCTTAATAAAATTACATACATATATATATATATATGTGTGTGTGTGTGTGTGTATAGAAGGAAAAGAAAGGAGTAAAACATGAGAACTTTCTTGGAGGTCACTTATTATATTAAAAATTAGAATTTTAATTCTATAAAAACTTATGTAATTCATCTGGGTAATTCTATAAAGACTTAAGATTAGAATTTTTAATACACGACTTTTCTTCAATCTAGGCAACATTTACTTATTATTTCTCAATAAAATTATATATTTTATAAATTAATGACTAAAACCATGCATTGCAGATCTTTCTTTCAAAGCTTACTGTAAAAAATTATAAAGTTATGTTCAACTAACACAATATATCACATTTATTATGGAAACATTTCTTTGTTTGAGTAGGACCGAATTTAAATTGATTCGGGCATTTCAACGCAACACACACCAAAAATAAGTTGTTCAAACTTTAAACAACATTACAGGTATAGAGCTATAAATAAATCGGAAAATTCAAAACCATATAAAAGATTTTTGCTTGATTGTTCCATGGTCAGAGTTATGAATTCATGACTTTTTTAGGGATTGAATTGAACAAGCAAAAGGCAAAGACTTCTCAGGGCATTAATGGCACCGTAATTAAAGGTCCAGTGTGGCAGTGGCATGAACCTCGTCAATGTACATATTTACTCAAATTCCAGAGTGACATGGGATGAATATGTAAATAAAAAGCATTCAGCAAAGGAAAAAAAAAAAAAGAATATGTAAATAAAAATCTAGGGTCTGTTTGGTATTGTTATTTAAATATCAGTTTTTAGTATTTAAATAGCACAACACGTATTTTCACAATACTTTTTAACTCAAACATATTTTCACAACACTTAAGCAACATTATTAGAAATCTCTTACCAAATGGGTCTCCACTTTTCAAAACTCTATTTTTTTTTTTCACCAATCATATATATATATTAAAAAAATACACATAGAATTTTAATTTATGGTGTCTGCTTATGATAATAAAAAAGTATAGGATATCAATTTGTTTTTATTATTGGGTCATGCTAACGAATGCCTTTAGGACACTTATTAATAATCCATTTTAGGAAAGTTTTAATACCACTTTTATGAGAAATGAAAAAAACTGTTAAAATGTTAATTACTTTTTTTTTTATTTCCCATAAAATTTTTTTTTTAAATGGATTATTAACCAGTACCCTAAGGGCATTCGTGAGCATTTCCCTTTATTATTAGCAAGATTTAATCTGAATCTCTTAACCATCTATTTTAGAAAATTTTTTATGAAACTTTAAAAAACTGTCAAAACAGTTAATCACTTTTTTATTTTTATATAAAAAGTTTCTTAAAATAATTTACTAATGTATACCTAAAAGCACATGTTAATAAAACCATTTGATATATTATCAATGAAGCATAGAATAGAACATATTTTTATGTGGATGGGAGGTGTATGTAACTGGGTACAGCTAATTTATCTTTCATTTTTGGTGGGTCAAAATCGGAATAAAGGAAAAGAATCGAAGACCAATCAAGTTTGAGATGGGGACTTGAAGTCAGGATAGAGAATACTGGTTCAAAGTTCTGTACCCATTCCTTTCATGAATCTCAAGCATAAATATTTTCAATGGTGGCCAACTGCATTATGTGCTTGTCTTGTGCCTATGAATTTCGATACCGAAAGTCTTTGTCTGCTTGGATGCATCATGGAGAGAGACAGAACAGCATGATCCAGTCAAATTAGGGGTGTGCTGGCTAGCTAGCTCTACCTATTATGCATAGAACTGACTCCGTTTTTGTTTAAGCCACCATATCACCTAATTGTGAAAGAAAGAAAATAATCAAAAGTCGAATTTGATGTTTTGAAAAGTCATTGAATAATTTAAAACTTGGGGTCCTCGATCTGGACTTTCCATTATAAAGGTATCTTTCTTTCTCTTTTCCCCCCATGAATGATCAGGAAGGTACCTAGTGTGGAAGCCATCACTCTGGCATGTACACTTGCCCTAGACCAATATTGGGCTTGCTCCAATTATATTATTTGATAATTTTTCACGTGCTATTTATATTTTTGTTCATGAACAAGATGATTTTTTTTTTCTCTAAACTAATTTGAAGAAATCTCTTTGAACTTTCTACACGATAATTTGACGCAGTATTTTGGTTTTTTTTTTTTCACTCTTTGATCACTTTCATAACGTTGGTAAAGTTTTAGATATGCCTTTTTAATTATTTGGAGGTGATTAGTTTTAGTTCTTGCCAAATCTGATTGTCTCTGTATTAGCGTCTGTAAAAATTATACTCCATTTTATAACATTAGTTTTTGAAATTGTATGATGCTGATATGCCACTTTATAAAAGCAATTTTATATGCTGACCGATCGTGGTTTTTTTTTTTTTTTTTAGGCCCAACAGGTTACAAATATATAAAAGCAAAAGTCAAATTCTCGATCAACATAACACACACCAAAGGAAGATAATATGTGTACCATTTTATGTTACTGAAAAAAAAAAGTGTGCCATTATAAGAGGTTTATCTAATTATAAAGAGAATGAGTTTGATACTACAAACAATATTTTACGTTAAATAATTGTAATATGTATTAATTGGTTGTCTTGGGTACATAGATATGCCTGTTCATCAAAATAATGCTATAAAATAGCACTACGATACTTTTCTGATAAGGAGATAATAAAAAAAGACTTTCACCAAAAAAAAAGATAATAAAAAAAGACAAAAAGAAAATTCCAACGTCATGGTGTGCTGCCCTGACATAATCATATAGTTAGGTGAGATATCAAGTCGTATTTATGTTGAATCCATGTATAAAATGGACCATCATCAAAGATTTAATAAATAAGAGGTTATGTTCAGCAAAAAAATAAAAAAAAAGAGGTTATGAAGAAAATTGTGTAGTCATAGACTTCATGACTTATGAGGGATTGACGGTACTATTGGAGAGAGTGGCAGTAGGTTGAAATGCAAACTGTGGTTTGGTACAGAATGGGCAACAGTTAAGTCCATTTGTTTATGAGATGCATAGTGATCGTATTGGATTGGTTTGGTACAAAGTAGGATAAATTTTTTATAAGTTTCTATATGGTACAACTATTGGTGGACCCTCAAGTGGATTTTTTTTTTTAGTTGAGTATATATATTTTCTGACCAGTTTGTCTTATTTTTACTATGATTATTGATGTCCTATGGTGGTTGTGAAATTTGATATTGTTTGCTAACGGGTTGGTTCAGTTGATAAGGTTTGAACATTTCATTTAAAAAAGTTTAGGTTTGAGTTCCGTTTCTAGCAATTCTCTTTACTGGACGATCTTTAAATGTAATTTAAGTCCTCTTTGAAACTTACGATTTACCTTAACCCTGGTATAGGATAGCCTCCACTCACTTAAACTTTTTGTTTACCCAAAAAAAAAAAAGAAAAAAAAAAGAAGAAATTCCATAGTGTTGGAACGGAAAAAGTTAATCCAAGCGTGCTGCACTCAGCAAGAGTACTTTAGACTTTAGAGAACATCATGCAGAAAGTGGGATGTGGTGTTAAAAGTGGGAAAGTTTTCCTGTTCATTGGACTAAATTTAACGTGGATGTTACACGGGACAAAGAAAAAGAGCATTAACATCCTTTTGTACCAAAAAAGAAGAAGCTATTTTAGCACATTTAAAAAATCTATTTTTACTATTTTAACGTACTATTTAACAATACACTTTATATCACATTTTTTATTTTGGTATAAAATATATTAAAATAATCTTAAAAAAAATGAATAAAATGAAGTACTGATGGTTGTTTTTGTGACAAATTTTCTACAAGCTTGATCTAACCAAGTTCGATTTCCTTGCAATCTCAATTCATGTATTATAATATATTTGAAATAAAGGAATTTGAAAGAGTATAATTTGAAGAGTATGAGTTGACTTTTTTTAGACCTTTTGCATAAGCCCGCGCTATGCATGCTACTGAGTGGGTTAAGGACACTTACAACACTTAAAACTCATGTAAATGGTTAGGTACCCAAAATTTTCACCCAAATAAAGACCGGTAGTTCCTGCCGTATGTGACTGAAGTTTCACACACTCCATTTTTAGGCCCCTGAAATTAAGCTCACTCCTTGGCCAACTTTTGATGTGTTCAGCCACAAAGCAGCTTTCTTGGGAGCAAAATTAGCTAGAGTGTGCACCCAATCGCATTTGGTCAAACATTTCCTTAGTTATGACCAAAAAAAAAAACAGTCCATGCCTTTACCTAAATAAAGGCAATATGAAACTTTTCACTTGTTTGACAACATAGGGCCAATAACTTCACTCCTTATACTGAGACTAGTTCCAAAGGAATATCAAACACAACCAATTAATGTTTTACTACCCTACTAAAAGCTAAAATTTCAGAACAAAAGCCCATACAGCCATGAAAAAGCAACGCGATTCTGAGGCCTAAAGGTAAAATATAAATAGTGGTACTAATGCATGGGTCTTCTCTCTCTCTCTCACCACTTTTCTCAAATTCCTCTTCCTGCTGAATGTACAAAACAATTCTAGATTTAATGAATTATGTATATTTTCTATCTCTTTGTTATTTTGCCTTTTGATTTCTTACTTGTGATATGCCACTAAAATCTATTAATTGAATATTGGAAATTTGAGCTTGAATCTCTCCATTTAATCACACTTTAAAGAACCCAATGGGAGTTTTGAACTTATTTTAGCTTTTTCGGCCCTTGTTGCAAAAAGTAAGAGAAGAAATGAATAAATAAAATAAATAAATAAAAATAAGAGAAAGAAGAAATGAATAAAAAAAAAATAACATTACTTAAAAAAAAAAATTGACAAACAGCATAATGGTGGTGAATATTTTTTAATACTTGGGGTTAAGACTACGTATATAGAAATGCGCAATTGATATGGTGATTGGCCAGGGGTTCAAGCCGGCCATTTGGAGTGATGCGAAGGTAGTCATCGATGTGAATCAGCTTAGCTCGGATTTGCTACAATTAATTGGTGGTTGATATTATTATAAACTTAAAGCATTCTATCCATCATAGAAAGAAAGTTGCCCTTTTTTTTAGCTAAATGTGTATTTAACTGTAAATTTTCTATTGTAGTTAGGCTCAAATCCTCTCAAAGAGGGTTGTTGATGCCTTGGTCCATCATGGACCGATTGGGTGAGTAGTTTATCTTTGTTTGGCTGGAAAGATATTGTCTTTATCCAAAAGAAAAGAAAAAAACAAAGCACTAGGATACCATTTATACATATACATATACACATGCGTAGAACATATTTTCCTAGGATACCATGGGTTACTGTAGTTTTGTAAAATCAGGGTTATCATGATTTTAGGATTACTATACTAAATAAAATATATTTCTATATATATACTTTAAAAAATGTACTTGTTTAGTTCTTTTTGTTGTGGACATAGGCCAATGCGCACAAACCATGTTATTTTGTTATTTCTAATTTAATGTGGTATCAAAGTCATGGTTTTTGGTCTGTTTGGTTGTGTTGTTTAAATAATACAACATATATTTCCACAACACTTTTTCATTCACACATATTTTTACAATATTTAAATAACGTTATTATAACAACATTACCACATGAGACATTTGTATTCTTTTTGTTCTCCTTCACCATCTTTTTTGACGTTCCTTCTAACTAGAATTGCCTCCCTCCAATGAAGTTCATACAGTTGTCCAAGCATTGTTGTCTTGGATCTTTGCATTTGAGCATCTTTTCAAATTTCTGAATACGTCACTCAAAAGATCTAAAGTCGATCTACAAAATGCTGCAAAAATTAGTCGAATTAGAGGATGTCACACACACCCTCACGTAATACGTTTCGCCCAAAGTTTCTGTATGTCATATCAATGTGCCTGAAGTGTTGCTAGAAGAAGCTTCTATGCGTCAACCATGCCTAATGCTATCATATGCCAATGTCTTCTAGTAATCTATTTGGCTCTCTTGTCGCTACATGGTGTCGCCATTCACTGGCCACCGTTTGCTACCCATATCACTCCTATCGCTGACTTCTGTCTCGCGTATCCTTGAGCCAATCATTCATCTACTAATGTTCCTTAGGCCACCAATGCAGTCATTCTCTTATCATAATAGCTCCCTTTCAATCTTCATCCATTAAGCCAACGATTGTTTTTCACTACCAGAACCAAAATTTTCAAATGTTTCATTCCATGTCATGATCAATCCATCCTACGTTCGATTTGATCATTCCTGCTCATGGCTTTCTTCCTGAGTTTATATTACAAATTCAAGGCGTTTTCAAGCTTATACTCTGACTTTGAAGGGGGTATGTTAGAATATATTAGGATATGAGCAAAGATATGTAGACTATAATTTTGTAGAAAACCATTGGTTACTTTGGTTTAATTTGTAATACCACGGGCTATATAGCTATCATACTAAGACTAATATGTTCTTTTATACGTCCTACAAGGATATGCAGCAAAGCTGGCAGATCGAATCGGGTCGATTTCGTGTTGAGTCAATAAGTTTGGGGTTGAAAACGGGTTTGGTTAATCGGCTTGCGGGTCAGGTTGTGTTAGGTCGAGCCAACCAGTATTTTTCACATAATTTAAATTAAAAACATGTATTTGCTACTTGATAAGTTATGTATCAAATTACTTAGTATGAAGTACATTACTTTGAATTTACCACCCATATCAAGAAAGAGCTCAGCTTAACAAGTTATAAAATTATAAAAATTCTAACATTGCTAACCAAAATAAATAGCACAAATACAAAAGAGTTTAATCTACCATTTGAAAATTTAATTAAAATAAACACACAAATTTCACCTCTACACAATATCAACATCCCAAAGCATAAAAGAAAATTACAAATGCCCTATTGGATAGCTAATGTGATAAAGACTAAAAAAATATATAAGATATTTACAATATTGAAAACTAATTTCAGAATCTAATATCTTGAAAATAATCTAATAGTTGTGTTTAATTTTAGATGTACTATGATTGACACTGTTTCAATTTGAGAATATACATTAAAATTTGATTATTTACTTATTTATAGATAATATTTTTATGAATATATCATTGTTAAGCAATACACTCCTAATAAATCATTTTTTATTTTGAAAAGTTGTTTATTTTGGCTATGAACAGTTAGAAATAGGCCCACAAACATCCATAATTTATACCAATTTGAAAATATTCTAATAAGAATGCCTTAATTGTTTATCTTTCAATTCGTTTGCATCCAACTAAATAAAGGTCTCAATTGTTTTCTTAAAGCCATTGTATTTGAATGACGTTATATATTACATCACTCAATAACTTGTTATTGAATTTATATTTTGATAATTCAACTGTTGAATCACATATTCTATATACTCTTAACATGCATGCCAATTTTCATGCCGTAATACACACACACACACACACACTAAATAAAGGTCTCAATTGTTTTCTTAAGGCCATTGTATTTAAATGAAGTTATATGTTAGACCACTTAATAACTTATTATTGAATTTATATTTTGAAAATTCAACTGTTGAATCATATGTTTTATATGCTTTTAACATGCATGCCAATTGGATGTACCCAATAACTTATTGAGTTTATATTTTGAAAACCCAACCGTTGAATTACATGTTTTGTATGCTCTTAACACGCAAGCCAATTTTCATGCCAATTGGATGTATCCAATAACTTGTTATTGAATTTATATTTTGAAAATTTAACTATTGAATTATATGTTTTATATGCTCTTAACACGCATGTCAATTGGATGTAATTTATCATTTGATCTATATATATAATTAAGTTTGAATTATGCATTGTAAAGCTTGCAAAAAAAAGAAAGTAAATCAACCATGTCTTAATTTAAAAAAAAGTTTTTAAAAAAAGGGTTAGGTCACAAGTTAGCTGGGTTGGGTTAGGTCACAGGTCAACTTGTTTTTTATTCAGGTCAAAAAATTAGATTTGGATCAAATATTTTCCTTTGGATTTGGGTCAAGTTGGCGAATCCCAACTCGTTTTGCCGTGTCTACGTACAAGCATTGTTTCATTGTAACATACAAAAATAATTTAGAATCATAAAAATTTAGGCTTTTAGGATTTTATTTATGGACAAAGTTTAGTTATAAAATTACTTGTAGTTTTATACTACAAACTTACTTAATAACTTTTTATTGGAGGTGAATTTTGACAAATCTATCATTAGATTACATTTTCTTCTTATATCCTCCATACTTGCAAAATTTCAAGAAAATTAAAGATCAATAGCTATGTCATCAATAAATTTTTTAAATTGCAAGTTTTTGTAATTTAAAATTATGCAAAAAATATAAACTTATAGATCATATAGTAAATAATATTCGATTAATACAAAATTTAACATGTGTATTAAAAGTATAAAGAACATATAATTCAACGATTAGATTTTTAAAATATGTTGTAATATTTATTTTATTGAGTGAGTTTGTAATTTTAAGTTATAACTAATTTTGTAGCTAAATTTTGTCATTTATTTATTTATTTTATTTTTGGGTGGGGACATAGGACCGTGAAATCGAATTATATTAAAACTATTGCTCTTGTTTTTCTCTTTTACATTATTTGACTTTCTTCATTCTATTTATTAAACATTAAAACATACACATGTATACCTTTTGATAAAAGAAACAATGCTATAAATGATATAAAAGCAAGTCGTTACCTGTCATAGAAGCTAGCTATGCAATTTTCCTGAGGTCAAATTGAGCTTTGAAATTGCAGTGGCAGTTCCGCGATTTCATTTTGGATCAAGAAATTGTCAACTTACTACTCCACGCAATGTGCCTCTAAGTTGTGAGTCTTGTGACTAAATAATAATTTGGTCTTAAAAAATTTACCAATTTTAAATGTCATGGCTTCAGTTTCGTGGTCGTAGCAGTCCACGGTTTCAGATGAATCAAGAAATTGTCAACTTATAGACCATGTGAAATCGCAGCACTTCTAAGCTGTGACTAATTTGGTCGCAAATGAAAAAAAAATCAAAAGCTATTTAAAAATTTTCATGTCTTCAATTTCATAGTCGCTTAACTATGCCGTGGTAAAAGGACAGGGCCATCTCTTCTGGACCAAACAATGCAAAGCTTTAAGTTGTTAAGACTATATATTATAGGGAAGTTACTTTCATACACGTGGAAGTCTTGTGTTACTTAACCAAATAAACAAAGTATGAATGAGGCAAGGTAAAAATAGTTGTTGGGTATTACTAAATTTAAAAATTGACCAATAAAAAGAGGAAAATACCCAATTAAATAAAATAAAATGAATAAAAGCATTGAATCAACAAATCCAGACTCTGTAACAAGAACCATAGAACAATTTTTTTTTTTTTTTTGAGAGGAAGGACCATAGAACTTTGAATCAACAAAATGGTCACGATATGCCTTTGTCTTAGTTATGGTAAAAGGATTTTCATTTCAAGAGACGTGTACTCTTCAATTTTCAAACTCTATGTTCTCAATAAAGTTGGTTCCAATTTCCAACTATGACTGAATGCTTCATTAATTTCCTCTAAGCTTCCTATTGTATTCTTGGATGTTTCCTTTTGCCTTTTGAGTTTTTAAAAAATTAAGGGTAAAGCCACTCTGATAGGAATTCTATCTCATTCCCTATTTATACACTGTATAATGTATTATGTACAATCGTCTATATGCATGTATTTTTATGTGTTTATATCCGAAGCACGTGCAAAGTATTCTTATAGAGCAAATACTATGACTTTATCAACTGTATGAAATGCTTGGTCAAACTCCAAAAGCTGCATGGGACATTCACTCGCTAGTACCTAAATGGTTTCCTTTTGTACTGACTTACATATATACACATTTTATTTATATGAAAATATATAGATATTCTAAGTTAGTCAACACTTGCTTGTTCTATATTTATTTTCAATTTTGTGTCTTACCTATCTCCTTTGCATCGAATGATCCTATTTCGTATGATGTTTAATATGTGAGCATTTTTTTTTGAGAAAAAATATGTGAACATTTTAACTTTTAAATGAGATAGAATTATTTTAAAAAAAGAAAAAGAAAGATAGAGTAAAGATGTAATTTATTCAAATCTTATTATGTTTATTAAAGAAGTGTTGTGGGAGTAGGGGCAGGGCTAAAAATTTTTGTTTGGGAGAGCCAAGTTGCAGCATTAATATATTTATCAAGACAACCCTTACACATATTTTATTTGATAAGTTATATATATACACAAAAAAAGAGCTTAGTATTTTTAATCAAAATTATATTTGATGGCGATCTTTTATAAAATAAAATTCACTTTTTACCATTTTCATAGTGAAATTCTTAAAAAGTTTCATTTTCGATACAAATTATCAGATTTTATACTAAAGTAAGTAAATTTTTTTTAATTGAATTAATGAAATTTTCAAAGACATAAATAATCCAACACTTGGAGGAACAAGTTAGGATTCAAATATATTTGAAACTATCTTACTTTAACTCATTATGTGGCGATTAAAGAGACATTTCATATGCAATTTTAGTGACAAGATTTTTTCAATGATTCAATGACTTGTTAATCACCACATAATGAGTTAAAAAAGATAGATTCAAACATATTTAATATCAAACTTTATCAAATATTTGACAAATATAAGAGTACATTTTATAATAAAAAATATAATTGCGAAAAATAAAGTTATGTCTTTAAAACTATTAAACCAATTATTTTTTTAAGAGCGCCATTGGACTAATTCAAATACTTGGTAGGGTTAACGCTTATTTTTGTAGACTAAATTTTGAAAACATTAAAATAATTATATATATATATATATATATATATATATAAAATTTTAAAATTTTGGGTGGGGCCATGGCCCCCATACTTCAACATAGCTCCGCCCGGCCAGTTTGTCGGTGGGGGAGGGGGGAGGAGGGAAGATATGAATCGAATAAAGTATCAACTACATTTCATACCATCTTCCCAAAAAAAAAAAAAATTGTTGATAAGAAAATATAGATTTAATCTCTTGACCATTATTTCAAGAGCTAATTAAAAAAGAAGAAGACATGAAACACTGATTTGGTGCGCCAAAAGTTCATGTGTGTTATATGTCAGACTGAACGAGTGAACACATTGATTGCGTGGTCCTATTCTATGGATTACACTGTAAGTACTTTTGCATCAAATTAATACTTACATTCTGACCCAATCAAAAGTCCACGGATCGATCTACTTAGAAATTGCTTACGTATTTTCCTTCTGTACCCAATAAGATCATTTATTAGCGCAAACTATTCATCAAAGAAAGTTTGTTAAAAGTACATAAACCCGTTTTGTATCACGTTATTTTATGGGAGGCTCTAACCCAGTTTGTCCTCCAAGCTTTTAATTTGGTGCACCTGCTAAAATTTTGTATTATATAGCACGTCATGATATTTTCGCGCGCATATGGGCTATATGGTCTCCCAATAAGGTGTAAAGAAAAACGACATAGGTAGAGCAAAGCTATTATACACATGATGAGACGAGTCTGAATATATAGTTTAATAGTGTGAAAGAACTTACGAGTCTCGATGTGGTGTTGTTGGTATTTACTTCGGTTGTCATTGTTCTTGTTCTTTTGTTATTATTACTTTCTAAGCAATAAATATGAAAAGCAAATCCATCAGTCAACTGTTGTACAAATTAATATGCATATAACTAGCTAGAATATGAAATTATGGGTTTTAGCTACTTTTCCTCATTAAGTCTTCAGTCATTTTTTTTTTAATGAATAAATATTTCTATCATTGAATAAGGAATGTGAATGTGATCTTTACTGTTAGCATAAAATATAAATGCATTGATATATAATAAAGGATAACTGTCTATAGCACACGTTATATATAACTTCAAATTCTTTCATATTTATAATAAAAATAGAATTTGAGAGATGGCCTAGCAATGAGTATTAATCTAAATTTATTAGCGGTAGAAATTGAGATTGATGCTACGTACTTTTTGATTGGGTTGCTGGCTCTCATTGTAGTAATTTACAGCATACAACTTTTGTTATGATTGCGGAAATCTCCTCAGCCAAATACAACATGTAATGATTAAGCACTGCTTCCGCGAGGAAAATTAATGTACAAATGCTATGGCTAGAAAATGATCAGATCTAAGCCAGGATCAAAGGTGACTCCACGTTGAAGCTAAGGTGGTCATATGACCACTTGATCTAGACAAAAACTTAATTATTATATATAAATTTTAAAAATTTATGACTTTTTTACCTTTAAAAGAAATTAATGACCACCCTAAATTTTTTTAGGTTCAACATAATTAAACTTTGGACAAAATCTAGCAACAAACTTATTAGTTGGAGACTAAGACTAAAATTTCACTTAATATTTTTTTATTGGATGTGAATTTGACAAATCCACCATTGAATTACATTTCCTTTTTATATCCTTCATGCTTACAAAATTTCAATAAGATTAAAGATTAAAAATTATATTATCAATCAAATATTTAAATTTTGATTTTTTATAGTCTAAAATTATACATAAAAATAAGTTTATAGATCGAATAATAAATAACATCCAATTGGAATAAAATTTGACATGTGTTTTAAAAACATACAATTCAACAGCTAGATTTTAAAAATATATAGTCATTTTAATTTGTTTAGTGAGAGTTGTAGCCTTAGAATATAATTAAATTTGCAGTCAAATGTTGTCCTTAAATTTTGGTCTTCTTAATAATATATTGGGCCCTTACAAATAAAAAGGAAATTAAAGTCCAAGAATTTTTTTTTATTGAACTAAAATTTTGAAAGACATGTAGCTTGCAACATTAATAATGATACTATCATGTAACGATTTTAACATAAGATCGTAGAAGGGAATTGTAAGACTTTATATATTTGCGTGTGTTTTTCTTGTTAAAATATGAAGTTCCTTGGAAAAAATTCTTGAAGGCCATTGATTAGGATCTTGTTATTTTTAATAGTCTCCTTGCCGATTTTTTGCTTCATTGCGAGAGGTGTTGTTCTCCGAACTATGTTTTATCTGCTTAGTCTTTAAAGACATGTATTTACCAAGAAAAAAAAGAAAAAGAAGTTACTTAGAAATTCCACCATATAATTACCATGTACCACCTAAGGAAAAACCAGGGAATGGACGAAATTTCCCTTTCTTCACTAATCAATTACAGCTTTAGACCAATATTATTATTTTTGGTTCGGTAATAGTCACATTTGGCCCTTCACCAACCTCCCTTTTTCATAACACGTGCTCTCCGCGTGGCCACTCATGCAAAATCCCTATAAATACCAAGCAAAACCTTCACATTATTACATACTATCAAAAACCAAACACATTTTCAAGTTTCAACCCTATAGCTCTCAGCTCTCAGCTCTCATCACATCAAAAATGGCTCCTGTTTTCTCAAAAATTGGCATAATAGGAGCTGGTGTTAGTGGCTTGGCAGCCGCTAAACAACTAGCCCACCACAACCCTTTAGTCTTTGAAGCCTCTGACTCTATTGGAGGGGTCTGGAGGCATTGTTCTTACAGTTCCACGAAGCTTCAGTCCCTTCGTTGTGATTATGAGTTTTCTGATTTCCCTTGGCCTGATAGGGATAGCACAAGTTTTCCATCTTATACTGAGATATTGGAATACTTAACATCTTATGCTAACCACTTTGATGTCCTCAAGTTTGTGAGGTTCAACTCAAAAGTGGTGGAGATTAGGTTTGTTGGTGATAGGGAAGCCGCTGATCTCACTGGGAAACCTGGTGACTATCCTACTATATTGCCTGGACACCCTGTTTGGGAGGTTGCTGTGCAAACCAACCATTCAGATACCATTGAGGTCGTTAACCCTTTTTTCTTTAACTAATAAAAAAAAAATGGCTACGAGGGTTTTACTAGCTAGGGTTCCAAAAGAAAAAGAACATGATTTTCTTATTTCTTTCTTTGTGTATTTCCTTTCATTTACTCCATATTTTCCTATCTATTTAGAACCTACATACTCCGGAATTTCCTAATTTCTAATCTCTTTTTTTCTAATTCTAGCTGGTCGCCAAGAAAAAATTTGACACCTTGTAGTTTGGCCTATGTCAACCTTCAAAGTCTTATATATTTTGCGACAAGCGGGATATATAATTTGTCGATAATGAGTAAAAATATTTTGTTTCAATATGAGGTTCAACTTTATGCTTTAGCAATCTTTGCTTGTCAAAATTTTTTTTTTTGAGTAATGAAAGTTTAAAATGAAACGAAATAAATCAAACACACATGGGTAGACTATAAATATATAATTTTTGTGTGATCCTTTGTGGTCCACCGATTGTATAGTTGACAATACGAGGAATCGTATAATGAAACTTCCTATAAGTATATTACCTAGAAATTAAGGTCAAAAGTCTATGTATATACTATCGTTAGTAGTATTATCTTTACATCTACCTAGTATTTTGGTGACTAGATTATATTATTATTATTATTATATATATTGACTTGTGTTAATTTATTCGTTTCATTTCAGTGGTATGCCTTCGAGTTTATTGTGGTTTGCATTGGAAAATATGGAGATGTACCTAAAATCCCAGAATTTCCACGAAACAAAGGCCCTGAAATATTTCAGGGCAAGGTCTTGCATACCATTGATTACTGCAAACTTCAAAAGGAAGAGACTTCACAACTACTTAAGGGGAAGAAGGTTGCAGTCATTGGTTTCAAGAAATCAGCTATTGATTTAGCACTCGAGTGCGCAGAGGAGAACCAAGGTATGAAGATCTCTCTCTCTCTCTCTCTCTCTCTATATATATATATATATATAGAGTAAGGTTTTATACATTCTATGGGAGGGAATTTGAACTCTAGATGTTCTAGGTACCAAAGTTTCTTTATTATTATTTTTCCTTCTTTTTTTTTGTATGTTAATTAATATTTCATTCATTTATTTTCCTCACAAAATAATATTGTTGGATCCTTATCCTAAAGAATGAAACAAGTTCATTGATGTGTAGTCATCACGATCCAATTCAGTTGTCATCACCTTGTTAAGTGACCTATCAATTTTTTTTTATTAGCTTAATTTGTTTTTTTTTTTAATAGGTAGTATAGTTTATTTTTAACAAGCAAATCAATGGGATGGTTGATGGGTTATACAGCTAATAGTGGCTAGTAGTTTATGATTTTCAAACTATTAGTCTTTGAATCAAAATTCTCACATGTTCCGCAAGTGTGGAAGATAAAGTGAAGAGTTGAATTCTTAGGGATCTATATTGCAGGAGTTGTGAATTTTTTACGGACACAAGTATACGTGGAAGATGGAGTAAAAAATGGAGTCAATTTTTAATAAATTAATAAGTAATATTCTATGTAAGCCTAGTTTCATTTAGAAACTTAAAATTGAGATATGAAATATATTTATATACATATATATATTGAGTCAATTCAAAGCCCAGAAAAGGTTTTATAAGATTAAAAGGTCCATTCAAATGTATCTTTTGTATATTATATCTTTTTTATATAAAGATTAAATTCTATAAGAATGTAGTGTAAAATTTAAGTTTTACACCTCTAATCCTAAATTACCATATCATCATATTACATATTAAAAAATATACACAATTACATTTAATAAATTCTAATACCCATTTAAAAATACAATTTAACTGTGAGTTTATTGAGATATATATATATATATATATACACAGGGGCGGAGCCGGGGGGTCGAGGGGGGGCAGTCGCCCCCCTTGGCTTGCCCAAAAAATACCTTTAGTTATTTTGTTATTTTCCAAATATTTGTAAGTTATATTAATTACTATCCAGTTATATTTGTAGATAAACTTATGTTGTGTTGTACCTGACATTTATTACTGTTAAACGTTTTAACTATTTATTTCTATCATTGGACTTGATCAGGTAAACTCACAAAATAGTCAATTAACCTTTTTCGCTTAGTAAGTTGGCTTTTAAATTGATCTACATGTTAAAAAGGTCAATTAATTTATCATCTACCTACTGTTTTAAAGGGAGGGGTAAATTGCCTTTCATGTTAGGAGCTATGCTCTGTTTCTTGGTCCTAAAACAGATTGTTTTTTAAGCCAATCAAAACGTTTTTTTTTTCTCATATCACTTCATTTCTTAATTAAGTCCTTTTTTTTAATTAAAATAATCTTCTACTAAACCAAGTTTAAAATTTCTCACCACTTCAGCTTAAAGCAGCAGGTCTATAGCCGATGCTCCAATGAGTCATTATACAAACATTTTAAATATATTGTTATAGTTTTGACACTTTTATATTGAGTTAATCTCACAGTTTATTTTTGAGTACATTGATTAAACATTTCAATTAGTTTTTATTTAATATGAATTGATTATCTTTATTTATTTATTATATAGTTATTTATTTATTTTTATTAATATAGACTAATATTTTTTAGATTGATTTTGTTTTCAATCATAACCTTGCCCCCTAAATTAAAAACATGGTTTCGCCGCTGTGTGTGTATATATATATATATATAAAAGTGCATCAAGTTTGTCGTTTTCCCTTTGTTTCAGTAGACTTTTTGCTCTTTAATTGAAACAGGGAATCAATTTGGTCCTTTTCTTAAAAAAAAAAAGAAAAAAGAATCTATTTGGTCCAAAAGACAATAGTGAATGTAGTGCAATTTAATTAGTTCTTATTTTTCACGTTATGTAGTTGGAATTTGCATGGTTTGGGTTTCACACAATCAAGACGTATTTGACTTGTTGACTTTACACGTTTTTACTTATTAGACGATTCCAAAACACATGAATTAGAATTCCGCACATCTTCTGTACATTATGAGGAAAAGAAAAAGACTAAAGTTTCAACTTTCAACAACACCCACTGAAGTAACGGGTGTCATTATAATATGTCTGCTCCGTATTGGGCCAATCTTGGAAAATTCTTGACACCGATATGTTTCCCTTTAATTGATGTCAATAATTTTTCCATGGAAAATTTTGAGATGCATTAAATGTGCAAGAAAATAACTTTTGTTCCTGTTTTACTTTCAAAAATAAAAAGTACGAAGAATTTTTTTTTTTTAAATAATTCAAATGTTAGGGTGGAGGATTTGAACTTCTTGACTTCTTTCACCTCATTTTGTTTTTAGAAAAGTTTAGGGACACAATTATTATGTCACAATTTTGATATGACCAACTACGAGTATGGTTCATTGAACCATTTAATGCATCGTTTTTGCACCTAGTATTTGGTTTGTGATAGGTTTTGACAGTTTTGGACAGTTTTACTGGATCGAATTGGTATTCGATTCCTAGTTGAATCAGTTCCACCAACTGGTCTGGTTCGATTCTTAAACTATGACAATGAGTAAGGGATAAAAAGTTATGGATCCATGTAAAAATTATTGTCTACTACTCATAGCCACTTTAACAAATTGTGACAAATGTTGGGTAAAAAAAATATATATATAAAATTGAGATGCAATATGTCATTCCTTTGTATTTGCTAAAAAATAGTGATATTAAGAGTATTATAAATTTATTATATAAGTCTTAAAAACTGTAAAACTCAATGGTAACTTTAGTATTTTCCCATTAAAATGATGGAAAACTCTCTACAAATTCCGAGAAAAGCTAAACCTTTGTCAATCCCTTTAGGAGAACAATTCATATATTCTTTTTTTTTATTTCAAGGAAATTTGGATAATTTCTTAGTGGATTCACTATTTAGATTGCATTATAAGATGATCAATATTTTGATGTTTTGCAGGAGCAGAAGGACAACCTTGTACCATGGTGGTAAGGACTTTGCACTGGACAGTTCCCCATTACTGGATTTGGGGTTTGCCATTTTACATGTTTTACTCAACAAGATCCTCTCAGTTCCTCCATGAAAAGCCAAACCAAAGCTTTCTCAGAACTCTTCTTTGCCTTCTTTTATCTCCAATGGTAATTGATCAATAATAATTTTTACTGTATGCACTTAAAAATTAACATTTAGTCTGGTTGATGAGTAGAGTGCCAATGTTAATAAGTTGTTGTATACAATGATCTATGACAGAGGCGAGGAGCTTCAAAATTTATCGAGTCCTATTTGCTGTGGAAACTTCCTCTGCAGAAGTATGGATTAAAACCAGACCACCCTTTTGAAGAAGATTATGCATCTTGTCAGATGGCTATCATGCCAGAGAATTTCTTCTCTGAGGCTGATAAGGGAAAGATTCTCTTTAAAAGAGCATCAAATTGGTGGTTCTCAAAGGAAGGAATTGAATTTGATGATGACACCAAACTGGAGGCTGATGTTGTTGTTCTTGCAACTGGTTACGATGGGAAGAAAAAGCTCAAAGCTATCTTACCAGAGCCTTTCCGTACTTTGTTAGAATATCCTTCTGGTATCATGCCCTTGTATAGGTAATTAACAATTCGACTCTTAAAATTGTAATAATTGCTTCTAAACTGTAACATGGTCAAAATATACTTCAATCCCCTCTCCCAAACCCCACAAAAGTAAAAGTTTTACGCACTAGATATGACATTTTAATAATGATGCAATTCTCTTCTTTTTCTTTTTTTAATTGCAGGGGCACAATCCATCCACTAGTTCCAAACATTGCATTTGTGGGTTACCTTGAGAGTGTTTCAAACCTTCATACGTCGGAGCTGCGTTCCATATGGCTAGCTCGTCTGGTAGATGAGAAATTCAAGCTCCCTAGTGTTGAGAAGATGATTGAACAGACAACCAAAGAAATGGCAGTCACCAAGAAGACAACCAGGTTCTACAAGAGGCATTGCATTTCTACCTTCAGCATTAACCACAGTGATGAAATATGTGAAGAGATGGGATGGAATTCTTGGAGGAAGAAGAATTGGATTTCAGAAGCATTTAGCCCCTATGGTAGTCAAGACTATATATGAGAGGAATAAAGGAAGCGGCAATAATATAGCAAATTATTGTCCTTCATTACTTGCTTAGAGGTTTCTCCTTTATAGTGTAGAATAATCTATAGTTTATAACCATAAAAGGGGAAACTAATTAAACATAATATATATATGTATTATCAACCAAAAAAAAAAAAAAAAATGTAGCATGTAAAGGAGGTTTCTATGTTTGAATAAACAATATTTCTTGGATCTGCCAAAAATAAAAAATATTTCTACTTACATTGTTCAGACAAATTGTTCAGAAAATTGGAGTATAAGAGCAATACTGAACAAGGACCACTTAAAGGACCTTCCAAAAGCATTTTAATATCTCAATAGGGGGTACACCTCTTGGCACCAAGAATCAATCAGGTCATGTTGCCATGTGTGATTTGACTTACATTTTATTTATTTTGTCTCTTGAATATAGAAATTTTTTATCCATGTGTGGTTTGACTTGAATACCACCCTATGGGGCATAGCAAATATGTTTGTCCTTATGTCAAATTGAGGGGCTGACTTACCAAATAACCCCACAAAGCTTACATGGTTGGCTACATTATTAATTGAACCCAAAATTGCCCGATGCAAATGCAAAAACAACTGAAACCTCACTAGTAAATAAGCTTCATACATGATTTTTTTTCATTCCTCGAAAAGGTCAAAATAATTTGATGTTTTTCTAGAGCAGAAATGATGATCATCACCTCCTCTACAGGTGGAATGAAGGGTCCAAATTACCTGGCTAATATCTAAAAGTAATAACAAATTAAGGACTTTGACTATCTCCAATAGACGGTGAAGGTACAAAAATAGAAGAATAGAAGAAGTTAGATGAGGCTCAAACTCAAAGGCTTTGAAGTAGCTTTAAAGTCTCATCAATTTGCCTTTTGGGTTGGAACTGATTGTTGTAGATTTGTTGAACCACCCCATTCTTCTCAAAAACATAAGTCTGTCTTCCAGGTAGTGTTCCAAGCAGCACTCCCCAATCTTTCCTCACCCTATTCCTCTTGTCACTTAGCACCACTCGGAACTCATGAACTTGGCTTGGATACCAATTGTCGGACTACAAGCAATGCCACTTTATCTCAAAACCAATTGATGATGAGAAAGACACTAAAATTTTTAATAGCATTTGACATGCATCACGCGAGCCTATTTTTAGAATAGTTGTAGTGACTTGAATTGTGATCCTCTAGCATCCTTTATAAGGAGAATTATGGCTAGAATTCCCCTGTCCCACTTATTAGAACAATTGAATTATAAAATAATTTTTTATAAAAAAATCACAAAAACTCATGGGTAATTATTATAGGTAGAAAGATCAGGCATCTTTTCAAAAAGATTAGTCTTGAAATTGCAAAAGCTTAATTAGGCAATTTTATAAGTATCTATGATCTAAAAGATTACATCCATTAAAAAAATGAACTAGCTTCTATATGATTAATAACCAAATTACATTTTGAAAAAAGAATTGATAATTTATACAATATCGCAACATAACTAGAGGTAGTTAGTGTCCATTCCGCCTATTGCTAGCTCATCCATTACATGCCTAATAAGTTAGAGGACCTTGCATAAAGCATACAAATAATTCGGGGGCAAGGCAACTAAAAACAAATACAGAGCTACCATGTCACAGCATAAAAGAGTTATAATTAATTGGAGTTACTTGGGAAATGTACAACTAGATTGAAGGAGCCTATACTTGGAGTTGTCCAAAACATGGTAGTAAATTGTGGTGAACACTACATTATACATGTTTTTAAGTTGTAACACAATATTCTTCGCATGTACCAAACCAAAAAAATAAAAAAAAATCAATACGAAAAAATTCCTCTAGTGTTAAATATAGAGCTATCCTATATTGCAAAGTTTCTGTACTACCTTGTGACTTGTGAGACGATGGATCATTACTGCCAATCCCAACAACCTGAGCACTTGCTTTCTCAAATTTCTCTTGGAATCCCTGAAAGCACAAGCCTGTCAGAGTATGAATAGTAGTTCTCTGTTAGTGCCTGCATAACCTAAAGGCTCTCATTTATTGTGTGACGACTATGTCTATGTGAATCTATTCGGCTATTCCCATAAAACTATGATCATTGCGTGGAGTACTAATAACACTAATAAGAAATGTAAAGCTTGAAGACGGGGTTTTTTGTTGAGAGTAAAGCTTGATGATTCTGTTTGGGCTTGAAAAGTGGGGTTATTGAGTATGACCGAATGTGTGTGTATGGATCTCTTGGCTTTGACATTAACTCATAGTAAGTTCCAAATTTAGAACATTGACAAAATCGTTTATAATTTTAAGTTATATGATGATCAAATTTTATATAAAAGCTTGTCCAACTTTTGAAGTTTCAAAATATGAAACCCATCTGAACTATCGTAGGGAAGTCATGACTGATTTGAATGCCTAATGTAAGTTTGGTGCTCCTTAATTGCTTCTTTTGGTCCAGTTGGTGCTCCCAAGTTACTTTTATCAATTTACAATAACTTTGAGGAACCTATTGACCAATCTGTGATTCATACTTTGTGCACATGCCTTGGCCAAACTGTTCTAAGGTTGGTTTCAAGGTAAAAATTAAAAAGTGAAGAGCCAAATTGAGCAACTAGACTTGACATTGGAGAGAGTTTGATATCAGCTTATGATTTCTTTTTTCTTTCCTTAAATTCTTTGCCAAATATCACCCATTTCTTTCATTTATAACATTAAAGATGATACCTTCTTCCATTGAATTTGTTAGGGTTTTAGACCCCAGTTATCACCAAAATAACCAACTTTTAACTAATTAATTAATTAGTTATGATATTGATTAAAATGATTAAAACATCAAACAAGCATAGATCACATAAACATCAAGAATGATAACCTAGGAAACTTATGAAATTGTGGTTTTATAGTAAAAAAAATCTAGAGAGAATTTAACCTAAACAATGCTCAAAGCAACATTTCACGAATAAAATCAAAGTTTGTACAATAAACTCAACTCTAAATCTACTACTACCTCATATAATATTTACTAGTAGTGACCACACGTAGCACCAAATCCACAAACTCTTCTATTGTGAAACTATTGCACACAAATTCTCATGTTTATGACTTTGAGATCTCCATATGGCTCATCTTGTATATGAGAAATTCAAGCTCCCAAGTGTTGAGAAGATGATTGAACAGACAACCAAAGAAACGGAAGTCACCAAGAGGACAATCGGGATCTACAAGAGGCACTGCATTCCTACCTTCAGCATTAATCACAGTGATGAAATATGTGATGAGATGGAATTGAATTCTTGGAGGAAGAAGAATTGGATTTCAGAAGCATTTAGCCCGTATGGTAATCAAGACGATATATGAGAAGAATAACTGAAGCCGCGATAATTAAGCACATTATTGTCCTTCATTACTTGCTGAGAGGTTTCTCCTTTCTAGCGTGCGTTTGGATTGGGCGTTTTGCTCAATCCGTATGTTTTGCCTTTTTTTAGTGGGTCCCATGGGTACTGTTCACGGACCACCAAGAACTGAAAAATGCGCATATCCATGCATTTCTGGGTCCCACGACACTATTCATATCTTTAAAAATTATTTTGCTACAGTATTTTCAGCAAGAAGTTTTTAGTTTTCAGCAAATAAGCGGTATCTGAACAGACTCCTAGTGTAGTGTAATCTATATTTTATAACCAAAAAAAAAAAAAAAAAGGAAACTAATTAAAAATAATATAGCAAGTAAAAAGGAGGTTTCTATGTTTGAATAAAAAAGATTTCTACTCACCTTATTTAATATCTTTTTATTGGATGTGAATTTTAACAAATCTACTATTGGATTATATATTCTTCTTATATCTTCCATACTTGCAAAATTTCTAGAAAATTAAGATCAACAACTATGTCATTAATAAATTGTTTAAATTGCAAATTTTTGTAATTTAAAATTATGCATAAAATATAAACTTATAGATTATATAGTATATAATATCCGATTGACTCAAAATTTGATATGTGTATTAAGAACATAAAGAATATACAATGCAACGGTTAAATTTTCAAAATATGTAATAATGTTTATTTTATTAAGTATGGTTGTAGTCCAAGGCTACAACCAATTTTATAACTAGATTTTATCTGTCTAGAAAATTGTGTTATACTAGTAAGCCAGAGTATAAGAGCAATACTTAACCTGGAACAGTACCTAAAGGACCTTTCAAAGGCATTTAATATCTCAATAGGGGTTACATCTCTTGGTACCAAGAATCAATCAGGTCATGTTCCTTATATCACTACAAGAAAAAAAAAAAGGTTTATTACAATGAAAAAAAATCGTTACAATAACATTAGAGTCATTGAAATAGTTGATACAGGGTGTTATAATAAAATTTGAGATAATAGGTTTGTGCAGCTAAAAAAATTGTTGCAATAAACTCTAAATATTTTAATAACAACTTTGATGCAATGATATATATATTGTTGCAATAAATAATTTACTGTTTCGAATATCTTGCAGGTATAGGTTATTACTTCATGAATCTTATTATAATAAATTGCAAATAATTGACTAAAATAAGTTGGATTAAATTATTGCAATGATATATTCATTGTAATAAATAATTACTTTATTTTGTCATTGCTATAGATTATGAAATTATTAATATCAGGTTAATGCAATGATATATTCGTTACAATTTCGTATTTGCCATTGCAATAAATTGTAAAAGAATTAATATCAGATTATTGCAATGATAACTTTATTGCAATAAGCTATTAGTTCAAAATTTTTGTTGTAATAGATTGCAAAAATAATTTGTATTAATTTATTACAACGATTTCTTCATTTTAAGTTATTGTAACAATTTTTCCTAATATATTAAAGCTTTTATTGCAACCAAAAATTATAATTTATTGCAACTTATTATTGTTAATGCAATAAGTTAACACTTTTAAGTTACTATTGCAACAGTTTTAATTTGTAAATACGATATTTTGTCTAATACTACTATACATATTTTGTTGTATTGTCACTTGATGTAATAGATTTTTTTTTTTTTTTTTGGTTGCTTGAACAGAAAATTTGTTTATCCATATATAGTTTGACTTGAATACCACTCTATGGGGCATATCAAATTTGTTCGTCACTACGTCAAATTGAGGGGCTGACACACCAAATGACCTCAAAGCTTATGCAGTTTGCTACATTTAATTCAACTCAGAATTGCCCTATGCAAATGCAAAAACAATTGAAAAATCACCAGTAAAAAAAAAGGCTTCTACTTAATTTGTTTCATTCCTCAAAAATGTCAAAATGATTTGATGTCTTCTAGAGCAGAAATGATAATCATCAACTCCTCTACTTGCTAATATTTAAGAGTAATTTCAAATTAAGGGCTTTGTCTAACTCCAATAGGTAGTGGAGGGCCAAAATATAGAAAAAATGAATATATCAGACGGGGCTTAAAATACAGAATATAGTTGGTGATGTACCCCATCCATATTCACACTGCTACTCCCCCACAGCATGCATGCATCCTTAGGAACATATTCGCCATCTCTACAACACATTAAGACAAGAACAACAACCAATGTTACTACTAATCTAATCTAATATTATATATAAAAGCAAAAGCTGAAAGAAAGTTAAATAAAAAAATGTCTCGTGTTATGCCAAGTAGGAAAAATATCCTATTTATGTTTAAAGACACAACTGAAACGCTGGGCCCCATGGAAAACGGTAAACCCAATACTTACATTATATGGATTACACTGTAAGTACTTTTGTATCAAATGCTTACATTCTGACCCAATGGGCCAATACTAGTACTTCCTATTACATGGATTACACTGATAAGTACTTTTGTATCAAATACTTACATTCTGACCCAATGGGCCAATACTAGTACTTCCTATTACATGGATTACACAGTAAGTACTTTTGTATCAAATACTTACATTCTGACCCAATGCAAAGTCCACGGATTGATCTACCTAGAAATTGCTTATATATTTTCCTTCTGTACCCAACAAGATCATTTATTAACGCAAACTATTCATCAAAGAAACTTTGTCAAAGGTACATAAACCCGTCTTGTATCACGTTATTTTATGGGAGACTCTAACCCCATTTGGTGCACCTGCTAAAATTTTGTATTATAGCGCGTCATATTTTCGCATATGGCTATATGGTCTCCCAATAATTAAGGTGTAAAGAAAAAGGACATAGGTAGAGCAAAGCTATTATAGACATGATGAGACCAGTCTGAATATATAGCTCAATAGTGCGAAAGAACTTACCAGTCTCGATGTGGTGTTGTTGGTATTACCTCGGTTGACCTTGTTCTTGTTCTTTTGTTATTATTACTTTCTAAGCAATAAATATGAAAAGCAAATCCATCAGTCAACTGTTCTACAAATATGCACATAACTAGCTAGAATATGAAATTATGGGTTTTAGTTACTTTTACTCATTAAGTCTTCCGTAATTTTTTTTAATGAATAAAGATTTCCATCATTGAATAAGGAATGTGAATGTGATCTTTACTGTTAGCATAAAATATATATGCATTAATATCGTATTCTTATAATAAAGGATAATTGTCTATAGCACATGTTACATATAACTTCAAATTCTTTCATATTTATTATAAAAAAAGAATTTGAGAGATGGTCTAGCAGTGTGTATTAATCTAAATTTTTTAGGTAGAAATTGAGATTGATACTACGTACTTTCTGATTGGGTTGCTGGCTCTCATTGTAGTAATTTACAGCATACAACTTTTGTTATGAATTGCGGAAATCTCCTTAGTCAAATATTAAATGAGTGTCAGTTAAAAAAATTTGGAGTCTGTACTATGTATTTAACAGTTAGACTTTTTTAAATATATACTACTGTCAGATTCTTTAAGACTTTCTCCTCTCTCCCCGTGTATGTATTAAAATATTTAGTATTCTAAAAAACAAAAAAAAATGTATTGATGAAGCACTACTTCCACGATGGGAATTAATGTACAGATGCTATGGCTAGAAAATGATCAAATCTAAGCCAAGATCAAAGGCGACTCCACATTGAAGCCAAGGTGGTCACATGACTAGGAATGGCAACGGGTCGGGTTTGGACCGGATTTCTTTGTACCCGGACCCGACCTGCGGGCCAGGACTCGCAACCCAGACCTGACTCGATTATTAATCGGATTTTTTCCCCAGGGCCTAGACTCGCCCCGTCGGGCCCCGTCGAGCCATGCCACTTTAAGGCCTATTCCGTTGCCCAATCCAAAAAAAAAAAAAAAAAAAAAATTGTTTGCCTGATACTGATTTTCTCAGCAAATAAACAATAGGGAAAACTCAAGAAAATCCAGATATGAATAGATCCGAAACCCTTTGTCCAATCAAGAAAATCCCTAGGTCTGAATAGATCCCTTTGTCAATCAAGAAACTCAAGAAAATTCAGATCTGAAAAGATCCGTTGCCCAATCAAAAAAATTTTTTTTTTGTTTGCCTGATACTTATTTTCCCAGCAACCAAACAGTAGGGGAAACTATTTTCATTACAAAATTTTCCCACATCAAAAGTACAAACAAGAATTAACATATAATCCCTAGGTCCTAACAAGAAGACCTTACAAAATCAAATCAAACAAGCCGATTCTATTCAACAAAAATAGCACTTAAACTAGAAAATACAAATTTGATTCTTTGAACAAAAAAACCGATTTTCAGTGCAGAGGCTTGAGTTCACAACGAGGTGAGAAAGATGAAGGTCCGGCGAGGTGAGGAGAGGTGCTTGATCGCTTGAGGTGCTTGTCGGCGAGGTCACTTGAGGGAGCGCTTGAGGGAGAGCGGTGACAGAGCTTGGACCGGCGGTGACATCTTGGGCTGGTGGTGAGATTGAGAGTGAGTGAGAGTGGGAGTGGAGAGTGAGAGAGGCGGCTGGTGAGTTGCTGTGAAATGAGAGAGGATTAGATTAGGGTTTATAAGCATATATATATATATACATATATAGGAGGGTTTTTTTTGTAATTGTGTTATCTTGTAACCGGGTTGGGTCGGGTCCGGGTTCGGGCTTGGTTTTGTTAAAAACCCGGACCTGACCCGGACCCGCTTCGGGTTTTTTTTTTTTTTAAACCCAAACCCGACCTTATTCTTTATCGGGTCGGGTAAAACCCGATCCATTAGGGTCGGGCTGGACCAGGTATCCGCGGGTCGGGCTATAATTGCCATCCCTACACATGACCACCTGTTATGGACAAAAAATAATTATTATATATAAATTTTAAAAATTTATGACTTTTTTACCTTTAAAAGAAATTTATGACCACCCTAAATTTTTTTAGGTCCAACATAATTAGACTTTGGACAAAGTCTGGCAACAAACTTGGCGGTAGAATAAGGCTACAATTTCATTTAATATTTTCTTATTGGATGTGAATTTTGACAAATTCATCATTAGATTACATTTTTTTCTTATATCCTTTATGCTTGCAAAATTTCAATAAGTTTAAAGATTAAAAATTATATTACCAATCAAATATTTAAATTTCAAGTTTTTGTAGTCTAAAATTTATATAAAAAATAAGTTTATAGATCAAACAATAAATAACATCTGATTAGAATAAAATTTGACATGTTTTTTAAAAGCATAAAGAATATGCAATTCAGCAACTAGATTTTAAAAATATATAGTCATTTTAATTTGTTTAGTGAGAGTTGTAACTTTAAGATTCAACTAAATTTGCAGTCAAACGTTGTCCTTAAACTTTGGTCTCCTTAACAATATATTAGGTCCTTACAAACAAAAAGAAAAAGTCCAAGAATATTTTTTATTGAACTAGAATTTTGAAAGACATGTCGCTTGTAGCTTCGATAATGATACTATCATGCAACGATTTTAAAATAAGATTGTAGAAAGAAATTGTAAGATTTTATATATTTGTATGTGTTTTCCTTGTAAAAATATGAAGTTCCTTGGAAAAAATTCCTGAAGCGACCATTGACCAAGATCTTGATATTTTTCATAGTCTCCTTGGAGATTTTTGTATTTTGCTTCGTTGTGACAAATTGGATTTGTATTACGAGAGGTGTTGTCCTCCTAACAATGTTTTATCTGCTTAGTCTTTAAAGGCATGTATTTACCAAGAAAAAGAAGAAAAAGAAGTTACTGAGAAATTCCACCATAAAATTACCATGTGCCACCTAAAGGAAGAACCAGGGAATGGACGAAATTTCCCTTTCCTCACTAATCAATTTTAGCGTGTCCACTCATGCAAAATCCCTATAAATACCAAGCAAAACCTTCACAATATTCCATACTATCATAAGCCAAACATATTTCAAGTTTCAACCTTATAGCTATCAGCTCTCATCACATCAAAAATGGCTCCTGTTTTCTCAAAAATTGGCATAATAGGAGCTGGTGTTAGTGGCTTAGCAGCCGTTAAACAACTAGCCCACCACAACCCTTTAGTCTTTGAAGTCTCTGACTCTATTGGAGGGGTCTGGAGGCATTGTTCTTACAGTTCCACGAAGCTTCAGTCCCTTCGTTGTGATTATGAGTTTTCTGATTTCCCTTGGCCTGATAGGGATAGCACAAGTTTTCCATCTTATACTGAGATATTGGAATACTTAACATCTTATGCTAACCACTTTGATGTCCTCAAGTTTGTGAGGGTCAACTCAAAAAGTTGTGGAGATTAGGTTTGTTGGTGATAGGGAAGCCACTGATCTCACTGGGAAACCTGGGGAGTATCCTACTATATTGCCTGGACACCCTGTTTGGGAGGTTGCTGTGCAAACCAACCATTCAGATACCATTGAGGTCGTTACCCATTTTTTTCTTTTTCTTTTTTTTCTTTAACTAATAAAAAAAATATGGCTACGAGGGATTTACTAGCTAGGGTTCCAAAAGAAAAATAACTTGATTTTCTTATATCTTTCTTTTTGTATTTCCTTTCATGTACTCCGTATTTTCCTATCTATTTAGAACCTACATACTCCGGTATTTCCTAGTTTCTAATTTTTTTTTTTCCTAGCTGGTCTCCAAGAAAAAATTTGACACCTTGTAGTTTGGCCTATGTCAACCTTCAAAGTCTTATATATTTTGCGACAAGCGGGATATATAATTTGTTGATAATGATTAAAAATCTTTTGTTTCAATATGAGCGTTCAACTCTATGCTTTAGCAATCTTTGCTTGTCAAAAATCTTTTTATTTTGAGTAATCAAAGTTTAAAATGAAACGAAATGAATCAAACACACATGGGTAGATTATACTACCCATGTGTGTCGTATAATCTACACATGGGTAGATTATATGATGCGTTAGTATTACCTTTACATCTACCTAGTATTTTGGTGACTAGATTATACTATTATATATATATATATATATATATATAAAAGTTAGGTTCAAGTTACACCTGGTGTAATTCTAAGCAATTTTACATCACTCAATAACTTGTTATTGAATTAATATTTTGAAAATCCAACTGTTGAATTACATATTCTATATGTTTTTAACATGCATGCCAATTTTCATATTAATCGGATGCTATTTACCATTTGATCCATAAACTCATATTTTATGCATTATTTTAAACTACAAAAATTTGAATTTTAACAATTGATTGATAACATAGATATTATTTTTTGATCACCTTGAAATTTTGCAAGCATAAAAAATATACAAAGATAATGTAATCTAACGGTGGATTTGTCAATATTCGCATCCAATTATAAAATATTGAGTGGTGTAACATTGTTTAGAGTTATACCAGGTGTAACTTGAACCCAACTATATATATATATATATATATATATATTGACTTGTGTTAATTTATTCGATTCATTTCAGTGGTATGCCTTCGAGTTTCCTGTTGTTTGCATTGGAAAATATGGAGATCGATGTACCAAAAATCCCAGAATTTCCACGAAACAAAGGCCCTGAAATATTTCAGGGCCAGGTCTTGCATACCATTGATTACTGCAAACTTCAAAAGGAAGAGACTTCACAACTATTTAAGGGGAAGAAGGCTGCAGTCATTGGTTTCAAGAAATCAGCTATTGATTTAGCACTCGAGTGCGCAGAGGAGAACCAAGGTATAAAGATCTCTCTCTCTCTCTCTCTCTCTCTCTCTCTATATATATATATATATAAAGGTTTTATACATCTTATAAGAGGGAATTTGAACTCTAAATGTTTTAGGTACTAAAGTTTCATTATTATTATTATTATTATTTGTATGTTAATTAATATTTCATTCATTTATTTCCCTCACAAAATATTGTTGGATCCCTATCCTAAAGAAAGAAACAAGTTCATTGATGTGTAGTCATCATGCTCCAATTCAGTTGTCATCACCTTGTTAAGTGACCTATAAAATTTTTTTATTCTTATTATTAGCTTAATTTTTAAATTTTTTTTTTTTTATAGGTAGTATCATGGTTGTCAAAATCCCGATCTGAATCTTACGATCCTACGATTTTACGATCCTACCTGCCTAAAACGATCTAGATCTTTCAAGGATCTTTGCGATCATTCAAGATCGGTAGAATCGTACGATTTTGACGATCCCAAATGACTTTGGTTTCTTGTAATCATCTTTAACTTGACAAAAGGCTTAGTTGGACCTAAATGAAAAATAAAATCCTAATAGACCAAGTTTTTCCACTCTAATGTAGAGAGAGTGTCAATTAGACCCAAATAAAAAATATTCCAATAGTGTCACATTTTGAGGTTTTTGACTTCTTTAAATGATGCTTACAAATGGATGTAGTAATGTATGGTAATTATATCAATAAATGTATAATTTATGTGATTATTTAACATAACAGTGTGTATTTTTTGTTTTTTTCTCAAATAATGTAGGATCTTACGATTTACGATCCAATCTTACGATCTACAATCTCACCTACCTCCCACGATCCTACGTAAGATCCCGATTTTGAGAACCTTGGGTAGTATAGTTTATTTCTAACAAGCACAATCAATGGGAAGTAGTAATTTATGATTTTCAAACTCTGTTAGTCTTTGAATCAAAATTCTCTCATTTTCTACAAGTGTGGAAGATAAAGAGAAGAGTTGAATTATTAGGGATCCATACAGGAGTTGTGAATTTTTAATAGACACAAGTGTACGTGGAAGATGAAGTCAAAAGTGGAGTCAATTTTTAATAAAGTAATAAGTAATATTCCATGTAAGCCTAGTTTCATTTAGAAACTTATAATTGAGATATGAATACACTGAATTGGACCCCCAAAAAAAAAAAAATTGCGTCAATTCAAAGCCCAAAAAAGGTTTTATAAGATGAAAAGGTCCATTCAACACTTTTTTTTTTTTGAGAGTCAGAAAATGGGGGATTTTATGGTTATATTACGCCCCCGGGCAGAGCACACAGACTTAGCGATGTGATGCCCACCAACGGACTCCATTCAACACTTACGAACACTTACTGATGTATTATTTATATATTATATATCTTTTATGTATAGAGATTAAATTCTATAAGTATGTGGTTTAAAATTTAAGTCTTATACCTCCAATTCCAAATTACCACATTATCATATTACATATTAAAGAATAGACACAACCACACTCAATAAATTTTAATATTCATTTGAAAATATAACTTAACTATAAGTTTATTGATATCTTATTATGTGTTATAGGATGTATTAAGTTTTAAGTAAAAAATTGATGTGATAATCTCTTATTGGATTGTGTAAAATATGAATTTTACCGTCCATCCTTATATTTTAGACTTATATATATACATATATGCTCCTAAGTGCATCAAGTTGGTCCTTTTCCCTTTGTTTCCGTAACTTACAATTACCCATTTTGGATGAAGTTGATTGTTCAGGGACTTTTACTCGCCAATTACCTTTTGTTTCAGTACACTTTTTGCTCTTTAATAGTTTAATTGAAACATAGAATCAATTTGGTCCAAAAGACAATAGTGAATGTAGTGCAATTTAATTAGTTCTTATTTTTCACGTTATGTAGTTGGAATTTGCATGGTTTGAGTTTCACACAATCAAGACGTATTTGACTTGTTGACTTTACACGATTTTACATTTTAGACGATTCCAAAACACATGAATTTGAATTCCGCACATCTTCTGTACATTATGAGGAAAAGAAAAAGACTAAGTTTCAACTTTCAACAACACCCACTGAAGCAACGGGTATCATAATATGTCAGCTCCGTATTGGGCCAAGCTTGGAAAATTCTTGATACCGATATGTTCCCTTTAATTGCTGTCAACTATTTTTGCATGGAAAATTTTGCTGAGATGAATTAAATGTGCAAGAAAATAACTTTTGTTCCTGTTTTACTTTCAAAATGAAAAAATACGAAGAAATTTATATATATATATATATATATATATTTTTTAATAGTTCAAATGTTAGGGTGGAGGATTTGAACTTCTTGACTTCTTCCACCTCATTTTGGCTTCATAAAGGTTTAGGGACATATATTATGTCACAATTTTGATATGACCAACTACAAGTACAGTTTTAAAAATTGAACCGGTAAATGAACTGTTTTTGCACTCAGTTTTTTGTTTTTGACCAGTTTTAGGCAGTTTTATTAGACCAAATTGGTACCTAATTCCTAGTTGAATTGGTTTGACCAGCTAATCCAGTCCGGTTTTTAAACAATGACTACGAATTGGATGAAAAGTTATGGATCCATGTAAAAATTATTTCCTACTACTCACAACCACTTTAACAAATTGTGATAAATGTTATGTAAAAAAAAAAAAAAAAAAATGTAAAGTCGAAATGCCATATGTCATTCCTTTGTATTTGCTAAAAAATAGTGATATTAACAGTATTATAAATTTATTATATAAGTGTTAAAAATTGTAAAACTTAATAGTAATTTTAGTATTTTCCTATTAAAATGATGGAAACCTCTCTCCAAATTCCGAGAAAAGCTAAAGCTTTGTCAATCCCTCTCTTCAATTCATATATTCTTTTTTTTTTTCAAGGAAATTTGGATAATTTCTTAGTGGATTGGCCATTTAATTGCATTATGAGATGACCAATATTTTGATGTTTTGCAGGACCCGAAGGACAACCTTGCACCATGGTGGTAAGGACTTTGCACTGGACAGTTCCCCATTACTGGATTTGGGGTTTGCCATTTTACATGTTTTACTCAACAAGATCCTCTCAGTTCCTCCATGAAAAGCCTAACCAAAGCTTTCTCAGAACTCTTCTTTGCTTTCTTTTATCTCCAATGGTAATTGATCAATATTAATTTTTACACTATGCACTTAAAAATTAACTTTTAGTACAAACTAAATATTAGTCTGGTTGATGAGTCAAGTGCCAATGTTAATAAGTTGTTGTATATAATGATCTATGACAGAGGCAAGGAGCTTCAAAATTTATTGAGTCCTATTAGCTGTGGAAACTTCCTCTGCAGAAGTATGGATTAAAACCAGACCATCCTTTTGAAGAAGACTATGCATCTTGTCAGATGGCTATCATGCCAGAGAATTTCTTCTCCGAGGCTGATAAGGGAAAGATTCTCTTTAAAAGAGCATCAAATTGGTGGTTCTCAAAGGAAGGAATTGAATTTGATGATAACACCAAACTGGAGGCTGATGTTGTTGTTCTTGCAACTGGTTACGATGGGAAGAAAAAGCTCAAAGCTATCTTATCAGAGCCTTTCCGTACTTTGTTAGAATATCCTTCTGGTATCATGCTCTTGTATAGGTTATTAACAATTCTACTCTTAAAATTGTAATCATTGCTTCTAAACTGTAACATGGTCAAAATATACTTCAATCCCCTCTTCCAAACCTGGCAAAAGTAAAAGTTTTATGCACTAAATATGACATTTTAATAATGATGCAATTCTCTTCTTTTTCATTTTTTAATTGTAGGTGCACAATCCATCCACTAGTCCTGAACATGGCATTTGTGGGTTACCTTGAGAGTGTTTCAAACCTTCATACATCGGAGTTGCATTCCATATGGCTAGCTCGTCTGGTAGATGAGAAATTCAAGCTCCCTAGTGTTGAGAAGATGATTGAACAGACAACCAAAGAAATGGCAGTCACCAAGAAGACAACCAGGTTCTACAAGAGGCACTGCATTTCTCCCTTCAGCATTAACCACAGTGATGAAATACGTGAAGAGATGGGATGGAATTCTTGGAGGAAGAAGAATTGGATTTCAGAAGCATTTAGCCCCTATGGTAGTCAAGACTATATATGAGAGGAATAAAGGAAGTGGCGATAATAAAGAAAATTATTGTCCTTCATTACTTGCTAAGAGGTTTCTCCTTTCTTAGTGTAGAATAATCTATAGTTTATAACCATAAAAGGGGAAACTAATTAAACATAATATATATGTATTATCATAAAAAAAAAATGTAGCATGTAAAGGAGGTTTCTATGTTTGAATAAACAATATTTCTTTGATCTACCAAAAATAAAAAATATTTCTACTTACATTGTTCAAAAAATTGGAGAGAGAAAGCCAGAGTATAAGAGCAATACTGAACAAGGACCACTTAAACACTTAAAGGACCTTCCAAAGGCATTTAATATCTCAATAGGGGGTACACCTCTTGGCACCAAGAATCAATCAGGTAGGTTGCCATGTGTGGTTTGACTTGCAATTTATTTATTTTGTTGTTTGAATACAGAAATTTTTTTTATCCATGTCTGGTTTGACTTGAATACCACCCTATGGGGCATAGCAAATATGTTTGTCCCAATATGCTCCATGTAAATGCAAAAACAACTGAAACCTCACTAGTAATTAAGCTTCATACTTGATTTTTTTTCATTCCTCGAAAAGTCAAAATAATTTGATGTTTTTCTAGAGCAGAAATGATGATCATCACCTCCTCTACAGGTGGAATGAAGGGTCCAAATTACCTGGCTAATATCTAAAAGTAATAACAAATTAAGGACTTTGACTAATTCCAATAGACGGTGGAGGTACAAAAATAGAAGAATAGAAGAAGTTAGAAGAGGCCCAAACTCAAAGGCTTTGAAGTAGCTTTAAAGTCTCATCAATTTGCCTTTTGGGTTGGAACTGATTGTTGTAGATTTGTTGAACCACCCCATTCTTCTCAAGAACATAAGTCTGTCTTTCAGGCAGTGCTCCAAGCAGCACTCCTCAATCTTTCCTCACCCTATTCCTCTTGTCACTTAGCAGCACTTGGAACTCATGAACTTGGCTAGGATACCACTTGTCGGACTACGAGCAATGTCAATTTATCTCAAAACCAATTAATGATGAGAAAGACACTCAAATTTTTAGTAGCATTTGACATGCATCATGCGAGCCTATTTTTAGAATAGTTGTAGTGAGCCGAATTGTGATCCTACAACATCCTTTATAAGAAGAATCATGGTTAGAATCCCCCTCTCCCACTTATTAGAACAATTGAATTATAAAATAAAATTTTAAAAAAATCACAAAAACTCATGGGTAATTATTATAGGTAGGACGGTCAGGTATCTTTTCAAAAAGATTAGTCTTGAAATTGCAAAAGCTTAATTAGGCAATTTTATAAGTATCTATGATCTAAAACATTACATCCATTAAAAAAATGAACTAGCTTCTACATGATTAATAACCAAATTACATTTTGAAAAAAGAATTGATAATTTATACAATATCGCAACATAACCTGAGGTAGTTAGTGTCCATTCCGTCTATTGCTAGCTCGTCCGTTACATGCCTAATAAGTAAGAGGACCTTGCATAAAGCATACAAATAATTTGGGGGCAAGACAATTAAAATCAAATACAGAGCTACCATGTCACAAAATAAAAGAGTTATAATTAATTGGAGTTACTTGGGAAATGTGCAACTACATTAAAGGAGCCTATACTTGGAGCTGTCCAAAACTTGGTAGTAAATTGTGGTGAATACGACATTAAACATGTTTTAAGGAAGTTGTAACACAATATTCTTCGCATGTACCAAAAATTAAAAAAAATCAATCGCCTATCAAAAAAAAAAAAAAAAATTCAATACGAAAATATTCCTCTAGTGTTAAACATAAAGCTATCCTATATTGCAAAGTTTCTGTACTACCTTGTGACTTGTGAGATGATGGATCATTACTGCCAATCCCAACAACCTGAGCTCCTGCTTTCTCAAATTTCTCTTGGAATCCCTGAAAGCACAAGCTTGTCAGAGTATGAATAATAGTTATCTTATCTGTTAGTGCCTGCATAACCTAAAGGCTCTCTTCAATTGGGTGACGACTATGTCTATGTGAATCTATTCGGCTATTCCCATAAAACTTTGATCATTGCGTGTAGTACTAATAACACTAGCTAGTAAGGAATGTAAAGCTTGATGACGGGGTTTTTTGTTGAGAGTAAAGCTTGATGATTCTCTTTGGGCTTGAAAAATGGGGTTATTGAGTATGGCCAAATGTGTGTGTATGGCCAAATTCAGAACGTTGACAAAATCTTTTATTCTTTTAAGTTATATGATGATCAAATTTTATATAAAGTTTGTCCAACTTTTGAAGTTTCAAAATATATGAAATCCATTTGAACTATCGTAGGGAAGTCATGACTGATTTGAATGCCTAATGTAAGTTTGGTGCTCCTTAATTTCTTCTTTTGGTCCAATTGGTGCTCCCAAGTTGCTTTCATCAATTTACAATAACTTTGAGGAACCTGTTGGCCAATCTGTGATTCATACTTTGTGCACATGCCTTGGCCAAACTATTCTAAGGTTGGTTTCAAGGTAAAAATTAAAAATTGAAGAGCCAAATTGAGCAACTAGACTTGACATTAGAGATTTTGATATCAGCTTATGATTTTTTTTTTTTCTTAAATTCTTTGCCAAATATCACCCATTTCTTTCATTTATAACACTAAAGATGATACCTTCTTCCATTGAATTTGTTAGGATTTAGACCCCAATTATCACCAAAATAACCAATTTTAACTAATGAATTAATTAATTATTATATTGATTAAAATGATTAAAACATCAAACAAGCATAGATCACATAAACATCAAGAATGATAACCTACGAAAACTTATGAAATTGTTGTTTTATAGTAAAAAAAAAAACACAGGGAGGATTTAACCAAAGCAATGTTCAAAGCAACATTTCACGTAGCACCAAATCCACGTACTCTTCTATTGTGAAACTATTGCACACAAACTCTCATATTTATAACTTTGAGATCTTCATATGACTCGTCTTCTATGTGAGAAATTCAAGCTCCCAAGTGTTGAGAAGATGATTGAACAGACAACCAAAGAAACAGAAGTCACCAAGAGGTCAACTAGGTTCTACAAGAGGCACTGCATTTCTACCTTCAGCATTAACCATGGTGAAGAAATATGTGAAGAGATGGAATGGAATTCTTGGACGAAGAAGAATTGGATTTCAGAAGCATTTAGCCCCTATGGTAATCAAGACTATATATGAGAAGAATAATTGAAGCTGCAACAATTAAGCACATTATTTTCCTTCATTACTTGTTGAGAGGTTTTTTCTTTCTAGTGTAGTGTAATCTATATTTTATTTTATGACCAAAAAAAAAAAAATCCTCCAAAAGCTGCATGGGACATTCACTCGCTAGTACCTAAATGATTTCCTTTTGTATTGACTTACATATATACACATTTTATTTATATGAAAATATATACATATTCTAAGTTAGTCAACACTTGCTTGTTCTATATTTATTTTCAATTTTGTGTCTTACCTATCTCTTTTGCATCGAATGATCCTTTCTTGTTTCCACCCCCACCCCCCAAAAAAAAACCCTACACTTTCTAAAATAAATAAATAATAGGTTTGACTAGAATTAATAAATGATGTCTAATATGTGAGCATTTTTTTTTGAGAAAAAATATGTGAAAATTTTAACTTTTAAATGAGATAGAATTATTTAAAAAAAGAAAAAGAAAGATAGAGTAAAGATATAATTTATTCAAATCTTATTATGTTTATTAAAGAAGTATTGTGGGAGTAGGGGCAGAGCTTTTTTTTTTTTTTTTTTGAGAGCCAAGTTGTAGCACTAATATATTTATCAAAACAACTTCCACACACATTTTATTTGATAAGTTTTATATATATATATATACACAAAAAAAAAAAGAGCTTGGAGGAACAAGTTAAGCTTCAAATATATTTGAAGTTATTTTGCTTTAACCCATTATGTGACAATTAAAGAGACATTTCATGTGTAATTTTAGTGACAAGATTTTTTTAATGAGTCAATGACTTGTTAATCACCACATAACGGGTTAAAAAAGATAGATTCAAACATATTTGATGTCAAACTTTATCAAATATTTGACAGATATAAAAGTACATTTTACAAAAAATAAAATAAAATTGCGAAAAATAAAACTATGTCTCTATAATTATTAGACCAATTATTTTTTTAAGAGCATCGTTGGACTAATTCAAATACTTGGGAGGGTTAGTTCTTATTTTTGTAGACTAAATTTTGTAAACATTAAAATAATTATATATATATATATATATAAAATATATATTCAAAATTTTGGCCCCACCCACCATTGAACATCTCTCCGCCCCAGTGGGTGGATGGGTGGAAGTGAAGATATGAATCGAATAAAGTATCAAGTACATTTCATACCATTTTCCAAGAAAAAACAAAATTATTGTTGATAAGAAAATATAGATTTAATCTCTTAACCATTATTTCAAGAGCTAATTAAAAAAGAAGAAGACGTGAAACCCTGATTTGGTGCGCCAAAAGTTCATGTGTGTTGTATGTCAGACTGAACGAGTGAACACATTGATTGCGTGGTTCTATTCTATGGATTACACTGTAAGTACTTTTGCATCAAATTAATACTTACGTTCTGACCCAATGAAAAGTCCACGGATCGATCTACTTCGAAATTGCTTACGTATTTCCTTCTGTACCCAACAAGATCATTTATTAACGCAAACTATTCATCAAAGAAAGTTTGTTAAAAGTACATAAATTTGTATCACGTTATTTTATGGGAGGCTCTAACCCCGTTTGTCCTAAAAGCTTTTAATTTGGTGCACCTGCTAAAATTTTGTATTATAGCACGTCATATTTTCGCATATGGCTATATGGTCTCCCAATAAGGTGTAAAGAAAAAAGACATAGGTAGAGCAAAGCGATTATAGATATGATGAGACGAGTCTGAATATATAGTTAATTTAATAGTGTGAAAGAACTTACCAGTCTCGATGTGGTGTTGTTGGTATTACTCCGGTTGTCGTTGTTCTTGTTCTTTTGTTATTATTACTTTCTAAGCAATAAATATGAAAAGCAAATCCATCAGTGAACTGCTGTACAAATTAATTTGCACATAACTAGCTAGAATATGAAAAAAAGGGTTTTAGCTACTTTTCCTCATTAAGTCTTCAGTCATTTTTTTTAATGAATAAAGATTTCTATCATTGAATAAGGAATGTGAATGTGATCTTTACTGTTAGCATAAAATATAAATGCATTAATATATAATAAAGGATAACTGTCTATAGCACACGTTATATATAACTTCAAATTCTTTCATATTTCATTCTCAAAAAAAAAAATTTCTTTCATATTTATTATAAAAAAAGAATTTGAGAGATGGTCTAGCAATGAGTATTAATCTAAATTTATTAGCGGTAGAAATTGAGATTGATGCTACGTACTTTTTGACTGGGTTGCTGGTTCTCATTGTAGTAATTTACAGCATACAACTTTTGTTATGAATTGCGGAAATCTCCTCAGCCAAATACTATAGGTAATGATTAAGCACTGCTTCCGCGAGGAAAATTAATGTACAAATGCTGTGGCTAGAAAATGATCAGATCTAAGCCAGGATCAAAGGCGACTCCACGTTGAAGCTAAGGTGATCACATGACCACTTGATCTGGACAAAAATAATTATTATATATAAATTTTAAAAATTTATGACTTTTTTACCTTTAAAAGAAATTTATGACCGCCCTAAATTTCTTTAGGTTCAACATAATTAAACTTTGGACAAAGTCTAGCAACAAACTTATTGGTTGTAGACTAAAACTATAATTTCACTTAATATTTTTTTATTGGATGTGAATTTTAACAAATCTACCATTGAATTACATTTCCTTCTTATATCCTTCATGCTTACAAAATTTCAATAAGATTAAAAATTATATTATCAATCAAATATTAAATTTTGAGTTTTTATAGTCTAAAATTATACATAAAAAATAAGTTTATAGATCGAATAATAAATAACATCCGATTGGAATAAAATTTGACATGTGTTTTAAAAATATAAAAAACATGCAATTCAACAGTTATATTTTAAAAATATATAGTCATTTTAATTTGTTTAGTGAGAGTTGTAGCCTTAGAATACAATTAAATTTGCAGTCAAATGTTGTGTTGGATATTTTTATAAAAAATATTATATTTATTTTAATACTCATTTATGTGTATCAATTATCTCTTAATGTCAGATACGTTGATTGCTAAATTTTGAAATTCAAATTTAATTCAAAATTTGAATAGGTTTTGTCAAAGGTTTTATTAATCAGGAAATTTATGAACATTAACGTGATATTAATACCATAATTGCCAGCATATTTGGTTTTATTACAAATATATATTTTCCATTCTAAACGTTTTGTATTCAAATGTTCTTATTTGAATATAACATAATAGTATCATATATGAAAGATTTTTCAACACTTAAATGTACAGCTATTGCTGAATTATTTTATATTATAATAAGTTACCATATATATAAACAAGTATTTACTATTTGGTTTAATGGAAAGTGGTCAAAACAGCTAGCAATTTTTTGTAATATATATATATATATATATATATTCTGAAACTTTCAAAAAGGTATTCTAATAAAGTTCAGCCATGTTAACTATGGGCCATTAAATACATAGCATTATGACATATTTCCCTTGTTCTCAACGTATAGATTTGGCAAAGACATGTTTGTTGACCGGTTTATATGATATATATATATATATATATATATATATAAAGTTTTAAAGATAGCAAACGCTTTTATTCATACATACACATTTTTATTTTTGAATTAGAAAGCTGCAGACTTTTCAAAAACAATTTTTTATTGTCCTAAACACTTACCATCTATTGCTTCTTATTACTCAAAAATATATATATATATATATATATATATATCTTTTACAAAATTTTCTAGGAAAAGAAAGTACTATAGAAAGTTTATATCCTACGAGCAGTGTAGGCTCGCAAGGATAATCGGCAAAGGTGGCTGCGCTGTTATATCTTGGGGACAACGTGCAGAAACTATTTGTCTAACTACATTGAATATATCGCAGACGGCACGATTTGTCTAAAGACAGTGACTTAGTTCACGCCTCATCTCTGCCACCTCTTTTTGGTAAAATCAAATTGTGTAATTTCCAAGGAATATTCAAGTATTATCTCTCCTTTATTTCCAACAATTTGAGACAAATCGATATGGAGAACACAAAATCATCATTGGAAAATAGTAATGTTATGTCTAATTCCTCTGGAGCGGGTGATCTTAATAGGTCATTCCGCTTCCGTGGTGTTAACTTTAAGAGGTGGAGACAGAAGACTTAATTTTATCTTACTCTCTTGAATGTGGCTTATGTGTTAACTGAGAAAAAACCAAAGAAAAAGAAATTTTGAACAATTGACTGAAGAAGAACTTTCTCAACATGAAAAAGATGTTAAGAAATGGGATAAGGATCATCTTTACTGTAAAAATTATTTACTTAATTGTTTTTCTGATGATTTGTATGATTATTATGATCAAGCTTACAAATCAGCCAAAAAGATATGGAAGGCATTGAATCAAAAATATGATATAGAGGAAGTCGGATCTAAGAAATATGCATGTTGCCGATTTTTCAAGTTTCAGATGGTTGAAGGCAAGTCCATGGTAGAACAATCCTATGAACTCCAAATGATTTCACAAGATGTTCGTTCTGAAGGCATTTGAGTAGATAAACAAATGTAAGTTTCAGCCATCATTGACAAGCTGCTTGAATCTTGGAAGGAGTTTACCAAAGTCTTGAGACACAAGCAAAAAGAACTCTCCATTGAATCCCTTATCACCCGTTTGAGAGTGGAGGAAGAGGCAAGGAACCAAGACAAAGCTGTTGACCTCCATGGAGCAAATGGTCCTAAGGTAAATTTTATCTCTTCAAATGAAAACATGCCAAAAGCCAATGCAAAAAATAATGATTATGTAAGGCCTAAGAAAAGAAATTTCAAACATAGGTCAAATGGAAATCAGCCTCAACATAAGACCCACTCTAATCAAAGAAAGAACTTAGCACACCATCCTAAGCATGCTCCAAATAATGGCAGCCACACTAATAATAGCAATTATGCATGTTTTGTATGTTAAAAGCCTGGACATTCAGCTAGAAATTGTCGTTTTCGAAAACATGGGCCTATGGCTCAAGCCAATGTCATTGAAGAGCCTCTTGTGGCTATGGTTACTGAGATTAATATTCTAAGGCTTAGGAGGGTGGTGGATTGATTCTGGGGCAACCAGACATGTTTGTTATGATAAAAATTGGTTCAAGACCTACACCATCTTGAATGAGAAAAAGAAAATTATGCTTGGTGATTCTCATACCATTGAAGTTGTGGGTATTGGAGAGGTGCTTCTCAAATTTACTTCTGGGAGAGAAGTCACTCTCAAAGATGTCTTTCATGTTCCTGACATTAGAAGGAATCTAGTTTCTAGTTTTTTGTTGAATAAGGCTGGTTTCAAACAAGTCTTTGAGGCTGATCAATATGTACTCTCTAAAAAGGGCATATTTGTTGGCAAAGGCTATGCTTGTGATGCAATGTTTAAACTTAATGTTGAGATGAATGAAAATTCAAGTTTTGCTCATATTGTTTCTTGTGTGAATGTTTGACATGGTAGATTATGTCATATTAATAATAAATATATGAAAAATATGAGTGGTTTAGGTTTAATTCCTAAACTTGAAAATGAACTTGAAAAATGTGAAATTTGTAGCATGACTAAAATTACTCAAAAGCCTTATAAATCAATTGAAAGAAATATTGAAATACTAGAGCTTGTCCATAGTGATATTTGTGAATTTGAAGGACATTTGACATGTGGAGGTAATCGGTATTTTATAACCTTTATAGATGATTTTTTCAAAATATTCATATGTCTATCTTATGAAAAATAAAAGTGATGCTTTTGAAAAATTATCAATTTTCTTAAAAGAAGTTGAGAATACGTTTGATAAAAAGGTTAAAAGGTTTAGAACTGATAGAGGAAAGGAATATGATACTCTTGGTCTTAATAATTATATTCAATCTCTTGGTGTTGTTCATGAGACTATTGCCCCTTATTCTCCATCTTCTAATGGAGTTACTGAATGTAAAAATAGTACTCTTATAAATTTAACTAATGCTATGCTTGTTAGTTCTGGGGCTCCTTAATATTTTTAAGGTAAAGCTGTTTTAACTGCAAATTTTGTTTTGAATAGAGTACCTTATAAAAAGACTTTTTTAACTCCTTTTGAATTATGGAAAAAATATAAACCAAATTTGAATTTTTTCAAAGTTTGGGGTTGCTTAGCATATGTGAGGCTACCTGATCCCAAAAGACCTAAACTTGGGGTAAAGGCTTCTACATGTGCATTTTTGGGTTATTCTTTATATAGCACAACTTATAGATTTTATTATATTGATAATAATACAATAATTGAATCTAGAGATGCAATTTTTCATAAAAATAAATTTCCATTTAAATATAAAAATAGTGGGGGGTTTTGAACAATAAGAGAAATTTGAATGTTCAACGTCTAAGTCAAGAGATGTTAATGAATATGAGATTGAACCTAGGAGGAGTAAAAGACCTAGAATTGAAAAGGTTTTTGGTCCTGAATATTATGTGTATAATTTACAAGGTGACCCTACTTCTTTAGAAGAAGTTTTATCTTCTCCTGATTCAGGTTTTTGGAAAGAAGCCATCAATGATGAGATGGATTCTATCATATCTAATAATACTTGGAAACTTGTAGATTTACCTCCAGGTTGTAAAAAAATTGGATGTAAATGGGTACTTAGAAGAAAATTAAAACTTGATGGATCTATTGAAAAATTCAAAGCAAGGCTTGTAGCAAAAGGTTTCAAACAAAAAGAAGGTATTGATTTTTTCGATACTTTTTCTCCTGTTACTAAAGTTATGTCTATTAGATTATTGATTGCTATAGCAGCTATTCATAATTTGATGATACATAAAATGGATGTAAAGACAGCATTTCTAAATGGAGATTTAGAAGAAGAAATCTAGATGGACCAACCAGAAGGTTTTATAATGCCAGGTAATGAGCACAAGGTATGTAAATTATTAAAATCTTTATATGGTTTAAAACAAGTACCTAGACAATGGCGTGAGAAATCTGATCAATGTTTGCTTTCTAATGGCTTTAAAACAAATGAAAGTGACAAATGTATATATTAAAAAACTTTTGATGATGCTCATGTTATAATTTGTTTATATGCTGATGATCTTCTAATTTTTGGTCCTAATATGGATATTATAAATGTTGCTAAAATGCTTCTTAAAAATAACTTTGATATGAAAGACTTAGGAGAAGCTAATGTGATTCTTGGCATGAAAATTTCTAGAACTTCAAATGGCATATTTGTAGAGCAATCTTATTATATAGAAACAATTTTGAAAAAATATAATTACTTTGATTGTAAACCTGCAAGTATTCCTTTTGACTCTAGTGTGCATCTTTTTCCTACTAAAGATGAAAATGATATTTACAATCAAAAGGAATATGCTAGTATTATTGGTAGTCTTAGATATGCTATTGATTGTACTAGACCTGATATTGCTTATACCGTAGGAGTTTTAGTAAGATTTACTAGCAAACCTAATTTTAAGCATTGGAATGCCATGACTCAATTAATGAGATATTTAAAAAGAACTGCGCAATATGGTTTGTTATATCAAAGATATCCTACTGTTCTTGAAGGATATAGTGATGCTAGTTGGAACACCTTATCAAGTGATTCTTTGTCTACCATTAGCTATGTATTTACAATAGGTGGTGGAGCAATAAGTTGGAAATTTAAAAAACAACAGATTATTGCTAAATCCACCATGGAGGCAGAATTAATTGCCTTATCTTCAGCTAGTGAAGAAGCGGGTTGGTTACGAGATTTATTATCTGAAATTCCCATGTGAGAAAAACCTATTTCACCCGTCTTAATTCATTGTGATAGTACTGCCACTATTGGTAGAGTGTGCAATAAATACTATAATGGTAAATCCAGATCTATTAGAAGAAAACACAGTACTGTGAGATCATACATAAACAATGGTACCATAAATGTTGATTATATTAGTACAAATGATAATATTGCGGATCCGTTTACTAAAGCTCTAGCTAGAGAAAAGATCTGGATAGCATCGAGGGGGATGGGACTTAAGCCCAAAGAAGAATATACTACCTATGAGGATACCCTACCTAGGGATTGGAGATCTCAAGAACTAGGTTCAAAGGGAAAAACTAATCATAGAGTAGTTTGATTAACATGCACTAAATATATGTATGAGTAATAATACTCATGTCCCTCCCTATGGTGTGTGTGCATGTATCTTGTAACGTTATATAGGATGAGTTTTTATTTATTAAAAAAAAAAAAAAAAACTCTTAATGTGGACTATAGTTCTTTATGAGTGGGATGTTAGAGTTACAAAAACATCCTTGATAGCCATACCTAAGTGAGCATGGAAGTGAGGCCGCTTCCTTTGAGAATGGGGTTAGTTCTCTAAATAGCTCATGGATGCTAGGATAAAGCACAAGGCCGTAATGTGCTGGCTTAGAAGCTCGTAGTAGAGTATTGGAATATTATGTGTGTGATGTAATGTTTTGTATCCATAGAAAAAGTTATAATTCAAGACTTAGATCACTATTAACTTTGGAACAATGTTGCTGAAACACTAAATGAGGGTTCAAGCCATTAGCACTCCCATTATGCATAATGTTCTACTTAACCCAGAAAATTTTCTTTTATATATATTTACCTATTTATTTTTTATAAAAATAAGTGGGGGATTTTGGATATTTTTATAAAAAATATTATATTTATTTTAATACTCATTTATATGTATCAATTATCCCTTAATGTCAGATACGTTGATTGCTAAATTTTGAAATTCAAATATAATTCAAAATTTGAATAGCTTTTGTCAATGGTTTTAATCAGGAAATTTATGAACACTAACGTGATATTAATACCATAATTGCCAACATATTTGGTTTTATTACAAATATATACTTTCCATTCTAAATGTTTTGTATTCAAACGTTCTTATTTGAATATGACATAATAACCTCATATATGGAAGATTTTTCAGCACTTAACTGTACAGCTATTGCTGAATTATTTTATGTGATAATAAGTTACCATATATATACAAGTATTTACTATTTGGTTTAATAGAAAGTGGTCAAAACAGCTAGCAATTTTTTGTAATATATATATTTTGAAACTTTCAAAAAGGTATTCTAATAAAGTTCAGCCACGTTAACTCTGGGCCATTAAATACATAGCATTATGACATATTTCGGACAAAATGGGCTTTTGCCCTTTTCGAACAAAATGGGCTTTTGCCTTTTTTGGGCAAATTAATTAACTTTATACTCCCTTTCCCAAACTAAGTAAGGAAATGCCCCTCTTTTAAAACTAGATTTATGATAAATCGAGTTAAAAAAAAAAATCAGAAGCCCTATAGTGGTATTTTAATGAGCCTATAGTGACCTTTTTGAGACCTATAGTGACTTTTTTTAACTCGACTTCAATGAAATCGAGTTATAGGAAATTTTTTTTTTTACCTATAACTCGATTTCATTGAGGTCGAGTTAAAAAACATCACTATAGACTTCTTAAAATGCCACTATAAGGCCTAACTCGATTTATCATAAATCGAGTTTTAAAAGAGGGGTATTTTCCTACTTAGTTTAGGAAATGAGGTATAAAGCCGATAAATCGAATTTTAAAAGAGGGGCATTTTCCTACTTAGTTTGGGAAATGAGGTATAAAGCTAATTAATTTGCCCAAAAATGGCAAAAGCCCATTTTGTCCGACATATTTCCCTTGTTCTCAAGGTATAGATTTGGCAAAGACATGTTTGTTGACCGGTTTATATAATATATATATATATATATATTTATATATATAAAAGAAAGCTATTGATCACACATTGATTTCAATAATGTTATGATCATTTAAAGTTTTAAAGATAGCAAACGTTTTTATTTTTTGGTTAAGGACAAGCAACATGTCTGGCTCTATATATATGGAAAGAAATAAAATTTTCATACATACACATTTTTATTTTTGAATTAGAAAGCTGCAGGCTTTTCAAAAATAATTTTTTATTGTCCTAAACACTTACCATCTATTGCTTCTTATTACTAAAAAAAAAAAAAAAAAAATTCTATCTTTTACAAAATTTTCTGGGAAAAGAAAGTACTATAGAGAGTTTATATCCTACGAGCAGTGTAGGCTCACAAGGATAATCAGCAAAAGTGACTGGGCTATTGTATTCTGGAGACAACGTGCAGAAACTATTTATCTAACTACATTGAATATACCGTAGACGGCACGATTTGTCTCATTCTTGACTTGGTCAAAGTCTTATCTTTGCCACCTCTTTTTGGTAAAATTAAATTGTGTAATTTTCATGGAAAATCCAGATATTATCTCTCCTTTATTTCCAACATGTTGTCCTTAAACTTTGGTCTCCTTAATAATATATTAGGCCCTTACAAATAAAAGGAAAAAGTCCAAGAAATTTTTTTATTGAACTAAAATTTTGAAAGACATATAACTTGCAGCATTAATAATGATACTATCATGCAAGGATTTTAAAATAAGATCGTGGAAGAAAATTGTAGGACTTTATATATTTGTGTGTCTTTTTCTTGTTAAAATATGAAGTTCTCTGGAAAAAAATTCCTGAAGGCCATTGACTAGGATCTTGTTATTTTTCATAGTCTCCTTGCCGATTTTTTGCTTCATTGCGAGAGGTGTTGTCCTCCTATGCTAACTATGTTTTATCTGCTTAGTCTTTAAAGACATGTATTTACCAAGAAAAAGAAAGGAAAAAAAGTTACTGAGAAATTCCACCTTATAATTACCATGTACCACCTAAGGAAAAACCAGGGAATGGACGAAATTTCCCTTTCCTCACTAACCAATTTCAGCTTTAGACCAATATTATTATATTATTATTATTTTTGGCCCTTCACCAACCTCCCTTTTTCATAACACGTGCTCTCAGCGTGGCCACTCATGCAAAATCCCTATAAATACCAAGCAAAACCTTCACATTATTCCATATATTATCATAAACGAAACACATTTCAAGTTTCAAGTTTCAACCCTATAGCTCTCAGCTCTCATCACGTAAAAAATGGCTCCTGTTTTCTCAAAAATTGGCATAATAGGAGCTGGTGTTAGTGGCTTAGCAGCCGCTAAACGACTAGCCCACCACAACCCTTTAGTCTTTGAAGCCTCTGACTCTATTGGTGGGGTCTGGAGGCACTGTTCTTACAGTTCCACAAAGCTTCAGTCCCTTCGTTGTGATTATGAGTTTTCTGATTTCCCTTGGCCTGATAGGGACAGCACGAGTTTTCCATCTTATACTGAGATATTGGAATACTTAACATCTTATGCTAACCACTTTGATGTCCTCAAGTTTGTGAGGTTCAACTCAAAAGTTGTGGAGATTAGGTTTGTTGGTGATAGGGAAGCCACTGATCTCACTGGGAAACCTGGGGAGTATCCTACACTATTGCCTGGACACCCTGTTTGGGAGGTTGCTGTGCAAACCAACCATTCAGATACCATTGAGGTCGTTACCCTTTTTTTTCTTTTCTTTTCTTTTTTTCTTTAACTAATAAAAAAAAATATGGGTACGAGGGTCTTACTAGCTAGGGTTCCAAAGGAAAAAGAACATGATTTTCTTATTTCTTTCTTTGTGTATTTCCTTTCATTTACTCCGTATTTTCCTATCTATTTAGAACCTACATACTCCGGAATTTCCTAATTTCTAATCTCTTTTTTTTTTTTTTTAAATCCTGGCTGGCCTCCAAGAAAAAATTTGACACCTTGTAGTTTGGCCTATGTCAACCTTCAAAGTCTTTTATATTTTGCGACAAGCGGGCTATATAATTTGTTGATAATGAGTAAAAATCTTTTGTTTCAATATGAGCGTTCAACTTTATGCTTTAGCAATCTTTGCTTGTCAATTTTTTTTTTTTTTTTTTTTGAGTAATCAAAGTTTAAAATAAATGAAATAAATCAAACACACATGGGTAGGCTATAAATATATAATTCTTGTGTAATCCTTTGGTCCACCGATTGTATAGTTGGCAATACGAGGAATCGTATAATGAAACTTCCTATAAGTACATTGCCTAGAAATTAAGGTCAAACGTCTATGTATACGATCGTTAGTATTATCTTCACATCTACCTAGCATTTTGGTGACTAGATTATATTATTATTATTATATATATATATTGACTTGTGTTAATTTATTCGATTCATTTCAGTGGTATGCCTTCGAGTTTCTTGTGGTTTGCATTGGAAAATATGGAGATGTACCTAAAATCCCAGAATTTCCACGAAACAAAGGCCCTGAAATATTTCAGGGTCAGGTCTTGCATACCATTGATTACTGCAAACTTCAAAAGGAAGAGACTTCACAACTACTTAAGGGGAAGAAGGTTGCAGTCATTGGTTTCAAGAAATCAGCTATTGATTTAGCAATCGAGTGCGCAGAGGAGAACCAAGGTATAAAGATCTCTCTCTCTCTCTCTCTACATATATACAAAGGTTTTATACATCTTATAAGAGGGAATTTCAACTCTAAATGTTTTATGTACCAAAGTTTCATTATTATTATTATTATTATATTTTGTATGTTAATTAATATTTCATTCATTTATTTCGCTCACAAAATATTGTTGGATCCCTATCCTAAAGAAAGAAACAAGTTCATTGATGTGTAGTCATCATGCTCCAATTCAGTTGTCATCACCTTGTTAAGTGACCTATCAAAAAAAAAATTTTCTTATTATTAGCTTAATTTGTTTTTTATTTATTTTTATAGGTAGTATAGTTTATTTCTAACAAGCACAATCAATGGGATAGTTGATGGGTTATACAACTAATAGCGGCTAGTAATTTATGATTTTCAAACACTGTTAGTCTTTGAATCAAAATTCTCACATTTTCCACAAGTGTGGAAGATAAAGTGAAGAGTTGAATTATTAGAAATTCATACCGCAGGAGTTGTGAATTTTTTACAGACAAAGTGTACGTAGAAGATGAAGTCAAAAGTGGAGTCAATTTTTAATAAAGTAATAAGTAATATTCTATGTAAACCTGGTTTTGTTTAGATTAAAAGGTTTTATAAGATTAAAAGGTCCATTCAACACTTACTGAACACTTGTATCATTTATATATTATATCTTTTTTATGTATAAAGATTAAATTATTAAGGGATAAAAAGTTATGGATCCATGTAAAAATTATTATCTACTACTCACAGCCACTTTAACAAATTGCGACAAATATTATGTAAAAAAAAAAAGTAAAATTGAAATGCCATATGTCATTCCTTTGTATTTGCTAAAAAATAGTGATATTAAGAGTATTATAAATTTATTATATAAGTGTTAAAAACTGTAAAACTTAATAGTAATTTTAGTATTTTCCTATTAAAATGATGGAAACCTCTCTACAAATCTGAAAAAAGCTAAACCTTTGTCAATCCCTTTAGGAGAACAATTCATTTATTCTTTTTTTATTTCAAGGAAATTTGGATAATTTCTCAGTGGATTGGCTATTTAGATTGCATTATGAGATGATCAATATTTTGATGTTTTGCAGGACCAAAAGGACAACCTTGCACCATGGTGGTAAGGACTTTGCACTGGACAGTTCCCCATTACTGGATTTGGGGTTTGCCACTTTACATGTTTTACAAAACAAGATCCTCTCAGTTACTCCATGAAAAGCCTAACCAAAGCTTTCTCAGAACTCTTCTTTGCCTTCTTTTATCTCCAATGGTAATTGGTCAATATTAATTTTTACTGTATGCACTTAAAAATTTACTTTTAGTTTGGTTGATGAGTAAAGTGTCAATGTTAATAAGTTGTTGTATATAATGATCTATGACAGAGGCGAGGAGTTTCAAAATTTATCGAGTCCTATTTGCTGTGGAAACTTCCTCTGCAGAAGTATGGATTAAAACCAGACCACCCTTTTGAAGAAGACTATGCATCTTGTCAGATGAATATCATGCCAGAGAATTTCTTCTCCGAGGCTGATAAGGGAAAGATTCTCTTTAAAAGAGCATCAAATTGGTGGTTCTCAAAGGAAGGAATTGAATTTGATGATAACACCAAACTGGAGGCTGATGTTGTTGTTCTTGCAACTGGTTACGATGGGAAGAAAAAGCTCAAAGCTATCTTACCAGAGCCTTATCGTACTTTGTTAGAATATCCTTCTGGTATCATGCCCTTGTATAGGTAATTAATAATTCTACTCTTAAAATTGTAATCATTGCTTCTAAGCTGTAACATGGTCAAAATATAATTCAATCCACTCTTCCAAACCCCGCAAACGTAAAGTTTTATACACTAGATATGACCTTTTAATAATGATGCAATTCTCTTCTTTGTTTTTTTTTTTTTTAATTGCAGAGGCACAATCCATCCACTAGTTCCGAACATGGCATTTGTGGGTTACCTTGAGAGCGTTTCAAACCTTCCTACGTCGGAGCTGCGTTCCATATGGCTAGCTCGCCTTGTAGATGAGAAATTCAAGCTCCCTAGTGTTGAGAAGATGATTGAACAGACAACCAAAGAAATGGCAGTCACCAAGAAGACAACCAGGTTCTACAAGAGGTACTGCATTTCTACCTTCAGCATTAACCACAGTGATGAAATATGTGAAGAGATGGGATGGAATTCTTGGAGGAAGAAGAATTGGGTTTCTGAAGCATTTAGCCCCTATGGTAGTCAAGACTATATATGAGAGGACTAAAGGAAGCGGCAATAATATAGCAAATTATTGTCCTTCATTACTTGCTAAGAGGTTTCTCCTTTCTAGTGTAGAATAATCTATAGTTTATAACCATAAAAGGGAAAAATGATTAAACATAATATATATGTATTACCCAAAAAAAAAAAAAAAAATGTAGCATGTAAAGGAGGTTTCTATGTTTGAATAAACAATATTTATTTGATCTACCAAAAATAAAAAAATATTTCTACTTACTTTGTTCAGAAAATTGGAGTATAACAGCAATACTGAACAAGGACCACTTAAAGGACCTTCCAAAAGCATTTAATATCTCAATAGGGGTACACCTCTTGGCACCAAGAATCAATCAGGTCATGTTGCCATGTGTGGTTTGCTTGCATTTTATTTATTTTGTTGCTTGAACACATAAATTTTTTATCCATGTGTGGTTTGAATTGAATACCACCCTATGGGGCATAGCAAATATGTTTGTCCCTATGTCAAATTAAGGGGCTGAAACACCAAATAACCCCCACAAAGCTTACACGGTTGGCTACATTATTAATTGAACCCAAAATTGCCCCATGGAAATGCAAAAACAACTGAAACCTCACTAGTCAATAAGCTTCATACTTGATTTTTTTTCATTCCTCGAAAAGGTCAAAATAATTTGATGTTTTTCTAGAGCAGAAATAATGATCATCACCTCCTCTACAAGTGGAATGAAGGGTCCAAATTACCTGGCTAATATCTAAAAGTAATAACAAATTAAGGACTTTGACTAACTCCAATAGACGGTGGAGGTACAAAAATAGAAGAATAGAAGAAGTTAGAAGAGGCTCAAACTCAAAGGATTTGAAGTATCTTTAAAGTCTCATCAATTTGTCTTTTGGGTTGGAACTGATTGTTGTAGATTTGTTGAACCACCCCATTCTTCTCAAGAACATAAGTTTGTCTTCCAAGCAGCGCTCCAAGCAACACTCCCCAATCTTTCCTCACCATATTCCTCTTGTCACTTAGCAACACTCGGAACTCATGAACTTGGCTTGGATACCACTTGTCGGACTACGAGCAATGCCACTTTATCTCAAAACCAATTGATGATGAGAAAGACACTTAAATTTTTAATAGCATTTGACACGCATCACACGAGCCTATTTTTAGAATAGTTGTAGTGAGCCGAATTGTGATCCTCCAACATCCTTTATAAGGAGAATCATGGTTAGAATCCCCCTCTCCCACTTATTAGAACAATTGAATTATAAAATAAAATTTTTAAAAAATCACAAAAACTCATGGCCGGGTAATTATTTTAGGTAGGACGATCAGGTATCTTTTCAAAAAGATTAGTCTTGAAATTGCAAAACCTTAATTAGGCAATTTTATAAGTATCTATGATCTAAAAGATTACATCCATTAAAAAAAATGAACTAGCTTCTACATGATTAATAACCAAATAACATTTTGAAAAAAGAATTGATAATTTATACAATATCGCATCATAACTAGAGGTAGTTAGTGTCCATTCCGCCTATTGCTAGCTCATCCATTATATGCCTAATAAGTTAGAGGACCTTGCATAAAGCATACAAATAATTCGGGGGCAAGACAACTAAAAACAAATACAGAGCTACCATGTCACAACATAAAAGAGTTATAATTAATTGGAGTTACTTAGGAAATGTACAACTAGATTAAAGGAGCCTATACTTGGAGCTGTCCAAAACATGGTTGTAAATTGTGGTGAACACTACATTAAACATGTTTTTAAGTTGTAACACAATATTCTTTGCATGTACCAAACAAAACAAAAAAACAAAAAAAAACAAAAAATCAATACAAAAAAACACGTTTCGTCATGTGTAAATATCTCATGTTTGTAGGCAAGACAGTAGTTCTGCTCATTTACTAGCAAAACATGCCCTTGTCATTGCTGATTTCTCTGTTTAGATTGAAGAGAATCTTTGTTTTACTGAACAAGCTATTCTCTATAATGTATTAGTTGTTTTCCATTGTTAATAAAGTTTATGCAGTCTTCCTATCAAAAAAAAAAAAACTAATGACGTATCATAAACGACCTCGGCCATGCTCTTCTTCTCGGCTTAGGGGTGTCTCGGATCAAACATGAAGGAATGATAAGGCCAAATTGACTTGAGCAACTATTTTGGAAAAAGATTCAAAGAATCACCAAATTAGTTCTCGAAGTTGTATTCCTTGAGAATCACTCTCCAGTTGAGGTTTTATTTTCTTCAAAATTATGCACTACATGCCCTATATATATAAAGATCACTGTACATTGATCTAAGGTATGCACAAAACCCCTAATCGACGTTGTATGAAAACGAAACCTAAATCCTACCTTTTCCAACTTAAGAGTCCCCGCCAAATCAACCTAGATAGCCATTAGCGGTTAGCCCCCTTGGTCTTCAAATTCTGCCCCTAATTTCATGTGATGCAAAATCAAATAAACATGCTGGAATTTTATGAGATGATGCATGAACAAAGTTATTTCATATGTTTTTATTTCAAGATTTAGATTAAATAAGATTATATTCTCATTCTAGAATATAAGCATTTGGATTCACAAATCTTCAAAAACTAAACTCATCAATTCTTTATCTAATGGAGCAGAAACAAAATGAACATTGAAATTCATTGTGATCTAATCTAACATTCAAATACCACCACGATTTAATGCATTCTATGATGTTTTGATATGATAAATGAATACACGCTTATCAAAAATGATAAATGAATACATTAAAATGTATGGTGAGAAGATTCGGTTACATGTGAATGTAATTCTTTATGTGCCCGATTATTTGTTTATTGCTTGGAGGAAACCAAGGCTTCCTAGTTTGATAAATGAATTGCTTTAAGGGAGTTCAGACATCCAAAGTAAAACATCACTCAATGATAATATTTTTCAACATGCTTTATTATTTAAGATCAAGTCATATATATAGATGGCTTTACAAGAGTAACTTTTAAATTAAAAACAAATATAACAAAAAATATGTTGGCTATACACGTATGAGTAAATTCTCATGTGAAATAATAAATAACAAGAGTAATGATTAAAAAAATTTAGACGGGCCCAAATTCATAGACTTAAGAGTTTTGGGTTAATAAGTGGTGTTTCTATATGTTATATTAATTACTCAATTGAAAACTCCTCAAGATATTATCTCCCCAACTAGTGGTATCAGAGCTTAGGTAGTGTGTGGTGAAGGTGGTGGTGAAATGTTCAAGGGCCCTTTCATAGTGGAGATAAGGTAAGCCAAAAAGGCCCACACAAATGATCCTAGAAAAAACCCAATAATGTAATAGTCCAATAGTGTTATATCAAGGCAAGACGCGAAGTTCCTATTGATAGGAAAGTGTGGACTAGTTCCCATGGATGAGTGTGTGGGGTTAACATGTGGTTCCCATAGATAGACACACGCTAGGTCCATGGATGATGTGCCTATAAGGTAAGGGAGAGCTAGTAGGACTTGGTGGTGAAGGAGAGAGCCTGTAAAGCAAGGAGATAGCTAGTAGGATTTGGTCAAAGCCCATGCATGAAGAGTTAGAGAGTTCCAAGTGAGGAGAAGATTATTGGGTATACATGTTTGAATGAAATCCCACATAAAATAATAACAATAAAAGTGAGTGATTAATATAACATAATTGGGCCCAAACTTATAGGCTTTAAGCCTTTTGGATTAAGTGGTGTCCCTATATATTATATTAACTATTCAATTTTGGTTAAGTGGTGTCCCTATATGTTATATTAAATATTTAATTGGAAACTTCCCAATGTATTATCTACCTAAAAAAATATAATCTTGAAATGATAAAATTAATTTAAATAGAGGCACATAACATTTCCTCTTCCTTAATTTTACCCTTGTCCTCAAGGGTAGCCTTTCAAAGGAACTTCTTCCTTATCTTGATTTTGGGTGTTTGTGTTTATTGAACGACTTGAATATTGACTAGTTTGGCCTTTGAGATATCCTGATTCATTTAGATTCCACAAATCTTCAACTTGATCACAATCTTAACCGTACACAAGTTGATTAAGACCCATTTGGCAATTAAGACATGTCAATTCCTTTTGATTGTGCAAATCTTCAACTCAATCACAATTTACGTTACTAGTAAGTTGATTAAGGTGAGTGTTCAATGTAGAGAACATCTCTCGTATCTTCTTAAGCATGCACTATTGCCAAAATTTAATAACACAAAGCTTAGGGGCTGTTTGGATTTATTGTTTTCTATCACCCATCACTTTGTTTTCATCACCCATAACTCAAAATTGGTGGGTCCCACGGCAGAAGGGTTTGTTTGGATTTGTTTTCAGTTTTTGTTTCTATCACTTAATTTTCTTATTTTTAAGTGATGAGTTATAGAAATTGAAAATACATTTTTGGTGTTTTCAAGTTATGGAAATTGAGTTTCCATGGCATTTTGGTAAATAAACAGACATAACTGAGACCCACTGTCAAAGAAAAGTCACCCCAAGCGCACCTTTTTCTTCTTCTTTCTTTTTCTTTCTTTCTTTCTTCTTCACAGACTCACTCCAACGGCCATTTTTTTTTTCTTCTTCATTCTTTTTCTTTCTTTTCTTCTTCACAGAAACACATGAGTAACTTTATCAAAAAAAGAAACACATGGGTACCAATTTCTCAAACCTAGAAAATCAAACCCATAAACACATGAGTTAGATCATACACACAAACACACAAACACAAACCCACAAACATGTTCATCCACACAGCCACAAAAATTCCATTGCCACCAATCATTCCAATCCAACGGCCACAAAAATTCTATAACAATTCAAAGATCTACCACATTGGATCAAAACAAAAACTCAAAACTTATTTACTTCACTTCAACTCACTTTCACACTAAATTAATTCAACAAATAGTGAAGCTTAAAAGAAAAACCAAAATCTAAGTAGAGATACAAAACAACAATGTAGAAGTGAGGAAAAGGAGAAATGGGTTTCACCATGGGTCTAAACTTGCTCCTCCTCCTAGCCATGGTGGCTACAAACATCCTATCTCTGACTCCATAGCCAAGTCCCTCATCCTCCGTGGTTGCCACCCTCTCCCTCACCGCTGCTACTTCTCCAAAACCCACTTCCTCTCTTCCCCATAACCCAGCTTCAACTGCCTCATTTACTTAAACTGAAACTTGGCTTCGACCCATCTCGTGAAATCGACAGATTCACCTCTTACACCAATGAGCTCGACCACCTAATCTCGCAGCCGTTCCAAAGAAAGACGAATGGAAAAAAAAAAATTAGAGGCAGAGAAAGATGTAAGAGTCAAGGGAAAAAGAAAAAAAAAAAAAAAAAGGAGAGAGAAAAGTCTTCTTTGGGTTAGTGTATGGGTCCCAGTTTTTTAGCTTTTTGGTTGAAAACATAACTGAATGTTGGGTGCCAAACGAGTTAAGTGAGATATTTGGTCATTATTGAGTGATAAAAAATGAGTTATAGAGTAATGAGTGATGGATGATGAAAACTGAGTGATGAGTGACCATTTTTTTTTACCCAAACAGCCCCTTAGCTTCTAGCCACTCAAAGCGTGAATTGTCTATAACGTGGCTCTAATATGCCTAGCTATGATGACAATTGCTATGTGACTAATTCTCTATTGGTTACTTTGAGGGAACCAAGACTTCCTAGGTTGATAAATGAACTACTTCAAGGAAGTCCAAACCTCTAAAGTGAAACTTCACTCAATAATAATATTTTTCATAGATTCAAAGATGCACGATCATCAATTTTTTTATATTCTTTCGCCATTATAGACACCCATTTTGTATCTAATATGATTTAAACCCTCATTACCCAATAATAACATTCAAGGGACCTATAAATTGTCCATCTCCCTTGGAACAACCATAAAGTACTAATTGAATTATAAGACTTTTGACATCTTGGAGTTTGATGTAGTAATTTAGTACCAAGAGTTTATATGATAGACATTTTTTAAGGAAAATTTTAAAAGGGATTATCAAATTTATTATAAAAACCTTACAAAGTGACATGACAAATAATGTCAATGGTGTCTCATAAACAATGATGTACAAACTAATGACGTTGCATGAACTAGCTCAACCATGCTTTTCTTCTCAACCTCAATCTGGGGTGTCCAGGACCAAACATGAAGTTTCGATAAGGCCGAGCTGACTTCTCAATTGACTTGAGCAACTATTTCGGGAAAGAATCCCAAGAATCACGAGACTGGCTCTCAAAAGTTTTATTTGGGTAAAATTGACAGAATTTTATTGAAATGAGAAATATAAGTCTTTGACTTCCCCCCAATTTTTTTTTTTTTTTAATTTAGTATATATAAGTATTATATTTTAGCAATTTAGTTCAATAAAATTATATTTGGCCAACCTTAATAATATCATTGATCCTTATAAAGGCCATAAAAAAAAATTTATAGGTCTAAAATTTAAAACAAAATTAACAAGTCCAACAAAATTAACAAAAATTACTAATAGTAAAGTTTTAAAAAGTTAAGTCTAATCAACCAATTTTATCCAAAACAAACAACTCAGCTATTTTTAAAAAAAAAATTTAACAAAAAAATTTTGCTTTTATCTAGCAACAGATGCACGCATAAATAAAAATAAAAATAAAAATAAAAACGCATGGTTGAGTTTCCTTTTTATAAGGAATTGTATTGTAACGTATAAATAATAATTTTGTGTCTTTATTTTTATTGACGGTTTTTTAATACTAATTAAATTGATGCTTGTTTTCATAATGATTTTTTTTTCTTTATTTATACTTCTGTCCCCTTAACTTTAAGTCTAGACTCTGTTCCTGTGTATATACAATATTGACAAGAAATACAAGAAAAAGGAGGATAACCTCCATTTGAATAATATAAAGAAACAGTGCTACGGCAATGAATCTCAAGTGTCAACCCAAATGTAACTCAATGATAACAACCACAATTAACAACGTTATTAAGAATTCTCAAAACAAAAAACAAAAAACAACGTTATTAAGAAACATATTTACTATCATTTAGCTCTAGCCTCATGGTTTCACCCGAATGACAGTAATGGACATAAGCAAAAATATAGAAATTAACAAATCTTTTTCTAACGGAAATAAAATAAAATAAAATAAAATGATAACTATTCTAAATTTCTTACCACAAACCCAATTTTACTACCTAAGTAGGACCAAAATGGCCAAATACCACTATTTGTCAAAAAATTTAGCAATCGACCACTATTTGCGAAATAATTAACAATGTACCACTTTTTTAAAACTCGAGTTTGTGAAACTCAAGTTTGCTTTAAAACTCGAGTTTACTTTGAAACTCGAGTTTTAGCCACTTGAGTTCTATAAAAAAGCCACCGTGGCACCTGCTGAAGTGGATATTTTTATTAAAAAAAGTCACGTGGAACTCGAGTATTGTAAAATTGAGTTGCTTGTGAACAAAACTCGAGCTTTGTAAGCTCGAGTTAATTTAAAATTTTGAGCATGGAAATGTAAATTTTTATTCATAATCGAGTTTGCAAAGCTCGAGTACTGTGTATAACATGATCTCTCAATAGTAATCTCATACCTTTTGTAAGTCTTATAAGGTGCAATTATAAACAAAAATTAACTCAGAGGGTTGGCCGAGTTGGTTGGGCATTCGGTCTAAAGGTGTTTGCACCGAGTTCGACTAGGTGTGCTCCCTAATTTAAGTCTAGCTACTTGCATTTTGAAAAAATTCTCTGGGCTAGCAATTTACCCCACTATAGGCTCACTCATCACGAACAGTGATTAATCTCTAGTTGAAAGTTTTGAGGATATACTGTGCAAAAGGAAAATATATATATATATATAACAATTGGTGAAGTTGGTGAATACTTTCCGTATGAGAATGAGTTTGTTCTGACAACTTTTTCCTCTCAAATTGGTTGATTAAAGCATCAAATATAAATTTCACTATAGCTACAGGTCATTAATAAATGGTTTAAGATGCTGAAAAACCCTCAAAATCACAACTTTGCCCACAACTCGCCCACGTGGCGAGTTGTGGTTGGTGGATGGGTGATGGTGGGTCCATGTAGGAACACCCCTCCACCAACCACAACTCGCTAATGTGGCGAGTTGTGGACAAAGTTGTGGTTTTGGGTGTGGCTCCAAAATTACTCTTAAGATGTTTTTGAAGCTTCTTACATTGGCGAGTTGTGGACAAAGTTGCAGTTTTGAGTGTGGCACCAGAATTACTCTTAAGATGCTTTTGAAGCTTCTTGAGGATGCCTCTTATCTTGGGATGGGACTTCAAATGTGCTGAGATTCAAAGAAAACTCAAGTTTCACAAACTCAAATTTTAAAAAAGTGGTAAATTGCTAATTATTTCATAATCAGTGGTAAGTTACTAAATTTTTTTACCAAGAGTGATATTTGGCCATTTTCAACCCCAATTAGTTTTAAAATACTTTTATATAGCTCTACCACTCGTATTATTTTTATTATATACTGATCACGACTTATTGGTTGTATGTAAAACTGACTGTATTTTTAATTTTTTTAAGACTTATTGAAGATCAAAACAAAGCAATCTTATCATTAGAGAGCGTCAGAGACTCAGAATGGCATCCTAGTCACTACCATTTGGCTCCAAAGTGCCAAATTTGCCATTGTTCACGGACCTAAAGTTTTTATATTGATACTTCTTCAATTTTTTTTTTTTTTAATAATTTTTTTGGTGCCTTGATTGGAGTCACTGAACAATGTCATAAAGTGACATAATTTGTACTATAACTCGTTCATATGACGAGTTGTAAGCGATAAAGAAGTGTTTATCACCCATTTACTACTCACAACTCACCACCTAAGTGAGTTGTGGTACAAATTATGCCACTTTATGTGGCAACAACATAACTCTATATACAGATCCAAATGTCCAAAATCCAATCATGCATTCACACTCCATCCACCGTCCCATCCAAACCTAATAATTAAACTGGCAATTTAGTAATTTCGTCCCAACTTTAAGACCATAGTCACAAGTTTCTAGTTCCCTGCCAAATGCACAATTACAAAACCCCTATTAAACCAACACAACAAAGTGTCACTCTACACAACACTCAGCTCTTGAAAGTTGAAACCACTCAAAAACTCATAGTGTGTGCCTGTCTCAGTCTCACAAATCACAATGGCTCACCATCCATTCTGTCTTCCGATAACACTAACACTAGCATTCCAACTCATTGTTTTCTTCTCCTACTTCGCATCTGCACGAACACCCACCAATGCTGCACCCCAACCCCAAGATCTGGTCCGTTCGTCTTGTGAACACGCTAGCTACCCCAACATCTGTATCCGCACACTCTCGTCCTACACTGGACCAGCCAAGACTCCCAAAGACTTAGCCCAAGCTGCGGTGAAAGTGAGCCTGTCACGAGCCAAGCGAGTCTCCAACTACTTGGCCCAAGTGAGTGAAGCCAAAGACTTGAAAATCAGCTAGAGACAGAGAGGTGCGCTGAGTGACTGTGTGGAGCAGATATCAGAGTCGGTGGAGGAGCTGAGGCAGACGCTGAGCGAGCTGAAGCACCTGCGTGTTGAAACTTTCAGGTGGCAGATGAGCAATGCTGAGACTTGGGTAAGTGCGGCTTTGACGTATGAGGACACGTGTCTTGATGGGTTTCAAGGTGTTGATGGGAATAAGCTCAAGTCTGATGTGAAGAGGAAGATTAGGAATGTGGGTAAGGCTACTAGAAACGCTCCTACATGATCAATCGCGTTGATGAGAGTCGTGGTAAAGCCTAGCCTAGATTATTGAGAGTAATTTTTTTTTTTATCTTGGTAAAAATGATGGTGATGGACGGTCCTGATCAGTCTGTGTAACTGTGTAGTGTGTATCATATGATATATTTATATATTATGCAACTTTTGAATATCAATATCTTTATATTTATAAATATAAATATATATGTATCAGGCTTTGTTCTCCTAAGGTTAAAGCCGTGTGTATGTATATTGCTATGATTTTACTACTTCTCAATTGCAATGCTATATTATTTCACAATTTTTCTTCCACAATATGAGAGATTAATTATCTTTGTTTTACTAAACGGAAGAGCTTAAAAAGCAGTGGAAGAAAATATGTGTATAATTTAGAAAATAATTTATGGGTTTACCTAAAAGTGATATACAACCACTCATATGTTAACTACGTATAAAATGTGGCAAAATTGAAGCAAAAAAGTTTGTTGCCGTAGAACAACTCACTACCTCAACGAAATGTCCAAAAAGTTGAATGATAGGTGGTGTAAATTGTAATGCAAATTGTTGTTGCCCTTTTTTAACTTCTTTAATGGGTAAGGTAATATAGGCCAATGGTCGGTCCATGACAACCTGTGCTTCAGTCTGGGAAGGTCCATTTTTGCTGGGCCATAGAAACGGATATATGTTATATGCGAATCCAACTCTAGAGTCCACAGTTTGGTTGTTATCACCAAAGTAACGTCAAAGGGCATCTCCAGGAGAGTCACCGGATTGCTTAGATGAAATTTTCACGCTGTGAGGGTCTTTGTTTTTCAACACCTTAAAAACGTGTCATGAGTTGGACATTTAGAGAGCGTTTAGTTTGATGAGTTTTGAGTTATACAACTCTATTTTCGTCGCCTAAAACTCAAAATTTGGACCCTACTTAAAAATTGGTCTGGACTCTTGTCAAGAGGTAAAGCAAAATCGGACTTGGCACTCCCAAAGAATGGGCCTTGAGGTCCTATACCAGTCTGAACACAAACGCCAAAGCCCAAAATAAAAAAGGCCAAAGAAATTGAGCAATGAGCGTGTAAGATATTAGATATATAATAATGACCACCACCCAAACAAGACATGGGATTGGGAACCATATGTTGGTGATGGGATTGGGAAGTCCTTTCATTTTCATCCTTTTGAGTGCATAGGACATGTCATATGACTCCTACTACTAGAAGATTCCCAAGATCACTAGAATCCCTGGTTCGACTTGATGCATGAAGCCTAAACCTCAATGGCACCTTCATGATTTTCCTGAGCATATGTAATATTCGACAATCCCCACATTTCAAAAACCTGGAAAATTTTATTATTTTGGTCACAAGCCCTTGGATTTTCTATGAATAGGGTGTGAATTAGATTATCGGACATTTGGTATGCTTATTCATTTAAAGGATAGATAAATTATTACCTAGCTTAAATAAAAAGAGAACCTACTGTATGTTAAACAACACTTGGCATGATCTCTTTTATTAGGGATGAGTTGCCATTATCTGGATTTTTTTTGCAAAATAACATCATTTTGCTAACAATTTTGTTAGCTAACAACGTTTCCAAACTATTTAGGAAACTAGCATCTTGAGTCTCTTAGACTCAAGTTCCTATAGCAAATTGAGTTTAAGAGACTCGATTTCCGTGTGCTAGCAAAGCTAAGGTGGATTAAAAATCCACGTGGAAATCGACTCTTTAGAACTCAATTTTCGTCATCTTCTTCCTCGAAGGGAACTCGAGTCTCTAAGACTCAAGTTCCACTTGGATTTTTTTAATCTACCTCAGCTACACACTTCATGGAAATCAAGTCTTTGAGGCTTGATTTGCTACAGTAAAATCGAGTCTTCCAGACTCGAGATGTCAGTTTTCTAAATAGTTTGGAAACAGTGCTAACTAACAAAATTATTTGAAAATGGGCTATTATTTTGAAAAAAAAAAATCCCCATTATCTACACCTTCACCCAGCCCACCCTAATCAATTTTTTTTTAAAAGATATTTTTACATGAAATAGAGAAAGGATAGAGACTATATTTCAAAAAGTGGTGGCTTAAAATAGAAAAAAATGGTTTTAGCTTAAGGTGAAAATTTAAATAGGCAAAAATCTTAAAGACAATGAAAATCACTGTTGAAAGGGATCTAGGCTCAGAGCTTAAGCCTCGTTTTTGTGAGGAGATAATGAAGTTCCCAAGGACCTCTCAAACTTGTCAAATTGCATTTGACTAGGATGCTTCCATTTTTACTCTCTCTCTTAATTGTCCAGAAGTAGTAGTTTTAAAGGGAATGCCTATTGTTCTTTGCATCTTTCATTTGAAACTTTAATGGATTCAAGATTAGAAATACTTGTTTGTAAGTGAAATCTCTCTCTCTCTCTCTCTCTCTCTCTCTCTCTCTCTCTCTCTCTCTCTCTCTCTCCTTGTATTTTCTTTTGAAAAAAAAAATACACTTGGTACGTATGCATGAAAAATGCATAAACAGGTGACATGTAATAGTAAAAACATCATAGGCTCAGCCCAATCCAATCCTACTAGCACACATGAATTCAACATATATATCACACATCTATAATGCATGAAAATATAGTTAAAATGCAAATGTGATGCAATGCATGATCATTTAAAATCATTTAAACAAAAAACCATCCCAAAAATTTTGCAAAACCTCTTTAATTTTGAAAAACCACAAATTTTTCAACAAACCCCAAAAGTTAGGTCACAAATGATGAAATGCATGAATAAGAGACATACTAGAGGAGGAAAATGCTCTTGAGACCAAAGAACACTTGGGGAAGAGGTTTGGAGTGATTGAGAAGTGTTTGGGAAGGTGAGGAGTCAGAAAGGATTGAGAAAAATGAAGTAGAGATTGCGCTGACCCTATATATAGAAATCCCAATTTCTCGATGGATCAAGAGGTGTCAACAGCTATCGAGAATTAAAATAGCAAGAAATAGCTATCGAGAATCTATCGAGCATACAGAAACTTTCTCGATGGATCGAGAAGTTATCGAGCAACTATCGAGATTGAATCTCAAGAATCTCAATGGATCGAGATTGCGATAACAGCTATTAAGAAAAGAAGCTCAAGAGGCTCGATAGATAGCCTAACTATCTAGAGGTGTCGACATTGCTTAAAAACTGTTTTTCAAGAAGAGAAAACACAGATGTGAATGCAATTAAACATGCTACTCAACCAAAGATCCAAAACAACATTTTAAGCTCCCGAAAACATTTCTCATCAAGAAAAATATCAAGCATTTAGATCCAAAACACGCACACACACACATACTAAACAAGTCTAACCAATTTTATATTTCAAAAACAAGTCAAGATAGTTTAGTGAGCATACATTAACACATATATCTCTTGTGATGGTCAAATCACATTGTACCTGCACATGTATCAAAGAGTAGCAAATAATATTGCGTGTTGTGTGTGAAAAATATCGCAAGATTGCATAAGTGTCTACATGTTATGATGATTTGAAATATGAGAAAATCACTTTAACTCACACACAATCATAATTGCTTGATGGGGACTATCACCTTCGAGGTATATTCTATAACTTCCCCATTTCCTAGAATACACGCTTGCAATCATATATAAAGCATTTTGATTCTTTTTTTTTTTATTTTTTTTTTTTGCATTTTTTTTTTAAGCAAATCATGCATGGGCATATAAAAGAGATAAAAGAAATACCCACTTATGTTAAGCTTTTGACATTTCACTTTTGCTATGTCAAAGTATAAAGATGTCATTTCATGATTGGTAGGCAATAGTGGTGAGATGGTTATTTATGTCTTTCTCTTAAGATTTTCTAGTTCTTCCCGTCAAAAAGAGTGATACGAGTGTTAAGTACAAGAGATTACTTAATCTTACTCATCACAAACACGAGCCACAGAGCTTACTTGTTTAGTTGTGCACAAAGATGCTCATCTAAGTTACAAAAGATACAAAGTTTAGAAAACTTTATTTCAATGGCCATCCAAGGTACACAAGTACCAATGTACATAAACACACACTGTTTTTGTATTTTTTTGATTTTTCAATTTTTGATTTTTTGATTTTTTTATTTTTATGAGAAAAAAATAAAGCAAATAAATAAATAAACAAAAACATGTTAAACAAAACAAAACATAAAACTAGACTGACTCAAAACAAAAAAGCAAAACACACAAGTAATGCAAACTCAAAAACAAGAAAGGGGAGAGAGAGAGATAAAGTGACTAAATCACTTGAAGCTTTTTTCCTTCCACACCTTGGAAGAATATTTCTATTTAACAAACCCTTGATCCAGCGGTGAGGGGGAAGAATTGAACCCGTTCAAGTTCGAAAGGAACATAAGGGCTCTGAGTAGATCTCCAAAAGGAGCAAAGGAGGATGGAAACTGATTTTGGTTTCCTGATGAGATCATACTATTGCTCTATTGAGTGGCTAACCACTTATAGCAATTTGGTCGAGTATGTCCAGCTGCTCCACAGTGATGACAGAGATGCTGCTTCTTCTGTTTAGGCTTTTGAGTGTTTCCCTTCTTAGCCCTAGGGTTTTTAATCTCTTTCGTATCAAGCTTAGGGGGTACTCCTAAGATAGATTTACCCTTGTCTATGTTATTACTAGCTAACATAGTTTTCACATTATTGTTCTCAAATTCAATATTATTAGCAGGTGAAACAAAAATAGTAGTACTAGTAGAAGCAATACTAGGAGAAGAGAAGTCATACCTTAAACCGATTCGATCAGAAGAATATTTCTGAGTGCTGAGCATCTCGTCAAGCTTTGCACTTAAAGTCCTTTCCAACTAAACTCTAAATTGGAACAGCTCTGCGTCAAGCTTCTTGGTATTCTCAGCCAAGAAATTGTTCTCAAATCATAGTACTCCAATGGTCTAATTTGCTTCATTAAACTTCGTGGAAAACTCTTCTCGATCAAGTTCCACATCACTTAGCTTCTTGGTGGCCAGCCTATATAGTTTCTCATGCTTCTCAGAAACCTTATACAACTTTTCATAGGCTGTATGGATATCATCTTGGTCGTCTGTTTTCTCGAACTTAAAATCCACCAAGTCTTCTTCATCATCCCCATCTTCAACAATCCCTTTAGTAGGATTTACAGTGGTAGTGAACGCATTTAGGATTCCATCATCCTTATTGTCAGGAATCATCCTCAGACTCAATGTCGCTCAAAGTTGCAACAAGTGACTTTCTCTTCCCAATGGTCTTAAGATATGTAAGGCACTCTTGCACTTTGGTCCTAAGGGAACAGTGTACTGACCTCCATCCCTAGCATCCTTCTTTCCTTTGTCTTGGTTTTTGAACTGAGACGAACTAGACTGCTTGCGGTCTTTGTCAAATCCTTTACCATTGGCATTCTTCATGAACTTTTTGAACTGCCTAGTGATGTAGAATTTCATTTTAGAATCTTTATCGTTTGAAGAATCATCAATGTCACTGCTCTTAGTCTTTAATGTCATACTTTTACCCTTATTAGATTTCTCAATCCTTGTCAAACCCAACTCATAGATTTGAAGATTACCAACCAGCTCTATCAAAGTAATTTTGTCAATATTCTTTGATTCCTTAACTGTGGTGATCTTGGCATGAAATCTTTCGAGTAAAGATCTTAGCACCTTTCTAACAATCTTGAGTTCAAGAATGGTTTTTCCAAGATTACAGGTTGAGTTCACTATGTCCTTGAGCTTGGCATAGAACTCATCGAATGACTCAACCTCCTCCATCTTGATCTCTTCAAAACTCGTAGTAAGCCTTTAAAGTTTCGAATCCTTGACAGCCTTAGTTCCTTCATAGCTTGTCTGGAGGATAGTCCATGCTTCCTTCGCAATTTCAATAGAGGATATCTTTTTGAACTTCTCATTCGTGGCCACATTGAATAAAGCATTCAATGCTCTACTATTGAAGTTAGCCGCCTTAATCTTAGCATCATCCCAATCGACCGGTGCTTTCTTATGCTTGTTCCAACCTATCTCCACAACTTGCCACACATTCTTATCTAATGACTGCAAGAAAACTCTCATGCATACTTTTCAGTATACATAGTTAGTGTCATCAAATAAAGAAGATATAATTAAAGATTGTCTTTTATCCATGACAAAAAAGGGTCAATAGACCACACAGTAAAGATTAACCCTAATCAAAGTGTGTCTGCTCTGATACCACTTGATAGGCTAAGAATGTATTGACCCCTTATAATGAATTAACCAATTAATTAGCCAATTTAATTAATTAATTCAATTAGTGTGCAATAAGCGTGGTAGCATAAATAAATCACCAAATAACTAAATACAACAGAAAAATAAATTTGACACGAGTGATTTGTTTATAAATGGAGAAAACTTCAAAGGCAAAAATCTCATCGGGGATTTTAAGGCCACCACTCTTGAGAATTCACTATTATCACAACAAGCAGTTACAAGTAAAAGAATCCCAGTACCTTATACCAACCTACAGTTGAACCCTTACCCCAATACTCAATTGAACTTGTTTTGTAGTGACAATCTCTCCTTTTTAATACACAGCTCCCAGTACGTGACTAACCAATTTGATGTGCAGATCTCATTACACGGCTTACACACCAACTTAAGAAGGAGGTTGGCTGCAAAGTTTTTCAGTTCATCAACACGATGAAGTTCACGAATCACCTTGATTACAAAACCCTACGATGTACAAACGCAGCAGTTTCTTGAAGAGAAAGATGAACTAGGGCATATGTCTCTAGTTCACAATATGCTTGTGAAAAACTTTTGCATTAATGTGCATCAACTGTGACGACCCTTAAAACAATCCTTATATATGTTTAGGGTTGTGAGAAAAGAAAACTCAAACATCTATACACGGATTGAAGTGAAATCAGATCTAAAAAATTGATTTTCTTAAATCTCGATAGATACCCTATCTGTCGAGCCGCTGTTAAGTATCGAGCTGAAATAGTTTTTTAAAACTCGATAGATACTAGCTGTCGAGCTTGAAAATCCAGCACTTCTTCACTTGATTCTTGGACAGACTTGCATGGTTACAACACTTAAACTTGAAACCTTGTTCTTTGAAGTATTAAACACATCCTAAATCTACCAAACTACAAGTAAAGTGTGTTTTGTTAAATGATTAGCTAATTTTACATTGAGATATATTCCTAACATGATTCACATATATCTTAACACTTATTGATGGTGAGTGGATATGCTTATTGATGGTGAGACTAGACAAATGGATGAGTCATGTGATAGACCGGAATTTTCTACCTCATGAGGCTAGAATTATTAAAAGTATAGCACTAAGTGAGAGGGTCCCACTTAATCTAATGATATGGTCAAATAGCAAAGATGGAAGATACAGAGGATTAGAGAAACAAGAAAAACGCCTATAAGATGCTTACCTAAGAAAGAACAAGTTGCCAAAACCAAGAAGTTTGAATTCAGAGCTTTTCATTTTTTTTTTTTTTCACAAGGAAATATAATCAATAGCATTTACAAACTTATGTTATATAATAAATGAAAAAGAACTTCATATCGGCCAACTATTACAATGATACAATCCAACATTTGTCTTAAACATTCATCCAATTATAAATTGTTCAAAAAGGCATGTAAGCCAAGCAGTATCCAACTTTCATAATAGTAAAACTTACATAAACATATAGAACTACAAATTTCTAGATCATATGGAAATCACCCCATTTCTTGAAGCCAAAACTCTCCTCCAAGAAAAGTTTTGGGACTAAATACGTGTATCTATGCTTGGAAAAGATTTGCTCTACATCCTTTTCATTTCACACACTTGTTCAAGCTTGAATCCCACGTCTATGTTTAGATGCTTCACATAAATGATGGAATAAAGTTTAGATTGGCTATTCCAGTTAAGCTAACCATCGTGATAATCCGGAGAGCTCTAGCACTCTTCGACACGTGCAATAATGCTGGAATTTTATTAATCTCTGTTATGATTTTTTGTTGCTCCTCTTTCTTGTTAACCAATTTCTGAAAAGTACAATTCACAGATTGAAAGTAAAGAACTTGTATGTTATAGATAGCTAAACAACTGGAATATAGGAGATAAGGATCACAAAAATGGGAGGAAAATTACATGCAGTGACTGCAAGCTTATATCCACTGCTGTATCAAGGGTTAAATTATACGATACGTATACTATATTGTATGATTTATGAGCACTTATAATACGTCGATACAATATGAAATTTTTTATACACAATATGATACGTATGATAGACAACTATGCCAAGTTCCTACAAAATATCTCACTTTAATACAGATATTACCCATGTACAGAGAGAATCAAAATTGTGGTATGATACACCTACATAAGTCAACAGGTCACCCATAAGATACAGTCTGCACATTTCAGCAGCATACACAGAGAAAAACCTGGTGGTTAGTGTATATCAACAACTAGTTAGCTAGGATAAAACTGTCTTTCTGCTCTTGCTTCCCCTGCACCATCTTCAAATCGTGATTTTCTAGCCAATTTCCAAAAGAATTAATGGTAGCTAGAGGTCCCCTATTGGAAATTGCCAACATCTCAGCGATCTGCCCAGTTACTTTAATGCTCTTAATACGTAGCATTGCCATTATTCATTATAACAGAGATTCTAAAAGCACGTAAAATTGCTGAGGCAGTTCACATTTAACAATGAAATTTGAAAAGCAATCCTACAAGTACAGGATTGACTAGTCATCTTCATAAATGAGGTCTGATTGGTCAGAAGAAGTTTTGTTGATAGGATTATTGAGTTGTCATTTTCACTCTATAATCAGTACTAAAGTCTTCATTCAAAGAAAAATTCTAGTGGTACAAACTAATGCATAACTTTATGCACAATTTACTTATATGGCGAGTTGTGGTTGATGAAAATGTGATTTATCATCACCATTCCATCAACCACAACTGACTACATAGACAAATTATGCACAAAATTATACACTAATTTGTGGCACCAGAACTTTTCTCATTCAAAAGTTCAAAATCTTGGCTTTGTTGGTTGAGATTACCTAGTGCATGGGTAGTAGTAGTAGTACGTAGGCATGTGTCATGTGAAACAGAAGTACTTTACCGTGAATATCTTCACATTGCGACTTCACTCTGCTTTTTAAAATAATTTCCCAAAAATTTAAAGGCATTTGTATTTTTTGAAAAAATGTGAGTAAAAAAATGTGTAATAATGTTTAAATACTAAAAATTGTTATTTAAATTACAATAACAAATGGGCCTTTATTTTTTCCTACTAATAATAATTTATCATTTGTGATTTGTTATATAAATTTTATAAAAATATTATTGACATAACACTTTAAAAAAAAAAAAAAAAAAAGGCATTGTTTCATAATATGAAACTGACACGTCTACTTGGAATGTGGTTTTATATAATATAATTTTGATTCTTGCTTGATAATTTCATGGACTGTCTTAAATAGTTAAATGTGTTAAATGGTATTCATTGAACAATGATCAATAAATTATTTTAGGAAAATTTTGACATTATTTTATAAGAAATATAAAAAAACAATAAACAATTTTTATTAAAACAATTTTTTTAATAAAAAATTTCTCCATAATTTTTTTTTTTAAATATTCCCTAAATAAATACTGTGGGGGGCAAAAGCCCAAATCTGGTAATTGGGTCTGGGGCCCTGTTCTTTATGGCATCCTACGTCCGAAGAGCAAAAGCGGGCTGGAACACTGCTCCTGCAAACCTCGGGCCCTAAGATGGCCAAGAAGTACAGTCCGAGGAGGTGATTCATCTTCCGAAGAGCTTTTACTCCTCGGATGCATATAGTACTGGTTAAATGCGTGTACAGATGGCCCGAGTGCCCTTCCTGGCAACCTGGGTAACAAAAATAAGCTCTGGGCACTCCGGAGGATGATAAGAAGGGAGAAATATCTAAAGGAAAGGTTGCTCCCACCGTATTTAATGCACTGCAACAGTTTTTCTAACCGCATTTATGTGGAGAAGACCCCTGAACAGTGAAAACCCAGCTACCGCTACTCACAAAGAGCTAAAGTGGGTACATGATGTGACATGCGCTCAAGAGGTTACCTAGATGAGGAACAGGTGGACGATGGAGATGAAGAAAAAAGGTGCTATATAATAAGGTCGATCCCTGAGAAGAGAGGGGGGGGGGAAAAAAGAAAAAGAGAAAGCTTTACTATAACTCTAAACGTTGGAATCACTGTTTATTCAATAAGATGTCTCTTCGGACTTTCACCTAAAGGGTCTCAATCGTTATTTTATGCTATTTCTGCCTCACATAACTTAGCCATCCTTAGTTTAATTCTGATCCAGCCCAGCTCTTTCATCCACTCTCTACAAATTCATTGTGCTGGGTTCGTTAGGCCTCTAACCCATCCTTTTTGGGCTTGGGCTACCAAAACGGACCCTACAATTGGCGCCGTCTGTGGGAAGAGCTTGTGCAGGGGAGAAAACAACAGTAGGTGATGGCCGAACCAAGTCAGCAAGAAGTAGAATCTAGGGCATCTCAGCATGTGGACCCTTTTTTCAACCTTGAGAGAAGACAAGACCGCGAAGGAAGTGCACACACCGTGCCCCTCGACCAGAGCCAATCACACGTTGGCAGTCACATATCCCATGCAGAAGAGAACCGAGATTTGCAACGAGAGGTTGAAAAGCTAAAAATGGAGCTGCGCCATGCCAAGAGGAAACGGGCTTCCTCGTATTCTGATGAAGATCCTGATGATGATCCAGACGTTACTTATCAACATAAACCCAGGACACCAGCCAGTGAGTCCTATTCTTATGAACGAGAAACCCATCGTAAGGGGCAACGTAGAGGTCCATCACATGAAGACGTGGGAAATGACGCCATGAGCAGGGCTCTAAATGAGATTTCTAGGTCACCCTTCTCGCGTAGGATTAAGGAGGCGAAACTTCCTCGGCGCTTTAACCAACCAACGTTCACCGTCTACAATGGTAAGACGGATCCCGTGGAACACGTGAGTCATTTTAACTAGAAGATGGCTGTCTACTCTAGGGACGAGGCACTGATGTGCAAGGTTTTCCCCTCTAGTCTTGGACCAGTCGCGATGAGGTGGTTTGATGGACTAATCCCAAATTTCGTCAGCTCTTTCAAAGAGCTCACCCAAGCCTTTGGTTCGCGTTTTGTCACCTGCCGAAGAGTGGCCCGACCTCTGTCGTCATTGCTGTCTTTAAGCATGCAGGAAGGAGAAACCCTGAAGGCATATTCGGATAGATATTGGGAGATGTTCAACGACATGGAGGGCAATTTTGATGCAATGGCCCTAGAAACGTTCAAGCTTGGTCTCCCTACCGACCATGGTTTAAGGACATCTTTGTCTGGCAAACCTGTTACTAGCATGCGTCAGCTAATGGATCGCATTGAGAAGTATAAGAAGGTCGAAGAAGACCAGCAACAAGGAAAAGGCAAGGACAAGGTTATCCCCTAGGAGAGGAGGGACTTCAGGTCGGATCGGTACCTCAATAACAAACTGATGAGGTATTTTCCCGTACAGTCAGGATCAGCCAGTCCTCAGGCAGTCAACACCGTATTCAGAGATCCAGTCCACCAAGTTTTGGAAAAGGTCAGGAACGAGCCATTCTTCAAGTGGCCGAATAAAATGGTAGGGAATCCTGATAGGCGTTATCGCAATCTCTATTGCCAGTACCACCAGGATCACGGACACACGACCGAGGACTGTAGAAGCTTGTGGGATCATTTAAATCAGTTGGTCGGTGAAGGTAAATTGAGGCATCTCCTGCATCACTCTAGTGGTCGAGGCGGCCAGATGAATTCAGAGTCCAGGAGGGACGATTCTTTAAAACCCCCTCTGGGAACTATTAACGTTATCTTTGCAGCCCTAGGGAGAACAGGATCCTGGCCATTTAAGGTCATGTCAGTAGATCGACTGCCTGTGGGGGAGTTTGGCCAAGGTCCGAAGAGATGCAAATCGAATGGTCACCCAGTTTTAGGGTTCTCGGATGCGGACAAGGTGGGGACTGCCCAGCCTCATGATGATGCGTTGGTCATAACCCTCAGAATCGGAGGGTACGATGTGAAACGGGTGCTAGTTGACCAAGGCAGTGCGGCAGAAATTATGTACCCTGACCTCTACAGGGGGCTGAACCTCAAACCCAGTGACCTAACGCCGTACAGCTCCCCATTGATCAGTTTCGAAGGAAGGGCCGTGACCCCTAAGGGCCAAATACGATTACCTGTGCAAACTGGCTCAGAGGTGGTGGAAGTGGATTTCATAGTCGTAGACGTCTTTTCGCCCTATACGGCAATTGTAGCCAGACCTTGGCTTCATGCTTTGGGGGCAGTTTCTTCCACCCTGCATCAGAAAATAAAGTATCCGTCCGAAGGCCAGGTTTGTGAAATCCGTGGGGACCAGTCCGTGGCTAGACAATGCTTGGTGGCTGCCGTTCAATATGAGCCGGAAGCAGAGTCACCAGCGAAAGCCGAGAAGGGCTTATAGCAACGAAAGCTTTGGCTATCGCCCACTAGAGAGCCGGATAGGGGCACAGGGTGCGAAGATTTAACAAAAGTCATCATTGGAGGTGACCCTGAAAAATTCTTTCGGGTCGGATCCCAGTTACCTTTGCAGGAAAAGGAGAAGTTAGTGCAGATGCTCAAGGAAAACCTCGACGTATTCGCCTGGAACGCTTATGAAGCCCCGGGGGTGGATCCGGAATTCATATGTCACTATTTAAAAGTAAATCCTATGGTCACCCCTAAGAAGCAGCCTCCTCAGCGTCCATCTAAAGAACATGCCGAAGCAGTTAGAGAAGAAGTAGCAAAGCTCAAGCAGGCTGGAGCTATTAAAGAGATTTTCTACCCAGAGTGGTTGACAAATACTGTGGTGGTGAAGAAGAAGAACGGGAAATGGCGAGTATGTGTGGATTTCACTGATTTAAATAGGGCGTGCCCTAAAGATCCATTTTCCATGCCAAAAATCGATCAGCTTGTAGACGCCACTGTCGGGCACCCCCGGATGAGCTTCTTGGATGCGTTTCAAGGCTATCACCAGATACCCTTAGCCCTGGACGATCAGGAGAAGACTGCTTTTGTAACTCCCATTGGTAATTACCATTATAAGGTGATGCCATTCGGCTTAAAAAATGCGGGTTCTACTTACCAAAGGATGATGACAAGGATGTTCGAACCACAGCTACGAAAAAATATCGAGATTTACATAGACGACATGGTTGTGAAGAGCAAATTGGTGGCCGAGCACGTAAAGGATCTAGAAAGTACTTTTGCAGTGCTTAGGAAATACAAGCTGCGCTTGAATGCTTCTAAGTGCTCATTTGGGGTGGGATCAGGCAAGTTCTTAGGATATATGGTGACTTACAGAGGAATTGAGGTCAACCCAGACCAGATAAAGGCCATTAATGAGCTACAAGCTCCTCGGAATCCCAAGGAAGTTCAGAAACTGACGGGGATGACGGCAGCCCTAAATCGATTTATCTCACGGTCAGCAGACAAGTGTCGGCCCTTCTTTTCCTTGATTAATAAATGGAAAGGGTTTGCATGGACAGAAGAGTGTGCTACGGCATTCCAGCAGTTGAAGGATTATTTAGCCCGACCGCCAATTATGTCCAGCCCTGAGCCAGACGAAGTCTTATTTGCGTATATCGCTGTAGCTCCCCATGCGGTAAGCTTGGTGCTGGTCCGAGCAGATGGCGGTGTACAAAAACCAGTTTACTGTGTAAGCAAATCACTGCATGAAGCCAAAATCCGTTATTTGCCCTTAGAAAAGGCTATTCTAGCAGTAGTTCTTGGTACGCGAAAGCTCCCACATTATTTCCAAGCCCATACGGTCATTGTTCTCACCCAACTTCCGCTCAGGGCAATACTCCGAAGTGTGGATTATACTGAAATAATTGCTAAATAGGGGACAATCCTAGGGGCTTTTGATATCAAGTACATGCCACGCACCTCGATCAAGGGTCAAGTGATTGCTGATTTGGTAGCTGAGTTCACGGAGCCCCAATTAGAAAAGGTAAAGCCGACAACAGACATGGATGAAAAATTAGTTGGCATGATCTCTCAACAAGGCCCTTCCCTTTGGGAGGCGTACGTGGATGGTGCTGCGAATCAAAAAGGTTCTGGAGTGGGGCTAGTGTTGCTATCCCCCGAAGGAATCATTATTGAAAAAGCACTAAGGCTAGGCTTTTCGGCAACAAATAATGAGGCGGAATACGAAGCCCTACTGATGGGGATGAGCATGATCCAGAAGATGGGAGGAAGGGTAGTAAAGCTTTTCTCGGATTCAAGGTTGATTGTGGGTCAAGTACAAGGGGAGTTTGAGGCAAAAGATGAAAGAATGCAGGGATACTTAAGCCGAGTTAAACATCTGCAAACAGGGTTCGAATCTTTCAGCCTGGTGCATGTTCCCAGAAGTGGTAACGCGCAAGCTGACTCCTTGGCCACTCTAGCCACCTCTTCGGCGCGAGGTTTGCCGAGGGTTATCCTCGTCGAAGACTTGCATCAGCCTACCGACGCAAGAGGAGAAGTAATCCAAATACATCAAGTTAGGGCTGGACTTAGTTGGATGGACCCTTTAGTTAAATTTCTAAAGGAAGATGTCTTGCCTGAAGAAAAGGGGAAGGCCGACAAAATTCGGAGGAAAGCGACCAGGTTCTGGTTATCTGAAGATCAGAAGCTATACAAACGATCCTATTCAGGACCATATTTGTTGTGCATGTCTCCCGAAGCGGCTGAGTTATTGCTAGAAGAGTTGCATGAAGGAATCTGTGGAAGCCACACTAGGGGAAGGTCTTTGGCTCACCGAGCTCTTACTCAGGGTTATTGATGGCCCAACATGCAAAAAGAAGCCCTCAATTATGTTAAAAAATGTGATTAGTGCCAGCGATTTGCCCCACGCATTCATCAGCCCGGAGGAACTCTTAACCCGCTAACCAGCCCATGGCCTTTTGCCCAGTGGGGCTTGGACATCGTGGGGCCGTTCCCTAAAGCTGCAGGAAACAAGAGATATCTGCTGATCGGTACTGACTACTTCACCAAGTGGGTTGAAGCAGAACCTCTGGCCAACATCCGAGATGTAGATGTGCAGAAGTTTGTGTGGAAGAGTATAGTTACTTGATTTGGAGTTCCACATAGTCTAATCTCGGACAATGGTCTCCAGTTTGATAGCAAAGCATTTAGGGGTTACTATAGCGAACTGGGAATCATGAACAGATATTCTACCCCAGCATATCCCCAGGGCAATGGCCAAGCAGAAACTGTCAACAAGGTCATTGTGAGTGGCCTGAAAAAGAGACTTGACGACGCTAAGGGCAAATGGGTGGAAGAATTACCACATGTGCTTTGGGCTTACAGAACTACTCCACGCAGGTCTACTGGAGAGACGCCTTTCTCGATGACCTATGGGGCTGAAGCTGTCATACCCCTGGAAACTGAATTCCCAACGTTGAAAACTAGCTCATTCAAACTAACGAGTAACAATGAGCAGCTAGAGAGGAGTTTGGACCTAATCGATGAAAGGAGGGAAAACGCAATGGTCCGATTAGCGCATTACCAGCAAAAGCTCAGACAGGGTTACGACGTCAACGTAAAGTTCAGACCTTTGGAACCTGGTGATCTTGTGTTAAGGAAAGTGGTTGGCACTGCGAAAAATCCAACTTGGGAAAAATTAGGGCCTAATTGGGAAGGGCCATATCGTATCACTTCAGGGGCTGGCATTGGGGCGTATTTCCTTGAAGACCTGGATAGTCATGTGATACCGCGCCATTGGAATGTAAATAACCTCAAAAGGTATTATTATTAATTGAATTTTCTTTATAATCAACATAACAACATGTTATATGTACAGTTCTTTTAAGTGTTTAAACTTAAATCCAATCATGCCTGCAGTCCTCGGACCAGATGATTTGGGTTAGTTAACACTCCATTACAGTTCTTTTAAGTGTTTAAGCTTAAATCCAATCATGCCTGCAGTCCTCGGACTAGATGATTTGGGTTAGTTAGCACTCCTTTACAGTTCTTTTAAGTGTTTAAACTTAAATCCAATCATGCCTGTAGTCCTCGGACCAGATGATTTGGGTTAGTTAACACTCTATCACAATTTTTTTAAGTGTTTAAACTTAAATCCAGTCATGCCTGTAGTCCTCAGACCAGATGATTTGGGTTAGTTAACACTCCTTTACAGTTCTTTTAAGTGTTTAAACTTAAATCTAGTCATGCCTGCAGTCCTCGGACCAGATGATTTGGGTTAGTTAGCACTCCCTTACAGTTCTTTTAAGCGTTTAAACTTAAATCCAATCATGCCTGTAGTCCTCGGACCAGATGATTTGGGTTAGTTAACACTCCATCACAGTTCTTTTAAGTGTTTAAACTTAAATCCAGTCATACCTGTAGTCCTCGGACCAGATGATTTGGGTTAGTTAACACTGCCTTACAGTTCTTTTAAGTGTTTAAACTTAAATCCAATCATGCCTGCAGTCCTCGGACCAGATGATTTGGGTTAGTTAGCACTCCCTTACAGTTCTTTTAAGTGTTTAAACTTAAATCTAATCATGCCTGCAGTCCTCGGACCAGATGATTTGGGTTAGTTAGCACTCCATCACAGTTCTTTTAGGTGTTTAAGCTTAAATCCAATCATGCCTGTAGTCCTCCGACCAGATGATTTGGGTTAGTTAACACTCCATCACAGTTCTTTTAGGTGTTTAAGCTTAAATCCAGTCATGCCTGTAGTCCTCGGACCAGATGATTTGGGTTAGTTAACACTCCCTTACAGTTCTCTAGTGTTTAAACTTAAATCCAGTCATGCCTGTAGTCCTCGAACCAGATGATTTGGGTTAGTTAACACTCCCTTACAGTTCTCTAGTGCTTAAACTTAAATCCTATCATGCCTGTAGTCCTCGGACTAGATGATTTGGGGTCAGTTAACACTTCACTATAGCCACCTGAGTGTCTAAGTCTAAATCTAATACAACAGCTGCTGCTGGAATATCGTTCTTTGATAAGCCATGATTGAAATTCCTAAGTATATTCGAATTATCCCTGGCTCATGTTGCCCCTTACTAATAGTTCCTCTACATAATATTAAAGCACAAGACATTATAACGAAAGTAAAAGAAAAATTACTTCATTGATTAAAAAAGGAGCAGCTTACAATCTCTGTAGAAAAAAAAAAATAATAATAATAATAATAATCCTATCAGCCTATTCTTTTGCTGGAGGGGTCACATTGTCAGCAGCCTGGCCCATCCGAGCAGCAGCTTCTGGGGCTTGACCCTTGGGCTCAGCAGAAGTCTTCTCTCCCTCCAACCCTTTGCGTTTGTTTTTTTCTGGGACAGCTGGTTTACCCTTATCACCTGGCTGACCAGGGTCTTTGGGGGCATCAAGGGTGGAGGGGGGAGCTTGGCTGACCAAAGCTTGCTCTGAAACCTCTGGAAGCTGTGGAGCAGGAGGCTTCAAACCTGGGAGCTCTCGGATTTCAGGGTCATAATATATGCTCCCAGGTAACCTCAAGGGGGAATCCGAGGGGACCCCAGCAGCATCCAGCGCCTTTTGCCAGGTTATGTCGCAATAATCGTGACTAACCGAGGCAAATTGCTCAGTAAGCTGCTGCCCGGTCTCATCTACCCCGAACTGATACGCCGCCTTCCTTTCAGCTTCAATTGACTCCTTGGCCAGTTGAGCATTTTGTTCGGCTGCTAGGGCGCTCTTTTTAGCTTTTTGGAGTTCAGTTCTGAGACCCCTCACTATCTCCCTTTCAGTCTCCAAGTTGATCTCCGTCATATGCAGCTTTTTGCGCTGCTCCTCGGCTTGGGTCTCGGCGTTCTGAAGGCCGGCTCTGAGGCTGTTCCGTTGATTGGTCATGTCTTTCAGTTGCTCTGACATGTGAGCACAGTCCTCCTTCAACTGACCCAGAGACTTTTCTACCTCAGATTGAGACTGCGCTGCTGCTTGAGCCTGGAGGTAGGACTTCTTATTCCATTCCTCAGCTACGTAAATTTGCTGAGTAATCTGCATGACAGTATTTTCAACATCGAGTAAAGAAGGGAAGCAAAGTCAATTACGAATAAAACCTAAATTAAGAATGAGTATTTACCATGGCCACGTCCCTCTTAAGGGACAAGAAGAGCTCCTTCTGGTTGAAGCGCTTATAGGAGTCCATGTCATGAGGGAGGAGGAGTGGCTGCTGCAGGGCCTCAGCAACGTACCCTGCTCTCCCCCCATCATAGTTGCGGAGGGAGGTGTCCCAAGGAAAGGGAGCGCCATCCAGCTCCAACCTTGGGGACCAAATGCGAGTTCCCCCTCCTCGGCGGACGTCGGCCACAACCACGTCCTCTCGGCTCTCGGTGGAGGAGGCCCTCTTGCTTCGGTGGTCTCGTACCACCTTTTGTTGTTTATTAGTTTTAGGTGGCACAACCACCTCCCTCTCTTCAGGCTCGTATGGCCTCTTCTTCTGCAGGTTTGGTATAGGCTTCAAACCTGGGTCAGAGACCTAGGTAGGCACTGGGGGCAGGGTCACCACCACCTTAGACGTCCCAGCATCCTTGTGCTCGGTCTTTTGGGCCCTTTTCTTCATCATACTCCTTAGGTCCATGTCTTCGTCCGACGAGTCTTCAGGGCTGGCAGCGATCAGAACAGGGTGAATACTTGAATGCTTGTCGATCTCTTCCTCAGCGTCCGAGACCTCTACCACTTGATCTCCCCCTGGAGCTTCCCCCTCGAAATGGAACTGGTCTATTTGCTCCTCAAGTGATGAACTAGAGGATCCAACTCTTTCGCCCTCAACCTCTTGTCCGAGGGGAACCTGTTGAAGGGGTTGAACGAGATGAGGTATGTTCTGAGGGTTTGGATGTGGCACGGGTGGAAGTTCGTGCGAAGCTAAAAAGCCCTTCCAAGACACGTAAATACGGTTGAGGTGGTGATCTCCCTGAGTTATCGCGTTGCCCACCGGTTGGAAATCTTTGGGTTTCGTTTTGTACCCTAAGATGAGGGGAGCCGAGCGGAGTTGTCCGTCCTCGCTAACGAAGATCTCCGACCGCAATAAAAAGTTCAGCGCAACGACGTTGGTGAGGCTGAGCCGAGGAGTAATGTGTGCTTTATCTGTTACAAATCACAGCAAAGTTTGATTAGAAAATTGAAAGCAGCAACACACACAATCAAAAACGGAGCCTAAGCCTACGGTCAGAGTGCCTAAAACTAGTGTCCCACCTGGCTCTCCATGCTTGGTCGGACAGTGAGGGCCGTTATACCACGCGCCCGAGACGATCACGTAGTCGTCCTTTAGCCTTTTGTTGGACTTGGAGAGGCAGGAAATTAGCCGAACAATGTCGGACCGGGATTTTAAATAGTATCCCACCCCTTGTTGGCTGTGGAACTCGTACATGTGCACCACGTCGAGCCAAGTGAGTCCCAATCCTAGGTGATGATTAAGGTCTTCAATTGCTCCTAGGATCCTAAACATATTAGGCGCGCACTGCCAAGGTGTAATCCTATGGTTTCGGAGGTAACTAGTGGTGAGGGGACCCATAGGGATCGTCATTCCTCCCTCCAGGAAAGCAATGAGTGGGATCACCACTTCCCCGGTTTTCCGATCAGTCAGTATTTTCTCGGAAGGACAATACCTCACCCCCACGTTTGGGGGTATGCGGTATGTGGCCCTAAACTTCTCCAACTGGGCAGGACTGTCTACCATGTACTCGAGTTTGCCCATCTTTCTTAAACGGAAAAATGAAAACGTGACGTAGAAGACAGCCGAAGAGAAAACAGATGGCTTGGGGCGACGAAAACTTACAAACACGAAGCTAGCGACCAATCTTTGACCTCGTAGAGAGATTCTTGAGGGCTCTGAGAAGGATTGGGGTCAGCGATGGAGAAAGCTCGGAGCGCTTGGATGCCTGTTCTTGTTGGATAGTATGAAAATTGCAAGGTAAAGGTGAAATGCCAACCTCTGGGATTTTATATGAGGACGAACGAAGGGGCAGAAGTTATTTCGCCCAAATCCCAAGAAAGAACCCTGTCTGTTGGATCAGCAGTCCGCCGTTGGATGCAAAGGACAAGACGCCGCCTGAATTAATTAATGTAGCGCTTTGGGAATACGGAAAACAACTGCAGCAATGATGGAACGCGCACGTCCATATTTACACACGTGCCAGTTTAAATTTTGTCTATTCCCAAGCCAATTACCCCGTGGCAAATCAAAATCCCACTTTTTCTCCTCGGATGTGAGGGAAAAATTGGGATTTTGAGGGGCTATTGTGGGGGGCAAAAGCCCAGATCTGGTAATTGGGCCTGGGGCCCTGTTCTTTATGGCATCCTACGTTCGAAGAGTAAAAGCGGGCTGGAACACTGCTCCTGCAAACCTCGGGCCCTAAGATGGCCGAGAAGTACAGTCCGAGGAGGTGATTCATCTTCCGAAGAGCTTTTACTCCTTGGATGCATATAGTACTGGTTAAATGCGTGTACAGAAGGCCCGAATGCCCTTCCTGGCAACCTAGGTAACAAAAATAAGCTCTGGGCACTCCGGAGGATGATAAGAAGGGAGAAATATCTAAAGGAAAGGCTGCTCCCATCGTATTTAATGCACTGCAACAGCTTTTCTGGCCGCATTTATGTGGAGAAGACCCCTGAACAGTGAAAACCCAGCTACCGCCACTCACAAAGAGCTAAAGTGGGTACATGATGTGACATGCGCTCAAGAGGTTACCTAGATGAGGAACAGGTGGACGATGGAGATGAAGAAAAAAGGTGCTATATAATAAGGTCGATCCCTGAGAAGAGAGGGGGGGGGGGGAAAAGAAAAAGAGAAAGCTTTACTGTAGCTCTGAACGTTGGAATCACTGTTTATTCAATAAGATGTCTCTTCGGACTTTCACCTAAAGGGTCTCAATCGTTATTTTATGCTATTTCTGCCTCACATAACTTAGTCATCCTTAGTTTAATTCTGATCCAGCCCAGCTCTTTCACCCACTCTCTACAAATTCATTGTGCTGGGTTCGTTAGGCCTCTAACCCATCCTTTTTGGGCTTGGGCTACCAAAACGGACCCTACAAATACTTTAAAACATCCATTAACCTCTTTTCCTAATTTTATATAAGAAAAATCATACTATCATAGTTGAGAGATTCCACACCAAAACAAAAATGATATAAGTATATTTTTATTTCGACAACCTATGAACCTAAGAGCATTCTTATCAAGTTTGTAAAAAATTTAGCATTTACTATCTCAAATCTCAATTTTATAACATATAACACCTCACTTTACAACATCTCCTCTATCAAAATTTTTATTTTTTTTAACATTCCATTTAAATATTCTTTATTTATCATTTTTTATTTTTCTTTCTCTCTCCTTTGTCTCTCTCTTTCTCGATTGAATAAAAAAAGTGGGCCCCATTTGAATAAAAAAATAATATGCATTTTACCATTTGGTGAACAGTGTCGTTTCAAATATGAAACCACACTGTTCATTAATGCCAAAATTTTTGGCATTTAAGACTCTTGATGGAGAAAATTTTTGGGTCAAAAATACTAAAAATAGTATCTTTTCGCATTTAAAACCTTTAATAAGAATGCTCTAACTATTCACAACATTTTAATTTTATTATTATTTTGTCCCACCAACCCCCATTTACTTTCATTAATTATTCTGTTCCACTCCCATGACCTAACTATTCTTTTCATTTATTCACATGCCTATCTCTCATTCCAAATCCAAAGTAATTTTTTTTGCCTTTCAAACATATCCTCCCAAACTTGAGTATATTCAACTTGGATAGTCCTATAACATTACTATCAAGTGTGTCAAATGTTAAATATTTGACATTTGACACACTAAATACCAAAAAAGTTCATTCATTAGATGTTTTAAATTTTAAAACTTTTAGTATGAATGAACTATATAGTTTCAAATTTGGAATGATACTTTATTTATTTATTTATTTTTCCTCTCCTAATCTACTGTACACAAAAGTACAATTTTTATTGCATTAAAATGACTTACTTTTGCAACAACGGATACCAATACTATTAATTATCCACTTTAGTAAAGTGTTTATGAAAATTATAAAAACACATGTGCAGTGTTGAGTGTACCACTACCTTTACCTTCACACATTTATTTCCTCTAAGAGCATTCACATCAGTCCGTGTATAAGTGTGTATAATAGAAAAAATGCTCAAATTTACACATTTTTGTTCAAAAACAGCCCACATCAGTCCGTTTAAAATCTTGCAAAATCTTCTAAAATTATCCACATGCTACAGTACCTGTGTAAATTTACACGGGTACTGTAGCATGTGTATATGAATTTTTAATAATTTTTTTCTCTCTCCTCGGTACTGTAGCATGACTTTACTTGGCACTGTAGCACTGTAGCATTGGGTTAAAGAAATGAATATTTTATTTGAATAAATGTGTATAATAGACAAACTAATATGGATGCTTTATAAAAATAAGTGTATAAAATAGAAAAAGTAAATTTTAAACTTGTAAAATGAAAAAAATTTCCAGAATGCTCTAAGAAAGTATATATTTTCTCAGTGATGCGTGTCAATGAAGAGAAGAGGCATAGAGGCAAAAAGAAACAATATAACCTCACGGCTAAGTATGCTATAATATTTAATATTATTTTATTCTCTTTTTCCCTTCTACCTCTCATATGACTGCTGTCTTTCTCCCTTTTCTTTTTGTTTTTTCCTCTTTTCTCTTTGCACTCTTCTCTCTTCTCAGACAACTCTCGTCACTGTCCTCCCTCTTTGGGCATCTCTCCATTCTTTTGTCCCTCTATCTTCGATGGTGGTGGTTGTGATTCCTGAGGATTCAAATGGTGGCGGCAGATCGTGATGGTGCTAGCTGTAGTGGCGGAGGATCGCGGTGGTTGGGTCCGTAAATCCTCCATTTTTTTTTTTTTTTCTGTTTTGAGCTCTCCCTCTCTGCATTTTTCAGCCAAACACCTCAAGTAAATTCATTTTCGCATTGATTAAACCAAAATTTCTTTATTTTGGGTTGATTTTTGGTGATGGCAGGCTAGGTCATGGGCTATGTTACACACGGACACGAACACGGGAATACGATAATTTAAAAAAAATAAAGACACGACACAACGAGAACAGTTAAATAATTAATTATATTTTATATTTAGGCATATTTTATATATATATATATATATATATATATTTTGATAAACATTTTATATATGTTACCTTGTGTGTATAAATATATATTATATATTACCTTGGTAAAAATGATTCTATTGATTATGATAATTTAACCTATGGTGATATTTTAAGCACTATTAAAAAACTTGGTATTAATATGTGCAATGATGAAAAACTGTTAAAATACCAATTAAAAATAAAAAGAAAAGCTAAATATGAAATGGGTAATTTTTGTGAACAATATGGTTTGCCCCCAATTGCTCCTTCTCGGCAAAAGGGTAAAAAACATGATAAAAGTCACAAGAATTATAAAAAACACAGAACTAATTTTAATGATTTTTATGCTAAAAAGAAAAATATTTCTAAAAAATATGTTAACCAAAGATCTGGAAAAGGTAAATGTTTCAACTGTGGAAAACCTGGTCATTTCAGTAAAGATTGCAAACAAAAACCTGGTAAACTGAAAAACAAGTTTAACATGTTAAACATTGGAAATAATGATCAAGAAGAATTATTCAGAATCCTTGAATCAAACAATTCGTCTGATTCCTTGGACAATGATTTTTCTTCTTCATCTGATTCTTGCTATCAATCTGCTGATGAATCTTCTGATTCTCCTAATATTAAACTTGGTTGTAAAGATTCATGTTGTAATGTTATTAACTCTGTTAACACTCTCACTAAAAGTGAAGAAAATGAAAATTTGTTGATTAAATTGATAAGTCAAATTGAAAACCCTGATTTACAAAAAGATTATTTGGATAAATTTAAGAAAAACTTGTTAAAAGAAGAAACTAGTAAAAAACTTAAATCAACCATAAGTTTTGAAGAAACTTTGGAAAGATTTAATAAAAAGAAATCTAAAGACTTAACTATTAACGATCCCCAACTTGAAATTAATATTGTTAAACAAGAGATAAGTGGATTAAAAAATGACTTTCAAAACATAAAAAGTGATAACCATATTCTTAAACAAGAAATGTTGATGTTAAAACTTGATAAAAATATTGATCAAAATAAATCTGATAATGAAAGCAATTTAGAACCGTCCGGTATGGCGGTAATCCGTCCAAGGTGGCGGTAGCAACAAGTAGTATAATGAACATAAAGTTAACTGAAAATACTTCTTTATTGAAAGTAGAGTTAAACACTTACAGTAGTAGTAGTGAATACAAGATCTCAGAACAGATTAACAGTTACAAAGCTTGAACTAGTCCTAGTTACAAGGCTTGTAGGGAAAGTAGTAGTAGGAATAAGGTGAACAAGGTAGTAGTAGATAACAGAGAACTCTCTCAAAGAAGGCTTCTAGGAAAGGAAACTCTCTCTAGAAAGAATTCTAACAAAAAAGTTCTGATTTTAACTTAAGGGACAACCCCCCTTAAATAGGCAGAATTCTGAACAGTAAAAGTAACATGAACAGTAACATGAATAGTAAAAGTAACATGAACAGTAACATGAACAGTAAAAGTAACATGAACAGTAGAGGCATGTCAAAGGAAGATTCGGAATATTTGAAAGCAGTCTTGAAAGCATGAATAATCTTCTTTTCAGGACCTTGGAAACATGAAGAATCTCCTTTTCAGGATATTATTCTAGCATGGTAGTCAACAGTAGCAGTAACTTTTGACCATTGTGCAGGCCGGGCAAATAGGGTGAATCAATTAATCTTGAGCTAAATCATCAGCATCATCTTCATCATGTCCAAACCACTCTTCATTGTAAGGGTAGTAAGGATCTTTTGTAACAGAGGCTTCAGAGGACCGTTCATCATCTGAATCAGCTTTCTCTACTTTTAACATTTTAATGAGAGCATTTAATGCTTCAGGGTCTTTGCGGATTTCATCCAAAGGAGAACGCACTTTTCTAGGTTTAGCAGATGATTTAACAGATTTAGAAGAGGAAGCAGGTGCATCTAGGACAGGGGATTGATCATGTGAACAGTCTTTAGCAATAGGGAGAGCAACAGGAGATGTAGAATCTCTGAAAATTGTAGCAATAATTTTCTGAGTATGAGGGAATTTACCCCACCATTTCACATACCAACGTCGTGAGAGAATATCACCATCTTTTTCATACTGCCATTTTAATATCCAAGGTATCTTGAAGCTTTTAACAAAGTGAAGCAAAGGAGAGAACTTAGCCCCATGAGCATCAACCTTATAAGACTTCTTGAAACATTCAAAAGCATTAAGTAATGGTTCAGGAAATATGTCAATAAGAGGGCCATATTGAATTCGTCCTATTGATAGAGCCATACAATTTGCTGATAAATTTCCTGATGTTATCACTGATAAAACTCAGCTCCAAAGATTTCTTGGGTCATTGAATTATGTTGCTGATTTCTACAAGGATATGAGGAAACAATGTAAGCCTCTTTTTGATCGGCTAAAAAGCAACCCTCCATCTTGGTCTGATGTCCATACTTCTCTTGTTAAACAGATCAAATCTCATGTTAAGACATTGCCGTGTCTTGGTATTCCCACTGTTGGTGCTTTCAAAATTGTTGAAACCGATGCCTCTGACATTGGTTATGGTGGTATTCTGAAACAGAGAGTTTCCCCTGAGTCTCCTGAACAAATTGTCCGTTTCTATTCTGGAATCTGGAATAATGCACAGTTAAATTATAGTACTATTAAAAAAGAAATTTTATCTATAGTACTATGTATTTCAAAGTTTCAAAGTGATTTGTTAAACCAAAAGTTTTTGTTACGTATTGATTGCAAAAGTGCTAAGTATGTTATTGAAAAAGATGTTGAAAATATTGCTTCAAAACATATTTTTGCCAGATGGCAAGATATTTTAAGTGTTTTTAATTTTGATATTGAATATATTAAAGGATCTCAAAATTCCATCCCTGATTTCCTTACCCGTGAATTTCTGCAGTGTTCCAATGGCAAGTAGAAGGTCGAAAGACAAGACACCTGCCACTGTTAATCCAATTGTTAAAACTGAGTCTGTTTCCTCTTTGGACATTGTTAACCGTTTCACACCACTAGGTACTATCCCTAAGCCCAATTACTCCTCTGTTCTTGCCTCATGTTATGATCCTTATGCTATAACCCCTGTTAACCGACCTATTAAGACTGTTTTCCCCAAAAGCTCCAACGTCCCTCAATACATCAAAAAACAATATTTTCAAAACATGTTTTATATTGAACCCAACAGAGCCTCAATTTCTGATCCTCTCAAACTTGCTAAAAGCTATTTCCCTCCAAGATTTCACTGGATCCCTGAGCATAAAGATAAGAATTTAAATTATTATTCTGATCTCTTGCGTAATGAGAAATCTATCATTATTAACACCATTTCTGACAAAGTTGATACCTCCAAAATTATTTACCACAGTATTTACATTGTCAATGTTATTAATGAAGAAAAATGGGGACCTTCCCCCAATTTTACCAAAACAATGCCCTCTTCTCCCATCCCCTATTCCTATTATGATTACATCACTGCTTGGTCAAGATTTATGCTTCACCAGAATGAAAATATGTCTCATTCCTGGTTTGTTAACTTTGATAAAAATTTCACTGGTTCCCTGCCTCTTTGGTTCATCCGTTGGTGGTCTCAATATGGCCCTCTTATTGCCATACTTATCCATACTTGTTGGCAGGTAAAATCCTGACGTAATCTTGCTTTCATTTACTTTTTTACTAGTTTCTTCTTTTAACAAATTTTTCTTAAACTTATCCAAATAGTCTTTTTGTAAATCAGGGTTTTCAATTTGACTTATCAATTTAATCAACAAATTTTCATTTTCTTCACTTGTGCTTTCATTTATCTTGCTCACATTACTTTCAACATATATCATACTGTGCTTCCGTCTCTCCCCTTCAGCTGTGCGTCCCCTTCCCCCTTTGTGGTATCAGAGCCATTCTTTTCTGGCCGGTGATAGTGTTGTTGTGTCTTTGTACCTTGTCCATGCTTGTCCGAACCTTTAGTGCTCCGTTGTTGTGTCCCCTTCTTACCGTCGTTGGCGCCACCCTAGGTGTAAAGTGAATTCCCAGAACCTAACTGTAAGGCCCGTTTGAGCCAAGAGAGGGCGTGTAGGGCATGTGTGTGGTATAGGGTTGCTTAGGGTATGTGTTACGAAATGCAACGGTTGTGAGAAAAACATGATAACTGAGTGTTAAAACTAGGATAGTATGGATAAGTTGTGGAGATCCAACTCCTCTATCAGCTCCAGGACTGGTTGTCCTCCTGATATTGTAAATGAAGAAGATCACACTGTTGAAGATAATGAGCTTCCTGATTTCCGAAAATGGAACATTCCCAAAGTTGATACTAAAACTATTTACAAAACTAGTTGGGCTGAAACCACTTTTCATCCCGTTTACAAAGTGAGAACTGTTGAACAAATATATTCTATTTCGAAAATTCATGAAAAATGTTGCTTGTTTTCCAAAAGAAATATTAATGATTTCATTGCCAAAAAATAAAGTTATTTGCATATTGGTATGGTTCAAGTTGCTATTAAACCACTCACCCGAAAGGGTATCAATGCTTCTGTTCTCATGTGTCTGCGTGATGCTAGATTTAAACACTTTAAAGACAGCATTCTTGGTATGATTACTGCTTCTTTGCATGATGGTCCTGTTTATTTTAACTGTTATCCTGATCTTACTCTTGCTTTAGATGATCCTAATATTGTTAAAGCTTTGACTCTAAATATTGCTTCTTCTGGTTATATCATGGATGAAGGTAGTAAACCTTTTGCTTTGATCTATCGCATTTATTACAGATTGTTGGGTACTCAGTTAAATCCTGGTTGTTTAAATCATAGAGAACCTTCTGGTAAAACTATGTTAATTCAATGTTCAACTCCTGATGCTAAAGTTCAAGTTCCAAAAATGATTCAATGGCAAGATATCAAGCCTCCTACTGAATGGTTGTTGGAACAAGAATCCCCTATTCCTAAACCTGTTTTTGATGAGCTAGATCTCACAAATATTCAACAATATCTTGATGGTACTGTTAAAATAAGTTTTCAAAATATTCAACCACCTTTGAGGATCAACGAAGGAAGACATTCCTTTGCTGGATCTGAAAGTATTTCGAAAAGAGATCAAGATCTCAATGATTTTTTGCAAAAGAATTTTGAAAAACCTTCTGATTTAAAATTAAAAGGTGTTTCAAGTGATAAATCCCAAATCAGCTCTGTTTACTATTCTACTAAACCTGAATCTTCCTCTCCATATGGCAAACCTGCCAATGAAGATGATTCAGATACTGGATCTATTTGTCCATCTGATTCTGATTTTCCTCCTATTGACAATAATGTTAACCGATTGAGAGTTTTGACCATTTTAAATGAAAATTTTGAAATTGATATGGTTTCTTTGTTCAATGAGTTCATGCTTCCAAAAAATAGACCTAAAAGGAAATATTTCCAAAATAATTTTGCTCAGTCTGAAAAAGACCGTGTTAAAAGAAAATGGAAAGAGAAAATGCTTCAATTGAAAAAGCATATTTTGTTCTTTGATTTCCTTGAAAATTATTATGTTTCAAAAGATGAAGTTGCAAAAAATCATTTGAATATGATAAAGAAATCAAATTTTGTTAAAGATGACAAAACCATTGTCAGGTCTAGTCATCCACCTCTTGATACTATTTTGGTAACTGTTGACAAAACTGATGTTAAAGCTACTCCTTTCAAAATTGCTGATGATAAAACTCCTATTGTTAGTCTTATTGAACAAAACAATTTTACTAATGAGTCTTTGCATATTATTGGTCAACAGCTTGAAAGTATTGAAGAAAAAATTGTTGAAAAAACTGTTTCTATTGAAAAACCTGCTTCTGTTGAAAAATTCATTTCTGTTAAGACTGAAAAGCCTTTGATTAATTTGCCCAGTTTTGATAACAAGTTGAAGTTTAAAACTTCTCAATCCAAAACTCTGGATACTGTTGAAAAAATGCTTGCTGATTTAAAAGTTAAAACTGAGGGTACTTCCACAAGTACTCATACTGCTTGCACTATTTCAAGAAATGAAAAAGAAATTGTTTCTGATGAAGATACAGATTTTGATACTGTTTCTTCTGTTTCTGCTAAAAAGGTTTTTGAAGATGATTTCCCAAAAATCAAAAGATTTGTTGGAAGTTCTTCCAAGCCCATGTTTCTTACAAAAAATTGATATTCAAAACCTACTCCTCCTGATATTCAGTTTGAAGAAAGACCTTTTCAAACTCAGTTTTCTGTTTCTGCTGATAAAATTTATGAATGGAATATTGATGGTTTTTCTGAACAAGAAATTATTAACAAAATGGGACATATGTCCATGGTTGGTATTGCTTATCAAAATAATCATGATTTTGATCAGCCTGAAATTGTTGACTTGCTTGCTACTGGTTTTTCTAGTACTCTTCGTGGTTGGTGGGATTCATATCTCACTGAAGATTCTAGAGACTCTATTAAACATGCTATTAAAAAGAATGATGAAGGTTTGCCTATTTTTGATGATCGTATTGGTCGAGGTATTCCTGATGGTGTTAATACCTTGATTTATACTATTATCAAACATTTTGTTGGTGCTCCATCTAATATTTCATCTCGAATTTCTGATTTACTGAATAATTTGAGATGTCCTACTATGTCTGATTATAGATGGTATCAAGATATTTTTCTTTCCAGAGTGATGCAGCAGAAAGACTGTTACAAACCTTATTGGAAAGAAAAGTTTATTAACGGTCTGCCTCCTATCTTTGCTCATAAGGTAAAACAAGAATTAATTGGTAAAAATGATTCTATTGATTATGATAATTTAACCTATGATGATATTTTAAGCACTATTAAAAAACTTGGTATTAATATGTGCAATGATAAAAAACTGTTAAAATACCAATTAAAAAATAAAAGAAAAGCTAAATATGAAATGGGTAATTTTTGTGAACAATATGGTTTGCCCCCAATTGCTCCTTCTCGGCAAAAGGGTAAAAAACATGATAAAAGTCACAAAAATTATAAAAAACACAGAACTAATTTTAATGATTTTTATGCTAAAAAGAAAAATGTTTTTAAAAAATATGTTAACCAAAGATCTGGAAAAGGTAAATGTTTCAACTGTGGAAAACCTGGTCATTTCAGTAAAGATTGCAAACAAAAACCTAGTAAACTGAAAAACAAGTTTAACATGTTAAACATTGGTGATAATGATCAAGAAGAATTATTCAGAATCCTTGAATCAAACAATTCGTCTGATTCCTTGGAAGATGATTTTTCTTCTTCAACTAATTCTTGCTATCAATCTACTGATGAATCTTCTGATTCTCCTAATATTAAACTTGGATGTAGAGATTCATGTTGTAATGCTATTAACTCTGTTAATACTCTCACTAAAAGTGAAGAAAATGAAAATTTGTTGATTAAATTGATAAGTCAAATTGAAAACCCTGATTTACAAAAAGACTATTTGGATAAGTTTAAGAAAAATTTGTTAAAAGAAGAAACTAGTAAAAAACTTAAATCAACCATAAGTTTTGAAGAAACTTTGGAAAGATTTAATAAAAAGAAATCTAAAGACTTAACTATTAACGATCTCCAACTTGAAATTAATATTGTTAAACAAGAGATAAGTGAATTAAAAAATGACTTTCAAAACATAAAAAGTGATAACCATAATCTTAAACAAGAATTGTTCATGTTAAAGATTGATAAAAATATTGATCAAAACAAATCTGATAATGAACAAGATGAGCACATAGATGGAGATGAATCCAGTCAACAGGCTCTTCTTTCTGATAAAGGTAATATTGTTGATGATCCTCAACTTGCTCTTGTTAATAACATACTTCCTCCAAAATGGTTCACAAAAGTTAAAATTGTTATTGCTGATGATTATTGTTTCACTATTATTGCCATGATTGATTCTGGTGCTGATAAGAATTGTATTCAGGAAGGATTGATTCCTCCAAAGTATTTTGAAAAATCAACTGAGAAAATGGTTTCCGCTAATGGTTCTCAAATGAAGATTAAATATGAATTGAATGATGCTCATATTTGTCATGATAATGTCTGTTTCAAAATACCTTCTGTTCTTGTCAAAGATTTGACTGATAAAGTAATTCTTGGTCTGCCTTTTATAAATGCTCTGTATCCTTTTCTTGTTGAACATGATGGAATTACTACTGATCCTTTTGGACAGAAAGTAAAATTTGAATTTGTTTCAAAGCTTGAAATTGATATTAATAATGCTTTAGATCTGTCTTATGATTTTCCTGCTAATGAACCTGTTCATGAACCACGAATGAGTTTGTACTTCACAAACGATTTTCAAGGTGATGCTAGTAGTGCCAAACTATCGATTGTTGCCACTCGCCTTAATATTCTTAATGATTCTTTGCAGGAATCAAGCAATGATGCGAGGATAAATACCACTAATAAGTGGGATAATAATAGTATTTGTAGTTATACCACTAGTAAGTGGATTATTATGGCTCCCTCGACAGAGAGGAAAAACAAGGGAAAAGCTCCTGCACATGATTATTCCCAAAATAAAATGCATGAAGGCGTATCTTCTGGAGTAAAATCCAGTGGATCAACATCCCTTCAAGAGTATGTCCCGGCAACGGTGACGTATTCTAGTGGTGATATGGCAATTGCTCTACAGGAAGTTTTATCTAAAGAATTACAATTCCATAATGAAACCTATTCAGAACTTCCAGATTCTATTAAATTTATTCTTGATAACCTTCAAGCTTCCTTTGTTGAAAACCACCATAATCTTTTTAAAAGAACTCTCAGAGCCCTTGAAACCCACCTTGTTAATCTTACTGTTCAAAATGAGGCTTACAGGAGCCACTATGCCGACCTTGTTTCGGAAGATAACCTTGTTTCAGAAAATGACCTTGTTTCAGACCTTGCTTCCTTAAATAACCTTGTTCCAGATAATAATCCTGATCCAGAAAATGAGGCTTTTAGAAGCCATCTCAAAACCTACATTAGTCAACTCTTTGGCAAAGAGGATATCCATTCAAAGGATAGAATGACTTTAATGGGCACTGATTATGCTAGATTGAGTCTTAAGACCCAATCTATGTTAAGAAGTGTTGTTGCCAACTTGCCAACAGATATACGATTGCGTATTCTGAGAAGCAAGGCTATGTTTAGGTCTTTTGACCTATGGTTCGAATATTTCAAAACACTTGTTACAACTGCTGTTCCTGATCCTGCTAATTCAGATGATATTAGTGATATCCTTGATCAAACTGATTGGAAAAAACACTTTGGAACCAGTCTCAGAGTGTATGAAAAGAAACACCCATTTCCTGGTCTCTTAATTAATTATGATAGTTCATTTGTTGCTGATGATTCAGAAGATAATGATGATAGGGATCCTAACTGGCTTTCCCAAATGTTTGAGTATGGCTTTATCAGACTCATAAAATTAACAAGTCTTGACCAAGCCAGCCAGCTTCCACAAATCATTCAGACTGCTATTAAAAATGTTGAAAGTCCTTCTGTTTCTATCAGATGCTGGAGCACCTTGCCAATATGGGAAAGAGATAATTGGATGAATGTCCAGCCATCAAAACATCTCATTCTCATTAATGGGTACACCCACCAGGGACAATGGTATGAAGGAGATTCTCACTTATCCTTCCAAAGCCCCTATGCTCTTGCTGAGTGCTGGCGGAACTATTTCAATAATCAAATTCTTGAAGTCATTCAAAACCTGTGGAAACATTATCATTTCATAGGAAGTACAGAAAGAATTTTTGTTTTTGGACCCAGGCCTTATGCTCCTGCCATCACTCATATGCACATAGCAGATTATTGTAATCCAAGAAGTTTTATCACTTCAGGGAAAACTCCAGAGTTCGAGCCACTGCTATACTGCGGATCTTGCAATCAGTATGTTGTTTACAATAAGCATGGATGCAATAATGATCCTCCATGGGATCCATTTGATGATTACTCATCCGATGCTCCTTCTACTGATTAAATTTGTGGCACTATTGTTCTCACTGATAAAGTTGTTTTCTTGATACTCCCACTATCAAGAACTGTTTTAGTCAAGATTCTACTGACCTCTTGCAGCTTATTATTGATTGATTGGTTTTCTATTTTCCTGTGCATTGCCATGCGTCTGACAAAGTTGGGGTTCTTTTGTGACATGTTTCTGAAGTCTCCCACTCATGGTAAACAAGATGACAACATAGTGGCTCAAGGAATCTACGTACTATTATTCTTGTAGCCATAATGCTCCTACTCCTACATGCTCATGCCCTATTACTTGTTCTTTTGCTTTTTGTCATCTCCAAGTCAGAAGCCCTTCTTTTGACTATGCCAAATTTGCTGGAGACTTTAAGGCAAAAAGTGGAAAAAATCACTGTTCACTTTTTACTGTTCACGGATTACTGTTCACGGATTACTGTTCACCGATACTGTTCACTTTTTACTGTTCATGACACTGTTCACTCCGAATTTTGCCTATTTAAGGGGGGTTGTCCCTTAAGTTAGAATCAGAACTTTTTTGTTAGAATTCTTTCTAGAGAGAGTTTCCTTTCCTAGAAGCCTTCTTTGAGAAAGTTCTCTGTTATCTACTACTACCTTGTTCACCTTATTCCTACTACTACTTTCCCTACAAGCCTTGTAACTAGGACTAGTTCAAGTTTTGTAACTGTTAATCTGTTCTGAGATCTTGTATTCACTACTACTACTGTAAGTGTTTAACTCTACTTTCAATAAAGAAGTATTTTCAGTTAACTTTATGTTCATTATACTACTTGTTGCTACCGCCATCTTGGACGGATTACCGCCATACCGGACGGTTCTAAATTGCTTTCATTTACTTTAATTATTTACTTTAAATTATTTTGTTATATACTTGTTGCCAAGTTCTACTGCCTTATAGATCAAAGTAAAAATATATATATATATATATATATATCACCTTGTGCGTGTATATATATATATATACATTTTTATATAAAAAAAAAAAAAACTCAAACAAAATAAGCATATGATTTTTCCAATAAAATAAAGTAAATAAATTATTCTAAGAATTTAATTGTTATTAAAATATAATTAGTAATGGTCTTTTTGTAAATAAAAGAAAAAAAGTGGGGCAAAAGTTTCCTCCCACTAACCTTTTCCATTTCCCAACCCACTCAGCCTACACTATTTACTTCTCCTCTCACCTGACAACGTTTTCTTCTTTTTCTCATTTCCAACGTTCCCACTTCCCACGTCTCTTCAATCTTCAGTGGCTCAGGTTCTTCAGTCTCTTTTCTCCTCTTTTTTCTCTTCTTCTTCTTCTGTATTTTCTCTCTCACACCGGCTCTGCTTCATGCCTTCATCTCGTTCTTTTTTTTCTTTGTTTTTTTTCCTTTCTTTTTCATCACCTCTATAGAAGATCCAGTGGCAGTGATTTTTCTTTTTATTTTTTAAGAGGGAAAGAAGCCCAAAATGCGTGATTTCGGCCGAATTTTTCTCTTCAATCTGTGATTTTCTATTTTTTTCTTCACTGCTGGCGTGTCGGACGCGTCGAAACCGCGTCAGAGCCGTGTCGGCTCCACGTCGGCTCGTGTCGGAGAAACGAAAAAAAAAAGAGGACACTCGCCGGACACCGGAATCCGGCGAGTCGTACCCGTTCCGGTGTCCGACAAGTGTCCGACACCGACACGACGCCAAAAATGGCGTGTCCGTGCAACCTAGGTCGTGGGTTTGTTTGATTAATGGGTTGTGGGTGGTGGCTATGGCTTGGCTTTGCTGGGCTGATTATCTATTGATTTGTGTTTGATGTGTTTGGTAACTTGGTTTGATACTGAAATGTTTTTTTTTTTTTTTTTTTTTAAGGTTATATTGTTTCTTTAAGCTGTGAGCGTGTGAACTCTGACATGGCGTGCCCGGCGTAAAAACACTGGTTTTACGCCAGTTCCGGACCCAATATTTTCTCATTAAGAAAACCGCAGTGTACCTTACCTTCAGGCCTTTATTAGTTTGACTTCTCCCTCATACAGTCATATTCCTTACTCTTTTCCACTCTCCCACCTATATACTTATTCCTTAACACTGCAAAGCCAGCCCTGTTCTCTGTGCTCCACTCCATGGCCGAGATTCTCTCTCCTCCAATCTCGCCCATTCTCTTGCTTGCTCGTCTCCGCCAGTACTGTGAACTTAGATTTGTGAAGATGTACTGGCAATGCATGAGAAGAAGACGTAAAAAACGACACCTTTGCCAAAATGGTATTTTCCCATGACATTGTTATCTCTTCCTTCAAGTCTTTTATTTAAAGCCATATTCTGTTTTTTTTTTTCCTCTAGTTGGTTGTTCTAATTAGTGTGATCTTTTGCAGGAATTTGGAATGGGATGGTTAGGAAAGATTTACAAGTAAGTTTACAAATTATTCTTTAACAAAAAAATAGAAATAAAAATTTGTTTAAATCGAAAAAAGTAAATAATTGTGCCCTCTAATAGTTAAATCAACAATTTTATTTCGTCATTAATAATATAAAACATAAATAATTTTATTGATTTATAATTTTATGCCAATAACACATGTTCTATATGGCTTTGGTTTCTTAGATGCATATTCCTTGGCTTATGCTTGTATTTAAGTAGTCAATTGTTCTTTAGTTTTAGAGGATTGGGTGTTCTGTTGTAATTTATCAATGCGAAATTTTAATTTATCATAACTAAAGACTTAAATTTGCGTATTCTAGTATTCTTAACCAGTTCTTTATTTTAAAATTTTGCAACCAAATGCTTTTTGAAAGTTTCTTTAACAAAGCATATAATCCGCTACTAGTTTTGCTAAGGAATCACTTTAGGTTGATAAAACCTGGTAATATTGCTCCTTAAACTAGTATGAAACTTTTAAGTTATATGTTAATTAGTATGATTTAGAAGCTTTGATGTTGCTTATATACAATACAGACTAACCACACAGTCTTTTCCCATGAGTAAAGCAACCATATTTCTACTAGCTATGCTCATTTGATCAAACTTTTGTTACCTTTTTTTTTACTTTTCCCCTTTTTGCAACAACAAATTTTGTAAAAGGAATATTAGAAAATGAAATATTTCAAATATAGTCTTATCAAGGTAATAATTGAGAGTATATCATAGTGGTCAAAGATTATGTTAAGAATAATTTGCAATAATTTTATACCAAGTATCCCAAGCATTTTATCATGGCGAAAAGACAAAATTAGTCAAATCATAGACATAAAAATTGAGAAATATACACAATATAAACTTTCTTTTGTGGTAAAAAAAATGAAAATTTTGAAGCCTCAAACCTTGACAAAAGCAAACTTTCATAAATAAAAACAATGATGATATTTTAGGATGAGGTCATTTATTTTATATATACACCATAAAATTTAACCTATAATGTATACTCCATGATGATTGTTCTTTATAGCAATTGGTTTTGGTGTAGATAAGGTTTAATAATAAGAGGTTTTGCTAGTTAAGCTAACTAGAACTCACTAGATGAGATCATTTTAGATAATAATTTTTTTTTTCATTTATGGGATAATTTTTAGGTTTACACAAGGAAGCTAGAGATGCGGTCATGAGAGACTATCTCAATTTATTATCACTTCCTTCCCTAACAAGGATTTCTTAATTTATTATTTGTAAACATAAATGAAAACTTAATTAATTCTAAAGAGAAGAATACCTTATCAACGTAACTAAATTTATAAGAAGTTCAAGAGAAAGATTTGAATCCAAGTTCTTTACCTAATGTTCAAACACATATGTAATAACTTCAATTTCTTGGAAAAGCTAGAGCTTCACCTAATGTTCAAATGATGATATGGGATTCTTTTTTTTTTTTTTTCCTTTTTCTGCATGATTTATTTATAACGGGGGCTGAATCTTGAATCTTTATCTGTGATGAATAAAGCAGCCACCAAAATTATAAGGGTCTGGAATTAATAATGAGAAGACCATGATCACACACTTCAACTTATAGTATATGTATACTTTTGGGCTTTTGGCTGTTAACATTTGGATTCTGTGTTATGATCAAGTCAAGACAGTTATGATAATTTTAAAAGTCATATTTGGAGTTTTGGACCAATGTATTTGGTGTGGCAGACTTAGGATTTTTTTTCCTGGGGCATGATTTATCTGAATAGGATAGATATATTTCTATTATGAAGAATTTCATTCTTCTATTTAAAGAAAGAAAGAAAAAAAAAAAAAAGTCACAAGGATACAAGATATTTGATGACTTTTACTCCAGAAAGATAAATGGACTAATGGCATAGTAAAGTTTATTAGAATATTCAAAACCTAAAATTTTTAAGCTATTAGGTAAAGAGTCTTAATTAGTAATATTATATGAAGCTATGGAATTTCTCAAAATCACAGCCACCGAAGCTGCTTGGGTTTGGCAAACATGGCAGAACTTTATTCAAAACCATTGCTGAGCTGGTGATAGTGTACCAGAAGAAAAGGAAATTCTCCGGCCACCTTCTCAGGAAGTTGCGCTTTTTCCCCGATCTCAGGGTGAATCATCCGTTCGATCCTGTTGAGAATGTGACTCGCCGTGAATTTCTTCGTGGCAAGAAAACAGATCTGTTACATATGAGGTATCATTCTGTAAGTTTTTAATTATTTTGCAGATTTCTTTTTATATATACAATATCTATTTATTGTTTTTGTCTATCACATCTTTTTTGTATTATTGCTTATAATTAGATATGTATGTTGTTACTATTTTCTTAATCACAAAAGTAATTTGTTTAAATATATCCAACATAAGGTACATGGTGGTTAAGCTGGTGAAGACCTATTTCAAAAAACAAATTGGGAACAAGGGTAGTTATGTTGATTTCATGCCAGACAGTTTCAAGCTGCTCTTTTCTGCCATTTTCACTCAGCATGCAGTTTTAGATCATTCAAATATGCAACTTATGCATCCAATATTTTACGGTTCTGACGACCGCAAGAGATTTCTAAATGCTGTCATTGATCTAAAGGTAAGATGTCACAATTTTTTCTATTATAATACCTATCTACATTGTTCAACGTATGGACTACATGACTGGCATGCTTGCATTCTCATTTCTGGTCCTTTACGTGAATTATATGATGATGATAGGAACAAATATCATAACAATGTTAACAGTTTTTCAGAGTATTTAAGGAATCTATATGAGCATTTTCATGGCAAAAATAGAGTATGATATGAATGTATTTCTTTTTTGGTATTGCAATACCAAAAAAGAAATACATTCATATCAGAATTTTGTTGCAATTGCAATTGCAACAAAACTGACTTTTCTATTTTGTTGCAATTGCAACGTACATAAATTGACTTTTCTATTTGTATTGCAGGCTACAGAGCACTCAGATGTTAACAAGGATATGAATAGCTTGTTTCCAAAATTTTGTTCAAAATTGCTTGATGCAATCTTCCGTGGGCTTCATAGGCAGGAAGTTCACCTTGGAGGCAAAAATTTAGTAGATATTCTATTTGCTAATCCATATGACTCTACCAAAAGTTATAGGTTTGTCTAATGCTTTGTTACTAGTGTAAATATGAATTTTTCTAAATTTAATCGTATAATGACAAGCTATCTTCTATTGTTACTTATTACTAATGTTCTCCATTAAAAACCATTTAATTTGTTTCTATTTTGTTGCAATTGCAATGTACATAAACTGACTTTTTTATTTGTATTGCAGGTTTCAGTGCACTCATATGTCGACAAAGATATGAATAGTTTGTTTCCAGAATTTTGTTCAAAATTGCCTGATGCAATCCTCCGTGGGCTTTATAGGCAGGAAGTTCACCTTGGAGGCAAAAATTTAGTAGGTATTCTATTTTCTAATCCATATGACACTAGCAGAAGTTATAAGTTTATTTAATGATTTAATGGTCTAGATTCTACCATGTCAACATGGCACTAAACTAACAATATTCTTAAAATAATGTTACAAACAAAATAATGAAGATATTGTTAGTGGAATGTTAACATGGTAAAATCTAGACCATTAAATCATTAAAGAATTGTTAAGATTTAAGGAAATCTATTTGGTAGAGTACCCTGGAAAACCTACAAGATCTGAATCCAAAAATTATATATTTAACACCTTTAATGTAGAAGGTTTTTTTTAGTGTTTTAGGTGCTAAAATAGCATTTTAGCTATTTTAACACGTTTGATGTGAATGGCATAGGAGAAGTTGTTGGTTTTTTTATTTTTTGAGAATCAAGTTGTTGGTTCTTGGATCAAAGAGAACTAGAGAGGACCTGCTCAACTTCTGAAGAGGCAAAAATGGTTTGCAACTTTGGTTTTTCTATTTCCTCGGTCTATTGGGTCAAAACAGAATGTGTAAACTATGATTAAGAAATACAACTGACGGGTTATTCTTAATTGGTCCTTTCGTAATAGAAGGTTATAGGAGTAATGTGTTTTTTTAGTTTTGGTGAAAGAAATACAACAATTTCGTTGTTCTTTCATATTGAATATGTTTTAAACTTTTAATGAATTAGAAGTTGTCTTCATTCAGAGGTTACTAAATATGATTGCAAGGTTTGAACAGTGTTTCTGCATTTTCAGCCAAATTGGTTTTAGATGAAATATTTGTTCACCATTTGTTCATCATTGATTCAATTATTGTATTACTCTTAAGGAAGTGTGCACCTTGGGCTTGTCTTCACTTGTATAAAATGGATTAAAAAAAAGAATTTAAAAATTTATAGATTTATAATTAGAGAATTCCAACCCTTGATTTAAAATCTAGATTCAATTATATATATCCAGACATGATTGTTATCTCCATTTAAACGTGAAATGTGGTGAGGGGTTATTATCCTTGAATTTGTTATATAACTTGATGTTCCAATCTAATTAGATAGATCCTTTACTCTTAATTGTTCTCTCATATATGCTATATCCACATTCCTCATAACTGCCATATATAGTGTGCATTTGGACGGGGCGTTTTCCTTAATTTGTGCATTTTGCTTTTTTTAGTGGGTCTTATGGGTACTGTTTATGGACCACCAAACTCAGCAAAATGCAGATTTCTAGGTAAATTTGGGTGCCACAACATTATTCACACCTTTAAAAATTATTTGACTAGAGTGTTTTTAGTGATAAATTTTCAATTTTCAGCAAATAAGCGATATCTAAACATACCTATATAAGTCGTCAGATGAAATTTAGAAAGTGTTAAAACGGTAATCTGGTTTAGTTGATGATTAAAATATTTACATTTTTTTGCATAATTGGTGAATAAGTGTAGAGACAATTTCGCACAATCGCTGAACTGGAATGTTCGGATTTGTGTTAATAAAAGTGGTGTTCAGTGATCACTACTTGCCATTAAAAAAAAATTGATAAATTTTAACATTACTCCTGTTCTTTCCACGGAAATCACTGCAGATGTCTATATGGTATATACATTATAACTGGACTAGTTTGGATAAATTATCAGGAGGCACAAACAGTAAAGAGTAGACCGAAGTTTAAAATTTTCATATTCGAAAGCTTCTTTCGAGGTTGTAGGTCATCTTCAATCTTCATAGTGGCTTTCGATCATCTTGCATTTTCAAACCAAACTGAAATGCTGCATTTGGCATTGCTTCTTTCTGCTCATTGAATTTGTAATTCCTTCTCTATCTCGAAGTCCCACCAATGAAGACGACCTTTGCCTGTTCAAAAGCATTTTAATACAGTATATAAGCATCAAATATTATGTTACCAGTCACACTAGCCAAAATTTTTTTTTATTAGATATATTTTGGGTTTTTTTTTTTTTATAGTTGGGCCCCCTCTTGAAAAGTTTTAAGCCCCCTTCCATATTAGCCTATACAGCCCAGCCTAGCCCAACCCAAAAAAATTTAAACATATCACCCATTTCAAGTTTATAACCTACGGTTCTATCCAAAAGAAAATTGGTGAGATGTGAGTTGTGATTTGTGAAAAAGTTATAATATTGGCCTATTGGGTAATAGTGCGTTTGGGGCAGTAGGTAAGTGGATAAAGGGACAAAAAGATGGAGATAAAGAGGCAAAGACAAATACATAGTAAAAATATTACTTGCCCATGTTGTTAACTCATATTATAACTAACAATTTTAAATTAAATAAATTTATAATTGAAAACTAGTAAATTTATAAATTGAAAAATATTAAATTTATAATTAATACAATTAGCCTTTTTGTGAGAGATAATATATGTAATTCTTATTTGACTTATAGATCATGGGAAAATCAACTACTTAGTAACCAAATTTTTTTTTGCTTATACTCTAGCCCTTTCTAACTTAAAATCTTGAGTCCATCCCTGACGGTAACAATATTTTTTTTCCTAGTGTATCTGAACAAGAATATGGAATTGCAGCATAGAATGGATATTCCATGCTATTCAAAACCAATATAATAAGGTAACGGATTAAAATTAATCATCAATTATACCTTATGTTCATATGACAAACAAAACATTCTTCAGCATAAATAAGGAATTCGCATGCTTTTGATTCCAAAAAATAAACAAAACAAAAGATCACTTACTTGTCCACCCATGACCCATATCCATTTTTGACAAGTCATCTTCATCATCACTGTCCACAATCTCACTGTTATACTCTTTATACTGTGGGCAACATTTAGAATAACTCTCACAAATGAAGTTAGATCCTTTCCTTGAGCATCTTTCTCCCTCAATTGTTGAAGTCTCTTATCACGCTTTGTAATCCTTTTTTTTTTTTTTTCCCTTGCAGTAAAACTTTTCAGTTTAAAAAAAAGAAAAGAAAAAGAAAAACCATTTTGAGTAAAAACCATTTTCTAACTAGTTCTCTAATTAAGCTTCAAAACTAAATGGAACCTTCAATTCACACTAAGATAAGTATAAACCAGCCACTAACAAGCTGACACGTGGCATATATTATAACTTATATTATAACTAACTCATTTATACTAAACTACCTGTAGTTTTATCCTATACAAGTAAGCTGCTGTCGTTTACAATAAAACTACTGTTGACTAGTCTTGCTTAATTTCCTTATTCTTCTTTTCTTCTTTGCTGTGATCCAGAGCATGATTAAGCTTTCTCTTGCACGTTATTTTCAATTCTCTGATACAAAGCATTTATGATGTGTAATTTCTCTCTCTCTCTCTAGACTTTGGGCTGACTCTTTCTTTGTCAACCAAGGAACAAGCCGGTAGCCACCAGTCATTCTTGGAGCTAGTGTCGAGTTGGGCTTCCAAGCTTAATTTGACATGTATCTTAAAGAGTTGTTGTGAATCTTGTAATTGAATAACATCATTTTTATTTGGATTCATCATTGACACATATTTTAGTATACATCAATCATAATAAGTCACGTCATCAATTGTGTAATAAATTGTAAAAAATATTGTATGCCTAGACTTATTTGTTAACATTCCAGATCTTGCCTAATAAAAATTCCAATTTCTCACATAAGAAAAGAGACAAACACGGATAGAAAGAGGAAAAAAAAAATCTACCAATGGATCAAATTCAAGGGAGAAAAATTCTTAGAAATTCAACAAGATAGCGGAGGAGGGGAATAAAAGGTCAAAATTGAGTGCAACTCAAATGGAAGAGGTAAGGAAGTGTTCAACTACGACGGGGACACCAAGTCACACCATCAATATCCTCAATCATGTCCTCAAAATAACAAGATAATGGAACAAAAAAACCAACTATGATTCAACTACTTGCCACAAATATGATAATTATCTACAAATTCAGAACAAACTAATAAATATTCATCAACAATTTAATAAAAAAATATTAATATAAGTAATAGTATCAACACATAATTGCTAATGATTCTAAGCAAAATCAATTGGTTGGGTAAAATTGTGAAGTTTTCATTTTATATTGTTCTTAAGTAATGCTTTCCATTGTGTATAGTTGGAGACTTTTCCTCACACATTTATTTTTATTATGCCATAATATATTATTAGTTACTCAAGTTTGCTAAGCGAGTGTCTTTGGTCTCTCAAGTTTCAAGTGAGTACTATTAGTCGTTCTGTTAACTGTTGCTAGTCTCAATGTTTACATGGCTAATCGAACAATGATGTGGCATATTTTTAAGTGACGTGACAATTTTTGATTAAACATTTACACCTCTTTTAAAACATTCGTGTGGAAGAATGAAGCTACTTGGATGATTAGGATAAATTTGACAGGCATATTGAAAGAAATTTTCTTCATTAAGGTTTTACTTAATCTGCATATTTCTCTTGCTAACCACATAGTGCCATTTCAGTGCTAAAATTGTTGGGTGTACATGTGTGAGTAAAATTCCATATTGAATAATAATGAAAAGAGTGAATGATTAACATAAGTTATATAACACATGAATTAAACCCAAACTCACATAACATAGTGGTGTCCTATATGTTATATGCCTCTCTTGAATGCAGCTTGAAAGTACTTCCACTACCTAAGATTCTCAAGGTGATGGTCATTTGGATGGTCTTTTTGCTTCCATTGTAAAATAAAGACTAATACGAAAGGCAAAGCTATATATATATATATATATATATTACATTTATTTATTTATATAAAATAAAAAAAACAAAAAAAAAAACATGCACACTCAAACATAAATATAAACATTAATATATGCATATACACATTACACAAACTAATTTACTAAATTCAACAATTGATAATTTTAGAAATAGAAAATAGCTAAATGAATAAATATTTATGTTAATAAATAAAATTTATATACGAAAATTCATGGAAAATAACAAAGTTGATGAACTTTGAAATGTAATTCTAACTTTTTTTTTTTTTTTTTGAATTTGCGCATATTTCTTTTGTATGGCATATTTATTTCATTGGGTTGCGTATATGTAACAATTGAATTAATCTAAAAAATTTCAAATAACAACTTTTACGGAAATTTATTTTATTTTTTGATAAATCAAGTTGTGGAGTAAAATTATTTAGTATTTATAGAAAATTTTAGGTATTTTAATAGATTTTGTCTGAATCTTATTGATATAGTTACCCCCAAAACCATTAATTTTTTTTATTAGTATTTTATTTAAATTTAAAACCATTAATTCTTAATTATTTATTTAGACCTTTAGCTAGTCATACCTGTAGGGTTAAGATTTGTAGCCCAAGCCCAAAAGGTTTGGATTATGAGCCCAATTAACTCAAAACAATGAATTTGTAGAGAGTGGGTGAAAGAGCTGGGCTGGTTGTGAATTAAACAACAATTAACTCTGATATTACGGGATGAACCAACATAAAAACACAATTAAAAGTTAAACAAACAGATGTCCGAAAAGGTATATTATTGATTGAAAGGTGAATACAGTTCTTAGGGTTACAGTAAAATCTTTCTTCTCTTTTTTTCTCTTTTTTCCGATCCCCTTTCATCAGAGGCCTCTTCCATTTATATAGCCTTCTTCTCAATCATCTTCATCGTACACTTGTTCTTCATCTAAGCATTCACTTGAGTACATGTCATATCAGGTATCTTTTTTAGTTCCCCATGAGTAGTGGTAGCTGAGGTTGCACTGTTTAGGAGTCTTCTCCACATAAATGCGGTCAGGAAAGTTGTTGCAGTGTATTAAACACGGTGGTAGCAGCTTTTCTTTTAGATATTTCTCCATTCTTATCATCTCCATACATGCCTGAAGTTTATCTTTATCACTGGAATCACTAGGAAGATCACTCAAACTTGACCGAAATTCTTTATATCCGAGGAGCATACGCTCTTCGGACTATTTACGATCTCTTCGGACTATATTCCTTGATCATTTCCAGGTATCTCTCTCTCACACGGAATCCTTCCCAGTCATTTTCTTCTCTTCGGATACACCGTAATCTTTAAATAGGGCCCTAGGCCTAATGCATAATGTTGGGCTTTTACCCCCACAATACCTATGTAAGAATTAGGAAGAAAATTATTAGGCATTTTGTTAAATTTTGTCCGGGTCTTATGGATATAGTTACCCCAAAACCATTTTTTTTTTTATTAGGCATTTTTTTATAATTGTTTTTTATACTAGTATCTTTTGAAATTTAAAATTATCAATTCTTATTATTTATTCAGACTTATTAGCCAGCTATATCTATATAGGAACTGGGAAGAAAAAACATTACCAAAAGTATAAATCTCATTTTATGTTTTATTTGTATTAAAGATGTCAATTTCTTAGGGGCAAGTACATTACTTTTCACAATTCTCGCTTGTCTAATGAATGTTAGTGCAGGTGCAACTTACTAATAACATATGTATATACATTGACACACACAAGCACACCCAAACATAAACTTAAATATTAACATATGTATATATATAAACTAACATACTAAATTCAACAATTAATAATTTTATAGAACATAAAATAGCTAAATGAACAAATATTTATGTTATTAGCTTAAATTTAAAAGTTTATATACAAAAATTCATGAAGAACAACAGAGCTAATGAGTTTTAAAAGGAAATTCTAAATTTAATTTATTTTTTATTTGAGTATTTTCTTTTGGGTGGCATATTTATATCTTTGGGTTGTGTATGTAAAAGTTTAATGTTACGAATTTTTACCAATCAAAATTTTATGGAAATTTATTTATTTGATAAATCAATTGATGGTGGGAATTATTAGGTTTTCATAGAAAATTATTAGATTTTTTCCCGGTTCTTATAAACATTAACATAGATACACCCTCTAAAACCATCAATTGTTTTTATTGATTTTTTGTTTCTTTTGAAATTTAAAATCTTCAAATTTTAATTATTGATATAAACCTATTAGCTAGCTATACCTATATAGGAACTAAGAAGAAAATTATTTATGCTAAAAAATTACTTGGTATTTTGATTGATTTTATGCTTATCATATACCCAGAAATTCACATAAATTGTCGTAGCGTAGAAATCACAATTGAATACCTATAACTTGAAAATATTGGTCCTCCCCCAAAAGGGGAAAATTATTACCATACTCCAATTCAACACTAGCCCTACTTCATTTATAAGAATAAACATATGAACAAATTATATTGACAATGCAATGCATATACTTTCCTTGCACCAATATCTCATTATAGCTATGTCTTGTTGTAGTCATTTGAATCGGCAGGGCAACTCCAAATCTTTTCTTCATCTAGAACTTCAAATTTTTTTTTTTTTGGGTATATAAAGTTTTCCATTAGGTAGATAAAATGCGTGTCAAAGATGACAACAATGCGCCTAGAATCTAGATTTTGTAATAAAGATGGACTCTTTTCAATTTGTTAGAGTCAAGTATAGTACTTTTTTTATAATTCCTATCTAATTAATGTTAGTGTGAGTGCAACTTACCAATAACTTTTTTTTAGAAAAAGTTTCAACCTATGACGTCTCTTTAGATGATAACTCTTTATTATCAAATCAAGACACTAATCAATTTTTGATATTAGTAGTGATTGAACTCCAGATTTTTTATACAACTATCAGAGACTTTACCAGTTGAACTAATTGAAACCCACAACTTACCAATAACTTGTATACACACACATGCACATCCAAACACACACAGAAACATTAACATATGCATATACATAAACTAACACATTAAATTCAAAATTTAATAATTTTATAGAAATATAAAAAAGCTAAATGAATAAATACTTATGTTAATAAATTAAAATTAAAATTTTATATTAAAATTTCACAAAGAAGAATAAATTTAAATGTATAACATGTGTAACATCGGAAAACAACTGTAGCATGTTTAACAAGTTGCCAGAAAATTACCTGCTGAAAAGGTTAATTCAGACATAATTTAAGATTGAAAATTTTAAGTACTGTTATAAGTTGTTGCTGCCTGGTAGTTTGAAGCTGTTGTCTCCCATATTTTAGGATTTTATGGATAACAATAAAATTAGAGAGAAACAGCTTGAAACTCTCTGGTAGCAATTGCTCATAACCAAAACTCAGAATTTCACCCTCAAGGACATGTCCATGGTGGCTTATGGTCTTCCCTGTGTCAAATTGAGGGGGTTGAGACACCAGATAACCCCTCAAAGCTCACGCAGTTGGCTACATTATTACTTGAACCCAGAATTGCACAATGAAAATGCAAAAACAACTGATACCTCACATATAAAAACAAGCTTCATATTTGATATTCATCCATTGAAACTGTCAAAATAGCCTTGATGTTCTTCTAGAGCAGAAATGATGATCACCTTCTCTAGCAGTGGAATGAAGGGTCCAAACCTGGCTAATATCTGAAAGTAATTACAAATTAAGGACTTTGAATGGTACAAGAATAAATACTTGTCTAACTCCAAGAGACAGAGGAAGGGTGGAAAAAAAGAACTGGAGATAACAACAGGCTCAAAGGCTTTGAAGTAGCTTTAAAGTCTCATCAATATGCTTTTCGGGTTGGAACTGATTGTTGTAGATAAGTTGAACCACCCCATTCTTGTCAAGAACATAAGTCTGTCTTCCGGGCAGAGTTCCAAATAGATCTGATGGCACTCCCCAATCTTTCCTCACCTTGTTCCCCTCGTCACTTAGCAAAGTGAAAGGAAGCCTATATTTCTTTGCAAAAGCCTACAAACATTAATTTAAACCTTCATTGTCAACTTCAATCATGATTAGCTACGATTACAAGATTATAAATATCACAATAACTCAATGGTAGGATGAACTATATTTTCAAAAAGCTTAATTAGTCTTGAAATTGCAAAAGCTTACTAAGACTAATTTATAAGGATCTGTGATAAAAAAAAATATTACATCCATTGAAAAAAGAACCAAGCTTCAATATGATTACCCAATTATATGTTGAAAAAAAGAGTTGATAATTTGTACAATATCACAACATAACTAGAGGTAGTCAGGTCCCATTTTACATGGCTAATAAATAAGAGGACCTTGCATGAAGCATACCTATTATTGGTGGGCAAGATAGTACATAAGTAAAACAAATACAGAGCTTTCATGCCACCAAATAAGAGTTACCTATAATTAATTGGAGTTAAGAATTGTACAATTAGATTAATGAAATTGGTGTAAGATTGTCTATCAAGACCTCTCCCAAATCCTGCGAAAAGTTGAGAGCCTTGTGCACTAGGTGCAACGTTTAGAAATTGTACAATTAGATTAAAGAAGACTATATGCGAGGTTGTCTAAAATACATACTATAGTAGAATTGAGGTGTATACATACAACATTAAATATGTTTAGCAGCTGTAACTCCATATGGCTAGAAGTACCAGAAAATACAGGCAAAAAGGATTCTTTTAAAACTCTATGTGAGAAGGTTATATTGTATTACCTTGTGAGATGATGGATCGTCACCGCTAACCCCAACAACCTGAGCTCCTGCTTTCTTAAATTTCTCGTAAGAATCCCTGAAAGCACAAGCCTGTCGGAGTATAATAGTAATCTGTTAGTTCCTGCCTGCATAACCTAAAGGCCCTCTTTAATTGCAATTGGGTGACAGATATGTCTATGAGAAACTATTCCCGTAAAAGTAACAACTTAAAAAACATTGATCATACTATGTACTATGTAGTAATAATAATAGCTAGTAAGAAATGTAATACTGGCAGAGGAAAAAAAAAGGACCTGTTTGGTGCAGCCAGGGGTTTCATCAGCTGGGTAGAAATAGACCACAACTGGCTTGCCTTTAAATTTGGAGAGGCTCACATTTTTTCCATCCTGATCTTTCAATGTGAATGATGGTGGAACCGTACCTTTGTTCACCTTTCAAGAAACACAAAAACTCATAGTCGTAGGTGATAATAAAACCAACAACTCTTAATTATTACAAAATGACTAGCTGTGGCATTGGCACCACAAATTATATTCTAAAGTAATGTACCTTGGCAAAAATGGAACCCTTCACTGAAGAAGAAGAAGAAGATGGGACTGACAAGGATGAAGAATAAGAGACCTTAAGGCCATAGAACTGAGATTGTGACGAATTGGAGATAATTGGAAGGTTATGAGAGAACAATGAGTGTCTAGGACTTAGAGTTTGAGTGGGAAGCAGAGAGGGAATAGAGTGTTTTGGGAGAGTAAGTGAAGCCATGGATCGGATAGAGAAAGCAATGAATGAAGGGTTCTCCTATGAGTGAGCCACTCCCACTTCTTTTGCTCTTCTAGTTTAGTTTTGTGTTGGTGCTTACCTGGGAAAGATAGGGAATAGAAATAGATTGGCTTCTGCCTTCTGGCGTGGACGATTGCTAACCATTAACTGCCCCTTGTCTCTAACCCACATCCTTCCTCAAAAAATTTGTTTGTTGGGCAAGCTCGTAATTAGCTTTTTATTTTTATTGGTTTAAAATCTAAGCATACAACTATTTTGACATGACTTTTGCCACAATTTTTACCGGAAAATTGTGAATAATGAAAAGAAAAAGTGGTAAGTTTGTGTGAAAGTGATAGGTATCCAGTTACATTCACAATTCCCCACATCATAATTGTAGCAAAAATTGTGGTATATGAAGAACTCTGTTTATTAGATGTTTTAACTTTTAACCATGGGTTCCTTCTTTCACTGTTTCACTTGTGTGGTGAAAAATAATAAGATCAAAAATCAAAAAAGAAATGTGCCATTTGAGTAGATACAAGTCTCCTAGAAAATTGGATTTCAAAATCAAAATGGTTAAATTTAACCATAAACAATTAGTAGTATAACTTTCTTAATTATTGACAATAGCCATGAACCCATATTCCTTTACAAATATAATATCAATACTTTAGCTTAAGTGGTTTGTTTTTGGATTTCTAATTAGGCTAGACTTGAGAATAACTTTGAATTACATTTTCTAAAATTCAAACATTGATATTATCTAGATCTCTTTGGAGTATCTAACTATTTTTTCAGGTATATGTAACCCTCTTGTCCCACACGCACCAGGTTATTATAGGAAGGAATATTATAGGGGTGGCTCCAAGATATTGACAAGAGGTTTTGAACTTAGAATCTCATAGATTTTATGAAGTTTTAAAAATCACAAAACCAACCTTTCGATCAAAATAGTTGACTCCTTGATTCTAAGATTTTTTTTTTTTTTTTTTTAAAGGTTGACTCAAATATATAAATTCAGCATTAAAAAAAAAAAAAAAAAAAAAGGAGGAAGGATTTCGGGGGATATCTAAAAGTTCGATGGGTTTATTCTAGCTAAGATTTCAAAATCTAAGGCCCATTATTTTTTTTTTTGGAACAAAAAATCTAAGGCCCATCTTGACATTCGTAATAGTCCCAGTCTATCCAACATCAAGGTAGCACTTTTTAGTTGGGTTGGGCTAGAAACTCACAACAATCATAAACCCAATCATGTAATAAAAGTCGGTAACTTGTAAGCCACACAAAGTCGACGACCCATCTTATTACACGGTACCGATAGCAGTATAGTACCACCCTAAAACCCTAATTAACTCATTATTTTATAAGATCTGGTCGCATACTTTTCTTTCAAATTCAGCGGTGAAAATCGGTTACGGGGTCGGGGGGTTAGTTGAATTGTTAGTTGGGTGGTTTTGGTCTTCTGGGTTTGTCTATTTGTCTTTGAAAAATGGAGGGGTTTCAGAAATTGATTCCTAAAATCTCTAAAGAGATTAGAAATGGGTCTGACACTCCTCTTTTGAGTGTTGCTAGAGGAGGAGGAGGAGGAGGAGGAGTTTCTGCCGCTTTATCTTCGACTGATCAGTCTCATGTTTTGGTCACCAGGCCTCCACCTAGGTACTTCCACTACGCTTCCTCTCCTTTCTTTTGTTTTGGTTTTTTGGTTTTTTTTTTTGTTTTTGTTTTTTGGGTTTTTTTGTTTCGTTTACTCTTTGTTGAAATGTTCTTTTTTATTTGTTTATGCAACTTGTTTTTCTTTTATAAAACTAAGGTTTGACAATTGACATGCTCTTTTTTATTTTTATTATTATTATGATGATGATATAGTTTCTATGTTTTGGGGGGGATTGAGGAGTGCCCAGTGGAAACTCTGTACAAGTTTATTGGTAGAAAGGGAACCACTGTCTCGTTTAGTGTTTAGTATTTGTCTTAATTTGTTAATGACATCTGTTACCAGCTATAATGGTTTTTGGGAATGTGGAAAAGTGTACATCAGATGGTGGAGAGTTTATAGTGGCATTTTGATCTGTTCTATTACAAGTTTACAACTGATCTTCTGAATTAGAATGTGGTAACTAATTAGCATGGTTTTCATGAGTTTTAGTAATCTAAGTAGTCAATGAAAGGATTCATGGTTTATGGGATTGTTTTGAAATTTGATTGTGAAAGGACTACCATGAGGCCATTATATATAGCTTTTCATTTTTTTTTCCCTGATATGGCATGGATGCAACCAATAGTGCTTAATTTAATTTCTTTAACAGATGAAATAGGCCACTAACCTTTGGGGAAATAGTACTTCCCAAACTGATTTTACAAGCAGTATAGGAGTTTAGGTTAGCTAATTTGCAGTATGAATTATACAATTACAATCTTTTTGGTTTATAGCGCTTGTTGAAAATAACCTTTTCTGAGTTTTTAGAAACTCTAGGGAAACCAGAGTCTGATCAGCAGGGTAGTGAGTTCAACAAGAAAGCTCCCATAAATTGGAAATTTCTATAATGACCTTGTTTGTTTCTCATTGGGAACTAATTAAACGCAATTATCAAATGCTTTTTCAATCTTTTCAGTTTACTCCTGTAAAATAACAATTATTGAATGCCTGATTGCAGACAAGTGGTATCGCTGTTGACTTGCTCAAAGCTTTGTGCAATTTCATTTGTTGTTGGAGTTGTGTTTGGTTTCACACTGAAGCGACGTGTCAAACGCTGGGCTTCCAACATTCTCAAGAGATTGAAAGATAATTGATGCCACCCTGTCCTTTCCATCTTGTGCCAATTTCAGTATAATCATTTACAACTTAGTGATTTTACTGATTGCTGTTTACCTCAGAAAGAGAGCAATATGATAGTTTCATCTCCATGACAAACAATTAGTCTTGCTTTATCAAAATAGATAAATGATTTACTGATTTTTTTTTGTTTTTTAAAATTCGGTGGCCAACCCTTATTAGTCTATTGAGGATTCATACCTGACCTTAATTTTTGGGACTAAAATTTCTTGTTAGTTTTAAGGGTTGCGGGTAAAGCAATTTAGAGTCAGTGCAGCTAGAAATTGACTATCTGTATTTCCTCTCATTATATAAAATTCTCATTTGTGTTCATTTGCACTAGTGATTTTGTAAGATACAGTGCTTGTATTTACATCTTGTGAGCTATTATAATGGATACATAAATATCTTTTCCTTTAGAATCATTAAAATCGTTACCAAAAAAAAAAGGTTGGTATTTTGATGGTGATCCCTTTATTTCAGAAATACTCCTTGTGAAACTCGAATCGTGTAGAGGTCTTGTTACTGAGCTCATGACATAGCTTCTTCAGCTCCTTTGCCAAAACTGGCAACCCACAGTAGAAAACCCCTGCAAATTAACAACCCTTTCCCGTTAAACCATTTCTTCATATCTGGAATATTTTTCATGTTCCTATTACCTACATGTCTAAACCATTGTGGATTGGTGAGTCATTTGATCGTAATTTTAAAGTTGCCTGTTTAGACCACACAAGCCACCTTCGTTGATAAATTAAAAATAAAATAACATAAAATAAGAGAACCTACCGCATTCTAGATCATTAAAGTTCTAATCAATTGCTGATTTCTTTTATATATCATCTCTTATTTTTTTCACACATTAAATTGTTTTACACGTTTACTTATGACCCCTGAATAGAGCTGCACGTTGCAAAACATTTCAAGCAAGTCTGAGCCCAAGTTTTATTGAGAGCTAAGGTGTGTTTATATGTGTTTTGTTAGTCTGGCACGGCAGCTGTTAACTCAGATGGTTGCCAGCGAAGTTCTTTTCTTAATGGTGTGAACCTGGTACGCATGCATAGTAGCATATTGCTTTGTTAATAAAAAATTCTGTGATTTGGTAGAGTATCTTTACCTACTGTTGTGTGTGGATGCTTTGAAGCTATTTTAGTGAATGCTTCTTTCCAATTAGGCCTAGCAAAGTGCGTCCTTACCTGCCAAAAAATAAAATATAACTGTTTAAGTATAAGAGTGCTAAGGACCTTCTATTGCCCAGCATCTGTGGATTAGCAAAGTGATGGGATGGTAGAGCTATTGGGTGTATGGACAAACTGTCTGTTGTAAAGGTAATGCAAGATCTTACTCGGGTGCCGGATAGGATGTCAACGCCATGTTTAGCATGGTTCAGAGCTTGAACCATTGTGATCAGGGTTGATCTCGCATCATGCTCTTCATAAACACTTGTAAGGTAGTTGTGCAGCTCAATTTGACCCTAGATATGTGTGTATATATATATATGAGAAGATTAGGATGACACTAATTCTCCTGTTCATATGTAATAATTCAAAATGCATATATTTCTGATGGGCAAGGACTAAAAGTTATTATTCATTACTTTGTGATCCATTTCTGCTACTTGGTCCATGACTCCTTTAAACCATTCAAATGATCCAGGTTCCCTGGTAACCCAGTAGAAATGAGCACTTTTGACCCTCTGCAACTTCTTGTTTCCGCTTCCCGGTGTCACATTTGAAGATGTAAAACTATTCAGTCTGTCATCTGATCTACTCGTTTCCGTGGTTGAATCCTGGGTCAACAGTGGGTCAAAAAATCAAATTCCTGAAGAAAAAAGTGTTGTAAAAATAATGAAAAGTGAAGTGATATGCTTGAGTATGAATTCTTACCTGCTGTTCTTCTGTTGTATTGTTTAGAAGATCTCTAAGGATGCTTATGAAAGGAGTAGCTCCAATTCCAAGTCCAATTAGTAGCAGGACATCATAATTTTTGTAGTCCTGTGCTGGAGCCCCATATGGTCCATCAACTAGCAGTCTCGGTTGGCTGCATCAACATAATATGGTAAGTTGAGCCTTTTCACATGTATTCTGTATTACCATTCCAGTCTAAGAGAGTAAAATTAGAATGCAATACCCACTTTGTCTGATCCTTTTGCCTGAGTAGAGTACCAATAATAGATGGTGGTAAATGAGTACCCTCCATAAAAATTCGCTTCAATTCTTGTGTCCAGTCGCCTGCTATCCGGATGTGAACACTTAGGTAGTCATCTCCTGATGCTGAAGTGATGGAAAATGGATGCCTGGAAAGGAAAAGGGATTGATTATCAGAATGGATGGTCTGAGAGTGGTAGCTGAATGTATGTCACTATCAGCACCAATGCTACTCACCATTCAAGTGGAGAGATTGTTGGGCATTGTAGAAATATGTATTGCCCACTTTCGTACTTAAATCCCTGAGGCTTGGACATGACTAAACTAAAAACATTTCCTGGTAGTACTGAAACCTGCAGTGACCAAGAGGTAGAACTTGTTGAACACTTTTTTTTTTTTTTTTTTGGTCACTAATATTACCCTCTGCTTGAATTCAATTGCTCGTTTTTGTCAATTTACCTTTAATACTTTAACTGAATAACGCTCTGATCTACACGTTCGCACAGTCCGCTCTACTATGTAGAGCAACAATGGAACAGAGATGTACATCCATGACTGTAAAAGTTGGCAAAGCATTCAGTTCCAATACTAGCAATCTTCTTCTGTCATAACTCATAAAAAGATCATCATATTCCTAAGTTTCTTACCGTTTTATGATCCCACTTTTGCACCAAGAACAAGCAAGTTCCATGAACAAGTAGCAAAATATAGACAAGACCAAGAAGGTGATGAGAGTACCAGAATGCATTAAACCCCGTCAATCTGTTAAATGGTGCCGGCAGCTTCACCAGATTTCTCCGGAATCCTTGTGTTGCTAATGTGAAAGAGATGGCCATTAAGACCACCATAGCAATCCCAGTCACCCCTTCAACCCCACTCAAGAGGCCTTTGTATGTGGGTCTTGTGTTTCCGATATCGGAAGCTATCAAGGCAAAATCTTCTGGAGATGAGTTTGTAATGCGAGGAAAGTCACATGCTAGATGGGTTCCCGCATGAGTGAAGATTCCAATGGCTATAGCACAGGCAATCGTCTGTGAAGTAAAGAGTCAATAACAAACAAAATGACAAAAATTACTTATACACACTTGAGAATAAGTGGCTTTTGGTAATTAGCTGGTATCATAATCTTTATTTTATTATTATTTTTTTTTTTTTAAGGAGGGAACAGGTCTAAAACATGGAATAGAAGTACTGAAATAGTAACATGGGTACCTTAGCTTGCGTTACACACCTGCCTTTTGAAGCTGGCTCGGTTCGATTAAGGCTTTTCCAGTATTATATATATATATATATATATGCAAATTCTGGCTTTAGTTATTTACAGCTTTTGATTTGGGTAGCTAGTAAGATTGAATAACGCTGGTGGTGGATCGAATTAGCCTAAATATAGAAATAGACTAGGTTAATTTCATCATCAAACACTTCGATCTCTCTCCCTTTACATTTCTCAGAAGGTTTATTAGTAAAGCTAGAATGAATCAATCTCATCGAAAACTCAATCCATTTTTAATCTTTTTATACCTTTTGTTGTGAAGAAATGCATCTATTTGTTTGAGGAAAGTAAGATCATTTTGACATTCTACTGTGTCAGTAGTGTTTGCTTTGTAAGTTTTACCTTGTGGAAATTAATGTTGTCGTCAAAGGGGATAAAGGACCTGGCTCTTGTGGACCGAAGCCATGTGAGTGTGTTTCGACAAACTGGTAAGAGGATGAGAGCCATGTTGAATTTCAGAGTCTCTGCAGCCCCTTTTGCAGTTGTCACGCAATAGCCCATGACTTGAAATGCTGCTCTATTTCTATATTGGTTGAATTTCAAGGCGAAAAGGCCAGCCATGACAAAGAACCACAACATCAAAATCCAGCCTCTCTGCCAATTCTCTAGTATGTGACTCCTTAGTGTTCCGGTAACTCTTTGCATCACATTCTTGGGTCTGAAGGAACCAAGGTTCTGACTCCAGCCTACACTTGCTGTGCTCAGTGGTCTGCTATAGTTCATGTAAGTGTCTCTTTGTAGGAGCAGCGTTTCCAACTGCCATAACTGAGTAAAGGGTACAAATCAGGCAGGAGCAGCAAATATGTTAAATTCTTTAAATCGTTTAAGAACTCAAATGACTTATTCATAAAGTTGCAGCAATAAATAATTACTATCTAACAGTGGCATGATAGCAAGTTGAAAAAGTTTTATATACCTCAATATATCCTAGTTTTTCTGGATCTAGTTCTTCCATTATCAACGAAGCGTAGTCTTCAGCTTGTTCTTTCAACTTGGATAGCTTGTTTGCAGAAGCACTGAGCATTATTAGCTGTAATTAAATGAGAGTAACACAGTAAAGCTTAACATGCTAAAATGTAAAACATGAACTTTTTTTTGGGAAATAATTATAACATGCTACTAACCCTACAGCTTGAACCCTTTTCCCCTTACACACCCAAACACTTTGTGTATGGGGAGGTGCCAATTCAGCTACAAGGCTTTTGGCAAAATGTAAAATATGAACTTAACATGCCTTCTTTCAAAGGTTTCATGAGTTTCATCAACTTTAATTATTAATTGCACGCCACTAAAATCACTACAAATGATGTCATTATTTAAGGACTATCACTTGAATGAAGAAAAATAATTAAAAGTCAAGTTTTTTTTAAGAAAAATAAATCTAAGTTTTATATTAATAGCTCATTTGGATAGCAGCCACATTTGAGCGTTTCTGCATTTTCCTTTTTTTTTTTTTTTGGGAAGAGCGTTTATGCTTTTTCAGTGGGTCTTGTGCACTATTTACGGGACCCACAAACCTCTTTTTTTAACAAAACTTTTATTAAAAATAGGTTTCTCAATACTATTTACACATTTAAAAATTATTTTGCTACAGTATTTTCAGTTTGCAGCAAAATAAGTGGTATCTAAACACACACTAAGTAATTTGCCTGTGTGTGTATATATATATATATATATAAAGTAATTTACATGTTGTTTTATGCCAGTTAATTTTACAAAGCCACATGTGAATCAGTGTGTGACATAACACAATTTTTTTACAACTAAAACATTTTTTTTTTTTGGAGGTAACAACTAAAACAGTTCTCACCTCTTGAATCTCCTCCCTTGTAATTTTTCCGTCCTCATTGATATCCGCCCTGAAAAAAGGGAAAAAAGCATTGAATTTTTTTTCTCTTTAATATTAAGTTTTGAGCTCGAATCGATAATGGTAGGAACAAATTTGATACTCTAACAACTTGGATAGAATTGTTTAATATACGTAACATGATAGAGACTATAATTGCCTAACTTATGCAATGCAAAAAATTTAATATAAACGTAACATGATTGATAGATACTATGATTGCCTAACTTTTAAACACTATGATTGCTTAATTTTTGCAATGCAAGTAGTATTATATGAATTTATTTTACCGCCATGTCCAGGAAACATTTAGCTTATATTTTCGAGGGCAGCAACATCTCAGATATATCTAACTGTGGATTTGAGAATTTAAATTCTGTAAAAGTATTCTCAACAGTTTAGTCTACTTTTCTTCGCAAAGAAAACCAAGATTTAAATCTTTTTTTTTACTATAGATGCAATTATTAAATAAGCACGATTTATTTCACACACACTGTCACATGCATAAAACACACTCTAAAAAACAAGAGAAAATGTGATTTGAAGTTACGAATTCAAAGTTTGAAATTGTGACTTGAAATCTTGTTTTTTCTTGTTTTTTGTGAATATATATACTATATGTGTGATAGATTAATAATATTTTTCCTTCTAGAAAATGGAAAAGTTTTTTTTTTTTTTAAGAGATAAAATGGGAAAAGTTTTTTTGAGAAGGAATGTAAATTTTTACAACACACACACACAGGGAATGGAGACAAAGACATAATATCACACAACTTACCCCTTACAAAAGCCAGTAACTCTTGTAAGGTGTATGAAAGCTTTATACCCGATTTTGAACTCACTTTTAGGCGAAATGGGAAAAGTTAATTAATTGACTAATTTATGAATACTTTTAGATACTTTTATGAAAAAAAAATTTGAAACTGATTATTTTTACAGTATTTTTTTTATAATGAAAGTAGTGTCTAATTTTTTTTTAAAAAATAGATCATTAACGTATGATTATGAATGTTCCTAAAAAAATGATTATGAATTATTTTTTTGATAATATAATACAATTAAAATTCAATTTACCACCCCCTATGATTATGAACTCGTGCTTGGAAGTTGAAGTCAGAAGGAAAAAAAAAAAAAAAAAACGTATTGAGTTCAAATCTTTTGTCCCACTTTTCCTACTCTATTTTATATTCTACCAATAAATATTTGTCACATGTTCACCTAATTAATTAAATACTATTATTATTTACTTATTAATAATACAATTACTAATTAATAATAGCATTTAATTAATTAGATAAATATATAATAAATATATTTATTGATAAAATATAAAATAAAATAAGAAAAGTGGCACAAAAAATTTGGACCCAACGCATATTATTAAAGAGAGTAAAACGAAACGGAAGCGAGTGCACATACATGTCAAAGAAAATCTGAAGTCGCGCGTCAAAACTCTGGTCCGAAATCTGTAGCCAGAAATCGTGTAGCTCTTCTTTCGTTATCCTCGCTATCTTTTGTCTCCTCCTCCGTGCCAATGCATCGAATATCCCAACCGCAAACTCATTCGAGTCAACCATTCCTACCAACCAAATCACACTCTTAACGATCAAATTTATGAACTCGATTGAGCATGAAAATAATAAAACAAACAATAAAATTTATTTGATAGCAAATGTATATACCTATGCATTCACCGAAATCTTCTCGAGAAAGCAAACCGTCCTTAGCGAGTTTGTGAAACCTGGACTCAACTTTTCTCCATAACTCTTCGGCATCGCAAGCTCTAATACTTGTACTTTTGCTGATGAATCTCAGTCCTTTGAGAGCTTGCTGCGCGTTCGATCGCGATCGTTGAAGACTCGCTTTCATTCTTCGATCATCGCGAGCCGACACGATCGTATTCTCCTCTACTGCATCCTCCGAATCAGTTTCCGACGCGTTAGACGAAGATCTCAGCCGCGGGAATTTCCGGTGAATCCTCGACGTAATCGACAGGTTCCTCTCGAGTCGCGGCGGCTGCAACTCGTCTCTCGTCGGAGTTACGCTGCACATGACGACTGAGTCGTCTTCGAGCTCTATCGTGACTTCAACTATGTCTTGCGAATTGCTCTGTCGTCCAATGCCGTTGAGAAATATCGGCAGCATTTCTCCGCCGCCGCCACTGATGGTGGTGGAGTCGTCGAGATCGTCCTGTAGGTCGAATGACCGGCTGTAATTGGATCGCTTCGACGACGACGCCGATAACCTCATTCTCTCTCTATCAGGTAAATCCACACTCTATCAACTCCCTTAATTAATACACATTACACAAAGAAAGAGAGGAGGTTTAGAGTCTATGCCTGGTTTGGTCGACAGTGAAAAAAACCAACAAAACAGACACCTCTCAACCAATCTCAGCACACGATTTCAACAAAACATTTGCACCAATAATGAAACAAAGATAATGGAATATATATAAACTGTGTTTGATATAATGATAATAAGAGACAGAGAAAGAGAGTGAGATTTACAGGTTTATAGGGAGAAGATGCTGTGTCTGCTGCTGTGTGTGTTATTTGCTAGAGAAACAACGGCCAGGATTGTGCCACGTAGACGTAGTGTTTGATTTTGTTTGTTGTTGTTGAAAGACAATTTTGTATAGAAACAAAAAAATGGAAATTAAAAAAGAGCGGGGTTGTCATCGAATAAAATATAAGGGTTGGTAGAGTGAGTGAGTAAGGAACACCTAATTTGACCACCGGGCCTTGCAACCTGGTGTACCCCATGTGTATGTATGAGCTCAAAAAAAAAAGAATAAAAAAAGGAACACCTAATTTGTAAGCAGAGGTCAAAGGGTAAGGTGAGCCTTAACAATCGTCACTCTATTTAATTTTTTTCATCTACTGTTCTTATATTCTTTGTATTTGGTTTTTTTTTGGGGAATAGAATTGCATTTCTTGATGTCACATTCATAGAGCCAATTTTCTTAATTTTTTACTAATTCAATCATCGTATTTAGCCCTTAATTTCTGATCATAGTTGTAATCATTGCCTTTTTGTTTAGCACACGGAAGTACCCACCTATAATATTTTGGTACTTAACGCCATTGACTAGCAAATATAAGTTTTGTCACCTTCCGAAGCTCTCGCCGCTAGCTAGTCTAAGTTTTGTCACCAGCCGCCGGTCTCGGTCTATTCTGTTCTCTACCCCTCTTTAAATTTATTTATTTATTTATTTAATTTTTTTGATATTGATGTTCTTTGGTCTGTTTGATTTCTCTTTGCATTTGCCAAAGTCTTTGAGAGGGGTTTTGTGAGTTAACTGCCCGGTTTCATATTTGGTAGGGGTTTTGGGAATTTGTAGAGTCCCATTTGCCGAGCAAAGGTGTTGGAAAATTTAGACTCCGGTTGATAGAATTAACAAGTTTTAAACCTAAGTTGTTAATTAGATTTATTATAAATAAAACTTGTTAAAACAAACAAACATCAATATCATGTCAAAATCATGCAACGAAAAAATAAATAAGACAAGATATGATGATCCAGGAATACCAATGAAACAAACTAATTTCACAGTAAAAAACTTGGGGGAAAACCTTCCCGAAAAGCAATCCACTATAGTAAAGAGAAGTTTCAGATCTAGTACAAAATCTTTACCTCTAGACTCTACAATCCCCGTAGATAAACTTATAACAGAAACCTTCTATTGCTTCAGAACCTCTGAACTCTTCAATATATGAAAGTCACTCTTTTTGATGCACGGATCCCAATACGTGACTAACTCCTTTGCACGAATCCCAGTACATGAGTCACTCACCAACTTGAGGAAGAAGAATGTTGACTGCAAAGTTCTTCACTTCATCAACAATGAAGACCGAGAAGCACTTGGTTACAAAGACACAGTAGCTTTTTTTAGAGAGAATAAGGCATCGGTCACCTTTTGCATATGTTCTCCTTGTATTCTCTTATGTGACGGCCTCTAAAATAAGCCTTATATAGGTCTAGGGTTGTGAGAAAAGAAACCCTACACATACATGTCAGCATGGGCCGAAAATGGAAATCTGAATTTCGTAAAGCTCAGTAATTCTCGATTGCGAAGAGGTGTTGTAGAGGTGTCGAGCCTATCTGTTGTGAGCTATCGAGGGGATAGAAAATTGCTCAATCGATCAACCAGCTGTCGAGAAGTTATTGAGATTGCGATAAGAAGAAGTTGAAGAGCTTGATAGATAGCCAGGTGTCGAGAGACGTTGAGCAGCTATCGAGCTTTAAAAAATCAGCACTTCTTCACTTGTTTTTTGGACAGATTTGCATGGCTTCAATACTAGACTTGAACTCTTGTTCCTTGAAGTATTAAATACATCCTAGATATACCCAAATACAAGTAAAGTGTATTTTGTCAAACGATTAGCCAACTACATAAAATAGTAACATATGTTCCTAACAAGTGAATCACATATGTCCTAACAATCTCCCCCTTTAGCAATCTGTGACAAAACCACAATTAACAAATGAGATATGAGAGAAGTCATAAATCACTCAACTCATATTCACTTGTTACATACAATAAAATTTATCCTAACACAAACTCTTGAAAACTTTGCAAGAAGAGAGTTCATGGCAAGAAAGACTTTGACAACCTGTATTTTTGAAACACTTTAAACTAAACTCATCAAGGCATCTTAGTGTGAAACAAAATGAATAGATTGCATACACATAATAAGAAGCATGTGCATAAAGAGAGAAAAGAAACAACACATATAAGGGTAAGTGAAAGAAACATACATCAACATATAAACAAGATAAGTACAATGTATCTCAATAATGGTCACAAGACCCAATGTACAAGAATAAATGTATCTAAAGTAGAGAAAAGAAAAAGATACAAGTAATCCTCACTACATCCCTCAAAATATCAACACTCCCCCTAATAAAAATGTTCTATACTAACTCTCCCCCTAAGAATGACTACTTTCATATCCAAAACTACTTCCCCTTTTTGTTACAAGTGACAAAGGGTAAGAGTGTCAAGTAAATATCTCATCGGTAGAGCTAGCATCTCCATCAACATCGTCATCGGAAGCATCATTGTCATCACCATCATCATCATCCTCAGCCTTAAAAGCCTCTAGAGTATGTGGAGAAGAAGAGATGAAACCACCCATGGCCGACTGCCGTCGTGCAATACAACCCATACGAGTGTTCACCTGACACAACTCATCACTAAGAGTGTCGAGGCGAGCATCCATGTGCTGCAGCTATGCCATGATGTTTGCAAGAGTCACATCGCTCGTAGAAGAGGAGGGAGCAGATGTGGATGGAGTAGATCGGGATGGAGCCGAATGGGAGGGAAGAGCTGCTAATCCAGACTGTTTCGACCTAAACTGTGCCTCACTTTGTTTAACGGTAGCAACGTCTATGGCACAAATGTGAGTAAAATGGTTAGACATTGGAAAGGGAATAGAAAAATGGCATAAGATCCTTGTGATAGCAAAAGGAAAGATGAGCTTATCACAGGACGCCGTATCCTTATAGACATCTAAGATAGAAAGAATAAAGTGAGGATGAAAATCTATGGATAGATGCTCAAGAAAGGACAACAAAAATCGAGCACGAGGCTCTGTGATAGAGTTATAGTGAGAAAGAAGGTGAAGAACAAAAGTCATAACCATGTTAAAAAACCGAGGACCTTTTGTAAAGTTCGTATAGGTAGTGAACTGACGCTCACCCCAAACAGAAGGGCGCTCACAGAAAGCAGATTTGAGCTCATCTTTGGACACAGTCCTCAGATGCTCACAACTAGGGTAGTCAGGAAACTCAACCCTAGGAACACGGAGCACATTCGCAACAAGCTGTGGTGTGATAGCAGTGCGCGTACTTCGAATGCAAGTATGAAAGAGAGGTACTGAAAAATAAAATCCATGCATGTTGGAGTAAAACTCCTGTATCAGTACAAATGGACATGTGACCAGGACGTCACACAATGACTCCCAACCCCGACTGTGAATGACATCGAGTAAGTCAGTGTCAGCGAAGTCTGCCAAAATGACTTGGCGTTCCGAACGAATGCCTCGTTGAGAAAAGTTCTCCGAAAAAGCCTTTCGGGCATTCTCATCACGGAACTGAATATGTGATGGAGTAGGATCAGAAGAAGTGGATGCCTCGGAACAAAAAGGGTTCCAGGATGGAGCAGACTTACGTTTAAGTGCCATAGACACGACTAACGTAAACAGAAAAGAGAGGGAGAGAGAGAGAGAGAGAGAGACAATCAGAAAAGTCCCAACAAATTTCAAATATAGCAAGTGTATTGAAAAAAGAGTACATATGCATGTGGAATGCATGAACATGTGACATGCAAAAGAAATTGTATCATGGGCTCAGCCCAATCCAATCCTACCTACACATAATCTATTTGCACACATCTAAATGCATGATAATACTGTTATAATGCATATGAGATGCAATGCATGAATTTTTAAGATCACATAAGCATAACCCAACCCAAAAATTTCACCAAAACTTTAACAATTTTACAAAACCCCAAAATTTTTCAAAACCCCAAAACCTAGGTTTCAAAACATGAAATGCATGTAAATGAAAAAAAAGAGACATACCAAGTGAAGAGAAATCCTTAAAAAGCTTGAAAAACACTTGGAAAAGAGGTTTGGAGTGAGAGAGAGTGAATTGGGAGGTGAGGAGACAAAGCTATTGAGAGAGAGAGATCGAGAGAAATGAGAACCGAATTGCACAGAACCTATATATAATGGTTTAGTAAATCTCGACAAATAGAGGTGTCAAGAGGTGTCGAGAAAATAAAAAGTCAACAAATGCAGCTGTCAAGGATCTGTTGAGGGACAAATCAACAGAAAGCTAAAAAGGAAGCTCAATCGATCCACCAGGTGTCGAGAAGCTATCGAGGAGATATAAGATTTCTTGATCGATTCACTAGCTATCAAGAAGGTGTCAAGATTGCGATAAGAACTAACTTAAGAGCTCGACAGATAACTAGGTGTCGAGGAGGTGTCGAGGATCTGTCGAGAATGCTAAAAACCAGCTTTTCAAGAAGGGAAAAACACAGATATTAATGCAATCAAGCATGCAACTCAACCAATGATCTAATCAACATATTAAGCTCTCAAAATTATCTCTCAACAACAATTTTAAGCACATAGATCCCATAAACACACACACACACACACACACTGCACAAGTCTAACCAATTTTATATTTCAAAAACAAGTCAAGACAATTTAGTGAGCATACATTAATACATGTAAAACCTTGTGATGGCCACATAAATATACAAAACCCTGCACATGTATCAAGAGTAGCAAAGAATATTGCGTGTTATGTGTGAAAAACATCGCAAAATTGCATAAATGTATACATGTTACGACGATTTGAGATATGAGAAAACCATTTTAACTCACACACAATCATAACTGTTTGATGGGGATTGTTACCTTCATGGTACATCCTATAACTCCCACATCTCCTAAAATATACGCTTGCAATCATATATAAAGCATTTTTATTCTTTTTGCTTTTTATTTTTCTTTGCATATTTTATTTTTAAGCAAATTATGCATAGGCATATAAGAGATAGAAAAGAAATATATAATGATGTTAAGCTTTTGACATTGCACTTTTGCTATGCCGAAGCATACAGATGTCATTTTATGATTGGCGGGCAACAGTGGTGAGATAGTTATTTATGCCTTTCTCTTAGGATTTTCTAGTCCTTCCCATCAAAAAGAGTGATATGAGTGTTAAGTACAAGAGATAATTTAACCTTACTCATCATAAACACGAGTTGTGCATAGAGATGCTCATCTAAGTTACCAAGAGATACAAAACTTAGAAAACTTTGTTTCAATGGCCATCTAAGATACACAAGTACCAATGTACACAAACACACACTGTTTTGTATTTTTCTGATTTTTCCTTTTTATTTTTATTTTGAAAACAAAACAAAATAAAAACTAAACAACCAAACAAAAATAGACAAACAACATGAAAGCAGAAAGAAAGATGCACATGCATGAAGGTACGATAGAAAAATGCAGATGCATGAAAGCATGATTCCAAAAATAGATAAAAAATCAAGCAAAAAGAGTCTTACTTTAGATAGAAAGAATTAAAGTAGAGGACAAACAGAAAAGACAATTAAGTCTTAGGCTCCTTTCTCACCCACACAGCATGAGTCTTTGGCTGTGAAGATGAAAAGGCACATGTCTTAGTATGTCTACTAAAAGACATAGAAGAATTAAAATTCTCTTGAAATTGAGTTAAAAAGCTCAAGACTTTTAATAACTCTCCAAACAAAGGTGTAGGTCCTTGAAAGAAAACCTGTGACCATTTGGACAATTGCTTATAAGGATACAACTTAAAGCAATTAGGACGAATGTGTCCAGAATCACCACAATGGTGACAAACATGAGGTCTAACAAAGGATTTAGAATTAGCCAAAACAATTTTGGATTTTATACCTTTATTACCTTTCTCAGATTGGGGCACAAAGATAAACCTTGATCAAGAAGCTGTGGAAGAGAAGGGGCTGGAGGAAACAGCATATCCTAAACCAATTTTATTAGAACTAGGCTTTTGAGCACTCAAGACCTCATCAAGCTTTGCACTTGAGATTCTTTCTATTTGAGTTCTAGCTTGACTAAGCTCAACCTCAAGATTCTTGACATTCTCTTCTAATAAGGTGGTTCTCCAAAATAAGAGTCTCAACTAATCTTGAAGTCTCATCTAGTTTGACTAATAGATCAGTTTTTTCAATTTTTACCTCATTAAGCTCTTTTTTACAAAGATGAAAAGTCTTTTCAGATTTTATAGATTCAGTGCATAGCTTATCATAGGCTTCTTAAAGGGTCATCTTCTTGGGTACCTCCTCATCAAAAGAATCATCACTGTCACTAGCATTCTCCACAATCACCTTATTGGTTGAGGAAGCAAAGGCCATAACGTGACTACATTCACCCACATACTCATCAGAAGAGTCATTCGCAGTATCACTCCAAGTGGCAACCAACTCTTTATCTTTTGACTCCTTGGTCTTTTCCTTCATAAGGTAGTTTGGGCACTCTATCCTCATATGACCAAAACCTTTGTGCTTATGGCATTGGATGAGGGGTTTCTCATTCTTGCTCTTCCTAGAGGATTTAGATTTCCTAGGAGGTTTGCCCTTATCCTTTTTTCTAAATTGAAGAAGCTTGATAATCTCATCAGTTATGAAGGTTAGATCCTCATCCTCATCATCATCTTCATCTTCATCTTCAGACTCCTCAATCTTTTCCTCTATACCCTTAAGAGCCAAGTTTTTACTCTTTCCACCTTTTCCCATTAAACCTAATCCCATCTCATAGATTTGAAGGTTTCTATAAGCCCAGTCAAAGGAATTTGAACAATGTCCTTTGCTTCTTCAATGGCAGTGATCTTGGCATGGAATCTTTCAGGTAAGGACCTAAGAATTTTTCTAACAATCTTGGATTCTGCTATAGATTCCCCAAGATTGAAGGCAGAATTCACAATATCCTTGAGTTTAGCATAGAATTCATCAAAAGTCTCATCCTCTTCCATCCTTATTTCTTCAAAACTACTAGTGAGTCTTTGAAGTTTCACAGTCTTTATTGCCTTGGTACCTTCATAGGTGGTCTCAAGAATGGTCCATGCTTCCTTAGCAACTTCTGTAGATGATATTCGCTTAAATTCCTCATTGGTCACCCCACCAAACAAAGCATTCAATGCCCTATTGTTGAAATTTGCCGTTTTGATTGTTTCTTCATCCCAATTCGTTGGTGCATCTATAGGCTTAATCCAGCCAACTTCAACAGCTTGCCATACCTGTTCACCTAGAGCCTGCAAAAAGACTTTTATACGAACTTTCCAGTACATATAATTAGTGCCATCAAATAAAGGAGGAATCAAAAGAGATTGCCCACGATCCATGACAACAGGGGTTAAGGATTTCACTTAGGAAATTAATCCAATCAGAGTGTACCTGCTCTGATACCATTTGTTAAAAAATTTAGACCCCGGTTGATAGAATTAACAAGTTTTAAACCCAAGTTGTTAATTATATTTTTTATGAATAAGCTTGTTAAAAAAAACTAACATCAATATCATGTCAAAATCATGCAGCGGAAAAATAAATAAGACAAGATATGATGACCCAGGAAAACCAATAAAACAAACTAGTTTCACAGTTAAAAACCTGGGGGGAAACCTTCCTGAAAAGCAATCCACTATAGTAAAGAGAAGTTTCAGATCTAGTACAAAACCTTTGTCCCTAAACTCTACAATCCCTGTAGATGAATTTACAGCAGAAACCTTCTACCGCTTTAGAACCTCTAAACTCTTTAATATATGAACGCCACCCTTTTGATGCACGGATCTCAGTACGTGACTAACTCATTTGCACAAATTCTAGTACGTGATTCACTCACCAACTTAAGGAAGAAGAATGTTGACTACAAAGTTCTTCACTTCATCAACAATGAAGACCAAGAAGCACTTGGTTACAAAACCCTAACGCGCAAAGATGCAGTAACTTCTTTTAGAGAGAATAAGGCATCGGTCACCTTTTGCATATGTTCTCCTTGTATTCTCTTATGTGATGGCCTCTAAAATAAGCCTAATATAGGTCTAGGGTTGTGAGAAAAGAAAACCTATACATACATGTTAGCATGGGCCAAAAATCAGATCTGGAAATCTAAATTTCGTAAAGCTCAGTAATTCTCGATCGATCAAGGAGATGTCGAGCCTATTTGTTGTGAGCTATCGAGGGGAAAGAAAATTGCTCAATCGACCAACTATCGAGAAGCTATCAAAATTGCGATAAGAAGAAGTTGAAGAGCTCGATAGATAGCCAGGAGTCGAGCAGTTATTGAGTTTTCAAAAATCAGCACTTCTTTACTTGTTTCTTGGACAGATTTGCATGGCTTCAATACTAGACTTGAAATCTTGTTCCTTGAAGTATTAAATACATCCTAGATCTACCCAAATACAAGTAAAGTACGTTTTGTCAAAGGATTAACCAACTACATAAAATAGTGACATATGTTCCTAACAAGTGAATCACATATGTCCTAACAAAAGGTATGTTTTCTAATTTTTTTTTTCCAAAACTCATCAATTTCTATTTTGTTGATACGTATTATTTTTGTGCCCAACCCAAGTCCCTAAATTCATCAAAGAGGGGTTTTGTTATTGATTTATATTATTTAAAAAAAAATAGATCAAATACAATGAGTGGACATTTCATTTTAGCTATATGTTAAAGCCTTGATATGTTAAAGCCTTTATATGTTAGCTATAAAAAAGTGAGTGGACATTTCATTTTTGATGAGTGAATAATTGAGTGTATTTTAATGGAAAAATAAATTCTATGAGAAAATGTTTTTCAAAGATAGTGTAATTGTTTAATGAAAGAAATTGCGTTTATTGTATTTTGTGTTTGTTGTGAATGCAGTGCTTAAAACGGAGATGGGAGACTCAAAAAAATCTGGTTCTCCCTCACCAAGTGGCTCTCCCTTGAGAACCAGACATTGTCCCTTGCCAATTATGCGGTCTCCTTCACCATTTTCACGATCACCCTCTCCATTGTCGCATTCTAGCAACTCACCCTTAGGATCACCATCACCTTTATGCCCATTAAACAATGAGTAAGTGTTTGAATTTGTAGTTAATCATGTTTAATTATGATTAGATTGATAGAATTTGTGAATATTTGTGAATCGGTGTAATTATGACTTTGTGCCCATTAATCAATGAGTATGTGTAATAATGAATTTGTGAATAATTGTTTTGATTGATAGAATTTCTGACTCCCAAACTTCTGAACCAATTGGGAGTCTGAAATCCCCAATGGTGGACTTAATGGGAGAGGACTTAAAGGTAGAGGAACAAGAAGGAATATAGGAAGAGGAAGAGCAAAAGGGTACAAATGAGGAGACAAGTAGAAAAAGAAAGACTACCTTAGATGTTTGGGAGCATTTTACAAGAAAGAAAGTTGATGGAAAATTTAAAGCCCAATGCCATCATTGTGGCAAGCTTTACTTGGGTGACTCTAGCCAAGGTTCAACCCATTTGCGTAATCATTTAGCAAGATGTCCACAGTTAAAGTTTAAATATATAAGGGATATGCGACAACAAGTGTTAATTAGACAACAAAATAAGGTGGATGGATCGATGGGTTTGAATGCTTACTAATTTGATCAAGTCAAAGTGATGAATAATCTTGCTCGTATGGTCATTCTACATGAATACCCACTTTTAATGGTTGACCACATTGGGTTTAGAGAATTTGTGAGGTCTCTTCAACCTTTGTTCAAGCTTATCTTAAGAAATACTTTGAAGAGTGACATTATTGAAATCTATGATAATGAGAGGGAGAAAGCTTTGAAGATGACAGACAAGAGTGGAAGTAGGATGACAATTACAATTGATATGTAGACTTCGAGTAACAAAAAGAGAGGGTTCATGGTCATTACTGCTCACTTTATCTATCAAACTTGGACACTGCAAAGTCGGGTTTTAAGGTAATTTTTTTTTATCTATGAATGTTAAATTTGTTAAACCATATGAATTGAGTTTATGATATTGAGTTAAATTGAATGTTAGAAACTTTATGTTTAGAATGTTTATTGAGTTATGTTAAATTGAATGTTTAGAGTTTATGATAAATTGAATGTTTATTGAGTTATGTTATAATTATTCTTATTATTTTTTTAGGTTTGTTTATGTTCCTTCTCCACACACGAAAGATGTCCTTGCTAAAGTCCTTGTTGATTTTTTTTAGAGTGGAACATTGATAGGAAGTTGTCCACAATAACTGTTGATAATTGTAGTACTAATGATGCCATGATAAGACTTCTCTTGAACAAGCTTGATACTAGTTCTCTTATGTTGGGTGGGTCTATGTTGCATATGAGGTGTGCGGCACATATTTTGAATTTGATTGTTCAAGATGAGTTGTCTCTTATTGGTGATGGTACTGAAATGATTCATGATAGTGTGATTTATTGGATTAGATCACCAAAAAGGAGGCAGAAATTTGATGAAAATGCATGTCAATTGCGTGTTCAATGCACCAAATAGTTGGTCTTAGATTGTAAGACACGTTGGAATTCAACTCACTTAATGCTTTCTACTACATTGATTTACAAAGATGTTTTCTCTCGTTTGGCTAAACATGAAACATCTTATACTTGTTTGCCACATAACTATGATTGGGAGGTAGCTAAAGATATTTGTGGGAGGTTGGAGTTGTTTTATAATGTGACAAAATTTTTCTCTGGTCGTAAATACCCCACAACTAATATGTATTTTATTTTGGTGTGTGAGTTGAAAATATCATTGAATGAATGGAGTTTCTCTTCAGATGAGATGATAAGTAGGATGACAGAAAGCATGCTTGCTAAATTTAATTCTTATTGGGCTAATGTTAATGTTGTTATGGTTATTGCTGCTATCTTGGATCCAAGATATAAGATGAAGTTGTTGGAGTTTTATTATCCTAACATTTATGGTGATAATTCTGATTTGGAGATTGAAAAAATTACGAATCTTTGTTATGATTTGCTTGATGAGTATGGAGATGTAGATGAGTCTCCTGTAGATAATGAAGGAAGTTCTCATATGCCTGCAAGTACTTCAAATTATGTGGCACAAATGAAATGTAGGTTGAGTAGGGCAATGTCATCTTTTGATTTGTTTATGAACAATAGCTCAAGTAGTTCAAAGAAACATAGGAGTGTTAGAATGGAATTTAATCATTTCATTGATGAGGAAGTGTTGAAGAGAAGTGAATATTTGATATTTTGGCATGGTGGAAAAGTAATGGTCTCAAGTATCATACTTTACAAAGGATTGCAAGAGATATTTTAGTCATTCTTATCACGACTGTTGCTTCAGAATCTGCCTTTAACACTAGTGGGAAATTGTTAAGTCCACACTGTAGTAGACTTCATCCCAAGACTATAGAAGCAATGATATATGCTAAGAATTGGTTATGTAATGAAATCAACGGTTAGCAATTGACTAATTTGTTTTTATAAGATGAAATCAAAATTGTATTTTTATATTTGCTAGTTATAATTTGATGAAGTTTATTCCATTTTTTAATTTATTGTTGTTGTAGGTTCTTCAACTATGCCTGGAGATTGCACACTTCAATCAATTCTTGATGATGGGGAGCCTAATGAAGAGGATGAGAGTTGTGTCATGGCTATGGAGGATTAGACTTCACTTTTTATATTAATTCAGTAGCCTTTTTAATTTCTTAGACTTGTTGGATTAATTCGTTGGTTTGTAATTATTCTAAACTTGTAGGATTTATTTTGTAGCTTTTTAATTTCTTGGACTTGTTGGATTTATTTTATTTTTATGTTTAGCAGGTGATTTTAGCTATGATTTATTGATTTATGATTAAATGGTTATCTTAGCTAGGCGATTTATTGATTTATAATCTTAGCTATGATTTATTGATGTATAGATCTATAATTAACAGGTGATTTATTGATTTATGATATTTGTTATGATTTCTAGATTTATAATTAATAGGTGATTTTATTGATTTATGATTAATAGCCTATGATTTGGCATTTGGGCCACGTTCTACGGGCTTGAATCTGCACGTCATAGGGTTGACATAGGACTTGAATTTAGGCAAAAATGAATTTGGGCTTCAATTCAATTTTTTTTTGGTTGGGTCACAATTTGGGCTGCAGATTGGGCCCAAATCTAGTTGGGCTAAACGGAGCTTGCAAGGCTCAGCAGGGTGGGTCTGGGCCCTGAATGAAAAACTCGTTTAGTAAATGAGTTGGGTTCGGGCCCGCAGGATGGGTGCGGGTATGAAAAAACCCGGCTTGAACCTGGCCCGTTGCCATTCCTATTTTGGGCAAAATTAAAGGGTATAGATTGTATGCCTAAATTGTTGCTCTTCTGCTAGCAGTTCATTTAGTGCTTGCTAATGTAGTACGATCACTTTTACAAAGTGTAAGTACGGTCAGTTTTCTTAAACAAAGAAATCAACAACAATTGTTACCTCAGAAATTTGGGAAGTGAAAGAGTACTAGTAAAATTTTGTTTCTATTATAACTCCCATTTTAAAAGTCAAAATAAGTCTCATTGATTCTAGGATGTTTTCTACAATTTCATGCTAAAAATGAATTAGGGTTTCTGTTCATTTAGAGTTTTGTTAACCTTTTTTAATATAAATTGGAATATGCATACTTAAAATGAGATAATTTAATGGAATTAAATGAAATGCCTAAATTGAATAAATTTGAAACTTAGAGGATTCAATTGAACAAAAATAAAGTTAAGAGTAAATTTTAGTCAAACTTAGTGCAATTTGCATTTTAGCCTAAGTTCTTTTAAACTCAAGTAAAGCAGCCAATCCTAATCATGTAAATTATGGGGGGACGAGGACCTAAAGCAATGAATTAAATGGGAAAGAACATTCCCAAGGAAATAATACTTTAAGAAACATCCTTAACAAAGAGCTTACACAACTTATGAAGAAGTTGAAATATCTCAGCTCCAAGACACCCCTCTAACCTTAGAAGGTCGAGAACCAATGATAAAGGGAACATGGCACAAACCAAAGAAGGGAAAGAGTGACATGGCGCTGAACTAGAAAGAGAAGAAGAAGGAAGGATGCAAAAGCCATCACCTTCACATAAATGCAATGCAACCACTTATCTGGCCGCATTGATAGGGAAATGACCATGAATAGTGGCTGCACATCTAAACCCCTAGTAAAAAGCCTACTAGTAAGGTCTTGACGGGACAAGTATCCAAGGAATGTGATCCCAACCCTCCAAGTGTAGAGGCCAAATGCATTGAGGCTAATTATATAAAGCCAAGAAACGTTTGGATCAGAGGGTGGTGAAAAATTTTGGGAGAGAAGAGAGAGAGTTTTTTTTTCTTTGTAACCCCTTCCTCAGGCCAAATCTGAGGATGAACACTTAACCATTTCAAGGTTCTTCCTCCTTCAAGTACAATTCCTTCGTTATATGAACTGTTTTGATTGTATTTCATCATACTAGAACTGTACTCAAAGGTTGACTTGACTTCCTACCTCTAAATCTATTGTGCGGGCATATAATAACACGTGAATATCCCCTTGGTTTATGAACTGTCTATTTTGGCTTGCCACAATTGGTGCCATTTGTGGGAAGTCTCCTAAGATACCTCGGTTAAAAAAAAAGCCACGGAGATGGCCAATCCTAGGCGTAGCAGATTGTTGGAGTTTGTGGGTTCTCAGCGCAGAGACCATTTTGTTAATCTCGAGCGAATGAGGGACCATCACGTAGCTCACACCACGAGCAAAAGGGGGCCCTCCATTCATTTTGAGCGAACTGGCTAGCAAAAGGGGACCATCCCGTAATGAAGAGGCGCACAACTTGGAGAAAAAGGTGGAACAATTGCATTGACGTCTTTATCGCAGAGCTTGAATGAGGGAGGATAGAACACCTTTCTCAGATCAATACTTGAGCATGGGAAGTGACGAAAGTTACCAACCTCGAAGCAGAACTCCGCCCAGTGAATCGTTCATGTCGTCATCCCATTGGACTACTGGACAAAAGCAATATCGTAAAAGGTCCAAAACTCCGCCAAAAAGAGGCCAAGGGCATGATGCTATGGGAAAGACTCTCCTTCAGATATCCCGCTCCCATTTTTCTCGGTGTATTGATCAAGTAGAGCTCCCTCATCGCTTCAACCAGCCTACCGTCGCCATTTATAATGGTAAGACTGATCTTGTTGAGCATGTAAGTCACTTCAATCAAAAGATGGCCATCCATTCCAAAAATAAAGCCCTAATGTGTAAGGTCTTCCCCTCGAGCCTTGGCCCAGTTGCCATGAGGTGGTTTGATAGTCTCAAGGAAAGGTCCATCCACTCTTTTGAATATTTAACCAGAGCCTTCGAGGCAAGGTTTGTGACATGTAGCCGAGTTCCTAGACCCTTGGACTCTCTACTCTCGATGTCCATGAAAGAGGGAGAGACTTTGAAGAACGATTTGAATAGGTATTGGGAAGTTTATAACGAGATTGATGAGGACTTTGAAGACGTCGTTGTGCGAACCTTCAAGGTGGGCCTCCCAACGAACTCCAATTTGTGGAAATCGCTTACTATGAAACCACCTTGAAGCATGCATCAGTTGATGGATCGGATTGAGGAGCATAAGAGGGTTGAAGATAATCAGAACTTTAGTAAGGGAAGAGCCAAGGTTTTCACTCCTGATCAAAGGGATAACTTATCAAGGCGCTTCGTTTCCTCCAAGCTAAGGAGGGAGTTTTTCAACCAAACATCACGTGGCCCTGCTAGCCCCTAGGCAGTAAATTTGGTGTTCAAAGAGTCGATATACCGAGTGTTAGAGAAGATCAAAAGTGAGCCTTACTTTAAATGGCCAAATAGAATGGGAGGAGATCCCACTAAAAGAAACCAGAGTTTTTTATTATCATATCACCAGGACTGAGGCCACACAACCAAGAACTGTAGGACTTTACAAGCCTTCCTAGGCCAGTTAATTAAGGCTAGCAAGCTGAAGCAGTTTTTACAACAGCCAGACGGATTTGAGGGTCAGCTTATCGCAGGATCATAGAGAAGTGCAACTCCTCAATCATCTTTGGGAACAATAAACGTCATTTTTGTGGCACCAAGGAAAGACTCTCCTTTAGTCAGCAGGGTAATGGCGGTGTCTTCGCAATAGGGAGGATACGAGGGAGAAGCAGCGTGCAAGAAACCCAGGATTTCAGAACAGTCAATTTTGGGACTTTTCAAGAAGGATAAGGAAAGGACTATTCAGCCACATGACGATGCATTGTGGTAACTTTGTGGATAGTGAGATTTGACGTGAAAAGTGTAATGATTAATCAAGGTAGTAGGGCTGAGATCATGTACCTCAATCTATTTAGGGATCTAGGGCTTAAACTAGAGGATTTGGACTGCTACGACGTTCCTTTGGTCAGGTTGTTGGGAAAATTACTATTCCAAAGGGTATGATTCAGTTACCTGTATAGACAGGGGAAAAAATGGTGAATGTGAATTTCATAATGGTCGATACTTTTTCTCCATACACTGCCATTCTTGTGAGACCATGGCTGCATATTATGGGGGCGGTCTCCTCAACCCTGCATGTAAGGTTAAAATATCACACAGATATGGGAGTAGCCGAGCTAGTGGAATGTCAAGCAATGGCCAGGTAGTGTTTAGTGGCGGTGGTCAACCACCCTGTCTCCTAGGTGAGTCCTTTGGGGATAGGACCTGTCTTATAGCAATCACAGCCTAGGCTATCACCCTCTTCAGACTTTTCAATATTGTGTGAGGAGTTGGAGAAGGTTGTCATTGAAGGGGACGCGGAAGGTACTTTCAAGTTAGGATTCAGCTCCTAGTAGAGGATAAAAGGCAATTGGTAGATTTTTTGAAGAAGAACTTGGATATTTTTGCTTGGAGCACATATGAAGCTCCGGGGATTGATCCCAATTTCATTTGCCATCACTTAAATGTCAATCCTAGGGCCATTCCGAGGAAGCAACCACCTCAGCAATCGTCTAAAGAACATGTCGAGGCTATGAAGAATGACGTAAGCAGGCGAGGGCAATTAAACAGGTCTTTTACCCAGAATGGTTGGCCAACACTGTAGTAGTAAAGAAGTAGTCAGGAAAATAAAGAGTTTGCGTGGATTTTATAGACCTTAATATAGCCTACCTAAAGTACCCATTTCTAATTTCGAGGATAGACTAGCTAGTAGATGCAACATTTGGACACCCTAGGATGAGCTTCTTGGATGATTTTCAAGAGTACCATCAAATTCCGTTGGCGCTGTTAGATCAAGAAAAAACAGCATTCCTCTCTCTGATAGGGAACTACCATTATAGAGTAATGCTGTTTGGCTTAAAAAACGCTGGATCTACATACCAGAGAATGGTGACTAGAATGTTTGAGGACCAATTAGGGAAGAAACGATACAGTGGTTAAAAGTAAGAAAGAATCCGAGCATTTGACAGATCTTAAAGACGTATTTACAATCTTGCGGAAGCACAAGCTATGCCTAAATGCTTCTAAGTGTTCCTTTGGTATAGGATCTGGAAAGTTTTTGGGCTATATGATCACCCATAGAGGGATTGAAGTTAATCCTAATCAAAGTAAAGCTATTCATAATTTGCACCCTTCTCGGAATTCTAAAGAGGTGCAATGACTTACTAGGATGACCCATAAACAGGTTCATATCGAGATCTGCTGACCGATATAGGTCGCTCTTCCGGCTATTGCATAAGTGGAAGGATTTTACATGGTCTGAAGAGTGTGACAAAGCCTTCAAAGACCTGAAGGAATATCTGGCCCATCCACCAGTCTTATCTCGGCTAGAGAATGAGGAGGTCCTATATGCCTATATTGCTGTAGCACAACATTCGGTGAGTTCGGTCTTAATACTAGTTATTGAAGGGGTTCAAAAGCCGGTGTTCTATGTCAGCAAATCCCTTCAAGAAGCCGAGGTCAAGTACCTACATCTTGAGAAGGTTATCCTAGCCATCACCCATGCCACCAAGAAACTGCCACATTACTTCCAGGCCCACATAGTGATCATCCTGAACTAGTTGCCTTTACACGCATTACTCCAATGATCGAATTACACCGGAAGAGTGGCAAAGTGAGGGACTATGTTGGGTGCATTTGATATTAAATATTTGCCTCAAATGGCCGTGAAGGGGCAAGTCTTAGCCAACCTGGTTGTGGAGTTTGCTGAGGAATTGGGTGACTTCAAAGAAGTAGGGACGCCCGAGGAAGCAGTGGGAGTGAGTTCAGTGCTAATTTAGTAGCCATGGCAGTTGTTTGTTGACGACACAGCCAACCAAAGATGGCCGGGGATTGGCATTGTAATGATCTCACTAGATGGAATTATTTTGGAAAAATCTTTAAGGCTAGGCTTTTCAGCAACAAACAATGAGGCAGAATATGAAGCTCCACAAGCAGGGTTAGCTCCTGTTTAGAAGCTCGGAGGTAAAACTATTAAGGCGTACTGTGATTCGAGGCTCGTAGTTGGACAAGTCTAATGTGATTTCGAAGCAGAAGACCCGAGAATGCGTTTGTACTTGAATCAGATTAAGCGTATATGATAATAGCTTAATTTTGCATATTTATATCATTATTAGAAAGCATTATCATACTTATTTTGAGTTAATTTATGCATTTTATAGTTAATTTTGGAATAATGCTGAATCATCAATTTTGTGCTTAATTGAATTTTAATGCATGAATTTGTCTTTTGTAGGATAATGAAATTAAATAAGTGGATTTGTGCAAAGAAGAAAGCTAATGGATTTTAATCTTACAAGGGCCATGATGAAGTCAAAGAAGGCCAACCCAATTAAATTCAAGTCCAATTGGAGCAAGGAATCAAAGGAAATTTGCATCAAATCTAAGTCCAATTCGGATTAGGATTCCAGCTTGCATACCAGTTAGTATTTGGAGCATAACTTTCAGCTCATATGTCCAATTTGGATGATTCAAGTTGGGCTGGAAAGCTAACTTAAAGGGATACAACTTTGTTGTTTACCAAAAGTCCGAATTCTGAAGTTAAATGGGCCACAAACATCAGTTAAGTGAAGCCTAAAAACCTGGGATTTTCTCCAAACGAGAATTCAACTTGTAATAGGATTGCTTGACCTATTTAAAGGCTCTTTATGGCAAAATTTAGAGGAGAGCTTCTGTAGAACATAATTTAAGGTTTTTTTAAAGTTTATTTACAGTTTTTAGTGTTTTATTTGTGTTATGGCTTGCTAGAAGTCTTGCTAAGGCAAGGGGTGAAACCCAACCGTTTATTGGTATGTTCTTAACAGTTATTTATTGGTTTTAATGATTATATTTTTATGTTTTTGATTGTTTTACTCATCTAGAAAAGTGTTTAGTTCTGTATAATCCTTTGATTTATCGTAGACTCTGGGCACGTTAAATGCTTAGTATTCCCTGCGAACTAATTCACTAGTTTTGTTTTGCCTAAAATCAATCAATTGCATGAAACTACCTTAGACAATTACTTCTTGAGTTTTTATCGTTAAATCATCCGACTAAGATCATCCTTCGTGTGAATTTTAGTTGAGTTATAAAATAAATATTATAAAGACTACCAATAGATGTGTTGTGTGTGGATCCCTAAACCTTAGCGCCTTAATATATTGTAATTTCTCTTAATTTAGATTACCTTTACTAAACTATAAAAGTCTCTTCAATTAAACTTTCTTATTTTAGTTTTATTCTCTTGTGGTTTGCTAATCAATTCCCCTTTCCCTGTGGATTCGACCTCGGACTTACCGAGTTATTACTTCGCGACAATCCTGCACTTGGGAGCATTATTTAAGTCGCAGCAGTATGTCAAGGGGCTTTCACTCCTTTATCTTGGAACAAGTCCCTTGAAGCAAAAATTCTCATGTTGATTTGTTGGCAACACTAGCCACCACAAGTAGAGAGAAGCTTCCTAGGATTATACTAGTAGAAGATCTTGTATCCCCTGCATATGATGCGCAAGTTCCAGTCGCGGTACACTCCACACGAATGGGTCCTAGTTGGATGGACCCATTGGTTACATATCTCACAAATGGAACCTTACTCGAGGATAGAACCAAGGTGGATAAGATCCAAAGAAAGGCACAAAGGTTTTGGTTATCTGAGGATCAGAAGTTGTACAATCATTCGTATTCTGGTTCGTATTTGTTATGCATCCATCCTGAGGTAGTAGAAGTCCTATTGGAGGAATTGCATGAAAGGATTTGTGGTAGTCATATCGGGGGTAGGTCACTTGCCCATAAAGCTTTAATACAAGGCTATTGGTGGCCGAGCATGCAAAAATCCTCCCAAGACTATGTGAAAAAATATGATCAATGCCAGAGATATGCTCCCAATATCCATCAGCCAGGGGGAGTTTTGAATCCGTTAAGTAGCCCTTGGCCTTTTGCCTAATGAGGACTAGACATTGTTGGACCATTCCCAAAGCAACAGGGAATCGAAAGTATCTCCTTGCTGCTACTGATTATTTCACCAAATGGGTAGAAGCTGAACGCCTGGCGAACATTCAAGATTAGGATATGAAGCGATATGTATGGCAAAACATTGTAACAGGATTTGGTGTTCTAAACACTCATCTCGAACAATGGGCTACATTCGATAGCAAAGCCTTTCAGAGATACTGTAGTAAGCTGGGAATAAAGAATAGATACTCTATTCCATCATACCCATAAAGCAATGGCCAAGCAGATGCCATAAATAAAGTCATTATAGATGGTTTAAAGAAGAGGCTAGAAGAAGTTAAGGGAAAATGGGTGGATGAATTGCCCCACGTTTTGTGGATGTACTGCATGACTCCAAGAAGGTCCAGGGGAAAGACCCCGTTTTCTATGACGTATGAATCTAAAGCAGTCATCCCTACAGAGACTGGCTTTCCAACATTAAGGTCCAACCAGTTCCTCGGCAGCAGCAATGAATAGCTCCTCTCCTTGACCTCAACTTAGCCAAAGAGCGAAGGGAAATCACTGCAGTCAGATTAGCACAATACCAACAAAGACTTAGACGAGGATTTGAGAAGGGTGTAAAGGCGAGGGGTTCATCCCAGGGGACCTCGTCCTGCGAAGGGTGGTGGGAAGTATGAAGAATCCTTCATGGGGAAAGCTAGGTCCAAATTGGGAAAGGCCTTATCGGGTCTCTTGCCTTGGGTAAATTAACACCTAATTTGTTATTAAGAGTTAAACAGAACCTCGGCTAGGTTTGACTCCTCAGATCACCTACCTTGGGTAAATTAACACCTAATTTGTTACTAATGGTCAAATTGAACCTCGGCCAGGAATGGCTCCTCGGATCACCTGTCCTGGGTAAGCTAACACCTAGCTTAAACATTAGCAGTTAAACAAAACCTTAGTTAGATTCAATTCCTCGGACCTCCTACCTTGCGTGAAATAACACCTAGTTTCCTCTCGATAATTTTCGATGGAATACTGATTAAGCGTGGAATCTCAGACAATCAGCCTAGGTACTTATGGTTGAAGAATGATGGTTACTCTTATAGATTAAATCAGTTAAAAGTAGACAAGTGTATGTAGTTAAACATCAATGTGCAACAAAGTAAAAAAAAAAAAAAAAAGTATTATAATAATAATAACTGATAATGAAAGTAATGATAGAGTGTACATGCAACAAAAGATAAACAAAATCCCCTTTTCATTGATAAGTTCGGGTACTAACAAACTTCGTTACAAAAGATGGTAAAACCATGGTACCAAAGGTAGCAAAAAAGGGGGTGGGGGGTAGGAAGGAGGCAACAAAACGAAATGTTGGCCTAATATCTATTCTCCTTCTTAGCCCTCTGGTGCTTTCTCCTTCTCCGCTCCCTTCCCGGTTTGCCCCTGAGTGTTACGTTGTGATACGGGGGGAGAAACTTCTGCTGTCGAAGGGACCTTGTCCAAGGAGAGGGCTTCCTCTATAGCAGTGAAGGAGGGTGAGGCAATCATACTAGGCCTAGGAGCCTGACTCTTGGCCTGGGTATGAGGAGCAGATGTGCGGGCACTGGATGGAGTAAGTGTATGCGCCCTAATGGCTGGGGGATATAACACCTTCTCCGGGTTCCTCAACTCCAAAGAAGGGTCCACACCAGTAGTATTCAGAGCCTTGATCCAAGTCCGAAGACAGAAACTTTGATATACCACTGGGATTTGGGACTTAAGATGTGTTTCCATTTCCTTCTGTCCCAAATCATACACAACCTGTTTGACCTTGCTCATCTCTTCAGCTTTTTGCTCTGGCTCTTTAGTCAGTTCGGTGATCTTAGCTCGAGCAAGAGTAAGATGACCCTCTGCCTCTCTCAGGTGATGGAGTTGCTCTCGGGTCTATTCTCAAAGCTCTCAATCAAAGCCTCAGCACTTTTCTGAGCTTTATCACACTTGGACAGCTTATGGAGGGTCTCTTTGAGTTTTTTGTCACCATGAGCTTAGGCCTTCTGGGGCAGCATAACGCTTGGACTTTTCCTCGTTTTTCTCGTGAAAAGCCTGATCAACCCACTCCTTGGCCATGTGAGCTGCCTGGGTGGCCTAGATATTTGAGAATGAGGAAAGGATTAGAAATCGATTATCATCAAAAAAAAAAAAAAGAAAAAAAAAAGAAAAAGAAAGGACCTACCAGTGCTAAGTTCCTTTTTAGGGACAGGAACATTTTGTGCTTCTTCAAGTTATGAAGCTCGGCCATGTTCTGAGGAAGAAGGAGTGCTTGCTCAATCGAGTTAGCTACGTAACCTGTTCTTCCATGGTCAAAATTATGGATTGAGGAATCCGTAGGAAGAAGGGCTTCGTCCAACATAAGGGGCGGGCTCCAATTCGGAACACGAGAACGACGCTCTGGAATCACCTCTGAAGTCTCCCCTCCCCTCCTCTGTTGAGTACGGCTTGCTTTGGCGGCCTTAGCTTGTTCGGGGGGAGTCTCCCTTCCCTCATTGATGGACCCCTTGCCTCCCTTTTTATCCCTCTTTCATTTTTTGTCAGCCAGCTCAGTTTGAAAAGGAGGAGGAGGAATCGAAATAGGGGGCCTAGGTACTATGGGTACCTTTAGAGTGTCACCCCCAGCATAGGACTCAAGCAGAGATAGCAAATCGGGCATTCTTTTTTCTAGCACCATCGCTTCAGGAATGTGAGTTGCCTCTTAAGCTTTACTGACTAAAACTGGGGCTGGCCTTAAGCTGGAAGCTACGTCTTTGGTCTCGTCTTGTTGGTAGAAAACCTCAAAGTCTTTGTCGTGTACAAGACTTTCGGTACTCTCCTCCTTGTCTTCTTCCTCGGCCCCCTCGAATTGTGATTCTGCTTTGTTGTCCAAGGATATGACTTCCTCGACCAGGGTTTAGGGGTCTGTTAGTGTCGGAAGTTCCACTAGTTGGGTTTCGGTAGGTGGAGGCTTTCGAATAAACCCTTCGATGGCCACGTCAACCAATGCAAGATATGGGTCCTTTGTCTTGATAACGTGCTTAGAAACTTGGAAACAAGTGGAAATGGGTTTGAAGATGTTGCTCGGAGTTATTCACGTATGGGACTAAGACCAAGGTGGGAACCACTTCCTCAACGTGGGTAACCTTGCAGGAGGATCCTACTGTAGAAATTATCCACTTTGAGGGAATGGGCTTGAATGGCTTACACCCTAAACGAATCATTTATCCTCAACAAAGGGTAGGCTTTTAGACGGAGAGAAGGGATTAGCCTATTGATGCATGCCTGCCATTCTACACTCTTCTATTTTTCAGGAACATGGCACAAATCGAAGAAGGGAAAGAGTGACATGGCACTGACTAGAAAGAGGAGTAGAAGGAAGGACGCAGAAGCCATCACCTCCACATTAAATGCAACGCAACCACTTATTTAGTCGCATTGATGGGGAAGTGACCATGAACAGTGGCTACAAAGCTAAAACCCTAATAAAAAGCCTACTAGTAAGGTCCCAATGGGACAAGTATCCAAGGAATATAATCCCAACCCTACCTCTAAATCTATTGTGCAGGCATATGATAACACGTGAATATCCTCTTGGTTTGTGAACTGTCTATTTGGGCCCGCCACATAAAGTATTTTATTTTTTTGGATTAAAAATCACATTTTTTTTTAAACGGATAAAAAATCACGTTAAGCAATTGCATTAACTAGTAAGTTAATATTATATAGTTGTGTTGGAGCATTTTAATATTAAATAAATAAAATGAATAAATGTAATAACATAAATGTAAAGATGTGGGAGTGAATATGGAAGATAAGGAGTTAGTGAAAATGTTTAATCCCACATTGAAAAGGAGAGAGACTATTTTATTCTTTTTAATTGTGGTGATTAATGGACTAAAATGTATTGACTCAGATATTGGGCTAGATACGTGCGCAAGGGGGAGGTGAAGAGTGGAGGTATCAAAATCTAGCAGATTTTTCCAATACCAAATGGTGGATAGAAAATCGGTGGAGGATCAAGCACAAGACTTCCAAATGATCGTTGCAGAATTGAGATCTGAAAGCATAAAGATTGGAGACAATTTGGTGGTAGCTGGCATAATTGACAAACTACCACAATCTTGGAGGGAGTTCCAAAAGACTTTGCGGCACAAACAAAAGGAGACATCCCTGGAGACTTTGATCACACGCATCCGTGTGGAGGAGGAGGCTAGAGGACAAGATGCACTCATGACATAAGAGAGCAATGGTAATTTCACCACAAAGGTAAACCTTATTTCAGCCAATAATCATATGCCCAAAAATCATTTTCCTAGAAATAGTCAATTGAAGCCTAAAAAGAGAGCCTTTAAAAATAATAATAGACCTCAAGGAAGGGGAAACCCGAATAAAAATTACAATAAGAACCAAGGACCCCCTTCACAAGATCAATTTAATAGATCCTGTTTTGTCTATGGCAAGAGTGGGCATATTGCTCGATTTTGCAAATTTCGGAAACGTGAATCTGTCCCGCAGGCTAACGTAACCGAAAAGCCTTTAGTAGCTATGATTGTAGACATCAATATGGTGCAATATGTTGAAGGGTGGTGGGCAGATTCTGGTACTAATAGGCACGTCTGCTATGACAAAAATTGGTTTAAGTTGTACACTTCTTTTGAAGAAGAAAAAACTGTTATGTTTGGTGACTTTAGCAAAACCAAGGTTCTTGTGGTGAGGTTGAATTGAAATTCACTTCTGGACGAGTGCTAACATTGAAAGATGTTCTTTACACTCTGTCCATAAGGAAGAATTTGATGTCAAGTTTTTTGCTTAACAAGGCTGGCTTCAAGCAAACTATGAAATCTGATAATTATGTAATCACTAAAAAGGGATTATTTGTGGGCAAGGGTTATGCTTGTGATGGAATATTTAAATTGAATGTTGAGAATAATAAAACATCTACCAGTTCAGTTTATATGCTTTCTTCTATTAATTTTTGGCATGCTCATTTGTGTCATATAAATAGTAGATATGTGGGAATCATGAGTAGTTTAGGATTAATTCCAAGACTGTCAAAAGATTTTGAAAAAAGTGAAACTTGTAGTCAAGCTAAGATTACAAAAAGGCCCCATAAAAATGTTGCAAGAAATACCGAATTGCTTGAGTTAATTCACTCTGATTTATGTGAATTTGAGGGAATTTTAACTCGTGGAGGAAATAGATATATTATCACTTTTATTGATGATTTCTCAAAATATACAACTATTTATTTGTTGAAAAATAAAAGTGATGCTTTTGAAAAATTTCAAGATTTTTTAAAAGAAGTTGAAAATCAATTCGGTAGAAAAATAAAAAGAATAAGAAGTGATAGATGCCGTGAGTATGAATCAAATGCATTCAACTCATTTGTTCAGTCTTTGGGAATTATCCATGAAACTACTACACCATATTTACACGCTTCTAATGGTGTGGCTGAAAGGAAAAATAGAACTTTAATTGAGTTAACAAATGCCATGTTAATTGAATCTGGTGCACCTTTAAATTTTTGGGGTGAAGCTATTTTAACTGCATGTCATGTTTTGAATAGGGTGCCACATAAAAAGTCACACACCACACCTTTTGAGATGTGGAAATGACATAAGCCAAATTTGGGATATTTGATAGTATGGGGTTGTCTTGCTTATGTAAGGCTTACTGATCCTAAAATGCCTAAATTGAGAATTAAAGCTACTACCTGTGCTTTTCTTGGTTATGCAATTAATAGTACAGCTTATAGATTTTTTAATCTTGAAAACAAAATAATTTTTGAATCTGGTGATGCAATTTTTCATGAAGAAAAATTTCCTTTTAAATTGAAAAATAGTGGGGGTGAAGAAAAAATTTTGTCACAACCTAGTTCTTCTACTTCACATTTACAAAATCAAGAAAATTTTGAAATGGAACCTAGAAGGAGTAAAAGAACTAGAGTTGAAAAGGAATTTGGTCCTAATTATTATGTTTTTAACATTGAGGAAAATCCCCAAAATTAAAAAAAGGCTTTCACATCACCTGATGCTATATTTTGGAAAGAGGCTGTAAATGATGAGATGGAATCTCTAATTTCTAATAGAACTTGGAAATTAGTAGATCTTCCACCGGGTTGTAAGACCATAGGTTGTAAATGGGTCCTTAGAAAAAAGTTGAAACCAGATAGGTCAATAGATAAGTTTAAAGCTAGACTTGTTGCAAAAGACTTTAAACAAAAAGCTGATCTTGATTTCTTTGATACTTTTTCTTCGGTAACTAGAATTACATCTTTTAGATTGCTAATTGCTATTGCTGCAATTTTTGATTTGAAAATTCATCAAATGGATGTAAAAACCGCTTTTTTAAATGGCGATCTAGAGGAAGAGATTATATGGATCAACCCGAAAGCTTTGTAGAGGCTGGACAAGAAAGCAAGGTATGTAAGCTAACTAAATCCCTATATGGCTTAAAACAAGCACCTAAGCAGTGGCATGAAAAGTTTGATTCCTGCATGATTGAGAATGGTTATAAATCAAATGAATGTGATAAATGTATTTATTCTAAATCATGGAATAATTTACATGTTATTATTAGCCTCTATGTGGATGATGTGTTGATTTTTGGCTCAAATATGCATGTTATAAATGAGACAAAAAATATGGTTAAAAGCCACTTTGATATGAAAGATCTTGGTGAGGCTAATTTTATTTTGGGCATGAAAATTACAAAAGCATGTGATGGAATATATCTTGATCAATCACATTATATTGAGAAAATATAATTTTCATGATCACAAAATTGTAGCTACTCCTTTTGATTCTAGTGTTCATTTATTTCCTGTGAATAATGATGATGAGATTTTTAATCAAAAGGATTATGCCAGTATCATTGGTAGTTTGCGTTATACTACTGATTGTACTAGACCTGACATTACATATGCAGTAGGAGTACTTAGCAGATTTACTAGCAAGCCTAGTAAAGATCATTGGCTAGCTATTGAGCGAGTCATGAGATATTTAATTGGTACCAAAAACTATGGCTTATTTTATAAAAAGTACCCTACTGTGATTGAAGGTTTTAGTGATGCCGATTGGAATACTTTGTCACGTGATTCTCTCTCTACCACTGGTTATATTTTTACCTTAGGTAGTGGTGCTATTTGTTGGAAATCCAAAAAGCAAACAATAATTGCTAATTCAACAATGGAAGCTGAATTAATAGCATTAGCTTCAGCTAGTGAAGAGGCAAATTGGCTTAGAGATTTGTTATATGAAATTCCACTTTGGGAAAAGCCAATTCCACCTATATTAATTCATTGTGATAGCACTGCTGCAATTGGTAGAGTTAAAAATCATTATTACAATGGTAAATCCAGACCTATAAGAAGAAAGTACAGTACCGTGCGATCTTATTTGAGTAGTGGCATCATAACTATGGATTATATTAAATCTAATGATAATCTTGCAAATCTATTTACCAAGGCCTTGGCAAAAGATAGAGTCTGGAATACATCGAGGGGGATGAGACTAAAGTCCATAGAATCATGAGCCATGTATGAGGATACCCAACCCAAGGACCAGAGATCCTGAGAATTGGGTTCAATGGGAAAAACGAATCATACGATGGTCGTAAGAAATGCACAATTTATTTTTTTTAATTAATTATTTATTTTGTAAATAATTTTTTAATTGTTCATCCCTATGATGTAAGTGCATTTATCCTGTAATGTGGAGAGATTGAGTAAAAAAACTCTTAATGAAATTTGTAGCTCGTATGAGTGGGGTGTCAGAATTACAGGAGCACCATTGACAAAATTTCACCTATGTGAGTGTGGGGGTGGGGCCGCTCCCTATGAGATTTGGACTTAATCTCAAATACACTCATGAAACCGGGATCAGCACACGGCCGTAAAGTGTTAGCTATAAAAGCTCATGTCAACACCTGGGTTGTTATGTATAAGCAGTGACGCTTAATTTCCCTAAAGCAGTCCTGGATCAAGTCGGAGACCACTACGACTCTGGAGTTGAGATCGCTATTTTACTAAGTGAAGGTTCAATGTAGAGCACACCTTCATGATGCATAGTGACCTGTCTTTGCCTGGTAATCTCTTTTTAACTAAAAATTTAATATTAAAATGAGTGGGGGATTGTTGGAGCATTTTAATATTAAATAAATAAAATGAATAAATGTAATAACATAAATGTAAAGATGTGAGAGTGAATATAGAAGATGAGGAGTTAGTGAAAATGTTTAATCTCACATTGAAAAGGAGAGAGACTATTTTATTCTTTTTAATTGTTGTGATTAATGGGCTAAAATGTATTGACTCAGATATTGAGCTAGATACGTGCGCAAGGGGGAGGTAAAGAGTGGATGTATCAAAATTGGAAATGAATCAGTCTCTTGGATCCTCCTACTTGACAGCCCATTCAGAGCAATTACCATATCCGTTGGTGAGTAAATGGCCCGAATTAATACTCCATTTTTACTATGGAAAATAAAAAGCCATTAACCCACTTAATGGACTATCCATTTGGGCCTTTTCATTTTTCATAAACTTTTTATCAAACCATTAATTGTGTAACTCCAGCCCATCAGATTAATATCTAACAATTAATCTTGTAACACCCACTACATCAAAATAATGGACCTAATTAATCAGAATAAATTGTGTAGTAATTTCGTGAGGCCCATTGAGCCTATAAATAGACTCATTCAGACTTAATCCAAGTTACTGCAAATACAATATACATACAAAAAATAGAGAGATTTTTGTCAAAAAAGGGTGTTATTTCTGGTGGAACTTTGGGCTTAAACACTTTGTGCAGAGTTTGTTCTAGCCATATGACACTTGTTGGGCTGTTGTATCCTGGGGGAGACAAGTTAGAGAAGGTCTGCACCGGTTACAAAGTTTAGCCAATCAAGGGCTTGAATCTCCTTAAAGAGAGTGAGTGCCGCGCCTCAGTCCAAATAGTGTTGTGTAATTTCTCTCTTTAAAGTAATAAAATTCAGAAGTATTATTCAGTTTATCTTTGTATTATTTCTATTATCATTGTATTTGCACCAACAAGTTGTGTTGTAATGACCAATAAATTAATCATATAATAATTAAATTTATAATAAAAAAAAAATAGTTGGAGAATGGAAGGCTAAGGTATATGGCATAATTCTGTGGCTAAGTTTTGTCACTTCTTAAGACACTGGGTCAAAGCATTTATATACTAATTCTTGCATCATTGTTAAAATTTTTAGCCATGCGGCCACATGACGCTAATTTGCTTAAGTCGAACTTAATTAATTAGAAGTCTTTTAGATTGGGTAAAGGTTAGATTTTATTATTGTAAAAAAATAAGTGTTGGATTTGAAAGTTGGAATCCCTTGCTATAGCTATATATGATTTGCTACTGAATACACCAACTTCCATGACAGTGTTTGTTGTTGTCTGAAAGCAATGGCTGATGAAGTGACGATACTTCGTCTTTATGCAAAGAAATGTTACATATTAAACAAAGTTTATAGAGACGTAGAATTTGACAGCAGGTGAAACCCAACTACTCACTTTTGACTCAAAGAGGAAAAAACAGCAAATGAGCTCTCACTTTTTTTTTTCCTTATATTGTCTTATTTTTTGTTTGTGCCAGAAAAAGATATAATATGGCTCAACAACTTCTTCCTTTTTTTTCTTTTTTTGTCTCTTTTTCTTTGAGAGGGGGTTGTTCTATTTTTCATTTTTCTTTTTTCTTTTTTCCAATTTTATAAAAACTGCTATAACCCAATAAAGTAATGAATTTTTTTTTAATAAGGTTTTGTTGGAGCATTTTAATATTAATTAATTAAAATGAATAAATATTACAACATAAATGTAAAGATGTGAGAGTAAATATGGAAGACGAGGAGTTAGTGAAAATGTTTAATCCCACATTGAAAATAAGAAAGACTATTTTATTCTTTTTAATTGTGGTGATTAATGGGCTAATATGAATTAACTCAAATATTGGGCTAGATACGTGCGCAATGGGGTAGGTGAATTGTCAAAAATGGAAATGAATTAACCTCTTGGATCCTCCTACTTGACAGTCCATTTAGAAAAATTACCATATCCATTGGTGAGTAAATGACCCGAATTAATACTCCATTTTTATTATGGAAAATGAAGAGCCATTAATCCACTTAATGGACTATCCGCCCATCAGATTAATATTCAACAATTAATCTAGTAACACCTATTACATCAGAATAATTGACCTAATTAATCTGATTAATATGGGTAGTAATTTCGTGAAGCCCATTGAGCCTATAAACAGACTCATTCAGACCCAATCCAATTGACTGCAATAGACACTAAAAAAATAGAGAAGTTCTTGGCAAGAAAAGGTATCTAGTCTTATAAACACTGATATGCATGGCTGGAATTGTAATATTAACTGTTTGTACCTAAGTCGATTCATGCTATTCTTAGGATCCCAATTTCTTTGAGGCCAAGACCTAAGAAGCTAATCTAGGTAAAGGATATCAAGATCACTTTTTTCTGTGAAATTTGCATATAAGGTTAGCCAAAAACACCTAAGAGATCCTATCTCCCCTGTTGGGCCTTGCCATAAACTATGGAAGCTAAAGGCCCTGAATGGTTAAAGATGTTGCTATAAAGTCTGGATGATTGTTCTAACCCATATTCCTTAACAAATATAATATCAATACTCTAGCTTTAGTGGTTTTTTTTTTTTTTTTTGATTTCTAATTAGTCTAGACTTGATAATAACTTTGAATTACCATTTTCTAATTTCCAAACATTGATATCTGACGAGTAGTGTAAAATGGTCGTCCATAAAGTGACCGTCATTACTAAGGACGACCGTCATTACTAAGGACAATCATAAGCACACATTAATGCTCAAATATAAATTCCTTACTTAAATGGCACAAGTGTAACAGACGTACAACCTTTCCAGTCACCAGCTCATAGTTGTTACAATTATCTCAAGCTAACCATTACACAGTCATTACGGGACATTGAATGGGGAAGTTAAATGGCTATTAAATGAGCCATTTAACCCTCCAGCTCAACCATAACTGATGGATAGCGATAAAATGCTCGTCCATGTTAATGACAAGTAAAAGTATGGACCAACGTAAGCACATTAGTTCTAGATAGCATTTAATGTCCAAATGATAAATGAGCACGAAGCCGTTACTGCCATCCAATTATGCGCATTTAATGGCCGTTACAGACGTTAAAGGACTGAGGATAAATGGTCATTATTAGTCCATAAATCTTCCAACTGTGGTACAACATTAGAGAGGCCAGTAGACTAAGCATTTACTCACACAAAGGCTATATAAAGCTAGGAGAGACAAGTAAGTGAGGCATGTCGAACACATACACAAATTACTCTACAAATTTCTAAAGAGTTTAAACCAATTTAAGTATCGGAGGGTCCTTGGTAGGCCCCAAACCGGTGTCATTATTTGCTTAGTGCTTTCTTTGGTACACGATCTCCCAGTCGTCCATAATACTAATGAGGAACATACTAACGAGCTCCAGGTCGTCCATCGTACTGACGAGGTGAAATTCTACTTCATCAGTTTGGCGCCGTCTGTGGGGATGGCAAGCTATCAATCAATAAGCCATTGAATTCTCTACTAACTAAGTTCCTTAGAACCGATGGACTCTACCACAACTGAGTCGTCGAACCCAGTGGTGATGGCTTAACAAATCCAAGCACTAACAGCCAATGTGCAAGAATTGAATAAACGAAATGAAGACTTGAAATGAAAAGTGTGTTAAAAGGGCATAAATACATCACAGCCATGGCGTAATCGCAATGACAATGCCGACGAAGTCCATAGTCCAAGAAATAGCAGAGGAGAAACTTCTAAGCACACCACACAGTCAACTTATGGCAACGTTCAAATGATGAAAAACATGAGGAAGGAGTTAGACGAAGTCAAGAACACCATGAAGGGAAAGACAGTGATAAATCTTGATGGCATAATCAAGAGGGCAGACTCACCCTTCACTACCAGCGTTTTGGAGTGCCCTTTGCCTCTCAAGTTTCGTCTCCCACAGCTAGAGGTTTACGATGGCACTAAGGATCCCCTAGATCACATAGGGGCATTCAAGACAATATTAAACCTTCAGCAGACCCCAGATGAGGTAATTTGCAGTCATTCCCAGCAACCCTCAGAGGAGTAGCAAGGGTGTGGTTTAGCAAGCTGCCCATGGCATCTATCGCAAACTTTGAGCAGCTAAGTGACTCTTTTGTCCGCCATTTCATTAGGGGCCAACGCCATAAGATGCCCACGTCACACTTGCTAACTGTGAAGCAACAGGAAAGGGAAACCCTGAGAGAGTATGTAAAACACTTCAACAAAGCAGTGTTAGAAATTTATGAGGCAAACGATCAGGCGATAATGATGACCTTCCAAGCAGGGTTGAACAATCCTGACCTTGTCTTCTCTAGAGGGAAGACTCTGCCAACTACAATGACAAACCTCCTGTTCAAAGCCCAGAAGTACATGAACGGGGAGGATGCGTTAACGGCGAATAAAGTAGATGGAAAGTGAAGGATGGAAGAAATCGACAAGCTCCAACACAAAAAGAAGGAGAAGAAGGATCGTTCCCCTAGTCAAAAGAATGACAACGAAAATACGCAGGCTTATAAAAGATCGACAAGTATTCCAAAAGAGGAAATTGTTACCTCGAATCACTCAACGACAGACAGTTACATCCATAGAATGTAGAGCAATTCAAGAGGTATTATCGCTAGTTAGATGACGTTTTCAATTTTCTTTCATCAAACTGTTTTCTAAGCAGGAATGAATAAGGGGGCATTTTTCCCCACTTGAATAAATGTCGTTCTCTTGAAAGATCTAAAAGTATTATTTACCATACCAAAAAAAAATCGAAAAGAAAGCCGGTCATTGAAAGTCCAATGAGTAAAACCAAGTAGACGATAAAAATCTCAATAAGAGTAAAATCGTCACATAAGGTTCAATTTGGACGAGTACAATCATAATGACGATCAAATTCTCAAAGCGAGAGCAAGTCATATGATTAAATTCTCATTGTTCAAATTCTCAAAGCGAGAGTAAGTCATATGATTATGGTTAAAAACCGACAAGCACAATCATAATGACGATCAAATTCTCAGAGTAAGTCATATGATTAAATTCGCATGGTTAAAAATCGACAAGCAGTTTTTCTAAAAAGGAAAAAAAAAAAAATCAAGGTGCACAGGAAGCTCAAGAAAACTTCAGATGCGCAACCAATGAAGAGAAGGCACATGTCAATCACCTAACGAGAAAGACACCTCGCATTAAATGTGATGGGAGAAGAATCTCAAGACACGAAGGGGAGATTAAACTGTCAAAAACCTTTCATATTCCTATGCTCATCCAAACAAATGACGACAAAGGAATAAAGGGGGCAACTGACGAGTAGTGTAAAATGGTCGTCCATAAAGTGACCGTCATTACTAAAGATGATCATCATTACTAAGGACGATCATAAGCACACATTAATGCTCAGATATAAATTCCCTACTTAAATGGCACAAGTGTAGCAGACGTACAACCTTTCTAGTAACCAGCTCATAGCTGTTACAATTATCTCAAGCTGACCATTACATAGTCATTATAGGACATTGAATGGGGAAGTAAATGGCTATTAAATGAGTCATTTAACCCTCTAGCTCAACCATAACTGATGGATAAAATGCTCGTCCATATTGCAAACCGTCCATGTTTATGATGAGTAAAAGTATGGACAAGCATAAGTGCATTAGTTCTAGACAGCATTCAATGTCCAAATGATAAATGAGCACGGAGCCGTTACTGCCATCCAATTATGCGCATTTAATGGCCGTTACAAACATTAAAGGACTGAGGATAAATGGTCATTATTAGGCCATAAATCTTTCAACTGTGGTACAACGTTAGAAAGGCTAGTAGACTGAGCATTTACTCACACAAAGGCTATATAAAGCCAGGAGTGACAAGTAAGTGAGGCATGTTGAACACATACACAAATTACTCTACAGATTTCTAAAGAGTTTAAGCTAATTTAAGCATCAGAGGGTCCTTAGCAGCCCCTAAACTGATGTCATTATCTGCTTAGTGCTTTCTTTGGTACAAGATCTCCAGGTCGTCCATAATACTAACGAGAAACATACTGACGAGCTCTAGGTCGTCCATCGTACTGACAAGGAACATACTAAGGAGGTGAAATTGTGCCTCATCAATATCAGATATACATTCAAAGAAATTACAGAAATAGACTCCATAAAAATGTCAAAAATACTAGTAAGTCAATGTCTTCCAAGAACTTTCAGACCACAATCCAAGAAAGAGCTCTAGTAATTATACAAATTCCGATAGAAAGTCATGGCAGGACTTTGTTGTCAATTTTTGATAGATAACCACCTCTTTGTTTTTGGAACCTCAGTTAACAATTTTTTGAGTGTTAATCCAACATGTTTTAGTGGACTTTCTCCTTAAAAAAAAAGGACTTGCATATGTAGATAATTGTTTAAAAAAGTATTACCTAGCTAAATAACACCTTGCATTTTTGGAAAACATAGTATTCTGTGATACAAGATTTACGAAATAGAGTTGTTCCTTCAGTCTTTTGGGTTTTGTTTCACGTGGCATTCAAGAAATAGGAATGTTGCAAAACATGAAAGTCCTCAATTCGAATACCTTTTTTTATATATATAAAATTTAATACATTTTGGTTGATCTTAATTAGAATTTTATGGACATATCATATGCTAAGACTATTTTTGAAAGAATTATTACTTTAATTCTTTTGGGACATCTTTCGTTTTAAATTCCTATACACCTATGATCATGATGTTGATCTTAATTCATATTGTTTCACCTAACAAAAGACCCTAAAATGTCTATAAATAATGATATCCTAAAAGTTCTAAATCAAAAACGGTAAAACCCAAAACATTTTCTCACTAAAAATAGATAAATACCATCTTTTAAATAAGTAAAACTCTTAGCTGGCGTTTTAGTGATAGTCCAACGATCATAAAATTTTTTATGGTACTCCACATCTCTGATTTGAATTTGACATTTTTCTTCCCTAGTATTTACCTATCAAAAAAAAAAAATCAAGCTAATGGGGACATTTTCGACATGACCATGCATTTATTAACGAAAGGCTAAGAGCAGATGGACTCTATAAGGTTGTTGGCTTTAAGGTGACAAAGGATCTGTAATAAGTTGACAGCATATGCAAAACAGACGATGACGAAGCCGACAGCTATGTCTCGTACTGATGGGAGGAAATGAAGTGACGACAGGCCATAAAACCAACGGGCTGGAGAGGCTGATGGTACCAGTGTGGCTACGCGTGGTCCCCACGTGTGCTCGTATATGGAAATGTCTTGCGTATCACATACCAAGACCTTATCACGTGTCTTTCTCATTTGGAAAGACACCCTATAATCACGGAAACCCTAATACCAAATACCCACCACAAGGAAAGATCCCTACTTTTGGGGGATCTCAATTCACTACTCACCACTATATAAGCGCTGGACCTCATCTTTTTTCAGGTACGCAGAAAATCCCTAGCTCTCTCACTACAGAGTTCTTAGAGATTTTTCATTCACTAACTTGACCTTTGAAGGGTTTTTGGCCGATACCATATCGGTACCTTCTGTTTGGTCCATTTGTTCTTGTTCCACAGGTACCCATTGGAGCACTTTGGAGCCTACAACTCACTGACGATTTCAACACATCATCAGTTGGCGCCATCTGTGGGAAAAGACTATTCTAAGATGAAAGAGTTGCATGGTCCAGACGTGTTCAATGGCTACCATCAACCAAGAAACAGGGAATCCACCCAACGCCCCGGAAAGACAAGTGCAAACCCTGGCTGCAGTGGTAGAGTGACTCACCTAGTGTAACTAGGAGTTAGAACAACAGCTGAACCAAAGAAAAGAGTGACGCCAAGAAGGCCCACATGGCGAACGAGACGTCGATGAGCAAAATGGCAGTCACCTACCTACGAGGGACAAGCAAGAAAGGGAAGACCAGGAAGAGAGTAATGTCCATAGTAGAAGGTACAGTCCAAAAGACACAAGTCGTCCCTCTAAAATAAAAGTCAATGCAATGCGCATGGCCTAGGACATGCAGATGATGAAAAAGAAGATGGACATGATGATGAATTCCATGAGGGGACGAGTATCTACCAACTTGGATGAGCTTGTCCATTAGAGCGACTCCCCATTCACCATCGAGTTAACATCCTTTCCCCTCCTAGCAAAATTTTGGATGCCACAAGTAGAAACATACGACGGATCGAGGGATCCACTTGAACATATAGAGTCGTCCAAAACTCTCATGCACCTGCAAGGAGCACCAGATGAGATTATGTGTAGGGTATTCCCTACCACGCTGAAGGGGCCAGCAAGGGTGTGGTTCAGCAAGCTTACCCCGAACACATCCTCCAATTTTAAGGAATTGATGGCCACTTTGTCACCCATTTCATCGGAGGACAAAGACACAGGCGATCCTCCGTAGCCATACTAAACATTAAGCAATGGGAAGACGAAAGCCAGAGCTAGTATGTGACCCGTTTCAACAAAGAGGCACTCCTGATAGATGAAGCCGACGACATAGTCCTTGTTACCACCTTCACCAGCAGGTTAAAGCGAGGAAAGTTTCTCTTCTCCGTCTACAAGAATGACCCAAAGACAATGGTTGAAGCACTATGCAAAGCCACAGAATATATGAATGCTAAAGACGCGATGATAGCAAGGAGAGATGGACCACGGAAAAGAGAAAGACAAGACAACCCTCACCATGACTGAGGAAGGAAGTCAGTCCAAACAAATGACAAAAGAGACGACAGGAGATCAAGACCCCCATCAGGAAGATCAACAAACTTCACTCCCCTAAACGCCCCGCTAGAGCAAGTCCTCATGTAGATAAGGGATGACACGGCATTAACTTGGCCGGACAAGCTGAAGGGCGACCTAAACAAAAGACCCAAAAACAAATACTGTCGTTTCCATCGGGACCATAGGTGCAATACCTCTAAATGCTACAACCTCAAGCAGCAGATCAAAGCTCTCATCAAATAAGGGAAGTTGCAGCGGTTCATTAGAAATAGGGAAGATCCACCGAGGGACCCTGAGCCCACCTACTAGCTAAGAAGAGACCCAGAGCCCCACTCGACGAGAGAAGGGTGATCATAGGAGGGAGCACTATGGTGGGAATGTCTAAAAAGGCGAGAAAGACATACCTACGCATGGTGCAGAGCGTCCAATCTTCGAGCAGCCTCCTAAGGTGACCAGGCTTAACAACCCTACCATCAGCTTCTATGAGGAAAACGCTAGGCGACTACACCACCTTAATGACAACGCCCTCGTCATCAGCTTGTCCATTGCAGACTTTAATACCTGGCAGGTGCTGGTAGATAATGAGAGCTCAGCAGATATCCTTTACTACCTAGTGTTCCAAGAGATGAGGATCAACCAAGAGCATCTTCTGCCCTTAGACACACCCTTAATAGGATTTGGCAGCACCAAAGTCTTTTCGGTAGGAACCATCACTTTACCAGTAACCATCGGAACGTACCCTCAGCAACTCACCAAGGAGGTCCACTTCCTCGTCATTGATTACTACTCAGCCTACAATGTCCCACGCTTAACACATAGTGGGTGGCTGCATCCACATACCACCTATTAGAAGCATGGGATAGGAGAATCACGATGGGATCAAATGGCTGTCCGAGAGTGCTACATAGCCATGCTTGAAATGGACGATCACTTGCAAGCTTTGAACATCGAAGAAAGGAAGGTTACTGTTGAACCAATGGAGGAACTAGAAGAAATCTCCTTGGATGATAATACCCTTGGCCGAACCACCCGAATTGGCACACAAGCCAACCCTTTGGTCCGCAAAGAACTTTCCTTCTTCCTAAAAGATAATTGAGACGTCTTCGCTTGGAGTCATAAAGACATGTCGGGGATCAACCCCTGCACCATGGTACACAAGCTCAACGTATGTCCATCATTCCCCTCGGTTCGGCAAAAGAAGAGGGTCTTCACCCAAGAAAGGGACAAGGCTATAGCCGAGGAGGTGCACAAACTATTGAAGACAGATTTCATCTGGGAGGTCTATTACCCTGAATGGCTGGCCAATGTGGTCAAGGTCAAAAAAGTAAACGGCAAATGGAGAATGTGCATAGACTTCACCGACCTGAACAAGGCATGGACGAAGGGGACCAAAAGAAGGCCTCATTTGTCACAAGCCAAAAACTCTTCTGCTATAAAGTCATGCCATTTGGTCTAAAGAATGCGAGGGCAACGTACCAAAGGCTTGTGAACTAGATGTTCACTAGGCAGATAAGGCCAAAAGTGGAAGTATACATGGACAACATGCTCGTAAAAAGCGTGAAGAAGACTCATTACTTAGACAACCTTCGCGAAACATTCGATACCCTTCATCTCCACAACATGAAGCTTAATTCCCACAAATGTGTATTTGGCATAATGTCGAGGAAATTCTTGGGCTTTATAGTGTCACAACGTGGGGTGGAGGCCAATCCCAACAATGTTCGGGCGATAGTGGAGATGCCCCCTCCAAAAAACATCAAGGAGGTGCAAAGCCTGAATGGTAGGATTGCAACCCTCAATAGGTTCGTCTAGAGCAACGGATAAGTGTCTACCCTTCTTTAAGGTGCTATGGAAAGCTTTTGAGTGGACCAACAAGTGCCAGAAGGCTTTCGAGGAGCTGAAGACCTACCTCGCGTCTCCCCCATTGCTCAACCCATCTAAACCTGGTGAAGAGCTCTCCCTTTATTTTAATGTATCCTAGACGGCCGTCAATTCCGCTCTGGTGTGGGAGGAAGATCGAGTATAGTTACTCATCTACTACACTAGTCGAGCGCTGCGAGGAGCCGAGGGATGCTACCCCTTAATGGAGAAGCTGGCCTTTATGCTAATCATCGCTACACGAAAACTTAGGCCATACTTCCAAGCACATACCATAGTGATCCAGACAGACAAGCTGCTGTGAAAGATTATGAATAACTCGGAGGTGGCCAAACAACTAGTCCTATAGGCAATAGAACTCGGCGAGTTAGATGTTCGATACCAACCCCAAACAATAATCAAAGTGCAGGCGCTAGTTGATTTTGTGGCAGAGTTCACGACAGGGGAAGTTGAAGAAAAAGAACTGACGGCACAGATGGTGTGGACAGATGAATCGTCTAATCAACAAGTAGGTGGAGCTGGGGTCTTGTTACAAACACCAGAAGAAGATACAGTAAAGTATGCCGTCCACCTCCAGTTCTCAACAACTAATAATGAGGTAGAATACAAATCGATCCTCTCAGGTATCAACTTGGCTAAAGCAGTAGGGGCCACGTCAGTTATCATACATTGCGACTCGTAAGTCATGGTTGAACACATTACCGGCGATTATGAGGCAAAGGGAGAGCAGATGAAGAAATATCTGAGCTTAGTCAAGAGCAAGAAAAGAGATAGGTTTTCAGTCAAGTTCATACAGATCCCGAGGAAGGAGTACAAGCAAGCAGACTGACTGGCAAAAGTTGTGTCCACAGAATATACGAACACCGCTAGTAAGGTATTATCCTTTGTTCAATACACCCCTGCCATTGACAAGTTAGGAAGTACAGGTCATCCCTTCGGGGACAGACTGGACGACGCCCATCATATCCTACCTTAAGGATGGAACACTGTTGGAAGATCGCAACACTTCCCGTAGGTTGAGGGTGCAAGCTGCACAATTCGTAACAATTGGAGACGTCTTTTACAAAAGGGGTTTCTCCCATTCGTATCTAAGGTGCCTAACCCTTGACGAAGTCGACTATGTCATGAAAGAAGTATGTGAAGGAACATGAGGGAACCACTCAAGGGCATACTCATTGGTTCACAAGCTGATACGGGCTGGATACTATTGACCCAACGTAAAGGTGTGTAACAAGTTCCAACGCTTTAGTAATATCATACGACAACCAACAGAGGAACTTACACCAATGAGCGCCCCCTTATAATTCGCCCAGTGGGAGTTAGATATAGTGGGATCGTTCCCTTTCAATGTACGGCAGCTCAAGCTCCTCGTCGTAAGGATTGACTACTTCACTAAATGCGTTGAGGCAGAGCCACTAGCTACCATCATAGAAAGAAATGTCTAAAGCTTCATTTGGAAGAACATTATTTGCCACTTTAGAATTCCTAGGGTCTTCGTCTCCGACAATGGTAAGCAATTCGACAACAATGCATTCAGAGACTTCTGCCAACAGTTGGAAATTAAGAACCACTACTCCTCTCCTGCTCACCCCCAGGCCAATGGACAGGTTGAAGTCACAAACTGATCCATGCTCAAAGGTTTGAGGGGGCAAAGGCTATATGGCCAGGCGAGTTACCCAATGTCCTTTGGGCGTACAGAATAACGACTCGCACACCCACAAGAGAAACACCTTTCCGCCTAGTGTACGGGTACAAGGTCGTCATCCTTGCAAAAATAGGAATGACTAGCTATTGAGTATCCTACCATGATCACGAAAAGAATGAAGAAGGATTATGCCTGCAGTTAGACCTCCTTGACAAAGTCAGAGTAACGACGAAACAAAGGATGAATCGTTATCAGGACCTAAGGGCAAAACACTACAACACCAAGGGACATTACTTAGTATCTTTTTGAACTTCTCTATTATTAATATGACTTGGAGGAATTATCAGAAACATTGCTCTTTTTCTCTTCTCCACAAAAAAGTCACTAAGTTCTACTTACGAGATGGTCAACTAGGGGCACCGACGGGTACCTGCTCCTCAACAATTATCCTAAGCCCTACCTACGGTGTGAACAGGTGACCAGGGATACCGACGGGTACCTGGTCCTCAACAATTATCCTAAGCTCTACCTACGAGGTAGATGGACGACCACAGATACCGACGGGTACCTAGTCCTCAAAAATTCTCCTAAGTCCTACCTACAGGGTAGACAGACGACCAGGGATACCACAAGGTACCTAGTCCTCATAAATTATCCTAAGCCCTACCTACGGGGTGGACGGACAACCACGGATACCGACGGGTACCTGGTCCTCAACAATTATCCTAAGCCCTACCTACAAGGTGGACGGACAACCATGGATATTGACGGATACTTGGTCCTCAAAAATTATCCTAAGTCTTACCTACGGGATGGACAGACGACCACAGATACAGACGGGTACTTGGTCCTCAACAATTATCCTAAAGTCCTACCTATAGGGTGGACAGACGACCACGGATACCGACGAGTACTTGGTCCTCAAAAAATCATCCTAAGTCCTGCAGGACGGACGGGTAAAATGAAATATTAGACAAAGGCATATTCAAACAACAAATAAAACCAAGTGCAAGCGACGAATATAAAAAGAAAAAGACAGTAGATAAAAGCCCATAGAGGATAAAATGTTTACATCAAAGCCCAAAAATGAAAGGGCATTCGCTATTGTTTGAAAGGTAAGATAAAATGCTTAAATACAAGTTAAAAATTGAAAACTAAGATGGAGGAGCATCCGAGGCAGTTGGGTTCACGATGTTTTGGACACCCTCAACAGATGGGTCCACAACAAACAAGACTGCAGGGGCGACAAGACCTTTAGGAACAAGCTAAGCAACGACCACACTGTCGTCCTTTGACTTTTGCTCTACTATGTGGGCAGAACCATCGGGCTCTTCACTGATGGTGTCATCTTCCCTAGGAGTCAGTGATACCATGTCGTCTATGGTAATTTGAGATAGGTCCAAGTCGGGGTAGATGGACCTAACTTGCTTTAAGTAGTTGTTGAATCCGTCGCCATAGTAGGTGTCGCAAGCATCGAAGAAGGGTTGAGAAACCCGAAATTCTGCTATGGCATTAACCTTTGCCTTATCCACCTATCCATAGAGGGTAGTCAGCTCCGTCGCCAAGTCAGTCTCTGCCTTCTCTACCTTTTCTTTGAGGTGGGATTCCTCCTTCAACTTGGCAGTTGTGGCCGTCAGCTCCTCGTTGAGAATATGGACAGCCTCTTTGTACTAATCCTGCTCCTTATTCTCAATCTCTTGACCCTTGTGATACCAACGGATCACCCCATCATTGGCGACACACCTATCTTGAAGCGCCCTCATCTGCACCAATGTCTAAATCAAGACACTCATCAGAAAAAGAATAAATAAAAAGCGCATAAAACCATGACTTGAAAGGAACATACCCTGGAGAGGTCGTAAAGACTAGATGCCCCTAAGTCCTCCATGGTCTGGTCAGCATAAGGATCCAAGTCCATCTCCTTGATAATTGAGTCGATTATCTCAACAACATAATCTTTGTATGTAAGCAATCTGCAAACGGCGCCAAGAATGATGGGGCCCTTCGCCGTCATCACGTCTTTCCCAACCCCGTGGGTAGGTTTAGGAGGCGACTGGTGCTTCGGCTGCTTATCGCCTACGAAGGGGCCTAACCTTTTCTTGTTTGGACAGTCGTCTTTGCAATCATCTTTTCTCTTAAGTGTCCCCTTAGAGGCCAATGCTGAGGATCCACCCTGTTGCTGCTACTGCTTGCGTGCCGCAGCAAATTGCCTCACCAACGCCCTCTATCTTCCTGCTTCCATTTCTGCCAAGAAAAGGAATAGACATTAGAGAAAAGAAAAAGGCAAATGGTTCAAGGCAGATAATAAGTTCGGAACTTATGTTGATGGGAGAAGGCGTGCAGTCATTGAGATACTGGCGTCGGTTCTGGGCCACCGTAGTACACGTGAAAGGTGTCAAGGGTGACAAGGTCCTTCCACTTCCTTTAACCAAGAGGAATCTCCAATATGCGACGGATGAAGGCCTCCTACTCAACGGTTATTTACGGACGGACTTGGGCTGAAAGAGAAAATAGATGATGTTAGATGCATAATAAAGATGAGTAAAGCAAAGGTAAAAGGAGGAAGACGACAGCACACCTACCTCCCTCACAATACCCCATGTATTGTCAAACCTATCGGGCATGCTATCCCATTCCTCTCGTCTACACACCCAGTCTGTCCCTTGGATGAAAAAGTACCTATTTTTCCAATTTCTATTTGAATCAGGCATATCCGACAATAGCCTAAGCGACATCTTCCTCGCTAGAAAGTGGTAAATCCCTAAGGACAAGGAGATGTGCTGGGGTTTGTAGCAATAGAAGAACTCGTCGAGGGTAAGTTGATGGTTCCCACCACTAAGCTAACCCCAAATTACTTCAGCTCTAATAAATATTCTCCAAGCATTGGGTGCGATTTGGCTGACGGATAGGCCCAAGTAGTTGGCTAGCGGACAATGTAAATCCATTAGTGGCAACCTCAACCATGCAACGAACATGGCGTCATACATGCCAACGTCCACGGTCTTCCCAGAATAGCACTTTTCAAACTTTCTAGGTAGACAGAGAGGAATATTCTCAGGGATTTGGTAATGGCCTCAAAGGGTGTTGAACACCTTATCGGACATTGTCGGGTAGAAGTCGCTGATTGTCCATATCAATGGGAGAATAAAGGGATGGGCTCCCCCATCCTCCTGACCTACTGACCCTACTTCCTCAAATTGGTTCCCCTCATCTTCTTCATCCTTATCTCCCTTGTCATTCTCGTCTCCCTCTTCATCAT